>RJWH01000011.1:0-1200000 GCA_004363575.1 Solenodon paradoxus
ATAGCAATCTTTATATTATGTCATCACATGAGAGAAGGAACAAGAGAACTCTCTAGGATTCTTTTTATAAGGACACTTATCTCAGTCATGAGTACTCTACCCTCACAACCTAATCACCTCCCAAGGCCTCACTTCCTAATAACATTACACTGGGTATTAGATTTCAGTGTATGAGTTCTAAGGGACATAAAGCTTAAGTTTATAATAGCTATTAAAAGGCCAAGTGTCTAAAAGTAATACAAACATAAAGAACAAATGATTCTATATCAAACTAATCAGTTTCTACATAGCAAAAGGAATCATCATCAAAATGAAAAGTCAATCTCTTAATGGGAGAAAATACTTGCAAACCATATATCTAGGCTTAATATCATATAGATATATATCACAAACTCGATAGAAAAAAAATAGCGCCTCTAAATAACTAAAATTAAATGAGCAGAAGAACTGAATAGATGTTTTTTTTCCCAAGAAAATACACAAGAACATGACAATTTTCTCAATGTGACAAATCATCAGGGAAATTCAAATCAAAACCATAATAGACATCACTTAAAAAACTGTTTAGAATGACCATAATCAAAAGTCAAGAAATAACAGGAGTTAATAGGATGTAGAGAAAATCAAACTATATGCACTGCTGGTAGAAATGGAATTTGTGCATTCATTATTGATAAAAATATGATTTTTGTCAATAAAACTAAAATTAGAACTACTGAATGACAAAGCAGTTGTACATCTGGGTAATAATATGAAGTTAAAAATTACTTAGATTAATTAATAGATTAATAGATTAATAAATAAAGATATTGTGGCATATGTACATTGGAATATTATTCAGTATTCAGCCATAAAAATAAAAAAATCTTGTTTATGACAACATGGATGGAATTTGATGATATTATGCTGTCAAACAACCTAGAAAGAAAATATCATATGAACTTATGCGTGGACTGAAAATAAACAAATAAAGCAGTTCAGAGATATAGAGAACAGATTGGTAGTTGCTATAGGCAGGAGGGTGTGAATAAGAGCAACAGGTTAAAGAGATCACAAGGCATAAATTTCCCGTTACAACAATAAATCTACAACATGTTGACTACAATTAATTAATAATACTGTATTGTGCATTCAAAAGTACTAAGAGAGCAAATATTAAAAAGTTTTCATCACAAGAAAAGAAATTGTCACAATGTGTGGAGATGGATATTAACTGGGCTTTTTTGGTAATCTTCTCACTATATGCAAAAACATCAAATTATGATGGTATATACCTGAAATTAACATAGTATTCTACTTATCCATAGAGATTACTTTCCAAGATGACTAGTGGATGCCTGAAATTGGGGATGGTACTAACCCTACATATTGTTTGTTTTTCCCTTATACGTACATGCACATTGTAAAGTTTAATTTATAAGTTAGGCCCAGTAAGAGACTGACAATAATAACTAATAATAAAATGGAATGATTATAACAATATATTGTAAAATAGCAGCAGGTTCACAATAGCCAAGACACAGAAAAAGCCTTAATGTGTGTGCGTGTGTGTGTGTGTGTGTGTGTGTGTGTGTGTGTGTGTGTGTGTACTCAAAGGAATTCTATGCAGGTACTTTAAAAACATGAAACTGTACCCTTTGCAACAATCTGAATGATCTGAATGGGACTGGAAGGAATCGTGTTCAGTGAAATGTCAGAAAGAAAAAGAAATACAGGATGGTTTCACTCATATGTGGACTATAATGAAATGAAACAAATAGAAAAATCTCACCGCTAATTCTCAGTACATAAAATGATTACTGACAAGGGGATGGAAGGAGGGAGGGAAAAAGAGGAGATTTAAAAGCAAAAAAGTAAACAAAGAAGAGATTAATAATAAAATAAATTATAATGTCTTCTAATATAATTTATGTTCTTTTATCCTCAAAAATATATTGTAATAAAAATTATGTGGGTATGTTCTCTCTCTTAAAATTCTTATTATTCTTCTAACTGCAATTTATATTTTGGACCATAGTTGATTTTGGATTACTGAAAACTGAGAAAGCAGAAACTATGGATAAGTTGGGGACTACTGTGATGTTATGTGTCTATTATATACTAACAAAAATTAAAATCTAAACATCAGACAGTGACATCAGATTTGTAGTTTCCAAAGACGGGGGCAGGGAGAAAGAAATGGGTAATGTTTGTCAAAAGGTACAAACTGCATTCACCAGGAGTCAGAAGGTGGGTTCTGAGAAAACCCTGGAATAAAGTAGCAGAGATTTCTGCAGCAGTAGCACTGGGGAGACTTTAGGCACAGGCAGCTGACGACAGGGATGACTGATCAGACAGTAGGCCTTGTGTTCAGTGCCAAGGAGAGAGTAATGAAGATCGCTGGTGCCATCTGCTTGGCTTGTGAGAAGCCCAAGGAGGAGGGATTTGCCTTAGGACCCCATCCCCCACAGCTTTGAAGCACAGCAAGGAGAACAGAGAAAAGGACACTGCTCCTCTCCTCCCATAATCCCTTGGGACCTAGGCTCCAATGGAGAAGAACTGCAGTCTGTGGGTTGCTGGGCCCATTTCTGAGGGTCAGAGAGGAGGTCTGTGTCCGGTGACAACAAGTGGAAAAGTCTCCTGCCACTCCTACTGTCCACAATAACAGCTATTCCCTCTCACCCCAGACCACAGACACCTACACCTAGCAACCATCTTCCATTCCTTGACAAAGCAAAAGCATACTATGCTAAGACCGTAAGACTCAAAACAAAAATAAATAAATAAATAAACAAAACAAGAGCACCAGTTGCCAAAAAAAAAAAATAAAAACTAAACAGCTCAACAACAAAGATTTATACCATGGGGGGAAAAATGCACAATATACTCTGAAATCTCAAGGTATTATGTCATCAGAAGAATATGGCATTTCATCTAAAACCAATTTTGAAGACGTGTACACTTGTTTCTTTTTTAATGGATAAAGAATCATAAAGAAGCT
Organism: Solenodon paradoxus; assembly: GCA_004363575.1. Classification (NCBI taxonomy): domain Eukaryota; kingdom Metazoa; phylum Chordata; class Mammalia; order Eulipotyphla; family Solenodontidae; genus Solenodon; species Solenodon paradoxus. The sequence continues at coordinate 2,981 of RJWH01000011.1, forward strand.
CAGTTACAAGAAAACTCAGAAAAACAGTTCAAAGAACTACAAGCAAATTTAGCAGAACAAGTCTCAATGAGTTAAACAATACAATTAAGGAGCAGAAGGTAGAAACTGAAGTTTTATAAGAAAAACTAACAGATTCAGAAAGTAAAGACTGTAATAAGCAATATCAAGAGCACCAAAGAAAACTATAGAAATAGTATTGCCCAAATGAAAGGTCAATGATCTGAAGGCTAGAAATGTAGTAAGAAGCCAGGTGGAAGAAGAGAGATACTAAACGTAAAAGAAAAAAAGAAAAAGAAACACACTAAGAACTATCTGACTCCATTAGGAAAGGCAACATAAAAATAATGGGTATCATAGAAGGTAAAGAGAAAAAGAAGACAACAGAAAACATACTCAAGGAAATAACTGATGAAAATTTCCCAAACCTGGGGAAGTAACCGAATATACAAGTCAAGGAAGTAAACAGAACTCCCACTTATCTAAATGCAAAAGACTTATATCAAAACAAATGGTTGTGAAACTAACAAAAGCACAAGACAAAAAAAGAATTTTAAAGGTTGACAAGGAAAATAAGCTGCATATAAATGTACTTCCAAGAGGCTATTGACAGAGTTCTCAGCAGGAGCCTTACTGGAGAGAATGGAATGATGTTTGCAAAATTCTTCAAGATTAAAAAAAAAAATGCCAGAAAATGATATTATATTTGCCAAAACTCTTTCTCAGCATGAGGGAGAAATAAACATTTTTTAACAACAACAAAACTGCTGTCCCAGACCTTCCCTACAAGGAATGTTTAAAGAAGCTCTCCTGTTTAAAATAAAGAGAAAAAAGTTTACAAAATACTAATCAAGGTAATAATCAAAACTTGATAAAAAAATCAATATAGCAGTAACATGTCCTCTAGCATCAATAATAATTTGAATGTAAATGAACTTAATTCACAAATTAAAAGACACAGGATGACTAGATAAATTAAAAAGCAAAACCCAATTATGTACTGTTTGCAAGAAACACAATTAAGATCAAACAATAAAGAGACAAAGTGATGGAGAAAGTTACCACAAGCCAATGGTGAATCTAAAAATAAAGGGAACTGCTATGCCATCTCAAATAAAACAACATAAAAGGGAATAATAGATAAATATGCTCATATATAATGATAAAGGAATCAATACAGCAAGAAAACAACATTCAACATATATTCATGCAATAAAGGAGCACCCAAACACATCAATCAAATATTAAAAGACCCAAAGGGAGGCAGTGACAGCAACATAATAATATTAGGGGACTTCAGCTTTCATAGTTCAGTAAAAGATACATCATCCAGGCAGAAAAATAAAAAAGGAAACGAGAGCTTTAAAAAATGAATTCATCAAACTAAAGATCAATCAAAAGAGGAAGGAGGTGAAAACTGAAAGGGTGAGGAGAATAAATAACACATCATTGAACCATTATTGGGTTAATATGAAGTCAAAGATGAAATTAAAAAATGCTTATAGTCAAATGAAAATGAAGACATGACCCATAGTCTATGGGATACAGCAAAAGCAGTCCTAAGAGAAAAATTTGTAGTGATACAATCCTACTTCAAGAAATCAGAAGAATCACAAAATAAGAACCTAAGACTCCTCCTAAAGGAAGTAGAAAAAGAATAAAAAAAGAAACTAAAATCAAATAGACAGAAGGAAATACCAAAACAAAGAGCAGAAATCAATGAAATAGACATCAAAAACACTATTCAAAAAATCAATAAAGCCAATAGGTATTTTTAAAAGAACAATCAAAATAGATATACCAGAAGTCATATTCACAAAGAAGAGAGAGAAAACACATATAAAATTGTAAATGAAAGAAGGGTAATCACAACTGACACAACAGAAATACAGAGGGTCATACAAGTATACTATTTATATTTGTATGACAGTAAAGTGGATAACTTAGAAGACATATCCTTGGAAACATTTAACTTTCTAAGACTAAATCAGGAAGAATTAAAAATCCTGACTCATCTATCACAAGCAAGGAAATTTGAACAATAATTTAAAATATCACCCAAAACAAAGGTCTTGGACCAGATGGTTCCACTGGTGAATTCTACCAAATATTCAAAGAAAATTCATATTAAACTTCCTCAAACTATTCCAAAAATTGAAGAAGGTGGTAAACTTCCAAGTACTTTTTATGATATCAACGTTGCCTTGATTCTAAAACCAGATAGACATCAAAAATGAAAATTGCAGAACCATAATTTTGATATTGATGCAAAATAATCAACAAAATACCACCAAACCAAATTCAACAACTCATTAAATGAATCGTCCATCATGATCGAGTGGGATTTATTCCAGTGATAGAAAAATGGTTCAACATACACAAGCCAATAATCTGATATACTATAATAACAAAAAGGACAAAACCTCATGATCTTTAAAGTGGACACAGAAAAAAAGCATTTGATGAAATTCATCACACTTTTTTGCTAAAAACTAACTCAAAATGGGTACAAGTGGAATGTACTTCAGCATAATCAAAAGTAATGAAATACCTTGGAACAAACTTAACCAAGAGGTGAAAGACCTATACTCTGAAAATTTAAGATGTCATTAAAACAAATGAAAGTTTTAGCAAATCTGAACAAATGCAAAATGTTTAAAATAGATCATCATGTAACATAATACACAAAAATGTATTCAAAGTGAATTGCAAACTTAGATGCTAGACCAAAAATCATAGAATGCATAGAAGAAAACAAGCAAATGCGTACTGGTCATTGACCTAAGGATGTCTTTGGGGACTTGATTCCAACAGCAAGGAAAATAGAATCCAAGTAAACAAATGGCATGACATCAAACTAAAAAACTTCTATGCAGCAAAAGAAACTCTCATCAAAACACAACGAAAAAGTAATATTTTACTTAATGGGAGAAGATATTTGCATATCATATATCTGATTATATTCAAAATGTATGAAGAACCCATAGAACTTAACAAAAAAAACTAATAATCCGGTTTGAAAAATGGGCAGATGATCTTAATAGATACTTCTCTAAAGAAGACAACAAGTAGTCCACCCTGGTGTAGTAGTAGTTAAGTCTGCTGCCTTTAATCAAGCAATCCATATAAATCTCAAGGACCTGAGTTCATGTCCTGGGGTCAGGAAGAACAGCAAAGATGAACAACTAAATTAAAATACACAAAAGTGTTTTCCTTCCTCTCTCTTTCTGCCTCCATGTTGCTGCTTGTCTTCATTTCTGCTTGTACGTTTCCTTAAAAACAAAACAAAATAGAAAAACAAAAAAACTCAAAAAACAAGGCATCAAATGGCCAACAGACACATGAAAAGATGTTGTTCCACCTCTCTTTTCTTTAGAGAAATGTAAATCAATATAATAATGAGATATTGCCTCACAAAGTTGAGAATGGATATTAACCAAAAGAATGACAAGTGTTGTTTATACACTATTGACGAGGGTATAAAATGACGCAACCATTATGGCAATCAGTATGGAGATTCCTGAAAAAAAATTAGAGAATAGTAATCCCATATGATTCAGTTATTCCTCTACTGTGTACCCTAAAATCACAATACTTATTCTTTGAAATATATGTATCCCCATATTCATTGAAGCATTATTTTCAAGAGCAAAGAGCTGAAAACAGCATAAATACCTATAGACATATAGTAGATGAAGAAAGTGTGAGATATATATATATATATATATATATATATATGAATACTACTCAGTTATCAAAACTGTAAATCCTGGCATTTGTCATTTGTGGCAACATGAACGAACAGGGAGGTAATTATGTTTAGTGAGATACACCAGGAAAGAGGAAAAATAGACATTTTGTAATATCACTCATATGTAGTATATAGAGATTTTAACAAAAGAATTAAACAAAATTAAACTTTAAAATAAAATAAACTAAGTAAAACAAAAGACTTTTATCCATAAAAAAGCAAATCAGTGGTTGCAGGAAGAGAAGAGTGTCAGGTCAGGGTGGAGGGCAGACAAACAGGGTAAATGGAATTGCATAGTGCAGGAAAAACTAAAATAGTGGTGAACGTAGCAGTATTATAAGAAGATGCTGATTTACTATGTTATATACCTTAAGCATATTTAAAGTTATAATGCAACGTTCCTTCAATAAAATAAATTACAAATAAATATAAATAACATATATAAAATATATAAATATATAATATATAAATATAAAGTAAAAAAATAATAAAATGAAAATTGTATAGGAATATAAACTAAAGAAAAAATAAAATAAAGATAAATGAGAAAATTGTATATGGTATGAACAGAAATTCAATTAAAAATGTTGAGGATGAACCTAGTTCTCAGCACAAAGACATTTTTTTTCTTTTGTTACTATTTTCTATCCATATGAGATGATAGATATTAAATTTATTTTGTCAACAATTTATATATATATATATATATATATATATATATATATACATAAATCAAATCATTAACTTGTATGGCATGTTCCAAGCCAAACTTGAGGTTCCCACTACATGCTTCATGATTCCTCTCAGAACCAATCTCCTATTCCCTTCAGTTCCACCATTGTTAGTACATCTACACTGCATCTGGCATTAAGCAGAAGGTCTAGGCATAGAGGAAGAGCCAGAAGCAGTAGAATTGTCTCACTGACCAGGATTTGGATACATGGTCTGTCGGTAAGTTGTGAAGTTGATTGTTATTAGCTTTTACAACCACAATTATATGGGAAAAGTTCTGTCTTCCACCAGTCAAAATGCCTTTATGCTCTTCACTATTTTGAAGTTTCTTCTCCTGAAGAAAGCATGCATTGTTTAGCAGAAAGGTCCTGTAAAAGTTGAAAAATGATACTTAAATGTAGAACATAATTCATAATTTCATATATCTTATTTATAAAAATACAACATGACTAAGACTAAAAGAAAGCGATAAGCAATAATCCCATCATCTTGAAAGTATTTATGACAGGAGAAGATCTGTATACCATCTGGAGCCACCTATCTCTAACCACCTATGTTGTGGGAGTGCCATATTGTGCCCTTTTCCAGGCAAAATTCCAATAGCAGTCTAAGAACACTGAAGTATGTGCAAGCCAATGAGATTTTTATATTCATAAAAAACGGAGAATAATACTCATTAATGTACTTACAAGGTCTTAAAAGGGGCCAACAATGTGCCTCTTATTTCCCCACTGAGAAATCCAGTGTCCGGGAGCTCAATTGCCAAAAAAACGTTTCTGTCATTTCCTGAATGTTATTTCCTCAGTAGTGACTAAAAAAAAATACTTGGAAACATTTTCCTAAAATTTTATCCTATCATTTGTTATAGTCAGAGGTTATAGACACTTGTTTCAGTGTTACTTTTTAATATATTTCTCTAGTAAACTAGGTCTTCGAAGATCCATATAATTAGGAACAAAACTTTTGAAGACATTTTTTTCTCAAGCTTTCTTTTCTTCAGACAGGAAAGTTAACACTATACTCATTTGAAGGAAGATACCCTAAATTCAGAATGATTGCAAAAAGTGGTTTATGGGAGAGAAGCTCAAAATAGTGATGAGAGGAAGTGACAGTACTCAGTACAGATAGTCAAATGAACAAAGAGCTAGCTACTAGGTATCCAGGTGGCAGAGATTTTTCAGCTCCCCTTTAAAGACAGATGTCAACAGTGAAGCCTGGTGATAAAGTGGCAGTGTATAGCATGAATCACGAAAGATGAGAAGGAAGGAATTAAGGGAGGAATAGAGAATATAGAACTCCAACCAGCAACAAAATTCAGGGTCCTCAGTCCAATGCAAAAAGCAAGACATTGCTGTGAGGTTATGTAACTGAGGTGCAGGGAAGCAACAACGAGAAAAGAACCTAGTTCCTATACTATTCATTTGCTGTTAGCAGGGACATTTTAAGATACTATTCAGAAAAGTGATGAAGAAACAAGTTTGTTTTTTTGTTTTGTTTTTAATGAAGGCTTGCAGACACACAGGAAGGAAGAGAGAGGAGGAAGAAATACCCCACTTATTTTATCTGTTTTCACATTGGTTCCTCCTTCCACATCCACCAGCAATATGTCATGAACTGGGGACCTTGGGATGTAAGTGGTCTGTGACTGGTTCACTAAACCACTAGGTCACGAGGACACGCTGACAAATTATTTTTTCTAATCCAGGACAACCCCTCTAATAAATGGATATATTTCTTATTTCTAGGTTGCTACCTGAAATAGGAAATGAAGAAATTGTTCCTGTTTCCAGTAATAACTGTTTTGTTTGAAAGGAGGATCCAGGGATTGTATAAGGATTTTTTCAAAAAGACTCCACACCACTTTATTTGAATCCTTATCCAAAAATCTAAAAAGTGTTAAAAATGTGTAGCCGGAAGGCTTAGATTCTGACCTGTAATCTCAAAGGCTGGAGGGGAGAGAAAATTTGAATAGAAGTTCAGAATTCATTCCACTCCTGTAGAAAAGAGAAGTCCTAGGAATGGTAGAGTATTAGAAAAACACCAGAGTTCTACAAAGAACCAGACCTTCCTCTCCTCTAGCATTTATTCTGGTGGTGAATCGTAAGTCAAGAATGATAGGGACCAAAGCTTGGGGCTTGGCCTGAAAGGCAAAAATGCTCAAAGAAGTAAGTTAGATCAAATCACGATCATAGATATATTTGACGACTCAGAATCATTTGATTCTTTTTAAAATAATTTTAGGTCAAAATGTCCAATGAACAAATATTTTAAATTATAACAGCAACAAAAACAACTCTCAAATTTTCAAAGAAGAATTGGTACTTATCCTTCTTCACTCTTCCAAAGATTTTTTTTTTGGAAGTCAACATTAGCCCTAGGAAATCATAAAAGAAAATGTGACATATCAATATATGTGATGAACATAGATGCAAAAATCCTCAACAAAACATCAATAACCTGAATGGGATAACATATCAAAAGTATCATATACCAGTATCAAGTAGGGTTTTTTTCAGGAATGCCAGGATGTTTCAACATATGCAAATCAGTAAGTGTGATATAGGAAATCAACAAAAGGAAAGGTAATACAATACAAAAGCACTGACTCAAAGGAATATGCTTATTATTTATTGTTTATTATTCCAAGAACTGGAAACAACCTAAGTGCTCACTGAAAGATGGGTGGAAATACAACTCAACTAAAAGAAAAAGATAAACTCTTGCCATTTCCAATAATGTGAATAGATTTTGAGGACATTAGGCTTAGTGAAATAAGCCAGATAAAAGGCGCATGATTTCACTCATATGTGATATGCAGAGAAACAGATGAATCTAATAAAACAAAAATAAAATTTTAGTCTAGTAGACCAAATTAGTGATTACCAGAAGGAAATCAGAGAGGGAGATGGACAAATAGAATTGGATTGTCATTAGTTAACGTAAAGTAGTATATATAAATGCAGATATACATACTATGTGCACCTGAAAATGTTATTACAAAATGTTGCTGCAATACCAACTTATTTTAAACATTAAAAATTAAATGAGAATGACATCTAAATAATAGCATTTTGTAGAAATGAAATTAAATAGTAAAATGTCATCGACAAAGTATAGTTTGCTAGCTGTTGTATCTAGCCCTGATCCAAGTCCCGTAATCCCACCATCACCACCAGACGAATCACATTCCTGAAAATAAAAAAAGGTAACCAGATTCTACAAATCTGTTTTTGACTGTTCTTTCAAAAAAATCTAGCCACGCAGTTACAAAGTGCCCACCTTTCTGAAGATTTCACAAAGTGAGATGAAGAAAGTATAGAATCATCCTAAGTACACAGGGGATGTGGAGAAGTGTCTAAATATTAAAGTGTTATAGATGCTGTCTTAACAGTTACCCCAACCTTCTCCCTAGGAGTAAATACAGAATATAATTTAAAGTATACTCAGAGGAAACAGATCATTTGCTTGTCTGTTTTATACTTCCTTCTTAAATTGAGAAGTGTTTAATTTTACCCCATAGGGGAATGTTTCTTGTTACCATACGATTTTCAGTCTGTGCTCTCTGAAAACTATATAAATTATCTCCCCAGAAGCAAAGGGTTCTCATTTTCTCGATTGAGTTAAATGTGCCATAATTACCCTGAAATGAGTCTAGTATTTTAGAGACTTTTTAAAGAAGAATTAGAGTGAGGGTTAAAACTCTTGGGCTCTAAACCTTAACTATACATAATCTGCTCTGACCATAAACCATTAGTAGATCCAACCTTCTCCACTTGGTTAACATGAAGATTTTATATGTACAAAATTAGCCCATGGATCCCATAGCTTGAGATCCAATTGATTGTAAATAAGTGTAAGTAAACTTATAGAATCAAAGTTTCCAGACAGGAACAAAGTAAGGATATCTTTAGTCTATGATTCTAATTTTACAGGAAAAAAAAAGAAATAATTTTCAGCAACTACTGCAGAAAAAATCATTTTCAATATTTACTGTAAATACTCATTTAATTAGCTAGATGATTGTGGCTTATACACACTAGATAAAACATCCAAAATTATTAAACATCAATCTTTGCTACTCTACATAAATATCATAACAATGATATAACATATTTTCATATCAGGTTGCCAATATCTTATGAGACTATTCTTGCATCTCAATAGTTAATTTCTTACTGTATTCATTTATATGTTTTAAAAAGTATAAAGGTTAACATTTTAGAAAGCAGGAAGTTTTGCCCTTGTTTTTTAAAATGTGTTTTACATAAAATACTGTGAAATTATATATATTTTGGGACTAGATTAAATTATATAATTATGCATCAAGGTATTCAGTTAATCTTTACTTGTAGAGTCTTTTGAACTATTGTATATAGCACTTAAAATTATAGAATAAAAAAATACCACATGCCAAATTCAAAGGCTAAATTAATAGAGAATTGCTGCCTCCAAATGTTAATACATGGTGTCTTTAAAGTTTAAAGCAACAACAATTCTTTGCATGTGAAATATCAGTTTAAAAATGTGTCATGTAAGGCAACCACTAAAATCAACAAAACAGTTTCAGAAAATTTATGACTTAGAATGCAGATTGAGTTTTACATACTATAGTTTGATGATTGTCTCACTTATCTATATTTCATCTATTATTTATGCTAGAGTTTTTTGATTTATGCTCACATTTAGTTTATTGCTTTATAAGTTTTAGAAATAAATTTGTGGACAAGATTTTGTTAATTCCTAAGCTACGTCTTCCTAGTTTGATCAATATACCAAATAATGCATTTTTTTGATGAAAAATGCAAACACTTCTTTACAACTAAGAAATACTGGAGCAGTACTAGAATGTCTGCAAACTAAACTGAAGTCTGATGGGCAATAATCTTAAGAAAATTATAAGGAATTAGGCTATATTCAGGAAAAAATTTTTGTCCACAAATGTTAAGATTTTCATATCTGATATTGCTGAAATTCTTTAAACTAGTGAGCATATTGATGAATGTTAGGAAAAAATAGACTTTCTCCTACTTATTGTCATTTTCATTTCATAAGGAAATTTACTTAGATTTACACATTTCAATTTTTTTAATACTAAGTTATTAACTAGCATTCTTTTTATTTAAACAATAGTGAACCACAATGAACAAATATTGAAAATACTCACTTTTGCTTTCTCACATTTTTGCCTTCTTAATTAAAAGATAATTACCATAAAATTAAGTTAAGTGTAATATCTAGACATGCACAGGTGGAGTATCAGTTTGGCAAGCTGCCTTTGGCCAGGGTAGTCCACGTACAACCCAAGGATCAGGGTTTGCATCTCTAGGACTGCGGGAGTGGGGTGGGGAGAACGACCAAGATGAACAGCTAAATAAAACAAAGTACTTCTTCCTCCTCTCTTTTCCTGTCTACAGGCTTCTGCTCACCTTCATTCCTGCCTGAAAAAAAAAGCAAAAAAAACAAGAAGACTAGTATCTAATTTTTCAGAGTACAGCAATAATAGTTACCTATGTATTCAGAAATAAAATGTCCCTCAGTGATAGCAAAATTGGCTAGAAAGAGAAAGAAAGGAAGACATATTAGTTGGATTTACTGAAGAGCACTTTAATAAATTCTAGATAAAGAATATATAAAACTGTTACAAGACAGAATGTTTGATATAATAAATTTGAAGACCTCCTCTCCTAACTAGTGGATGAGAATCAAAGTACTAATAAATTAAGTATAAGACACTTTTCTTTTTGAGGGTTAGCCACAAAGGTTTAGTAAAAGTAGGATGAGACAGAGGAATCCTGAGTTTGAGAAGGCTAAGTTGCATTCTTTTATTGATATAAATGACTTGTTTGAGACTCTTCTTTTCATGAGCTTGCCAGAGTCTATGTCTACTGCATCTTGATTATGGAGATTTTATTTATTTGCCAACTATTAAAAATCAATGACATGTAGCAAGTTGCTTTTTAATATACTTTTGGTTTTGATTGAATTTTTGTGCTGTATAGAGATAGATGGTGATTGGCTCTCTAGCTAAACTTTGCTCAGGAATGCTGCTCCCATTTGTAAAACTTAAGTCAGTCTTCACTTTGTTTTCTCTATCCTCACTCAGGGTTTTGCAATAACAATATGTCTTCGTATATTCATGTTCTTTTTTTTTTTTTTCAAATGATCAGGGGGAGGGGTGATGAAGTATTTCTCAGTCAGATACACCAGCAGTCAAATCTTCCCCAATTCAGCTACATCTTCCCATGCTGAAGGAACCAATAATGGACATATATCACCCCAAGTCTCCCTTTTACCATGGTTGTGTTAGATTAACATACAAGCACAGGTTGGAAACAGGCATTTTACACTACTGTTTCTTATGTAGAATTATTCACATCTCCAGGTATCTCAAATTGACTTATGCCCCATGAGGTTTTGTAACCATAGCAATACTTTTAGGATTATTCTTTTAACCTATATTTTAAAAAAAAGAATAACACATTATAAGTGCCTTATTTGCATTCTCAGTTTTATTCTGCCTTTTCCCTAAGCTGTCCCCTCTCTTCATGATTACCAAATGGTTGTGGGTAAAAGAACAAAATATTGAGATGTGGACAGAGCTAATTAGCTTTAGAACCCTAGTAAACCTCCTTATGTGAGAGCCATAATTGTAAGTACAAGCCTGCTTCAAACCACTCTCTCGTTTGAGAGCAATCATAATGAGTACCATCTGCCAAAGGGGAGAGAGGAGGCTGCTTGGAGCAGTTGGCTTGTGGGAGGAGCTGCAACTTTTATCATTGTGTTTGAGTTCTTTGTTTCAAGAAAGTATGATTGATTTGACAATGAGCTCTTATGTTTCCTTTTAAATATTGTTTACATGGCAGTCAAACATCAAATAAACAACAGGCATTGATGTTAAGAAATTCAGAGCTGACTTCCTTTACATTCCTCTTTCATCAAGCAGAGGATTATACCCTATTGTTCCTATTTACATTCAAATTGCATATGTTGCAATTAAAATCTTTGAAGTTTACTGATTACTGATAAGGGGAGAACAAGTATTATTGTTAATCTATATGTGCTGTAGAGATAATAATACTTACGTAAGACATGTCAGGCATGTTAGTGTAAATCAAAGCTATTGGATATATTCTTTTCTATTATTAATAATTTCCTTGTCTCAGTTATGAGATAATATTTATATAGAATAAATATGACAATTAAAAATTTGTGTAAACATTGTAATTCAAATGCTGAACATTATTGCTTTTCTGAACACACAATGGCATTTAATTACAAATCTAGGAAAGATAGGGTTCAATGACCATCTATGGTTCTCACAGAGTTTCTGCTGTTAAATGAAAAGTACTGTAGTGATTAAAGTAGGCAAGAGAGACATCAAAGAAGAGAATACATAATAATGTTAATAATAAGATAAGGATAAATTAAGAGATTCAAATGGGCCTGTTCTACAGGGCATTTGCTGATGCAGCTAGAAATAAATGTCTAGTGGAAGAGGTGAAACTGAAACTCAACTGCCATTTTGAATAAGAGGATAAACTGTCAATATGATCCTTTGCTAATGGCAACTTGAGAAGGAAGTGCTATTTTGGTGTAAAATCAAGTATCATTTAAATGTGAGTATAGGGATTGATCCTCTGGATATCTCATCTGGATATCTCATCATCCAGAGCAGTTCTGGAGGGTCTGTTTTATTGGTGTATATTTCTGGGTTATGTTCTAAATAAAGAAAATATTGCATATTTAGAAAACATATAAATATTTAGACATGAGAATTCAATTCCATTGTCAAAGGAAACAAAAGTTAAACAATTAGGACTAAATCATACTATAAAGCTTCTGGACACCAAAAGGAACTATTATTATCAAAACAAAAAAATCCACTGAATGGATACAATATTTGCATATTATACATAAATGAGGATTTAATACCCAAAATATATAAAGAACTCATAAAAATCATCAACACAAGAACAGACTATCCAATTAAAAATGGAGAAGATCTGAATACTCATTTATCCAAAGAAGATATACAGGCGGTCAACAGACACATGAAGAGATGTTCCACATCTTTTATTACAGGAAAATGCAAATGAAAAAAGATATACTAATTCACAACAATACCCAAAAGATGGAAACAATAAGTGTTGTCAAGAATGTGGAACAAAAGATACCCTTGTACATTTTTGGAGGGACTGTAAATTGGTGCAACCGTTATTGAAAACAGTATAGAGATTCTACAAAAAAATGAAAATAGAAATTCTATATAATCCTACTATCCTACTAATGATTATTTACCTATAAAACACAGAAATACTGATTAACAGGAATTGGAAGAAAACCTCGGTGCCAGTGAAAAATGAATGGATGAGGAAGATATGAATTATAAACACAATGGTATACTACTCACTTATTAAAAAAGATGAAACCCTGTCATTTTCAAAAAACATTAATGGACCTCAAGGGAATTATCTTTTGTGAGATAAGTCAGAAAGAAAAAGGAAAACATGGTATTATTTTATTTATATATGTATAAAGGGAAAACAAACAAATAGAACAAATCAAACAAAAATAGTCTGTGGAATAAAATTAGGGGTAAAGAGTAGAAAAGTGGGAAAAATTAGAGGAAGTCAGAGAAAGACAAAAACGCAAGTGGTATAAATTTCAAATAACTAAGGAAAGAAGAGCTTCGTAACTATAAACAATCCAACAGAAGAGGACAGATTAAGTGAATAAAATTTTCTCTAAGGAGGAAATATAGATGGTCAATAAGCATATGAAAATACATTCATCATCACTCAATTTTAGGGAAATCCAAATCAAAAATCACAAGGAGATATCACCTTATATATGTGAGAAAGCCTTTATGAGAAAGACTATAAGCAACAGGCATTGGCAAAAGTGTGAAATAAAAGGAATCCTAATACATGTTTAATTGGAAAGTAAATTAGGACACAGCCACTTTGGAAAATAGTATTTTTCCAAAGAATATGAAAACACTAATTCAATAAGATATACACATCCATATATTCCTTGCAGCAGTATTCACTATAGCAAAGCTTGGAAACAACCTAAATGCTCATTGATAGATGACCAGATAAAGAAAATATATTTTATATGTATATCTACTTATTTATCTATACACATATATGTATGTATACATATATAATTAAAAATTTCTGAAAATGAGAGTAGAATAAGTAAATAAATAATAAAGACTGAAATGTTTAGTTAGTTGCAAACTAGTATCATTTATGACAACCTTTCTTAAGAGAGTAAAAACACAAGTTACATTGAAGTAATTCAAGAATAAAAATGAGGACGGAACCAGAGGATAATATAATTGCAAACATAATGGGAAAATATTTTCAATAAAGAGGAAAGAAACAAAAGAAATCAATGTAACCAACTAAATCACCAACATATAATAGTGATTGATCAAATACTGAGTATATGGCATTTTCTTAGTTTAATACTGCTCTGTAGAATATTCTTCAATGATAAATGTTCTCTATTTGTACTGCTCAATGCAGTGGCTAGTAGCTGTATAAGCCTCCTGAGCACTTAAAATGTGAATAGTGAAACTAAGAAAATTAATTTCTCATTTGATTTAATTTTTGCTAATTTATTTTTTAAATTATATAGCCATATGTGGCTAATAGTTAATACATAGAATAGCATATAATACTATTGACATAAACAGGAACCAAGTATAATGTCACCTTTTGAAACTGAAGCATGATTAATATATCATAAAATGCATAATTCAAGTATGTAATATGATGGGCTTTGAGAACTTAGAGTTCCCATAAAATTATTACCTCAGACAATGTAATTTTTCATCAATCCAAAATCATGTCCTTTCAAACAATTCCTCTTCCACTTCTAAAAGCAGCTGCTTCCCGATTTTTCATATACACAGATAAATACAATTATTTTCTCTTTTCCATCTTGCTTCTTTCATGTAATAAAGTGTTTGGTATTCCTGTGTTTTGTTGCTGAGTAGTGCTCCTTTATATAGAAAAACTGTAGTGTGTTTGCCCAGTTTCCTAATTGATGGGACTTCTGAGATTTCAGTTAGCAATTTTTATGATTATTCATCTACTACTTATAAGCTGGAGAGGAAATATAGCTACAAGTGTTTCTACTGAAAGTTGCAGAATACCCCAAATGATTGGGCTTATGTGACCAAAATATCCAGTGGATGATTTGGCCTCTGATGAAGCTTGATGTAAGTCTCACACAGTACCATTAAGATCGAATTTCTCTCTTTTTATTGTAGTTCATCTTTATCTCCGAACTCATAGTGTAACTTCATGGTGGCAAAACAGCTGTAGCCACTTCACCGTCACATCCTTGAAAACATAACACGATCAGGTAACGTCTAACTAAATATAATTTCATCAGAGATCATTGTTTCATAGCTTTTATAAAAGCCAGATCTGTCTCCAAAATGTAGTCAAAACAATCTGGATTGCAGGGGTATAATGTGGTGGATAATTTGATTGTTAAGATCTTTACTTTTGAAGAAAAATGTGGTTGGAACAAGCAGGGTATAAGATATATAAACTAGTGGTTAAGACTAGAGTTGTGCTCTAAGACACATTCAACATATCAGTACATGTCAGATGTGTGATGTCAAGTTCTTTAATTCCTCTATTTTTTTAATCTATACAATCAAAATAACTTATAGTAATGTGTTAGACTGTTGTGAAGATTAAATAACATGCAAATATTGGCATAACGTCTGACTAAAAATGTTAAAAAATAAGAATACTTATTAATGCGAAATAATAATAATTACTATTATTTTTATTAGATTCAAAGAGGTTCTTCTATAAATAAATATAATTTGAGATCCTGGAGGATTTTTGCCTCCTATCTGAAAGCTCAGAATGTTTGCAACTGGCTTTTTTAAGTTCATAGGCTAGTCAGTTGCTGAATCATAACTAAGATCATATTCATTTTTTTCATTCCACTACAACAATACATGAACATTCAAAGTCCTGACCCATTTGTGTCATTACCAATTGTTTTCCTAAGAGGCATAAAAAAAAACACAAAAACACTTATTTACAAGTAGACCCGTGGTCTTACTTCTTCCTGACATAAACATTCAATAAACACCAACTGCATCTATGTCATGGATGAAATTCTCAGCTCTGTCCAGAGATGAATTATGTCAAAATCTCTTTCATTTTACCACCATCTTCTCCATTCCTACACAGTCACACAGATAAAACAGGGAACATGATCCTGTGTCAATACTATTCTAAAGCTAGTTGCCAAATGGAATACTACGGAGAACTGACGGTAATAATAGACTGAAGAGGAGAAACATAAAAGAATACTTGCCATGCCTTGAATACACTGACCTTAATTTCTGTTAGTCCTTGAGATTGCCACTTTTGATATGTGACTTTTAAACTACTGGGAGCTGCTTTTCACTGAAGACTTAGAAAACAGGATAGAAGATTTGTTTTGATTCTTTGCAAGAATTGCCCTCCTGGTGGTAGTCGTTCTCCCAAAGTGCTGTGATGGAGATTTCCTGGAGGGGAAATAGTCCCATAAAAGTGAGAGGAAGGGCAGCATCTGAAAGAAGTTGAGCAGACCACACAAAGTTCTTGAAATATGAAAGAGATGTGGGGAAAGGAAATTGGGCAGGGAGGGAAGTAGTATCACAAAGAGGAGAAATAAAGTGCTAACAGATAAGTTTGAAGTGTGTCAGTTAAAACAAGAAAAGCATTGCAGAAGGGGAGAGAAAAAAATAACAGTTGAAAGCAGAAGACAAATCATAATAATCAGAACTTTTGAATCTAGAAAAGCCAGACCTATTTACAACAATGGCAAATGGTGAGACTTGTAGTAGAAATCTAATCCTGCAATGTGTTCTATAAGATTGACTGAAAGAATAATGAATCATGACCCAAAATGTGTAATAAATGTATTTATGTTTACAATTTGCTTACAAAACTGACAAGCTATTGGAGCTTTCTAGCAAGGAGGTAAAAAAACATTCAGTTTACATTTTAACACCTACCAACAGGTTTGTTTATTTAGTTTATGTTTTTAATTCAACAGATCGATGAGTCTGGTTATAAAATTGCCCATATTATGCTGATTGAGTTAGTTTTGAATAGCCCTTTGATTTTTGAGGTATCCATTTAAGAATCCTAACCAGGACTGTTTGAAATTGGAATACATAAATCTGTTCATAATGTTCTGGCATTTTGATCATTATATTTCTATGTCTTATCGATAAAAAGGGAAATCAGCATTCTAATTTCTGTACAAACTTGATACATTATAGTAGAAAATTAGATTGACTATGCTCTGAAAATAAAAGCAATCCATTTTTATACTAGTAATGGTGAAATTTCATTATACTATATTTGTATACAATGTCTAAGGAAACAAACATTTGTTACAAATGTGGAAAGCATCAGCATAGTTACTGTTACAAATAAAATTTGATCTCAATCTTAATGTCAAAAAATTTCTGCTCTAAATTTTTTCAGGATAATTTGCATCACATCCTTCTCTCCCATTTTGATGTGTTTTAATTTATTTGTGAATGATTTATGTATAGATCTTTTTAGATGAATTTTTAATTCATAGAGGTTAACAGATTTTCCAAAATGGCATTTCAATCTACTTCAGTTCAAAATTCCACTTAAAACTATTTATATCAGAATTTACCAGAACCCTCTCTACAGAGTCATGTTTTTCATTGTCAAATGTTGATTTAGTTTTATTCCTACTTGTTCTCTTCTAAGTTGCTTATAAATCTAGTCAGCTGGTTCCTTGCTTTGTTGTTGAAACAGCTTTTCCAGACTGTTTGGAAGTTTTTAACCAAAACCAGAAAATTCTGATGAATGAATCATGGTATATGTTTCATGTACACATTTTTATAATGGCCTCTCATTTTGAGGTTCTCTGATTAACCCGTTTTGAACATTTTATTCAAAATCATCATCATAAAAAATCAAGTTGTTCATTTTACTTTAAAATAAGTTCATGCTATAAAAAAAGAGAAAAAGGCACTAGTAGAGCTATTAGAAATTGTTACCTACAGGTTTAAATTTGAAGAAGTGAATGAATATAAAATTTTATACACATCAGGCCAATATTATAACCAGAGATTATTCTTGGAATACTCTTGCTATCAATAGTTAAGAATATTATCTCTGAGTTTCCCTGAGTTTGAAATCTAGCTGTGTATGTTCTCAGAATGTGTTATCATATATGAAATTTTATAATTCAAGGCAGAGGTTAAGAGGAAATTTTTAGGCCGGTTGAAAGATATTCATTAAATGACTTCTCTGGTATTGTAAAGAACTGGGAAGAAATAAAATCTGAACTCAAAGTTAAAGTGAAGAGAATTGGGACAACATTAAATATACAATCAATTGTTAAATGTGTGGATAAGAAAAGAATAGCATTAGTAATAGATAACTGTACACATACACATACATGTACATAGAGTTAAGCTACTCTTTGTAAAGCTAGGTGAATAGAAACTTTTAATAACTAAGGAATTTCAAAAGGGAAAAGTTAACAAATCTGTCCAAGGTCATAGTTGCTAAGTGACAGTGTAGGCATTGGGATACTGACATCTATCACCAAATCTTACTATGTTTCAAAGTCTCAGTAAGGGGGAGAGATGGTTATTATAGAACAGTATATTAAAGAAAACCTTCCTGAAATGGGTGAACTATGAGTTGGGCTTTTAAGCATTAGTAAGATTTTCATATATGAAGAGATGGGAGAGAAACTAGTAAGATTCGGAGCATTAGTGAACATCATGTATCTAAAGAAATATAAATCACTAGAAAGACTTTAATGTACAGTGGGAAATTCAGTTTAGTTGGGATTTTGTGACACACTAAGAACAAAGGAAGGCTTAATATAAAAGGATTTTACTCAAAGTTTATAGTATTTAGATTAGTAGGCAGAAAATCAGGAGGACAAGTGACAAAAAACAGAACACATTTTTGTAAGAGAATTTTATTTTCCAATCAAAATTGAGATCTGCCCATTTCCCATATCAATTACCTCTGTCCTCATACAAGCATTATCTCCTCTACTATCAACATCCTTCACCTGAAGGTTATAATTGTTACACATTAGCACTCCATAATTACTCAAAGTTCACAGTTTATCCTAGGAATTACTCTTATTGTATATTCTATGGGTTTGAATAATGTAGAATGAAATGTTCAATCATTTTTTTATCATGGAGAGTATTTTCACTGCCGCAGAAATTCTCTGTGCTCTATTTAACGCCTCCCCACCCCACACAATTGTCACTGAAATTCTTTTAGAATGAAAATTATCTTTAAAAAGCTTGTATTAATCCTTGATATTCTCTAGGTATGCAAATGTAAAGGGAGGGGTGAATGTAGAGGGAGGACCCCCCCCTCCAGATTTGAAGAAGTCAAACTTGAAACTCGGAAGATACGGAATAGAGCATGACAATTCAGTGAATTTTCAGCATAAGTAGGAGAAAAAAGTCATCCAATTAGTTCTACATCATTTAAATAATAGTTTATTCTTGTCCAAACTGATAGGGGAATTGAGAAAAAACATTCTAAACATAAGATGTGTTGATGTTTTCTGTAAAAAAAATTAGCAATCACATAATTTGTAGTTTTACCTGAAAGAGGAAGTGGAGGCCAATGTTTGGAAACTTGTAAATGACTTATTAAGGGTTAAAATGAAAAATTCAAAGAACAGATTGCTATGCTTTATACTGACTATTATATTAAACTGTAGGCAAAAAAAAAAAAAAAACAAGAGTAGTCAGGGAGGGAAATAAAGAGCAATGAGGAAAGCAAAATTAAGAATGCTGTAGTTTCACAGAAGAAAGATAATTTTCAAATTTTGGAATATGTAACACTGAGGAAAAATTTTAAGAACTTTGGAAAATGAGTAAGCAATATATGTTTTTAATCTGTCTTTTGGTTTAAAAATATTTTGTTATTGTTTTTGTTTGCCTCTCAAGCATACATTACCCCCTTTATAAACCATAGGTTAACAAAAAAGTTCAAATTCCTGTTTAGGATTTCTTTCAAGACTTTTCTAGAATCTTATTAAAAAGTGAAAATAATATTTTTCTCCTTTAGGAAGAAAACATTGAAAATGCAAAGCAATAGATATTTAATAAAAAAATATATTTTCTAAAATATTGTTTGTGAAAATACAATTTTGCCTTTATATAAGAGATTGAAAAATATTTGTAATTTCTAATCCTTCATGAATGACAATAAAACTACGATAGCTTGAGTGAATGGTTTATTACAGTACTCTACGTTAGTTAGCAGAACCAGTTTAAAACATTCAAACAGTATTACCTAAAATAAGGCTTATTACTTTTGAGTGCCTTTCTTTCATGTAAAATGGTTTACATTATGCTGAGAATATATCCAAAGAAGTAGGTTATATATTAAGAAGAATATATATAAAATAGGTAATAATCCACAAATTGATTTCTACCCTCATTTCCTTAAGGAAATGAGAAATATTTCTAATATATGAATACTTTTCATAATGACAGATATAAGATGGAATTGTGTGACTTGAAGTCCATCAAAATGTTTTTAAGGCTAAATGATCTTCTTGAAAACTGTCATATGCACATTTCACATTGCTCTGCATATTTCTATTGCATATGACTCCAATTCCCTTAAAAATAATACAGAATCTACATTGGACTTGCAAGTATAAATCACAGAAGAGTTCTTTCTGTTGATAGTTACTACCTAGGGAAACTTGAGGCTTCTGAGTTACATATACTCTTTATTATTTTTAATACTTATTGAGGCAACTTTGATTTACATAGTAATAAAAGCTCATATGTGTTCACCGTATATTTGACAAATGGTGAACTTACAAATGTTCTTTAAACTTCATGTTACATTTAACAACAGTTTTTATTGTCTTTTTCAAAGACATTCTTCCCATGCTTAAAAACATGAGAAAAAACCAAAGATATCCCTCTCTACTGTTCAGGTATACCACAGTAATGGCAAGCATACAGAAGCATGCATAATGCTGAATAAGCAATCCAAAATTGGAATATTATTGACTTAAAATGAAGACACTTTGGTGTAAAAATTGCTATAATACAAACACCACAAAGTGGAATGCTGTGTCTTTATTTTGTAAAACTAAATATGCTCCTCAAATCACCAGATTATTGTTTGGATTAAATGTGTGGTAAAAAAATCAAGGACAGAACCTAGCATTTCTTTTTAGATCAGAAATCATAATTGGGAATTATAACTATTAGTGATAAATGACTACAGACTATATTTGGTGAAAATACTGATCAGACTTCAGGACTGAAGACATACTGAGAGGTTGCTTTGGACAGCTGTCTCCTACAAATGTATGCATTATTAAAATTGGGAAACTGATGGGAGCACAGAGGAATGTTTGTGTAATTATGTAAATGGCAATGGATAGGTAGAAGGTTATGGTATACATGATGGTTTTCTCCAAGAAAAATCAAAAGACATAATAAACACCAACCCTGATCCCAACCTGCTGAATAGGTTGAGAGAAGAGAGTAATAACAGGCTGTGGAAGGATGTCCTACTTGAATGTGGGATTTCCATGTGTAAAATACTCTAGTCAGCACAAGTCAGGCCATAGCAATCTATGTACAATAACTGAGTAGCACACTTATCATGATGAGAAATTAAAATGACAGTTGAGGTCCCAGAGTTTACACCCATGTGGCCAACATTACAGTCCATTTTTTAGAGTACAAATTGAGATAATTGTTCTAATTCATTGGTCCTATTAATCTGATAACAAGTATGTGGAACATCAGAGTATTATGAGAAACACAACTTTCTTTTTGTTTCTTCATCTATATTCTCACAAGCTACTAATTTCTGTGATGACTTAATTAAATTACATTCACCTTCATATCCCAGAGTGTAGTATGTTTTGCAATATAAGTACTAATTAAATGTTCAACAGTGAATGAATTAACTCTCATGGGGTTAGAGAACAAAGAAGAATATGGAATTTTTAGAATATTCATGTCATAAAATAGAAACCATGATAAAAAGAGAGCCCAATGCAGGATAATGTGATAAAGAAATTTATAGAAGATAGGAAATTCAGTGTTTCATAAACTTTTATGATCATGAACATTTTGAGAGACTGAAGAAGAATATCCAAAGCATCACATACATATACCTGCATAGTTTATTTTCAATTAAGGGGAATTAAAGATTATCTAAAACCTTTTTTTATTTCATGAATATTTGTTTTTTCTCTTTAATAAAGAATAATTAGGTTTATACAGACTTTCTTAAAGAGTTATGATTTACTCTTACATCCCACTGTAGCTATTCTAATTTTCCTCTTAAAAGTATCACTTTCTGAACAACAAAGAAAACCATCAACAAAATGAAAAGTTAACTTATAATGTGAGAGGGAAATATGTGTAAATCATACAGATAATACAGGATTAATATTCAGAATATATAAAGAACTCAGAAAGCTCAACACTATAAAAAAGAACAAATTAATTTAATGAAAAAAATGGGCAGGAGATCTAAATAGACATTATTTTTTTCAAAAGAGACATGCAGTTAGCCAACAGGTAATTAATATGGTTAACATTGCTAATCATAAGGAAAATTAAAATCAAAACCATCACAAGATATCCCCTCACATTTATTAGAATGCTCATCATAAAAGTGACAAGAAAGTAGACATAACTTGAGGATGTGGAGAAAAAGATACCCTGTGCATCACTGTCAATTTAGATTAGTACCTCACTGTATGAAAGCAGTATTGAGTTTTTTCAAAATATTAAAAACAACATACGATTGAAAAATTTCATTTCTGAATATTTATTCAAAGAAATGAAAACACTAGCTAGAAAAGATATCTACATCCCCGTGTTCATTGAGTGTTATTTATGAATCTAGATACAGAAACATCCTAAGTGTCTGTCAATGGATAAAAAAATGTATCTCACACACACACACACACACACACAGACAGACACATACACACATAATGGAACAATATTCATTCAGGAAAAAAGAATGAAAGTGGTGTGCCCTCTTGAAGTAGTAGTTATGTCCTCCACCTCCATGTCAGAGCCCCCACAAGAGCAAACTTTAGATCAGGGATTAAAGTTTAACTATCACAACAGTGAATTGCCTCTGGCTCCAGCACCCAGTCGTGAAAGCATCCAGATCATAAGGAAAGCTGATGGACGAGTTCCACATGTGAGACTTGTAGTACGTGACCATCATAGACCCTTACCAAGAAACAAAAAAATGACATCAGTTGAAGAAGACCACCAATAACTTCAAAGGAAATATCTCTGCACATTACTGAAGGGACCATTTCCACTTTGAGCACTTCAGTTTCTGGAAACTGCACCAAAAAGGGAAGCATGTTTGAAAACCATAGGAGGAATTTTTCTTTGGAGAATAATAGGACTCCAGGGAGCAAGAACTCAGGAGAGAGATGACAGGGAGTCAATATATAAATGAAGTCTGCACCTACCTAACTGAAGGAGTCTTCATTTGTTGAACCAAAAACTTCAGTAGGAAGGATAAGAAAGATCGACTTTACATAGGCAGAAACACTGCTGGTCATGCTCCACATGCTCCAGACTGGAGATAGGGCCTGAAGGAAAATTGTCTCACTCTTCCTATATCAGTAGCATTTGAAACCATCAGCTAATGATCACAGTTATGTTTGCTGTGGCTACCAAAGAAGCACTCTCCTAGTGTACTGGTAAGAACCCAGGCCCTGTAACCCAGGTATAGATAGCTGAAACCTTTCATGCAAATCTGGGTTTGTGGAGCTTTCTGAGTATAAAATCCTGGTAGCAGCTCTTTCTGGAAGAGCACAAGAGATATTCCAGCAGGCCTGCTAAACAGTTGCACTTCCCCAACCCAGGGTTGTTATAGAAACTGCATCCCTGATTGTAATCTTAAACCCCCTGGTCCTGACAGTTGATGGTCTTGCCCCTCAGGCTTGTACTCTGTAACCTGAAATCCTAAAACTCATTATATCCAGACAGGGAAAGAATGTCTTTTAGCATACCCCACAGGGAAAAACAAAGCATAGGTATGGGGCAAAAATGGTGAGAGAAAAATTTACCAGAAATGATGGATCAAAATAAAACCCAGAGAAAACTCCTAACGTGACAGAATTAAACTACTTGAAGAATCTAAAGCAACAGTTTTAATGATGCTCACTGAAATTAGAACAACGGATAAACAAGATATGACTTGCAACAAAGTCAGAGAAAATATGAGAAAGTCCCAAACACAAAACATAGAGCTAAAGAGCACATTGCTGAACCAATACAGAAGCAAAACAAAATCCCACAATTGAGGGGCTCAAAGTAGGCTGAAGGAGGATCAGAATTAACTAATGAGGTAGAAGAAAGAGCAGTGATAAGCACCAGCAAATAGAAAAAGAAAAAGCTTTACAAGAAACAAAGATAAGCATAAGATACATAATAGCACCAAGAAAAGCATCATTCATATCACCGAGTTTCCAGAAAGAAAAGGGAGGGAAAATGTTTTAGAAACCTTTGAAGAAATAATAACAGAGAACTTCACTAGCCTGGGGAAGGAAGCAGACTTCCAGATGCAGGAAGTTCAAAGAGTTCCAAACAAAATAAAACAAAATGTACACCAACATGCACTGAAATTAAAATAACAAATATTAAAGATCAAGAGAGAATCTGAAAATTATATAGAGAAAAATGAGTCACATACATAGGAACCCCGTAAGATTGTGCAATTTCTAAGTAGAAAATTCACAGGCCAGAGAGTATGGTACAACACATTCAAAGTGTGGGAAGGAAAAGGACTTCTAACCAAGAACACTCTATCCAGTTAGATAAGCACTTAACACTTAATCTTATTGAAAGAGTGATAAAAAGCTTTACAGACAAATAAGTTAAAGAAACTCATCACCATGAAATCAGCCTTGCATGAAATACTAAAAGGATTTCCATAAATTAAATGAAATTCAACTTAGAAGCAACCAGATGCCAAAAATAGAAAATATGGAAGGCAGAGGAGAGGGTACATGTGGATTGTCAAAAGAAGCTTGAGATTAACCTGCTTTCAATTTAAAATAGTTTATAAATAAAGCAATGAGCTATCATCTCAAATTTGTGAGAATGATTATTATCCATAATACTGGAAAAATAGGTGTTGGTAAGAATGAGGTGAAAAGAGAATCCTTATTTACTGTTAGTAGAGTACAAACTGATAGAACATTGAAAAAGCAGTATGAAGATTCCTTAAAAAATTGAAAATAGAAATCCCATATGTTTCTGTTATCTCACTTCTAGATATTTGACTGAAAACACATAAATACTAATTTGAAGAGATGTATACACTCTGATGCTTACTGCAGTATTATTTTCCAATTTATATTGCTTAAGAGTGAGAACCTAAGTGCTCATCTACAGATGAGCAGATAAAAATGTGATATATGTACACAATAAAATACTACTCACATATTAAAAAAATTCCTGAAATTTGGTACAATATGAATGTACCTAAAATGAAATTATACTTAATGAATTAGTCAGGAGAAAGGCAAACATTGTATAATTTCACTCATATTTTGTACATAAAGAAATCAAATGAAACAAATTAAGTGAAGCTAGACTTTTTGTCTATAGAATCGAATTAGTGGTTACCAGGTGGGAAGACAGAGTTTGGCAAGTTGAGTAAAAAGGGTCAATTATATAATGAAGGACAGAATTGATCTTTTGGTGGTGAACTCGATTTATTATATATAGATGTTGATTTATGATGATATACAATTTAAACCTATATAATGTTATGATGCAGTATTCCTTCAATAAAATTAAAAGAAAGCAAAAACAAAACAGAACAAAATCTCAGAAACGACAAACAGAATATTGATTGGTGGTTGCCAAAGGTAAGAGTTGGGTGGTAGGCAAAGTGAATGAATGTGGCTAAAATGAACAAACTTCTAGTTACAAAATGAACAAGTGCTGTAATCTAGTGTGAAATGAGATACAGTTAATAACACTGTACTTGTATATTTGAAAGCTGCTGAGAGACTAATCCTAAAATTCTCATCATAAGGGACTATCTCTCTAATAATAAGCTATTTTGTTCATCAAGAGGTAAAAAGAAAAAAAAAAGTATTTTCCCTAGTATTGCACAAACAACTCTTGCATACCACCAGAGCTCCAGGAATTAACAGCTGCCACTTGGGCTGTCGATTTCAGGAACTTGGAAAGGGAAATATTCCACATTAATCATTACTTAGGTAATGCTCTAAGCAGTCAGCATCCTTTGGTGGACATGGGTTTGAGTTAGCTTACAATAATTCTGTGACGTTATCCTTCTTTTCTACAGAAACTTGAACACTCATCAATCACCAGGCTTTTCTAAACCTACTATGTATGTATGTTGTATACATTATATATAGAGAGAGAGATAAATATATATATATATATATAATACCTTTAGAAAGTAAATTAGCTCTCTATGTGTTTTTAAAAGTATTTGAGGCAAAGCTAATACAAGATGAAACTAGTAAAATTTGGATACAATAAAAACCTAAGGAACTTTCAATGTCACAGACCCAACAGGAGTAGATATAGAATTGAATTAACATCACCCTGGGTTAAAATACAAATTTATCAAGAGGATTAATTCATGAGACCTGGTCAGTGTTAGTCCTCCTGTAACTTGTAGTCTTAGCACCATATTCATCTTATGTTCCCAGAAAGCACCCAGCATCTTTTGATCGCTAGACTTTGGCAGCAGGTTTTTCTTGTTTTGCAACGTTCTAGACCGAATCCCCTTACATAGTTGAATGCTAGCTACCCTTTCCTTCTTCACACTAAAAAAAAAAAAAAAAATGCCCCCCTTTTGGGTGACTAGAGTATATACTCACTGTATTAATAATGTCAGTGCATATGTGTATGTGTATAAACCCACATATGTACATATTTGTACACATACACCAAATGTGCATGGTTCAATTATTTATAAGCCTTAATAATGGTGAATAGCACAAGATATCTGATGGTGGACAGAGATATTAACATTTCTCAAAATATGAAGGTATACTTCTGAAGCTTATAAACATATGTTACATCAAAAGGAAGAAGGAAGGAAGGAAGAAAGGAAGGAAGGAGATGTAAATCGAGATCTATTTGCAAGGGATTGTTTAACAATGGTGGAGATTGACTGAACAAGACCAAAATCAGGGAAACCTCAGTTCTGCTCTTTAGGGATTTGAACAGTTTAAATTAGCTCCATTCAGAATATGTGGGAAAAATAATTTACTTAATGTCACCTGATTTTAGACTTTAATCACATCTATGGAAATGCCTTCAAACCAACACCTAATTAGAATTTAATTTCATAACTATACACTATATTCTAGCAAAGTGTACTTTAAAAATCTTTACATTTGTATTTACAGTAGGTAGTTTAGGTGCCAACATTTTATAGCTATCTAAAGCCACATCTCTTTTCTTCAATATTGTGACCATCTAATGCTTAGGATTAAAAATGTTCATCTTTAGTTCTTAAAGCATTATATGCTATTAATATAATTATACTGAGAATTCAAGAAAATAGAGAATATGGTTTATATAACTCAAGTAATTATTCAAACATATTTATATTTTGCAGACTTTAATTTTTAATATAAGGATAACCTATTTTGTCAGAATTGTGTTTTTATTGTCATATTTTTCTGAAATATTTAATATATACAATACATACACATATGTATTACATATATATAACAAAGTTATTAGATCATACTGTTAACTTATATCTTATTGCTATCTTATGCATTTGGCTAATGAAAGTTAGTGAATAAAATGGTTGCACACAGTGTCAATCAAAATTTTTTTTGAACCATGCAACCATTCTTCAACAATAAACACTATTTGAGCTGTATTAAATTTAGTAAGATGCTGAGTCATTGCTATTTACTGTGGCTTTGTATTAATTAATGTTTTCAAATTTGTCCAATTCTTTTATACCATAATGCTCAAAAAATGTGTGCATAATAGCACTGTTTGGTGCATTCAAAAAGTGAAGTTCAAGAAGATTCAAAGAGTATATAACACACAGTTAAACTGAAAAGTAGAGAATTAGAAAAGTCTCTATACATATTAAGAAATTAATATCACTTTTGCTAGAAAAATTTCCTGGAATTACTCATCAATTGTAGAAAATATAGCTGGAAGCAACTAGGTCCTAGGCAGGTCATTATTCACTTGATTCAAAGAAACAAAAGCATGCCTACCAGTATGTGATATGAGAACTCAGAGGTGACTTATTAGAAGTGTCTTTGGAGTAGAAGCATTACTTCCTTACCAACTTTAGGTAAACTATGATATGCAGGAACTGAGATATTTTTAATATGAATAGCATTCTATATACAATTGGTACTCAATTTGGGGTGGTTTTAAAATAGTTTATATATTTATACAAAATTAAAACCAAATTAGAAGCTCAAGGTATAGTCATATGAAGCATAAGCATAATAATATTTAACAGCATAGTAAAGTCAACAAAAGGGTTATCAGCAGAATATATGGTATGTGCAATGGAAAGGTATGGCTAAGAAGTCAAAGGGAAACTTTATGAAAGAGGTGTTGTAATTGATCATTAAGGGAGGGTAGCATTTGCCTAAACAAAAAGGAGTCAAATCTTCTGGTTGGAAATTGGTAAATGATGAGGTTGTAAAGTAGACTGACAAAACTGTAGAGGAACATCAGCACCAGGGAACAAAGTCTGAAATTTATCCTTATAGATAATGATTCCTGAGAGAGCCATCAGCATAGTGAGTGGTGACAAGAGTAATTGAACATGAGAATTTGAGAGAACACTTAAACTTAATAAATGTATCAGATGTATCACTTACTATAATGGACAGAATAAAATGATTTATTTTGGAACTAGTAGTAACACATCAGGCTACTGTTCTAATGAAAATGATTTGGTTTAATGAATTAACTTGTAAACCTACTGGGCAAGATATCTAATGCTGTGTCAGAGACTAAGCTTAGCATACTGCCACTTTTCAAAAAGTGAAATGTAATAATGGGACTTGTCAAGACTGTGAAGTAATAAATGTCATTAAGTCCAAGAGACAAGGAGATCACTGCTTTCATTTACCTAGGGAACTAGAGTTTCAGTTTCTCAGGAAAATCTAAGAGTCTGTTAATAAATTTACATTAAAAAGAATGACTACATTATATAATGCTGGATTCTCTCCCCATAATAAAGGACAGGGAGATTTTGCTAAGGTGATTGGTTTCTCAAAGATGTGTGGAAAACACCCTTCTCCTAATCACTGAATTAAATGGAATTTGCTAGCATTGGTTTAATCAGTACCCTGCAATCAAATCAGGCATGAAATCAAGTTTTAATTATATATTAATCTCTCTATTATGAACAAATTGTCAAAACACTAGAAACACCCCTAAGTATGGGGGAGGAGGTAAAGATGGGGGAGGCAAATAGTATATTTAGTAAAACAGAGAAATACAATTAACTGCTTCCCAATTTCCAAAGTTATTCAATCTTTTCTGAACTCTCTCGAAGGAACTTTAGTTTTTTCCTGTAACAAATCTTAAGCTTACCATAAAGAAATGCAGCAAGTAGAGATAAAACTACTTGTTTTCTATGAAATTTCCTCTAAAATACTCAAAAATGTACATTTTATGTAAAGATCACTAACTTCTAGTTCTCTACAACTTTCTTATTTAAATTCCCCAATTAAATTAAAATGTTTTTTTAAAAAAGTCCAATTTGGCTGTAAAAGTTTTACTTTCTTCTAGGTAAAGTCATGTTTAGGACTGACATCATGCCAAACCTTTACTTATTTTTTAAATTTTTTAACTTAAATTTTTACCTATATTTTTATATTAAATTCTAAGAACACTCTATGAGGACTGTACATACTATTTTATAAATAAAAAATGAGATAAATTCTTGTCATATGGCTACTAATTAATAAGTGTGACATCAAGATGTGTAAAATTCCAGAGACTTGTTTTTTGTACCATTATGAGAGTCATTTTCCATTATAGCATTGATATATTTTACTGATTTTATGTATTTTACCTGCTCAGGATATCTGTAACACAGGTAATATGTATCAGAAAAAGTACACTTTCAGAATTGTTACTGGTGTTTTTAATATATACCGATGTGTATTCACAACATGTACAATTTAAATGTATAAACTATTATACTGCAACTCTACTTAAACTTTTTAAATTAATTAAAAATAAAAATTGTAGATACATAATAAATTCTGTGAAAAATTAAAAATCAGACAAGTATTTGGCATCTTGTCATTCAGTTAAAATTTTTTTATTGAGACTTTGTGTTTCTGAATCAATTAAACAATAAGAAATATAATTTGGTCAGTGTAATCAAGAATGTTTTAACTGGATGCTCAGTGTTAAAATTCAGAAAAGAGTGTGCACATAAATTTATTTTAGTTTTTATAAAACTGAATATACAAAAGTTGAATGATTGACAATGGTTTAATTATGTAATGGTTTAGTGAGAATTTTATTTTAAAGGACAATAAATGCTGAGCATGAACTTGGGTATTTCAATGTCCAGAAAGAAAATTTACACATTGTCCTAGGCCTCAAAAATCATATTATTTCTTTGAACATTTATTCCAAGTATAGAAAAAAAAATATCAAGGAAAAAAATGATTTATTTAAAGAAGATAATGATTGAGAGATATGACAAAAAAATGAGAAAATCACAGAAATAACAGACAAAAAGTCACCTCAGAGAAAATTGGAACAAGTGAATAAGAATAAAGAATAAAAATAGAGCAATTCAATAGCAAAAAGAATATTAGCTTAAAGTGCAAGATAATTGTTTGACCTCTATAATTTTTGTCTGATTATCAGAAAAAAGATATTGCTACATCCAGAATTTTAGAAACATATAGATCCATTATTGTATGGTCAGTGAAATCATAATTTCTATAACTAAACTTCTCAGACATGTTTAGACAGAATTTAAAAGTGACTATTTTGAAAATATGACCTTACTATTCTTTTAGAAAATAAATACAAACTATTTTGTGAGAATGTGATCACAGTTTATCGTCATCATTCAATAACATCTATTACACTGTACCCATGTACTAAACCCTGAATGAGGAGCAGGGTACGCAAACATTATCAATCTTTCTACCAAGAGCTCAGGAAACACCACCGTAGTATATAATAGCTATTCAGTATAATAAGGGTTAAAATAAAGGTACAATTAAGATTCAAGTGGGATATATTTATGAGACTAATTGACTTTGCTATCTAGGAGAAATGGAAGGGGACTGATTTCAGAAAAGTTGTAGAGACGCATGTCACCTTTAAAAATGAATAGGAGTTTGGTGGATGGAAAAAGAACAGGGTAGATGAGGGAAGAATAACAAAGGAAGGAATATCGAATAAAAGGAGTAGCATAACGAAGGCAAAGATGACTGAAATTTTTTGTGACTGTGAAAAGCACTGAGCTGGTTGAGGAACTGATATATGGTTAGCGAGGCGGATCCAGGAACGCAGTCTCGAATCTGGATCTAATGGATCTTATACGGAAGGTTAATTACCATTCTAAAATATCTAACATGGAGTAAGCCTTGAAAGACGTTTAGAAGTTATTGACATGTACTTCATTTTATCAAAGCAATGTTCAATCTATTCCTTGAAAACTAATCCTCATGCTACTCCCATGAAAGCATGTAAAGGATTTTTTTCAGTCATCTATTTTTAGTTAGGTTCTAAAGATTTGTTGTTGCTACATTACAGTACCTATATATGATGTTTGTTGAACAATAACAAGAGCTATTCACATGATATTTTACATTTTGACTTAGAGGACTGAAGTTTCAAAATTTCTCAAGGTCTTTATGAAAATCTATGTCAGAGAACTAATCATTCATGAACATGATACCAATATTGGATTCTAAAATAGAGTAAACAAAAAGTCTTTTTCAAAATGATATATAGATATCCATTGGTCATGTTAATACCTGCTGTACAACTTCCACTTTTTCTCACCTATTTACAGGACTTAAGATTTCAATGGTAATAGTAATTGTAAGAACACAAAAATAATTTTAAAATCCCATAGCTCATTCAGATATTTATTTCTTAATTTTTTTACAGGAAAGATGCAGGCAGGAATGAAGGTGAATGGAGGCAGGCAGGAAGAGAGAAGAGGAAGAACTATTTGGTTTATTTTGTTTAGTTGTTTATTTATTTGCCCCTTCCCCAACTCCATTCAGAGACAAGAACCCGGATCGTGAACCTGAGCTCTTGAGATATACATGTGCTGAGTTCCAGTGGAGTCAGTGGACCCAACCACTACTTCACCAGGGCATGCCACACATATATTTTAAAAGCATATTAGTACTAGATAATAGAAATGCTGTGTTACAATATTCATCAATTTTGTATAGAAGTGTCTCTTAGAACTTTGTTACTCTGAAACAATGGCTTGGAATTCTATGGATCAATGCCTTTAAAAGTTGCAAGTCACCCATTTTAATATTTTCATTAGCATTTAGAGATAAACTTTTATTTCTTCTCTGTTCTTGGTACATTTCCTGTTGCTATAGGGAGAACTGCCAGTGACACACAGTCCCATTCCCACAAGTCAGTTAAATTCTTTCTTCCTGTTACGTGAAACTAGGATTACTAGCTGCAACTTTTTTCTGTGCACAGAGATATTCTTGTGAAGCATATGATGACATCAAATTCAATGTCATTTTCAAGTAGATTAAGGTGTCTCCAAAGAGCCAATATTGATAAATAGTCCAGTCTTACAGAGATGATGGGTTTTCTATTAAAAAAAAAAAAAAGCAACTGGGGGACCTATTTGGGGGCAACAAATAGCTCCCTTTCTATGCAGGACTTTAAAAGACTCCACAGGATTCCTGGCTCCATGGGTGCTGTGTTAGCTAACAGGTCTATTTACTCCTACTGTGGCAAGCATATGTCTCCAGTGCTGACGTATCCTTTACAATTTTGTCAAGCATCACTTGCAGCAAATGTCTGCTTTTCTGTATTTGATTATACCTTTTTCATGCTTTTCCTCAAAGCCTTTAAGTCAGAGTTTCTCAAGGACTAATACAGAAAAGGGCAGCTGAGAAAGGAAATATGTGAAGTTGGCTCTAATTTTCAGCCCTGTCTAGGACATCAATACAAGATCAGAGATTGTTGAGTTCTCTGCCCATAGAGCTCACTCCAAACATATTGGGAATAAAATAGTCATCTAAATTGGTTAATTACTATAAAACATATTAGTTTTATATTTCTTAGTAAACTTCTATTAAGAGTTTTCACTATCATAGAATTGCCTATGCATAGAATAATGAGTGCATGCACACTTTTTTGGAATTTGAGTTTAACTATATATAAATATGTATGTATGTATTTGATCTATATGAAACAATGTAAATCAGCTGAAAAATGCACATTAATATAATTAAAATTCTGTTACTATTCATTCCTTTAGTGAGTTCTTTTCATATTCTGTTTATATCTTCTATTTTAGAACTTGATCCCTAGAAAACAAAACATGAGGCAAGGAGTACTGCTAGTCTTTAAGGAGGTACAATCTAGGGAAACAGAATATGGTAAATGAACGGTAAAACAAAAAAGGGTGGAAAGCAATACAAGTGATAATTAATTTACCAAACTCAGCAGTAACTGCACAGGGACATGGTTAGTGGTTCCATAGCTATATACGCTCTGTAACATCGGGCATATCTCAGCAATATGATATAGTTGATAGAAGGAAGAAAAAAGAATAACTATATTTATCATAATCTCTCTAAAATTTTTTTCTCCTTTGTTACTCTACTTTATTTCTCTATGTTATGCCTTTCTTTAGTTGCTCAGGAATCCAGACCACATGCCCTATGATGGGTGCTTCATTCAATTGGAAAGTGGTGTAAGAAACCAGGAAATAAGGTCATGTGCTTATCTTTATGATTGTATAGACATAATAAAGCAAGAAGAACCAGCCCAGTATATTCCAGACAGCAAAACCACAGAGGCCTAACCTAATCTCAGAGGTAGCCAAATCAGAGTGTATTGTCACTAGTCTGACACTAGCAAATGAGAGGAAAAAAATGACATATGGCCAATATTAAATAGATCTAATAGACATTTTTATGGCATTCTTTATCTTAGGTGTTTTGATGCTGCCTATAAAGATGTAGGTACATGAGTACTAATGATGATAATCAAAAACTAAAACATTTTATAATGAAAAAATAATATTAATACATTATATTTATTGGGAACCACTTATTAAATAATAATGAATAATAAAAATAAAAACCACTTAAAATAGCTGATAATAGAGACAAGGTCAACAATAAAACAACCAATTTTATTTGTTGAGGGTCTACTATGCTCTAAGAAGTAGAGTTTCTATGGATAGAAAAATGTTTACTATTAAAACATCACACTCAAGATTCACACTTTAGATAAAGATACATAAACATATATGTTAAAAAGTTTTTTCTTAGTAAATGCCAAGTAGAAGTAACAGCAGGTTATTAGTAGAATAAAAGGAAAAAAGTCAAATAAGGCTTGGAGATAGCATGTTTGTTTAAGGAGAAGATAACCCAGTTGGAAGAAAGAACTAGGTATTAAACAGGTGGGTAAAGCAGATAAACTCATTATAGGAAATGACACCTAATTGTTCAGACAATTGTGACAATGTTGCCATTTGGTGTTTCATGAGATCAGTGATACACTTTACTTGTGAGAATGGTAAAAGCTGAGGTTGGGACCTCATTTATTCAGCATAAGAATTTTAACTCAATCCCCAAGACAATGGGGAAGTCACTGAAAAATAAACAGGTGAGTGACAACATAGGTTCTAAGTTTGGAATATCATTCTAATGGTAGAGTAAAATTTATTGGAAGTTTCAAAATCTTGGCAGAGATTTTGTTATTATTTTATTATGTGGAAATAAATGAAGACCAGCCAAGTGAGAACAAAGTTTCTATATTTAGAGCTTACTATGAAAAGGGAATCAGCCATTGTCACTTGTGTTTTGTGTCAAGACTCAGACACGGTCAGAGGAATTGGAAAGCTTTATAGTGAACAAAAGGAAAAATTTCAGGGTATCCTGATTGAAGGTTGTTAGCATGGGGAAGCTATAGATAAGTTAATGAGAAATGGGGTGTCCTTTAAAGTTGGTTAAGCAGTATATATTTGATTTTCTCAGATTGGTTCTAAGTTATAAGTAGAGACAAAATAGGGAAGCATCAGTTATTAATCAAGTCCTGGCCATTTTGAGCCATTTGTTATAGAAGTCATTGCTTTGTTTCCTGGATTGTAACTAGAGACAATGCTTTGATTTTTCCATAAATTCAGTTTACAGCTGGATGGTTTCCTTGGTTTTTTACTGTAGATAATAGGATTGGTTTCCTAGGCGGGTTATAGCAGGTTGTGGGACAGCGTTCCATTTTTATGGGCTTGTTATTGTCCATTTGTGTATTTAATATCTCAATTGACTTAGATCAGTTAACACAAAAGAACTGAAGAGAAAGTAGTGACAAAGTGAGTGGAATTAGAGAGAAATTTTAGAAGAAAAAGTAATGGAATTTTTGTGCTGCCTTGTGTATAAGGGGAAAGATATGCAAATTTTTTCTATTTTGGGAAAAATCGTGCATAATATAGCTATAATTGGGGCAGGAGAATTTAAATTAAATTAAAACAGCAACAGGTAGAGCTATACCAAGCTAAAATGCTTCTTTAAGCAAAGAAAACAATCAGCAAATGAAAAGACAACCCATGGAATGGGAGAAAATATTTAAAAACCATGTATTTGATAAAGAGCTAATATTCAACATTGAAAAAAGCATATTACTCAGTAGCAAAACCAAAGCAAACAAAGAAACAAATGACATACTAAAATGGGTAAAGGAATTGAATAGTCATATTTTGAAAGAAGATATATGAATGGTAAACAGGTGTATGAAAACATCTCAATATCACTAATCACCAGGGATGTGAAAATCAAAACCACAATGAGATCTCATTCAGAAAAACAATATTACATGCTGCCAAAGTTGTGGGGAAAAGGGAAACTTTTTGCAATGTATGCGAGAAATAAATTGATATAGCCATTATGGAAAATAGTACGAAAATTTCTTAAATATTTAAAAGTAGAACTGACATTTGACCCAGAAATTCTAATATTTGAATATTTATACAAAGAAATAAAAACTCTAACTTAAATGATATATGTATACCCATAATCATTGCAGCATTACTTACTTTAGCCAAAACATGGAAACAACTTAAGTGTCCATTGGTAAATGAATGGATAAAGAAACTGTTGTACATATACAATGGAATGCTATTCAGTCACAAAAAGAATGAAATCTTGCCATTTATGTACAACATAAATGAATATTGAGGGCATCATGCTAAGTGAACTAGGTCAGACAAAAAGACAATACCATGATTCCATTTCAACATGTACATAAAAAAAAGAAAAAAAAAGAAAGAAAACAAGTCATAAATACAGAGAACAGATTGGTGGTTGCCAGAAGTGAGGGAGGATGGTGTAATGAGTTAAGAAAGTTAGAAAGTATAAACATTTAGTTACATGGATATTAGAACTCTTGTGCCCTTCTGATGAGGATATAAGTTTGTATAGCCATTACTAAAAATAGTGTCAGGATTCTTAAAATTAAAAATAGAACCAGCATTTAATCCAAAATTTCTGAGTGTGTGTATATATATATATATATGTATATATATCCAAAAGAACTGAATCACAAACTTAAAGAGATATATGAATGCCCAAGTTCATTCCAGTATTTTTATAATAACAAAGATTTAGAAACAACCTAAATGTCAGTTGAAGAATGACTGGCTAAAGGAAAGTTGATATATTCATAAAATGTAATATTATTAAGCCTTAAAAAAGAAAGAAATCCTGCCATATCTAACGATATGGATGAATCTTGAGATTACGCTAAGTAAACCAATCTCAGAAGTATTAATATGTATTATTTTATTTATATGAGATATCTAAAGAGTCAAATTCATAGAAGCAGAGAGGAGAATGATAATGACCAGAACCTGGGGAAAAGATGAAAATAAGGAGTTATCATTCATTGGGTTAAAATTTCAATTGTGCAAGATAAAAAATTCTGCAGCTCTTCTATACAACACTGTGTCTGTAGTTAACCAAACTGTTTTATACACTTAATTTATAAAAGAGTAAATCTCATGTTAAATAATCTTACTACAATAATTAAAACAAAAAACAAAAGCTAGTTAAGGGTGTAAGTGATAATAATAGTGGAGTTAATATGATAGTGGTAGAGACCAAGTTTTGTAGAAAAGTAACAAAAGAAATGAGCTAGAAAGGAGAAATAATAATCAAGGAGAAGGGTGGTTTTAGTTGAGACCTGAATGTAGTGCCATTATTGTAAATGTCTAGAATACATGGAAGTTTAAAGGTGAGAAAAAAAAAACAAAACAAGAAATAAGATCTTTGGGTATGAGGAATCAAGGAACTAAGAGATCAGGTTTCTGAAATAGATTGGCTGTTAAAAATCACTATTGAATAATAATGTTTAAAATCTAGAAGAAAAAGAAGAGTTCTAATGTCTTCAATGATGAGTGAGTCAAAGAGGGAAACAGTGATGTCTATAATATACAGAAAGAGTTGGTATCACATCTGATCGCATATGCTTTGGAGAAGATGAATTTTCTTAGGAATTTAGGAATGAAGGGGATTACATATGTGGAAATAACAATAAAGAGCAAAAACAGATGGTGTAGATGACTTGATGGTTTTCAATATGTGCTAGAAGCTGGCTGAAATCAGCGTAGCCTCTCCTTTCAGTAGATAGTGCGATCACAGTAGATAGTTACTGAATGAAATAATAAAGTGTATTAAAATGAACTAATTCCATTATAAAGGAAATAATTTCAACTGTCCAGGCTGCTAAAACAAAAATTTTAAGTACTGTGGGTTTAATTTTTCTTTCCTCTGACAGTTCTGGAGTTCAGGAGTTCA
The DNA here is from genome assembly GCA_004363575.1 of Solenodon paradoxus. Taxonomy (NCBI): domain Eukaryota; kingdom Metazoa; phylum Chordata; class Mammalia; order Eulipotyphla; family Solenodontidae; genus Solenodon; species Solenodon paradoxus. The sequence goes on from RJWH01000011.1 coordinate 40,566, forward strand.
AGATCAAGGTGGCGACAGATTCTTATTTACTAAGGCATAATGCATTGCATATAAGTCATCTTTTTTTCTGTGTTCTCACATGGGAGAAGGGGTAAGAACTCTTTGAAATCCCTTTTTTAAGATCTGTAAGTGTATTCATGAGGGCTCTATCCTTGTAACCTAATCATCTCCAAACGCCTCATCTCCAAGTACTGTCGCATTGAAGGTTAGGATTTCACTATAGGAACTGGGGTTATATGAAGACAAATATTAACAAGCCTGAGGCACTGATATTAAGAATATTTAGATGCCCTTTTAGTTCTTGTGAAAAAGATAGTTTTGGCTAGATTTGTAAATCTGGTAGCAATGTGTGTATAAAAATACTATTAACTGGAATATTGTCACAAATTCAAATTAAAAGATATTGGCATTTGTGTCAATTCTTTCTAATTTTACTTTCTAGTGTTCCCGGAAATATTATCCAACACAGGTTATTTTGAAAATGTGCATGCTTGTGCATTCTTGTTACCTATTTGGTATATTGAGATGTATTTCAAAGTCGTGGTTTTTTAAAAAAATATATGATTGATTAATATTCTAAATACATTTTTATTGCTTTTACAATTTTTTCTTGATGTAATCAATTGCTAATATTGAAAATAATGCCATAGTACTTTTTTATTTTAGCCTCTGTAAATTTCATTGTTTTCATCTAACATCATAATTCTAAAGCTCATGCATTTAGTTTTCAAATGATATCTATATGCAGTTTTACCTAAATATTCCTATGCTTATTAGGAAAATAGTATCAATAAAATTATTCTTTCAAATTTTTCAATACAATTTAATATAGTAAAAAATAAGAATTCAGATAAATTATTATAAGGGACTTTCAAAAACATCAAATGCAGTTTGTCCTCAAGGGCATTCATTCCTATGAATAGAACTTTTGTTGACACCATTAGAACTTGCTGTTTGGTAAGTATGTGGTGCATAAAAAGAGAAAACAAACACATAAACTACATAAAGCCAAAACAAATGTTCAGATTATAAAACTAAATTAATAGATATCAAAGGAAAAAGAGGAAGCTGAATAAATTGAGTAGAAAGGGGTCAATTTATATAATAATGAATGGAATGAGAATTTTAATTATAAAACTTTATTATGTAGAGATGTTGATTTTATGTGTAAGTGAAACCTATATAATGTGCTAAACCAAGTTACTTCAATCATTTTAATTATATAATTTTATTATTTCTTTTGGTTACAAAGCTACAACTTCAATAATCTTTAAATGACAAAAAAAGTATAGGGTAGATTAAAAATTATGACTTGACATTAGAACTATAGGGAGACAACCTAAAGAGATATGGAAGTTGACAACAAAGAGAAATTTGAGAAAGAAAAAAATGATTGAGCTATGCGTACTTCAGGCAGCTTTTCTCAAAAAATCAAAAAAGTTTTATGAAGATATCTTTTAGATAATTGGAATTAAATGAAAGTCTACAAGCTGATGTATACCTCTAGGAAAAGTAATATATAGTAACTAAATGAAAGACATAATGTATCATACAATTCAAACAGAGCTAATAGGAAATTGTATTGAGTACATAGGCATATGCTTAAATCACAAAAATCAATACAGATTTGTTTCTTCATAGAAAGCTATTCAGAAAATGAATTTCAGGCTATCAACATTAAATAATTTTTAAAACTTACATGATGCGGAAGATAAAACAATTTTGTATGTGGTACAGAAAACATCTCTCAATGTTAAAAACCATTTGGAAGAATAGACATTATCATCATTATTAATAAGCACTTATTACATATCTCTTTTATACTAGATCTCTGGATATATATCTTCATGTTTGGGTTTTCAGTTGGTATTTTGCCCTTTCTAATGTAAATCGCAAAAGTATAATAGAATAATATTCATTTAAACTCTCTTTTACTGGGCTCCCCTCCCCTTATTTCATATAATACTTAAATATGTTATTACGCAACTTATTTTTTTCTTTCAGAAAATGAGTTCATCTTGAAGATTAAATATTGTATCAATTAGGCTATTATAGGTAGTCTTCCAAATGAAATGTGCATTTAACAGATAAAAGAGAATAAAGTAAACTGTTTGCATGCACTCTTAAAAAAATTCCAGACATTATTTCATGAGGACAATCAAATCATTAAGGCAATGTGGAATGAATTAAGATACAGATCAAGATGACTGTGATTAGGGGTTTAAAACTTGCATTTAGTATCAGTAGTCTTAAAATACAATTCCAAAGATAAGACTGGGCAATAACTAAATTTCTACACAATTCAATTATTTAAAGGATAAAAAGAATTCTATAAATACTTTATGGGAAAAGATTGAAGACTAGAGGGATACACGGGAAATACAGAACTCACTGATATAAACCAATGAGAAAGAGAACAAAAGATACTTTGTTACAACTCAGGTCCCTCCTTCCTCTTAAGAGGGCGTGTACACATGCACTCTAAGATAAAGAACTAATGAAATAATAAAAATAAAGCAAAATAGGAATATAGGATGAGGTCTAGAAATAATACCTTTTAGGACACAAATCATTACATTTATGAATATTTTTCTTTTTAAAATAAAGTAACATTTGTTTTGGGAACTTTTTCCTGTTAAGGGGAAAATCTATTTTTACACAATAACAAAAGTTAAATGTCATTTGGGAGCAAAGAAAATTAAATATAAAAATAAACAATATAAAATAATACAAATATAAATATAAAATAAAATACAAAATAAAATTATATAGAATAAATATAATATAAAATAAAAATTTTAAATATAAAATAAAAATTTCTGCAACTACTAGCCCTCGTAGAATTACGTTTCCCTATTTTCTCTCTTAATTAGTTACAAAGGCACTTACTGTACCAGTCTATTCGCTCTAACCAACAGTACATATTTGAAGATTTTGTTTGTGTTGAGAATATTTATATGTTATGTTCCCGAATGCTCTTGAATATGTAGTAAATCACCTCTTTAAGCCAAGCTGTTCTCTTTAAGCAACCATAAGTGAAATTAGCTAATTTATTTGCTTTATGATTTGATTTCCCATGAACTCTAACATCTTGCTATTTTACCTCTCAATGTAGAACATACGTAATATCTTTGATGTGTAGCTTTTAGAACTTTATAGAGGTTATCCCCTGCTTTTCTTCAAAAGCTCACATTATGCCACTTTTATGAAAGACCTACATTAGAGACTGTCAAAAGAATTCTGAAGAGAATTTCTCACTTAGATGGTGAAAAGTGAAAATAGTGGGTGGTGTCTTCACTTTATGTCAGTCTGGCTTAAGAAAGGTTTCATAAAAATACACGACTTTTGGATAATGGGGGAAACCTGCAGTATTTTTTTTTACAATAGCATAAAGTACATTTCAGGTGACCATACATCTCCTCCATATTATGAGTAGTAGCAGTTTAAATTCAACTATTAATTTTTTTATGGATTTGAATTACAAGTTCCATTATCAACTATCAGTGATGCTACTATGCTCTATGAATACTGACTGTAGTCGCCTGTGGTTTGGAACTTCTTTTCTTTTCTTTAACTAAGTCATTGCTTCTTTTCATCAGTCATCCAATCATCTGATATTAGTAATGTGGGGACAGCATAGCTTGGAATCTATAAAACAGTATGCAGATGTGTGAGTAGAAAACTAACTGGCAAAACCTGAGACATCAAAGAGTGAATATCTCAATGAGAGAGGACACACAGGCACACATGTGCAGTACATTCTCTGATGTAACTTTCCCAGTCCGCAGGGCACTTCAACATGCTATTTCTGCCTTTAATAAACTTGCTGCGTGTTCCTCATCAAATGGCTCTCTCCATGAATTCTTTCTGGATGGACCCAGTGTCTCATCAGCATGTCTCGCTCCCCCACTTCTTGCATCAAGTGGTATCTGTAAACATACAATATATTTTCATCCCAGAACATGCCTTAACATATATGTGAGTTTTGTTTTGCTTTTTTTTTTTTTCCAAAATTATTTACAATGCAAAAGAAAGAATGAAGATATCCATTGCTAGGTCAAGGAACCATGATTTTCTTTATGACATCCCTTTCCAAGGAAATAAGTAATCCATTTTAATTAACAAAAGCATATCAAACAGTTTGCACATCTTCAGGCCTGGGCTCTAAACAAAGATGCTGAAGTGTTTTTAATTAGATTAACTTCTGTATTGCTACACTTTAAGACTCTTCTTATGGTAAATATTTAGTATGCCTATCTCGTAATATCAAATCTAAAAATTTACATTACATAAAATTAGCTTTTCCCCATTATATATCTAAAAATATCCATATACACAAATATATGTGCATGCATATACATATATACATAGAATTATATTGCATGATTTGTGGGTGCACATACTATGTCTTATTAAAAAATATTAAGAGTAGTGCAAATATAAACATAATTAGGAAATGCCTGTATTTCCTATACATAAGTTAAAATGTAGGACATAGAATTTTCAAATGTCTATAAAATATACTAGATATTTAACTTCTGAAAGAGACATTAAGTTCATTTAAAGATAAATGTGTGTCCCCAAATCCTATCATTATTACAATGAGTGCACTAGCCAGGGATTTTTAAATAGGTATATTAAAGTTTGGAGGGGTTGGAGTAATATGAGGTTAAATCCAGTCTAGAGCAGAGACAGACAAAATGCAGGAATATCCAAAATTTATCAACAGGAAAACATCCACATGAGCTGGTTGGAATGTAACTTCGGCACAGACAGTAATAAAAGATAAGTGTAATTAGATGAGGGAGGGTAATAGGAAACAGATGGTAACCACTTGAAAGAGATACTAAAGAGCTCTAGTTTGAAAATCATGGGAAGAACATGCCACATTTTATAAAGAAGAAAATTCTAGCATCTACACAGTTTGCAAATCTGATATCTTTTCATAGAGATTATTGAAACTGTTGACAACTGCTAAGCATGGGTGGTCAAGGATACAAAGTGCTCCTGAATCCTAAATCCCTCTCTGAAATTGGCATTTTATGAATTCCAATGCTTATCAGAAATGTTTGATAGTATCATGAAATGAAGGCCTGGCAATTTTCCTTGGAGAAATGATAAACGAACCATGAACCAGTTCTTTAATGTGTTTTATTAATATAATTAAGGTCCATTGATTTGACTAATGATTTCCAACAATGCAATAGTTTATGTTTTGTCTCACTTTAAAGAAATTTATAGACTCTAGAGCATTGTTTGGTTTTTATCACATTGAGGGAAAGAAACTGGGATTAACATTTGAATAGAGAAATATATTATTGCGACCTGCATCTCTTAGAAGTGAAAATCGCTTTAGAAAATAGAATTCAAATTTTCAACTTTCAGGCAAGATTCTTTATTCAGCTGTATAGTTCCCTAATGTAAGATTAGGCCTTTTCCTTTACATTTCACATCCTGTCCTGGAGCTATCTGATCCACACCCATTGTTTCAATAATCACTTCTCTAGACATTAATCACGTATTTTACCTCCATCCCAGATATATTCAATGTGTTCTGGATCCATAAATACAATGTATACTTGGCATTTACACATAGATAATCAAAAGCAACTAAATCAAAACAGGTCTCAAAATAAATTCATGATCTTCCCCATTTTGTCTTGTGTTGCTTTGAGTCTCCTTGAACATAAACAGTTATTTCTAAAAAAAGTGGAAACATTGGAGTTTGGATAAGTCTTCATTCTTTAACTTTTATTACAAAGTAGTCTTTAATGTAACTCAAAACTTTAGAATAATTTTTAAAAATTTACTTAGAATAATATATTTATATAATATATATATCCTTTATAGTTTTATTCTCTCACTTGTCATTTTTAAAATATTGTTTAAAATATTTTGTCATAACTTTTGAAAGGTATTTTGACTTCATATCATATCTGTGGTTGTCATTCATTTTCCCCTAATGTACTGATTTTATTCCACTGAATTCAGCCTTCTATTATTTCTATTTGGAACCTCAGGGTTCACTTTATAATAAAGTTCCACTGAAGTTAATATTTTTCTTTCTGGCTGTTTTTAAGATTTATTTCTGTCTTAGATATTCTATATTTAAATTGGCTATGTTAGAAGTGTCTTTCTCTTTACATTTTTGTGGATATTTAGCATCATTTTCAAATATGTGATATGTATTTAGTAACTGAGAAATTCTTAATATAAAGAAATCAAACAAATTAACCTAATTAAAGAAAAATAGATTTTTATCTATAGACACAAATTAGAGGTTGCAAGATAAAGGGAGAGGAGGCCTGAAAAAATTGGGGAAAAAAGGTCTATTATATGGCAAAGGATGTAAATGGATTGCTAATGGTAAACTTAACGACTACGGACAGGTGATACACACAATGATGCACACTTTAAACCTGTATGATGTCGTGACACAATATTCCTTCAAATACATTTTAGTAAGTAAAATAGGTGAGTGAAAAAACAGTTGAGTGAATAAACAAATTCTTACTCATTTTCTTGTTGAATATTTTATCCATCTCATTTTCTTTCTCATAGTATTCAGAAGATCCTATTGAACATATGCAAGATATTTTATCACTTCTTTTCTACTTTCCAGTGATTTTTTTTCATATTTTTAAAGACATGGTTCTTTGTGTTACTTTTTAAAATAATTTGTCTACAAGTTTTCAGGAGACAAATTCCTTTAGTTTCTCTAAGTTCATTGATGAACACATAAAACTTTATGTAAATACTATTAATTTCTAAGATTTTATGCATTTATTTTCTGTTAATATATGCCTGCTGATGATAAATCCCTTTCCCTTTACTCATAATATCAGTTGTCTCTTATTGTTTTAAATCTACTTTAACATCTTCAATAACTTCAATATCTGAAATCTATGTGCAATTTAGCCTTTTCACTTTAGCCACCCAGGATAGCCTGTGTTTTATTTGCTGTAATTGTACCTGTTTTTGCCACTGTGATCCTAGTATTCTTGGACCCGTTATCTGTAGAAATTTCTGAAAGTCCCCACTAAAGAGATGAATCTTCCTTTTTTTTTGTATTTTTTTTCAAAAGCATATGAAATGCAATTGGCTTTTAATCATTTTGAGCTAAATTCCTATCTAGCAGTAAGCATTACCTCGTATTTAGGATTCTTCAAAGGAACTTTCCTCACCTCTTAAATAAGTTAATCTTAAGTATATTATTTATCTCTCCTTATCTGAATACTAAACAAAATAATTAACACATACCTTGAATGATGTGCATTTTATTAAATACATTTGTTTCAATCTGTCAAAATCTTGAGAATATAGTCAGTCTCCATGCGTTACTTCAAAAATGATTGAGTGCACTGGGTGACTAAGATAATGTAAACAGCATCTTCACCTGTCTCCTTTAATTGTATAAAAAATATTCTGCTGTGCCCTCCATCCCAATGTTTAATTTTAGTTAAACAATTTGGTATGAGAGCAAACATCTCACTATATGCAAAAAAGGTATAAATTCAAATAAAGTTAAAGGTATAAAAAGGGCAATAGTCAGGCATACCCTGGTTGAGTAAAAGTTAGGTCCGTTGTGTCTGAAGGAGGACATTCCACTTACATTCCAAGGACCTAGGTTTGCGTCCCAGGTCTGGGAAGTAAATCCAATGTGAACAACTAGATAAAAATAAAATGCTTCTTCTTCTTCCCTCTTCCTGCCTGGCTGCCTACTCACTTTCATGATTCCTGCCTGTATCTTTCCTGAAAAAAAAGAGAGACAAAAAAAAAAAAAGACAATAGACAAAATTTTTTTCAAATCATTCAAAAATGTTATTATTTACATTTACCATCACAATAATCTGGCATTAAAAAAACAGGTGTTTATCAAAAATCTGCTATAGTGATTAATTAGAGAAATTCTCTATAATGTTCAAACTTCTACTTTACTGTACAGTATAAAGTACCTTTTGAAGGCCTTCTCAGTTTCTCACCTAGAACACACACATGTATTTGAGAATTCTTACTCTAGACAAAGCAATTATTTCTCTGCCAATTGTGATTTCAGTATTCTGACATATCAAATGTGATCAAACCTACCATTTTAGAAAATGCTTTCTAAAAGCCTCCTATATGTAACTGAACTAATGTTGTAGATAGCAGTTATTAGCAGCATTTTTATCTCTCTTCACAAGTAAAATATAAATCCTTATATTTTCAAAAGCTCAACATAGGATAAATATAAAACGAAATATAAAAATGAAAATAAATATAGGTTTTTATTCTTTAAGCTGCTGTAAACTATTTTATTATATTAAATTTGAAAGGTCATTTCTATGGTTTGCCACCTGTTTCTTTGTTTATGTAGTGTTAGAAAAGTTCTATATAATATGTATAGTTCTATATAATAGATTTAATTAATAATATTTAGAATATTTTTCTCTAAATATTCTACTTGATTCCAAATGAAAATAAAACCAAGAAAAGATCAAGGAATGAAAAGATAAATTGTCTAACATACCAATATTCAAGAGAAAACATCTCTTTAAAGCGAATCCTTTTAATCGTTTCCCATACCAATAACTTACATAGAGGGAAAATGATATGAAATATGTAATACATATACAAATATAATAAATGCGTATAAACACATTCTCAGAAAACTCAGATCATATGTAGCTAATATTTTTTAAACATGCACATATATATAATATACATTTTATACAGTTCCTCTTAATGTTTTGGTAAGTATGTAAATATCATGATCCTTTAACTTTATGTTTTAAATTAAACTACATGATTTCAGCTGACCGTACTATACTCCTACCTAGTGCAAATGATTTTAGCATTTTACACCATCTCCTTATTATTGTAAATAATTCAAACCTTCCAAATGCATTGCATTCTGGAGAGAGAATTTTCATATTGTCTTTATATTTTAAACTTGAGTGCTGATCAATGTTAAATTCACACTCATAAACCTTGAGAAACTGAGCAATGCCAGGGTATCGTAAGTTCCAAGGGTTGCTATCACTTTTACATAATTTTGTATGCCATAATTTAAATAGTTGATAGTACCTGTGAGGTAGGTATTAGCAGAATTGTAGATGTTGCAGATTGAAATTAGCACTGTAAATTTCTAGTTGTGCTATATCTGATAGGTTTTTAATATTTTGGGCTCTCAGTATCCCTCTCTTTTAAAAACAGATATTACCCATGCCATCTTTCATTGGGGTTAATTAAATGAACAGTGCATATGTGAATTGCTTATTATTCAGTTAGCATATGCGGGAAGTGCCCAGTAAATGTTGGCTTTTGTTAATCTTCCCTTTTTTCAGATGAGAAAATGGAAGCCGATGGATAAAAGAAAAACACCAATCCAAACTTCTCAGTGATAGTAAAAGCAGAGTTAGGACATTGAATCCTAGTCTTTCAGACATAATACCATTTTCAAATAACGTCCTAATGTTGAGTGTTCTCTACTGAAAAGAGTTTTAAAAGAGAAGTGACATACCTAATTGTAGTTCTCAGATTATAATTGCGGGCAAATTGGATATCTTCCTGACTCAGAGTGAGTGTGTGTATGTGTTTGTGTATATATATAAATATGAAAAGTGGCTAAAAATTTTAGTATTTAAATAATTTATAAAATATAAAGATAAACAGAAATGGAGTAATAAAACAAAATGGAGTCCTTCTGTTTTGATGCTGGTTCCAAATACATTGTCTAAAATATGAGCAAGGGTAGGATAGATTTTGTATGTATTTCTCATTATCCAACACCATTTCAATTCTGTTCAACTTTGCTCATGACAGTATTCATTTTGTAGAAATAATAGATTTATAGTGTTTTGCTATATATTGTTATAACTTTAACATTTACTTTTTATATTATTGACTAAATAATAATAAATATTGAACAAAAATTTGAACGTGAACTAATTATATGTGCAACATAAAGAAATAATTGTAATAATGCTCAAATTAAATAATTTAATGAAGTTTTGATTAATTTGACAATGAAACATAATTGGTCATATTATTTTAAAAGAAAAGTTATTTTAAAATTAGGTAAAAATATAGACTCAAGAAGACTAAATTTGGATAAACTATTTGTCAATACTTACAGTAACATTGGAATAAACTACAAAAAATCTTCTAAAGTTGTCACTCAGCATGTCTGAGATCTAATAATCCATATAAAGATCACAAAGCATATAAAAGGGTACACACATTTTAGAAAATGCTTTCTATATGTTGAGTATAATGCAAAACTCAGTGATCTTGTTTGTACTGGAAAACACAATAACAAGAAAAAAATTTAGAAACCCTTATATGTATTCTTAACATTATTAAATACAGAAATAACTGAAAGATCGGGAAGGCTGACAGCTCGGCTTGGCAAATCAGGTTAACATGTAATTACACTGTGGAATCCTCACTACCCCGGAGCTGGTCTTAACATTTCCATATTTGAAACTTGGTCTGTGACTATAGTCATACTGAATTCAGACTGAGGAGACGAGGCAGAAAAATGCTAATTAACTCACAAGATGATTTATTAGGCAAATTCCAATCCATTACTTACCAGTGGAAGATATATCTTTACCCAGAAGATTCATGCACTCCCACAATTTGTTATCTAGATCACAGGGAAACAATTTAATAACCAAAATCTTTCAGTTGTATTTGAACATAGCATCTGAATAAAGGGATACAAATGGCTGAGGAGAAGGTCTCAAATGGAGCTAATTTGGGGGTGACTCCTCAATCTTCGGATTCACCTGGGAGATATTACATCTGCTTTATTCCCACCCTAATTCTAATACTTGAATGAAATTCAGGGGCTAAGAAATACAGAGTTTGCTTGATTTTACAGTATTAGCACAAATGAAATAGAACACAGTTCTCATTTAATTCACATGAAATTGCCTTTAATTTGTTTTTAAGCTAACCAACCCTAATAAGTATGCAAAGTTTGGAAAACAAATCCTTAAATGATTCTAATATATAGTTTGAGAATTGCTGGAACTGAGAGAGATTTTTTTCAGGTGACAGAAGATCCTGATTAAATATCCATACTGTGCTAAGAATATTCTGGTCTAGTAAGTCATACTCTGTATGCCAGATAGGTCTATGTCACCTGAGAAAAATTAGATGAATCTGATAAACCTATTTCACAAATCTACACACTGTGATAATTCCCTATTACTGATTATCTTTTTTTCTCCATTTTATAGATAAGAAATTTGGAATGAAATCTGTTCAGTATTTTAGATGCTGTCATATAGATATTAAATATCACAACTAGGATCCAGACAAGTACCTACTTAAAATATAAATCCCTACAACACACTTGTCTTCATTGGCTATTGTCAATAAAACAAGTTATCTGGTCTTTTAGAGTACTGTTTTATATCTAACAAATACTCTCAAATCTCTGTCTCTGTCCCTCCCCAAATATATATATATATATATATATATATATACATATATATATATCCACACACATATAAATATGTAAGTGTGTGCATGTACATATATGTATTCTGTAGTCCTCACATACTGATTTTATATGATAGTGTGATTTTTTAATTTAAATTCTGATGATAAATATTAGATGTATTGTAGTAATTTCTAATTTTCCATTATGTTAAAATCACTTTTAACAGATTACTGTGCTTATAAGTCAAACTGAAAACATATCCAACTAAGGTTAAATATCAGTGAAATGAAATGGTTACTATATTAGCAATTAGACATAATAGAATTGGGGACAGATTTAAAGAAGAAATCACAAGAAAATCACTCAGAGTATATTTTGTCTTTAATCTTAGAAACAGCAAAGCTTGTCCTTCAGGTGAACAGCATTCCTGTCACCTTGTGATGGAAGAGAAGTAGTGAAGTAGAATCCATCTCTTCTGAAGTATTTTGAATGATTTCAAAGACAATCTATTCCGGTATCTTTTACCTCTGAATTAATTATACACATTGCTAATCTCCAAAAAGTTGTTCTCATTTACACAATTTAATTCTCTATCTTGTGAAATGATAGACATATAAATGTCATTAAGGAGTAAGTTGGAAGCAATTAGGTTTTTCTGAGTCCCAGAAGAAGGTAGTTTGATGCTACTCTCCAGCAAGAAATGATTATTTAAAAACTTCTGTTCTTTCAATCAATTATGTAAATTTACATTAAGAAGGCTATCTCATGGGCTGTAAACCAAAATTCAGTGCTAGATGTATTCTGACTATATCTGAAGTTCGTCAGTAGTACATTCTTTAAAATCTTCAGTCTCCACTGCTGCAGACACTGCTGTCTTGACTAGATGCACTCTTACAATATTCTTACAGAATGCAGCACGATATCAATTTCACATAATTTAAATGAGAACTGTGCTCTATTTTATTTGTGCTTATATTGTAAAATCAAGATTTATGAAGACTAAAGGAGAATCAGGCTATGAATGTGTTATAAGAGAGCTTGCTAAAGGCCATTAAACGAAGGAAGTCATGTTATGACAAATTGAGATTCCCATTACAGATACAAATCTGAAAAATAAATGCTTTGTTGTGAGAGAATATATAAAAATATAAAGAATTTATACCCGTTTAATTAGATATCTAGCACATGAATGAAAACCATTATTTTCAACCAAGAATGACTGCCAAATAATAAAATGCATGTAATGATTAATAGCTGGGGTATATTTGACTCCGCAATGAAACTATTTTGGGATTTACTTGACATTCCTATGTAATTCCTTAAGTAGACTTTCTGATCATTACCTCAAGGTATAGTTTTCTGAATTATGCATACACAAAATAAAGGTCTTGACTCAAATTCATTTCCCATTATTAAAATGCCATTTTTGGTTTTGTTATCTTTACATGTTAGATATGTTAATGTACTTAGTAAAAACCTTACATTCTTCATTAAAATATTTGTAACCAATGTGCTGTGAAGTATTTTAAAAAATTACCATTGAAAATGTTTACCAGTGGCACAAATAGAACATGCTTAACCTGGGTAGCGATTAGTACAATATTAGCCTTTTGATATTTTATTGTTCAATATGAAACAGTATGACTGTTTAGTAAATATAATTTGATGGCTTTGCCTTTTTAAAATGGTCTAAATATCAAAATTCATGAGTGAGATTTTACTCTGAGCCTCCTGTCCTTTCTTCAACATTTACTAATGTTATCTCTATTTAAGTCTTCCATCTATAGTCATGATAGGTCTGTCTTAACTCAATCCCATATCACCTGAAAAACTCCTCCATCAAGATAATCTTCTGACAGCTTCTGTTTCTTTTTGTTTTATTTTTCTTTAAACGCATGTGTGTGTGTGTGTTAATATATATTAAGTTCAGGGTTTCACAACCATTGGAGTCCTGTTTTCTACTCTTCCCTTGATATTATTCTGATCTCCTAGTGCAGATTGATTAAATGTCACTTCCTCAGAGTGACTTTCCTTAATTCTCATTCTGAATTGTTTCTTCTACTATTTCCCCTCAAATTAAACTTACCTTTTCCTTTATATATCATATATCATTTATATTATATGATAACTAGTTGATTGATGTCAATTTCTTTTCCTAAAAACAAAAGGCAACCACATGGAAAAGGATCATGGTTTCATGGTTTTACCATTGTTTTAAATACTCAGGCCAGAGACAGTGTTTTGAATGAAAGAACTAAATATTGTCAGTATGAACATTATCTTGCTGGGCAAAATGTTCTTTTGAAAAATCTAAGCATATTATTTGATGGTTTATACTTAAACATAATGCCCTAAAGAGTACATATGAGTTTTAGTAGAGATTTATATTTTAGACAATTGTTTGAATCCCAGTTATATAATTGCTAACAGTGTAACAATGACTCAGCATTTGAACATATTTTATCCCATTCCTCATATATATGAGTGTAGTCTGAAATGTAATATGTACTCAACAATTAACAGCTATTAATATTGTAGAAATACTTAACAGAACAATACTACTGGATCTATCTCATCTTAGATTTTGCATGAGTAAGTAAATTTGACTCAAACTGTTCACAGTTCTTATGCTGGTCACTATTGCAAAGCATTCCTTTCTATGATTTTATATTACATGTTATTTCTATTCCAGAATGAGGATCTTGACTAAAACACATTGTTTTGTTAGGAGCATACAGCAACCTATTTACAGATATCTTTATAGATCAGGATTTACAGAATATTCAAAGGCTATTGGAGAAATCAGTTACGTTTTAAGAAGCCACATCTTTCACAATCATCACCACCTTGTTATTGCATAAGCTTTTAGTATGAGTATGGTATGAATGGCCTGCTGTCCATATTGTTGGAGCATAGATTTCCATAGGAAGAACTATTTTCCTTCAAGTTATAACTTTTTAAACATTTGGTCGTTGATGTTCTCCAGATTTTATTGAGGAGAAAAGCATTATTCTTCATCGTATGTCAGTATATGTAAAATGTTTGAATAGAATATTTATCATAACATTCTTGGAAGATTTTATGTTCATGTTAGTATTTATGCAAAATTAAATATGATGACAAACACAAGTAAATTTTGAGTGATTTCAGTTGGAATTCTATTTACTTTGAGGATGGCAAGCATGAAACTAAAGCTTTATTTACTAAGGTGGCAAACATTCTTCTGGGATGTTCATATTTCTTTTTGTTGGGATTTAGCTAAAAATAAACTAACGTAAACATGTCCTTGCAGTGACGTTTTGGGCAAATGTCACACCCTTAATAGATGTCATATGGTCTTATTAAAATGGTAAGTAAAATATTTGATATATTTTAGGTTTCGTAATTATTCTTTTGTTTCATTTTAACATAAGTTACTATGGTTGTTTAGTGAATTACTCGCTATAGTTTCAGATACCACAACTACAACATATACTAACATTTCTTTCTTCTTTTCCCCAATTAAAATTTCTTATTTCTGTTATAAATGTTATCCAGGTAGATATTAAAAAAGCAGCAACTTGTTTGTATAAATGATTGAAATAATGTATGCTAAGATGTTAAGTCTTTCCCTTCTCAAAGGGATGCATTTTAAAAGAGGAAGTAATTTTAACATAATAAAACTGATGAAAAGTATCTAGGAGAATTTTTTTTATGGAAACTATCTGGTTACTTTATTATTCTTGGTCCCTTCACTTCCCTTACCTTCAAGATCAAAGTTGGGTTACTAATGGAGTACTGTACTTCTCAGAGTTTTCTCAGACCACTACTTTATTTGATATAAAATTTACATTAGAGCACTATGCTGACCTTTAACCTAAAACTTACAGCTGATCACTTTGAGAAATGGTGAATTTCCTAAATAAAAAAAGCTTTAAAAAATTAAATAAAAAAGGCAGAATTTATTTTATTTTTAGCATTATGCAATACTTTTCTTCTCAGCAAGACTAAACCATTAAAAGGAATAAAGAATGTACTTAATCTAATATTTTTTCTCACTGCAAGGAGTTGACAAATTGAATGATTTTGGAGCCTGAGACCCTTGAGCACCACACTGAGCTTCCTTCTTTAGTTATCAGACAATGACAATGATTAAAAGTGATGAATAGCAGATGCAATTTGAATCTATAATTGAACTTCTTTAAGCATAATGACATTTTCTCTCATTTTGAATTGACTTGTAGGTTCCTGATGTTCAGCAAGAGCAAACGTTCATGCTAGAATGACTTATCTATGGTTCCAGGTTGACTCCTCCAAATAACTTGTTGCAGCTGACAACCTTTAAAGCAGAGACTAAAGCCAAAATCATAAGAGAGCCAGAACTTGTGTCATATTGAAATGCAAGATATGTAGGAGCCTTGGAGTACACATTATACATTTGATTTTCAGAGGATTATGATTTTTTCCTGAATTGATAAGACCAGATGTTGTTGCTAACACATCTGGGAGACACATTTTTCTTTGTTTTGTGTCAGATGAGAGGATGCTGTCAACTCTGGCAAAATGCCAGCTGATGTTTCTCAAGCTACTGAGGACACTGGGAATGTAGATACTACTAATCACAGAATGGAATTACAGTATTTGGGGTTATTGAAACCTTTATCAACCAAGCATTCATATATACTGTATGCTGCATTTGTAAAGGAGTCCATAAACCTCAGCAATTTTCAGTGAATACTGGGTTCATGTCTTTCATTTGGCACTGCTAGTATATTGTCTAGAGTAAAATTTAAACATGTCAATTGTTTGAATGAATTACTAAATGAGATTCACCATTGACCAGTTATCTGTTTCCATTATACACACTGGGACTAAAATGTGTTGTTTGTTTCAATCTGTGACAAGAGGATATAGTAGAAAATATATCTATATATCTATATCTGTATGTATGTATTGCCAATTAGGATACCAGAGTTTTAGTTCTAATTTTGTGAGACATTGCAGGAGACTAATATCTTAAATTTCTTTGAGTTATAAAGTAAGGAAGCTGACACAGAAATCAAAGGATCTTGGATTATTAAAATTCTATGACTTACTTTGCCTTTGACATTAAGACAAAATTATTAACTCAACTCACATGCCTTTTGAACAGAAAACACAAAATTTGAATGCATTCTATTCCCTGCTACTTGTCACTCTTTCTTATCCTTTCATTTTGACACTTTAAATTGAAATATATTTTCCATTTCAAAGAACTTTTAGTATGCATTCTCATTTTCTTAGAGCAAAGTCTAAAACTGGTATTTAAATATTGGTATTATGATATTATTATGGACATCATTGTTTTATCATTATTCTTATAGAAATATACCAGTTGAAAGTTTATATGGAAGGAGCAAGTAGAACCACCCTCAGCGACCAGCCCTGCTCAAGAGCAGCTCCATGGATTCTTGGGAAGCACTCTCAGAGAAGTCAGCGGTCACGCCTGTGCCAGACTAACAAGCCCATGAAAAGCTTCCAATCCCTGTTAGTTCCTGGAGAAGCACCTCCAGAGGGATGAGCAGCCCACCTATACTGGTTCAACCCAGCTGAGCCCAGCCCAGGAATAGCCTCATAGTCTATGGGTATGGAAGAAGTACCCAAGAGGAAGTGAGGAGACATATCCCCACCAGCCTACCGGCAAGGGAGTAGCTGGGGCCCCTGCAGTTGCTGACCTGAGTGATTCAGAGGCTTCTGAGCTGATTGACCACACCTATTTCTGAATATGAGAACTTATGTGATGATGAACCAAGGAACTCAGCTCACCGGTGTAAAGTGAACCTGGTCAGGGATGCCACACAGCTCACAATGACCTCACAATCTGCAACAGTCCCAAATTGACATCACCTAAGAAGTAAACAAGAAAAAGCTTTGGCATCAAACATAATACAGGGGAGACATGCCAAAATCTGAACGTCCTCTCAAAAAAAAAACATGAGTCAAACAGAAGAAAAGACCAAGAGCTTCCCAGAGAAGAAATCAAACGACATTGAATGTAACAACTTAACAGATTCTACGCATTTGCTGTTTTTTAAAAAAGCTGATGATCTGAAAGATGCCCATTTAACAACCCAAAGAGAAATCCAAAAACTCAGAAAAGAAATAATAGGTTACAAGGACTGCTTCACAAAGAGTTTGAGACTATAAAGTCCAAACAGAGCTGCTAGATTTGAAGAATACAATTAAGTAATTGAGGATAATAATGGATTTTTTTTCATAAACAGGCTAAATCTTGCAGAGGAATTGATCTTAGAAATTAAAGACAAAAATACAGAGGTGACCATCATGGAGGAGCAATGAGAAACAAAATTGATGAAAAAAAAACTCCAAGAAGTCTTATTTATCATGAAAATAAAAGGCATAAGTATAACTGGAATTCCCCAAAGAGGGGAAAATTATTACAGAAATATCAGAAATATAGAGGATTCTAAGATATTACTACAAGCACCTTTATACCAACAAATTTGCCATTTTTGAACAAATGGACATATTTTTATAATCCTAAAATCTTCCAAATTGATCTAGAAAGACATAGATAACTCGAACAGACCAATTACAAGTACATAAATTGAAGTAGCAATCCAAATTCTTCCCTGAAACAAGAAAACAGATCTGGATGACTTCACTACAGAACACTACAAAAGTTTCAGACAATGCAATGCTTACTTACCCTTATTAAACCTTTAAACAGAATTGATGAGGAGGGAAAACTCCCCCAAACATTCTGAAACTAATATTCTACTGATTCCAAAATCAAGCAAGGACAACAATAAAAATGAAAATGGTAGACTGATATCACTGATGAATATAGATGAAAAAATACTCAGGAAAATGTTGGCATTTTGATATTAAAATTGAACATGACATTAAAAAAATTATAGAGCATGACCAAGTGAGATTTATTCCAGGGTTGCAGGCATGATTCAACATATGTAAATTAGTCAATATAATACACCACTTTACTTTAACAAAAGGAAAAACAGCTCATATGATCTTATCAATAGACTCAGAGAAAACATTGGGCAAGTTTCAACCCCACTCATGATAAAAAAAATCACTGAAATTTGAACAGCAGGCATAGCTCTCAATATAATAAAAGCCATATTGACATCATAACAGTCAAAAAACAGTTTTCCGTTAAGATCTGGAACAAGAAAAGGATGCCTACTTTCACCACTATGATTGAACATAATTCTGAAAGTCCTGACCATAGTAATAAGATAAAAGGACATCAAAGGAATACAAATTAGAAATGAAGAAATAAAATTATTATCATTTTAGATGACATATTATACCGACAAAACCCAAAGACTATAAAAATTGTGAAAAACAATAAGCTAATAAAACAAAGTGACAGGACATAAAAGAAATTCACACAAAAAAAATCAAGACTATATTTGCATGCAAACAACAAACTAGAGGAAAGAGAAATAAAGAAAGAAATCTTATTTAAATTGCACCAAAAAAGACAAAATACCTGAGATTAAACTTAATAATGGAGGAAAGACCTATACATTAAAAAACTACAAGACATTCTTTAAAGAAATAGAACACAATGAAGTGAGGAATATTAAATGTTCATTCATCAGAAGAATTAACATTATTGAAATGGCCATCTTACACAAAAGCAACAGACAGATTTAATGTATTTCTTATCAAAATTCCAGGGATATTTTTCAAGCAAATTGAAGAAATAACACTAAAGTTTGTCAGGAACACAAAAAGACCTAGAATAGCCAAGTAATGCCTTTAAAAAAAGAAAAAAAGAGAAATCACATATCCTGGCAATAATACACAGTAATTGCTATCAAAACAATATAATATAGTTACAAACACAGATACACAGACCACTGGAATAAAATTGAGGGTCAAAAATAAATCCACATGCATCTGGACAATTTACCTATGACAATGAGTCAAGAACATACAACAAAGGAATTAAGTCTATTCTACAAATGGTACTGGGAAAACTAGATAGTCACCTGAAAAAAATAACAAAAATGAAGCTAAATTATATATTAACATCATACACAAAAAATAATTTGCATTGTTCAGACTTGGATGTAAGGCCTGAAGTCATAAAACACATTAGAGGAAAATTTTGAGAAAATGCTACATGACATCAACTTCTGAGATGTCTTTGGGGAAGTGACCTTAAGGCAAAGAAAACTAAAGTAAACCAGTGGGGCTACAGCAAACCAAAAAGTTTTTGTACCATGAAAGAAACCACTAATAAAATAGAAAGGCAACCCACTAAATGGAAGAAGAGGTTTGCACACTATGCATCAGACAAGAGCTTAATCTCCAAAATATATAAAGTTCTCACATACCTCCCAACAACAACAAAATGGAACATTCGTACATGGACAGAAGAGCTGAATAGACACCTCTCTAGAGAAGACACACATATGACCTATATACATGTGAAAAACTGTTCTACATCAGTCACCATCAGAGAAATGCAAATAAAAGCATAAGGAAATATCAACTCATGCCAGTGAAAATGTCAAATATCAAAAAGACTAGAACAACAAATGTTGGAGAGAGTGTAGAGAAAAAGGAACACTCCTGTCCTGTTGGTGAGAATGTAAATTAGTAAAACCTTTTTGGAAAAGAGTATAGTCATTCCTCAAAAAAATTAAAGATGATCTACCACTGGATCTAGCAGTTCCATTTTTAGGCATCAGAGAACACAAAAATTAATCAGAAAAATATGTGCATTCCTTTGTTCAAAACAGCAGAATTCACAAATAATCAAGACATAGAAACAACCTAAATGCCCATCAACAGATGACTGGATAAACAATCCGTGTGTGTGTGTGTGTGTGTGTGTGTGTGTGTGTGTGTGTGTGTGTATTATAATATGCATAGATATACATATCTATATATAGCTATACATCTCTATAATGATTTATTTCAAATGGAATTCTATGCATCTTTTAAAAGAGATGATAACATATCTTTTGCAACAGCTAGATGGAACTGGAGCTAATTATGTTAAGCTAAAAAAGACAGAAAGAAAAGGAGAAATACAGAATGGATTCACTCATATGTGGAATATAAAGAAACAAAATAAAAGAACAGATCTCAAAAAAATTTGCAAGAAATGAAAATGTCACTGTGTCAGGGGGGACAAGGAAAGGAAGGTGTTGACATGGCAGCGGTGGCAAAGGACACTGAGACTCCAGCAGGGGATTTAGATTGAAAATCATAAAGAACATATAGCAATGTGAAATAAAATAATGTAAAAACATTTATTTTTTAAAAAAATTAAAAGAAACATTAATTGAATTGTCTAAAGCTGCTTTTTAATAGCAGAAATATAAAAGTTAAATCCAAGGAATTATTTTTTAATATTCAAGCATCATAATCTACTCTTTCAACTTGGAGCTACACGAGATGCTAGCACAAAGTTCATTCATCCGTATTGTTTTTCTGTCTTTTAGAAATGTGCAGTCTATGGCTCTCCAAGGCACTATTAAGTAAGGCATATATACACATTCTAGAAAACAGATCTAGATAATTAAACAGTAAAAGGCATAAATGCAAATAGTAAATATTAAGGGAAATATTTTTGTAAAAGCTATGTAGTGTCATATAGCTAAATTATCCCCACTTTCTCCTAAATCATGGGTACTTCAGATAAGTTTCAAAATTCAGACATAATTTATGAGAAGTCAAATAATAGAGAGAAGTTAACTACCAACAGCAGTCCTATGCTCTTTAGGCTCGGTATTTGTTACCCTGGTAAAATAAAGTCAACAAAGTTTTGTTCATGCATATAATTAAGGACTGGACTAGAGAAACATTAAAACATTAATGCTCCTTAATTACAAAGTCCTATGATACGATTTTTTTAAATGTAGCAAAATCTTCAAAGAATACAAAAGGAAGACAGGAGAGAATTAGTCATTAATAGTTCAAGCCTTAATTCCTAAATGCCTCCATCATGATTGTTCAACCTCATCCCTCCAAGCCTCAGTTTCTTAAACCATACAAGGTGCATGACATTAACATTCTTCCCCCGAGTTTTGTGATGATTAAATGAGATAACTCCTGTAACACTGCCAGAAAGGAAATGCCTAATATTCATTGAGAGCTTATTTAACACAATATGTTTTTATAATATTACCTGTTTTTATTGCTCATAGAAGAGTGTAAATTTATAAATTTAATCATAGTAAATAGATAAAAATCATAGTAGACAGACAAAAAAATAGGATGGCAACCTTATCTCATTCTTTTCCTTATTCTTGGAATAATCCTTTGCCAAATTTGCTCTATATTCCTTTTTCTTCCTTCAATATTTTCTAAGAAATTTTACTAAACTTGTGGATTTTTACGTCTTTTAATATGAAAAGTAATTTATTTCCTCTGCCTGGTCTGTTCTTTACTTTCTAAAATTTATTTACTTTTAGCACAATTTTTTTTTTTAGTTTTACTGAAGGAGCATTGCATCAAATTATACACATATATATACATATACATTACATATATAAATAGATATGTAATGTATATGTATGTATTACACATATATGTATATGTGTGTGCATATATATATATGTATGTAATGAGTCATTGTAAATCAACATCCATTTATAGGACATTAAGGCTACCACTAACAGCCCAGTTCTATCCTTTACCAGATAGTTGACACTTTTTATCCAAATTGCCTATAGCCCTATTGGCTAAATATCTATTTTTGTTTGACTTGGCTCATTTGTTTGTTTTTTCTGTATACCATATATGAGTGAAATCATGCTTGTGCTTCTCCTTATGAGTTCTCTCAATAAACAGAATTCCTTATAGGCCCATCTATAATGCTGCAAATGGCAGGTGTTCACCTTTTTCATAGCTGGGTAGTATTCCACTTGTCTACATCACATCTCTATCCACTCATCTCTTTGACAGGTTGTTTCCAGCTCCTGATGATTATAAATAATGCCTCTGCTGGGCTAAGATCTCACATTTTCTCTTTTTGAAAAAAAATACTGGGTATTTTACAGTTTTCTTGCTCAGTTTTGTTCAACTTTCCATAAATAATCTAAAGCAGTATTCTTGACATTTTCTTTCCTTTGGTTTCTATGAACTTGAACTCCCTTTCTTCTTCTATTTTTCTGATAAACGTTTTCAGTCTTTCACTATTACTTTTCTCTTCCTAATAATTCAGTGTAGGTTTCATTTGTAAGCTGTTTTAATCTCAAGATTTCAAATATCACTTTAGGTAGCTAATAGCACAATTTATACTTTTATGTATCCCCTGTTTCCTGATCTCAAGACTTATATTTCTAGAAACTGATTAAAATTTCCCCATAGATATTCAAACATTTCAAACTCAATTTATTCAAATAGTACTCTACCTTTCCCTCACCCTCTATCTCAAATATTATCTTACATTCCAATTTTCAGTATTATTTACTGATATTTCTTCTTCTCTCTCTTATAAACCCTTAACATCTTTCACTTTGTTTCATTCTATCCCATGCAAAGTAACATTCAAATTCTGTTTGATGTTCTGTGCAAACTCTTAAATTTCTCTACCCTTTTCATCCTTATGGTGACTTTTTTAAACAAATATTCTTCACTTTTACTGCTGTTATTGAACAGTTACTTCATTACTATTGAATTTTATTCTATGTACCATTGACAAACTATTTCAGTTACTTATTTTATTTTATTTAGAAAATATCAAGTGTCACAACCTGGTATACCAATAACTTCCATCATCTCCCCTTTGCTATTTTTACAATCCTTTAGCCAGCTGACACTAGAACAGCTACCATTCCATTTTTGTCAATCTTTAGCTATACCTAATGGCATTTACAGTACATTCCTATTTCCATGTATAACTAGATACTTTAAAGGTTGATTCTCAATTTTATTATAAACTTTCCTAAACAAAACTTTCTAAAGCTGAAAAAGCTTAATCACATCTCTCATCTGTAAATTGTGAAGTATTCAATTAGTGAATATAGTATTTTATAAATACACATATAATTCCCATTTTATGTACTAACTAGATGATCATTTCCTAAAACAATCACCTTGATGATTATCTTAGTACTTCCTCACTTGCAAGAGTAAGCCTTCTATATGTTCTTGATGAATATCAATAACTCTCCCTCTGAACACTTATCCTTGAGTTATTTGTATATCTGAAAATATCCTGACAATACAGTTCCTGTTGTTTTGTTGTTCAATAAATTATTATGACTATAACAATTTTATCATCTGCTTATTCTTACAAAGTGCCCCTGACAGAGTATGATTAAATATTAAATATAAGAAAAGTGGGTCAAAATGTCCTGCTTTTATGAACCAATATGCCTTTGGTACTAACCTCATTATAAATAAAATTTTGCCATGTCGAAATATATTTCTAGGTCCCAGATACAATGTGTCTTCCCAGGATGCCACACCAACGAACTTAATCCCTAACAAGGTTGATTATGTGAATTCAGTTAATGAGCTATTTTTGATTTGTCTTTTCTTACTCTTTATTCTTTTATGAAAACATCTTCCCTTCTATCCATTTTGCCTTCAAAAAGAGACCATCTACCTCATAAGGTGTTAATTTTTATCAACTCAAGTGTTTTTAATCAGTTTTTTGCCATTAATGCCATCACAAAATCAAATGTCTGAAATAGCTACTAAACTATAATGGAAACTATAATGGAAATCACTCATGATTTCAATGTTTTACAATATTATTAGAAAATGGAAAATAACAGCATTCCTAATTTATGTAATAGATGGGTTCTAACCTACGTTATGTAAATATTTTTCTTTTGTATAACTTTAACTTTCTTCAAAGAGCTTTCACTCATATCATAAGCATAAAATATTTCCTATTCAACTTTAGATTTATAGCTTTCGAGTCTTAAATGCTACTCTGGACTTTCTTGACAGGCATTTTGGATATTTTATTCATAACCACATCTCAAAAATATCCAATTGGTATTTATTATTATTTATTGATGATTTCAAAACACATTCAAAGTTTTGATATTTAAAAACACTGTGGTTGTACCCTGGTGGAGTTGTGATTGGGTCAATCGCCTCTGAAGGATGCAGGGTCCTGGGTTAAAGTCCTGGGTTCAATTCCCAGGTCAAGGGGAAAACAACCAGTATGAACAATTAAATAAAAATAAAATAAAATAGCTTCTTCCTTCTTTTATTGTTTGCCTCCCTATTCACTTTCATTCCTGCCTGCATCCTTTCCTTAAAACAAAACAACAACAACAAATAAAACCCCACTGTGAATGGGAGTATATTACTATCTTGAAGTTTAATGTTTAGACATATATTTGAAGTAACATTAAATAACTTGACACAATTTACCACTTAGTAAACACAGAATTCAGATTTTATAATTTCAGATTCCTAATTTAAAATCCATTTAGACACACACACACAGAGGGGATTGAGAGAGGGAGAGAGGGAGAGGGCAAGGGAGAGACAGAGAGACACAGAGTTTTATATATATATATATATATATATATATATATATGCATAAATTATTTTAAGATGTATTTTATCTCTAATTTTTGGAGAAAGATACTTAACTTCAAAATGGTTTAAATTTATCAAGTATTGTAATAAATCTGATACAACATTCAGAACATTCTTACTAAATCCTATATATGATCATGTCCCTTCTTTACATTGCCAATCTCTGCCCTCACATAGTTGAGTCTCCTCAGCATGAAGCTCCAGATCACTCTTCCAGCAGCTTCTCTTTCACACTCCACAAACAGAGAGTAGACTGGCATGCAAATGTTTAACTTTCTTCAATTGACAAATTTTTGGTATCCACACTTTTTAAAAGAGTGTTTTGCCTGGAACACGGATTATGCTCATATTCATCTACATGGTGGGATTCTTCAAGTCTCATTTACATCTATTTTTTTTTCTAGGAATTCTTCCTTGTCTGTCATCTCTCCTACTAATTTAAATCCAGGCTAAGATTTTTTAATGGACTCCCCTAAGACTAATTTACTTGCATGATATTTATTTCATTGTTTGTAACTCCCCACTCACATTGTTGGATTTTTTACTAGTCATTGTTCAATTATATCCTTAATGTCTAACAATATTTAAAGTAGATACTGAATTAATGTTCTTTGAATGAATTACATCTTTTTTAACATGACCTACTTTTATATCTTTTAACTCATTTAGTTTTTTGCGAGCGCATAGCTTTTAACTTGCCCTTACATTTACAATTTGACTATTTTAAGGGTGGAGGATCTATAGACCAGAAATATGTCATCCAGTTATGTATTTGGATCACCTTTTGGCCAAAACACAGTAGAGAACTTTGATATTCATGAGTTTAACATTGGCAGTTTCTCCAGCAGATATTCCACCAGAGGTTAATGAAATATAGTAACATACACATTGGTTGAAGAATGAATTTGAATTAAACTCAGTTTTAGGGTACTGTGATGAAAGTAGCCACTTAACTAGCTACTGTTTCAGTCTGACCTCTCAGCTCCTGCATTTCAATGCAGTTTTATTTTTATGCAATGTAATCATTTTTAAAGATAAAAAAAAAATCCAGCTTTCAGTTTTGATGATGATTGAAGCAAAATTTAAGTGGTTTGACTCTAAGTGTAAAAGGAACTTTATGAAAAAATGGTAAAGTATTAATGATACTCACTCATCATCAGTCATTTCCCAAAGAAGCATTTTGAGTAATAATAAAGAGGGAGTATAATAATATTCACATAACTATTGATCACAAAGAATCAGAAACAAATAACAAAAGTGTGTTATCTTATAACATGTTTTATGTTGATTTTACCTGGACCAACAAATGTCATGAAAAGTAGAAAAAAGTTTATTTTACTGTGACTATTTGTATAAGGATATATTTTCCATTTTTAAAATAATTTTGGATTGAATTACAAAACATTTTAAAATCAGTTGTCTTAAATTTTATATTAATTTAGTTGAGGCTTTTGTGTTCAGTTTCTTAACTTCTGTCTCTCATCTCTCACTGAAGAAAATTTTGTTATAATTCTCTTTTTTAATAATACATTCTTCTTTCTTCACTTTGGTTGAGGAAGTCTCTTAATGCTCTCAATTTTTGAGTCCCTTCTGTTTTCTCCCCAAGACTTTCATAAGTAAATAATAGCTTTGCTCTTTCTAATCAAAACCCAAATCCTAGACAAAAATTACAATGACTTTAAATCAAACAAAGGAATTTTTTTAACTCTTATTAAGGTGAGTTTGTCCTTCTGGATCAAATGAAGCACTAAAGTTCTCTATATCTACAAGGTGGCACGAAATCATTTCCACTTACATTATTAATGGGAATATTGGAATGCTTCCTGAAGAGATATGGAATCTAAATTGAGATGGAAAAGGAAGAAAATTATAGGTTGCTAGAATGATTTATTTTAGGATCAAAAAATTGTGATGATAATTATATATTACCACTAAATATGACCATTTAATTGGAAAACAACAGTTTCAGCAAAGTTGTAAGAAAGCAATTTATTTTCCTAAATATATAATGCATGCATATTATGGTATGAAACCATTTTCAGATATTGGTACACTTTTGCACTAGGTGAGCTGCATCAGGTAAATTGTAGGTGATGTGAATTGTATACCACTCTTTCATTAATGGTTAAATGGTCATAATCAGAAAATGCTTTCAGTAAAATACTTGAAATTTTTGCACATAATAAATTCATCTCTATTTTTTTCAAGATTGAAGTGTTTACATATTTTAAATATTTCTCTTTACTAAAATAGCAGCCTTTGGTCATGCTTCTTATAGCTCAAAACTAGTTTGATAATTATTAATAAAATACATCTCAGTAAATAATTCTCATAGCTAAATGCTGTTTACATGTTTTACATAACTTTCATGATCGCAAGCAGAATAAACTGAAGTTATTTTGTTAATTATTAAAAATTCTGTTGCTTAGATATTGTCAATGAAATGTTAAAAATTCTCACAACATGAAGCGTGGGTTGTAATTAGCATATTAGAGGTGGTAAGGGTGAACATTTTTTCCCAGTTTAAAAGGTAGTGTCTGCAGATAATACACATATCCGTATGTACCAATAAACATCAAACACCAAACATACAGCTTAGAAAATTTGCACTTCAGTGGCTCTAGGAAATGAGATTCCACAAGAATATCACTGAAAAACAAGGTAAATAATTTTAACTCAATGACAAATTATTTCCCTCTTGATCTGTTTTGTCTTGTTACATGTAAGGAGGTAGTGACATATCATACTACATAGGCAGCCACTTTCTTAGATTTGGACAAGTATCCAAGTGATACCAATGTCTTAAAAGACCCCAGCAGAATTCAAATATTCAAATCTCTAGGAGGTTTCGTTTCATGCCTCTTTAAACTTAACATTTGACGTTAGCAATCACTTATGACTATATAACACTCAGCTTCAGAAACACCACTTTTTTCTATAATATTTCACACAAGTCTGACTGCTTTTACAAACTCTCCTCTCCTAGTTTTCTACTTTTAGCTTCAATTATGTTAACAACTCCTATGCCTTCTCTACACTTCTTTTTACTTTTATGCCCAAAACTGGTCATACACAAATATAAATACTTCATCCTTTTTATCATAGATTTGAAATTCAACTGGAGGGACACTTAGAAATAACAAACAAATAAATACATTCGTACTGAGTCAATTAGTGGGTTGATAGGTATCATTTCAAAATATATGCCGAAGTCCTAATTCCTGGTACCTATGAATATGATATTATGATATAAAATAGTATTTGTGTATGTTAATTGAAATAATAACATCAAGATTAGGTTATAATGAATTGAAGGCAAGACCTCAAGCTAATGACATTGTGTTTATAAGAAAAAAGAAGATGCAGAGACATGAAAAAGTGATAATAAAGTTTGAAATTGGAGTAATGCAGTCCCACACCAAGGAATGCCCAAAACCTATGGTGTTTTGGAGATAAGTGATGGGACCATGATAGCAGCACCACAATTATTCAGAGGGTCACATTTAAGTTGCATATTAAAAGCAGAGTCAACATACTTTCCTAATAGATTGCATGTGTCCTGAGAGAAAGTATAAGTTCACATTTGTATTAACATTAACTAGAAAATGGAGCAATTAATTAACGATGTGGGCAGAAGGAGTTTATAGGGAAAACTGGCAATTTGGTGTTAGGGAGCTTAGTGTGACAAGTGTTTGGCAGCTCTTCATTACCTCCAAGTGGACTATATTCTTCCATCACTTCCTTCAGCTATCACCTGTCCATCTCCAGATCTCAAATCTTGAATAATGAAACTAGATCACTATATAACACCATAAAAATTAATTCAAAATGGATTGAACACTTGGATTTAAGAATTCAACTATAAAACACCTATGAAAACCATAGGCAATACACTTCTTTGCTAGCTGATGTTCCAAAAGAAAATAGCATGTTGCAAAATAAAACCATCAGTACTTTGCTTTACCATTCAAAGAAGTTACTAATTTCTTATTTCATCATTTGATTAATAAATCTACTGTTAATACAGTTACTCAGATTATAAATTGTGACCTTCTCTTTAGCTCTCCATCATTCTACTTCCAATTAATCAGCAATTAATTATGTCAGTACACCCCTAAATTATGTCTTATATGTGTTCTATTTCTAAGATTCTGATTTCTAAAATCATCATCCTTATAACCTTTCTAATAATTGCCATACTTTCCTATTAAGTTGTTTTCTTCTTACATTTTCTTCTCTCCATCCCAACCTCTGTATTGACTGAAGATTTACAAGGCACTTTTCTGTTCTTAAAACTGTTAGGAAATTTCATGTGGTTGACATCTCTAATGACTTTCTAATATGAAATATAGAAAACAAAATATATTTTAATGCCTGGAATAAGTTTGTTAATGAACTCTTCATTAAATATGCAAAATACCACCAAATGAGGACACTGAATGACCTATCCTTGCTTTACTTAGTAAAAGAAATTACACAGCAGGCAAATATATATAAAAAAAAAAAAGGACACTCTAAAAATGGAGCAAGAGATATAGATAAAAAACAAACATTTTAGTTGGATAAATATCCTCAGATGTGATATTATTGTTTTCAGTGGCCACAGAACTTTTCTTCTGTAAGTAATTTTTCCTTCATTTAATTTATTCAACTTTTGGCAAATAAAAAGGCATTAAGTGGTGACTGGGTCAGGGATTGTAGTTAGTGATATACTGCAACTTAGAAAAGTATATTAACTATAGATCAAGTTCAATTCAGGTTAAATGGTGACTTAATAAAACAGAATGGACTCTAATAGAAATGCAAATTTTATTTCAGAATACCAAACTACTACAAATTAGGAGACTATGACTATCACACATGGATACAGTATTCTACATCAACCCCCTCTTCACCCCAATATGGTAGGTATTAGAAAGTGGGTTAAGAAAGATGAACATCTTAAGTTATTTCTTTTAGAAAATCATTCATCAAAAACACAATAAATCCAAAGAATATTCCATGTATCATCTTGGCAAATTTTTAGCAATGTATGAGAACAAATAAATAGAATGACAACAAAAAATCAAAGTGGAAAATGTTGAAAATGTCAGAGTAAAGAAGTACAAATATCTACCCCTCCACAAAAATAATGAAAAATAAAATGAAAACTGCCAGAGTCACCTATAATAGAATTCTGAAAACTGATCAAAAGTTTAAGACGTGATTGTTCAAAACAAAACAAAAACAAAAATAAAAAAGTGACTGTGAAAAGAAATAGAACACAAATAAGTTATTTTGTTGCTCATGATTAGAAGAGGTGATGGTGTGAAAAAGATCATATTACTTAAGTAATAAATAGATTGAGTACAATCTATCAAAATTTCAATGGCATATTTGAAGAAAATAATATTAAAATTTGTATAACAACATGAAAAGTTCAAACAGCCAAAACAATCCTGAACAGGGAAAAACAGAGGTATCACCCTCCTGACTTCAAACTGTACTACAAAGTAATAGTAATCAGAATAGTATGGCAGTGGAATAAAAACAAATGTGAATGGAACAATTTGTGAGCTATCTCACACATATCTAGGCTATTAATCATGAAAAAAAGGCCAAAAAGCATACAGAGGAGAAAGGAAAAGTATTTTCAACAAATGGTGCTGGGAAAATGCGACAGTCAATTGAAAAATAATGGAACTAGATCACTATCTAATACCATAAAAATTAATTCAAAATGGATCGAACACTTGGATTTAATAATTAAACTATAAAACACTTATGAAAAACATAGGCAATACACTTCTCAACTTTTGGCCTTAGATGTGTTTGAGGCCTTCACCTCAATGACAAGGGAAACAACCAAAAACATACAAATAGGATTTTTATCAAGAAAAAAAGTTTTGATACAGCAAAAGAAACTATCATCAAAACAGAAATACATCCTATGGAATGGAGGAAAATATTTTAACATCATGTACACAATGGATTAATATTCAAGATATATAAACATAGCATGCTAGTTCTAGAGGCAGCATTATGGGCTTTATTCTCAAATAATTGTCCTCATTTAATCTGTTTTGTGACTCCAAGAAAAATCTCCTCAAAGCTTGTTTTTGTCTTATCAAATTCAGAACTAACCTCATGCTGAAACAGTTATCTGAGGGGGGGCTGCAGCTGAAAACATTGACAGGCACATGTTTCAGTCAATGAAGCAATGGGAAAAATAGACTAACCAACAAACTTGGGGAACAAATTCAAGATAATGGGAACATTTTAAAGAATAAGGTCTAACACATTCCTGAGAATTTAGAAAATCGAGTGCATGTTCTGGACTTTATGTATGTTTGACAAAGACAAGAAACTGTTCTCAACTCTTACCTCTGACTGCTGCTGAGTCTGTCTGCTAACTTCACTTGAAGACTAGTTGTAAATAAGTTTCCACATTCACTGAATCCTCTGCAAAGACTAACTTTCTAAAATATCATTATTATTTTGTTATTATTATTATTATTGGTTCTAGGCATACCAAAAAAGTCACTTTCCTTTCATTAGTTGACAACCAAGTCAATGAAGCAGAGACTTTCCTGGGCACATACGACCCAGAATATAGATTTATACAATTAGTTCAGAAAAGGCATTATTAAACAAAGAAAGATCTATACAGATGGCAGCAACAAATCCTGGGGAAGACTTATTTTCATAGAGGGCACATATTAAAAAATATTTCATTTTCAACAAAAATATGAAGCATGCAAAGAAATAAGAAAATGAGGTCCTTATACAGGGAGAAAAGCAGTAGAAGCTTTTCCATATCAGACTTTTGACATATTTAAAATAGTCTAAATTATTTAAAGTGTCTACATTCTTTAATATGTTCAAGGATATAAAGGAAACTATATCTAAAGAATCGTGTATGTGTATACTCCCTATATAAACATTGAAATATTGCAATTAAATATTTGTATATACACAACCAAATGCACCCAAATCCTATCTCCAAAGCAAATACTTTCCATTTTATAATTAGCTTAATGGTTAATGGTATTTCTAATCCAAGCTAATTTTGATTCTAGTACTTATTATTTCTTTTGTTCACAATTCTATATTCATTTCAGGATACTTAAATTGCATCTCAGTCTATAATTCACAAAACACCAATCATCAGATTTCCAGTGTCCTTTACCAGCAACTTTGTCTCTCTTCCCCACCCCTCTCCCATAACCACAGGCCTGTGTCCTGCTATTTTTGTTGGGATTTGTATGTTAATTTGTTTCATTTAATTATAGTCTACATATGGATAAAAACATCCTGTATTTCTCTTCTTTTGACTTATTTCACTTAACATGATCTCTTCCAGTTCCATCTATATTGTTTCAAAAGACACAATTTTAATCTTTTTTAAGAGGGCCATAGGATTCCATGCATCCATCCATATACCTACATGCATACATGTATACATAGATACATACATACACACATTTAGGTTTTTCTCATGCCTTTAATATTAACTGTGCTGCTATGAACATAGGAGTGCAGATGTCTTTTTCTGATTACAGATTTTGTACCAAATGGGTCTATGCCCAGGTTTGCGACTGATGAATCCAATGGTGGATCTATATTTGTTTATGGACTCTCCATACTGTTTTACAGAGGTTGCACTAAATTACATTCCCATCAGCCATATTGGAGAGTTCCCTTTTCTCCACACCTCCATCAACACCTGCTATTTCCATACTCTTTGATGTAAACCATTCTCACTGACGTGAAGTGGGTCTTATTATAGTTTTTATTTGCATTTCTCTGATTATGAGTGAGGTAGAACTCTTCCACATGTCTGTAGGTCATTCGTGTGGCTTCTATAGATACGTTTCTAATAAATTCTTTTGCTTATTTTTTGAGAGAGTAGTTTTTTTTTTATTGCTGGGATGTATGAGTTCTTTGTATATTTTCAAGCCAATCTACATTTTTTAATAAGTGGGAAAATGTCACACAAAACTATTAGATGGTGACATAGTTATTAATAAAGCACCTGTTTTTTAAAATTCCTCAAGAAAATGTTTTCAATAATATCATATTTCTTCTTATGACTGGTATATAATTTCTATGATGCCTATTGTTGCTATGTAATTTTTATTTCTTCATTAGTTTCAACTTGTGCTCCTCTGACAATATCCTAGTTCAGCAAAATTTCAATGCGGATAAGTTAAGTTCATCTAGTTCAGCTTCTTTTTACTATCTATGATTTCACTGAGACTATTCAAGTTACTTAACTGAATCCCCAAGGCAGAATTTCCTTCCTGTTTTGTTTTATAACTCTTAAAAATCTAACCCTCGACAGATTTTTAATTATCGTGTATTAATTTACTGTCATAGATAGCATTTTTCAAAAACCATACTGTATGTAGCTGAAACATACTAAATATCAACCTAAAATTGTATCACAAGTATAAAGGTGAGAAACGCAACCATATGTATAAATACCCCAATATAATTTTTAAAAGAAAGAATGCATATTTAAAAGAAACATACATATATAACATTTGACGTTACTAGCTTTAGGATTTTTCTCTTAATAGTTGGGGAAACAAGCTTTGTAAATATTTAATGTATTTCAAAGTTAGCAACTTTTCCATTTTTAACAAGAATAATACCCAGAAGCAAAAAATAACACCTATCACCAGCGTTTCATTAAGAATATAATTGTTATTCAAGATTTAGTACTTTAAAATAAAGGTCAATGCTCTGAAAATTAGGCTTTGGCATTTCAACAGGGAAATGCTTATTTCTCCTTTGTTAATTTCTTTATTTTAATTTCAGTTTATATCCTAAAGGAAAGGTATACATTCACTGCTGAAATAATTATATTCCCCATATTGAATATAAAGCTTTTCTTTTCTGACAAAAAAAAACATTTTAAACTGTTTCTGTAATAAACTAAATTTGGATTGAATCTTGTAGGTGTTCAAAGTAAAAGATCAGTAACATTTTCTGTTCTTTCAGTCTTGAAAGTATGTAAGATGATATACAATTCCTTTTATTGATATTTTTACTTGTTTTTCTCCACTAGCTTGTTTGTAGAGTAATTTTAGACTATACACAATAAATAATCAGTATCCAAACAACATAACCTCAAGAGAAATGTTTGAATGCTAAGTGGATATTTACATTTGTTGAAAAACTACATTAATTGTTAAAGTGGCATGTATTTGGCATTGCTTTCACATTGATGTTTAAAATATCTTCAGGATATACACATTAAAATCTTTGTTAACAAATGTTCAAATACCTGAAATTATTTTCCCTTATTTTATCCTTGCTTTGAAATAGTATTAAAAGTACACAAACACAAAGCAGTAGTAAGCTAGCATTTCTTAATTCATAACTAATTCATTACTTCAGGGTAATAATCATTAATATACATTTCAGTTAGTGTCACTATACTATGTCACAAAGACATAGCATGTCCTTCATTGTATGTTAAATACAGCATAATTTTTGGCAATTGAGATGAAATTTTAGTTCTTTAATCTTTTGAATTGAAACTTGAAAATCATTGACTAGGTTAAAAAGTAGACATCCTGTGATTAACAGAATATAATTGCTACCAGTAGATAGATAAGGCCTGGGGAGCTAACTAACACACAATGTAGTGATTACAGCTAATGAAATTTTATTATAAACATGAAACTTGTTTAAGAGAGTAGATCTTAATTTTTCCTATCACTAGATGAAATTATAATTGTGTAACAACAGAGGAACTAGCTAAACTACAAAAGCCATTGCAATATAAATGTATCAAATCGATATTATATTCCTTAAACTTGATATTATGTATCAATTATCTCTCAATTTAAAACAAAACAAAGCACTGACCATCCTACATAAGAAATAAAACAGAATATCGCCACAGAGTCATTCAAAAGCTACCACTTCAGGTAACAACCATTTGTCATATCTTAGACTGATCAGTTCACTAAAGGTAAATATCAGTTGTTGCCATTTCTGTACCTCAGACTTACTTTTCTGACTTACATACCTCAGGTAAATGTCTGGCAACTCTTAATATTAGCACTCTGTCATCAGTTTATAAATCCTGATATGTTGTGCTCATTTTTCCACAAATTTCCTATCTCCTCCTATTTCCAGTCAGATATGTTTAGAGGAATATGATTCAATCTAAATTAGTGGTTTTCCTTGTCTCCCTCTCCCTAAGCTGCTAGATAAAATCAGAACATAATAAAGTTAAAATGTTACAAGGCTGAATGTATCAATTTTCTGCAAAATTATTTTTGTCAGCTAAAACGGCTGAGAGGTTCATTGCCAAATAAATATAATGATAAAATATATCAAGAAAGTGTCTAATAAAAATAACAGTGATAAATTCATGAAACCAAAAAGACAAGGCAAATCTGGATCTTTCACTTGTAGCAATATGACTTTAAGGATGTGATTTTTTTTCTCTGAAGTTGTTTTCTTTATAAATATGGAGAAAATTTATTGACATATTCCTTGAAGTTTTGCTGCTTTGATTAAATAAGTCAATAGCATATGCAATGACATACAGAGAAGTATTACTAATTAGTTGCTATTTAATATTTATAAAGATATACACTTATTAAACTATTTACACAAATGCTTAATAACCAGAACATGGAAAAATATGTGGTTTTCAAGTATTTATATTTTAGTGTTGTTTAATTTTATAAAGGAATTCCTATCTTGTATTTTCTTCATGGCATGTGGCCCAGCATCTACTTCTGAGTAGAGAGGAAATCTTTTATGGCTACATTAACATCATATGGCCAGTAGGCTTATTTTGTTCACTCTGGGGTCGTAATTTATTACATCAGCTTTTTATTAGTTGGAAGGAGTCAATATTAGCATTCCCTATGCACTAATATGGTCAGACATTATTGGGAAACAGCTATGAAGTTCTCAATGAATAATATCCTATAAACATAATTTGATGATGTTTTAATAGCAAGGGCTTGGTAATAATTATACTTTCCAATGTCCTCAGAAGAGCCTTATAATGTCTTTTGCTCTTAGTTAACTCTGCACAAAGACTCTTGCTAAATATCTGGCCAGAGTCACCACTAGGAAGTTGATTTTATGCTTTCTATTTTTTGTGTGCACAAATTTATCAAGTGTTGAAACATCTTGTCTTATTTCTAATTGATGCAGTGGTGACACAACTTAGTTATATGCTTATCAAAAATTAATATGACAATAGTCATAGACAGCAATAGTAATGGAAAATTTTCTATAACATTTAAAATTCATGTTGCATTTGAGTTTCTAGAATAAAAAGTTCTCGTAAAGTCATAACATAAAATCTTATAAACTACTGAAATAACTAAGTATTTATAAAAATAGACTTTAAAAAAATTGAGTCTACATATATCTATAAATTTATACCTACAAACACATATTTAAGTTGCTACATTAATTTGTATGTTAATGTAAAATTTGTATGTTAAAGTTCCTTTAATTGTTATACTGTATAAATTTCCCTCATAAAAATACTTGCCAACCAAGTAGAATCTATCTAAAAATAAAATAGAAAAAATTTATCTTTTGATAAACACTTCTATTACTTCAAATAAAAGAAGCCTCTTGAATCTATTAAATTATTATATTCCATTATTTAAAGTGCTAAAAAATTTTCTTCAAGTATTAATTGATATTATATGATTTTTATTTACTCCATTGTACAATAGCTGTAAAAACCAAAATATTTTTCTTTTTCTTTTGGTGCTCTAAGAGATAGGTTTTTAAAGTAATAGCAACATGTAACATATTGAATGATGATAGTATGCAGATAAGACATAAGTATGACATTCTTATGTCATAAGAACGACAGCAATGTCATAGAGTCTGTCTAGAGGGAGGAATTAGATAACTGCATTGTTACTTTAGTACACATGAAATAGTAGTATATGAAGATAGAATTATATTAGTTAAAATATATTTCTAAAAAGCTTGTAACAAATAGTAAGAAAATTATTATAATTAATTTCATAAGTGTTTATGAAATAAAATAACATAAAAGCTCAATTATAGCAGGAAAGACAGAAGCAAATTTGAATAAAAAAGTACAAATAAAATGAACAGACAACAGATAAAAACATATTACATATTAACCTTACTATATCAATATTCATTTAAAAATAAACTACCTAAATGAACTGATTCATATATATAGAATGGCAGAATGGATTTTACAAAAACATTTAACTGTATACCATCTAAGAGAAACTCACTAAAACAAAAAATATCAGATAAGTTCTAGCTAATAAATAAAATTAGCTATACTAATTTCAAATGGAACAAATTTCCAAAAAGTAATGTCCAAAAAAAAAGAGAGATTTCACCAAATAATAATATGGCCAATTCCTCAAAAAGGTATACGAGTTTTAAATGTATATGCTTTGATATAGGTGAACTAAAAACTGAAAACTAAAAGAGAAATATGAATTGATTGCTAAACAAAACTATTAGTAGGAGATTTCATAATATCTCTTTGAGTATATGATGTTGGTAAGGATATAATTGACTGAGCAAGATCATAAATCAGCTTGATCTAATTGACATTTATAGAACACTTTTTCCAGTAATGACAGAAAACATATTTTTAAGTTCACATGAAGCAATCACCAAGACTTATCACATTATGTGCCATAAATCATACCTTAACAAATTTAAAAGATACAAAACATAGAAAGAAGAGTATCAAATCAAAATGGAATTAAACTGGAAATTGCTAAATGTTCCTGTAAAATCCCCATATGTGTGGATCCAACAACACAATTCTGAAGCATGGAAAGATCACAAGGAAACTCTGAGGAGAAATTAAAATAAGTTAATTAAATGAAATGCAACTTATAAAACTTCACTGAATGCAGCAAAAGCAGCAACTAGAGGAAAATTTGCATGATTAAATTTGCATATTAGAAATGAAGAAACATAAAAATCACTAATATGTGCTTCCATTTTAGGGCACTATAGAGAAGCGTAACTTAAGCCAAAAGTAAGCATAAGAAAAGGAAGAATACCATTAAATAATTTAACAAATTTAATGTAGGAAAAGAATAAAGAAGCAAAGTTAACCCAGAAGCTCAGGATTTGAAGAAAAACAAAAACAAAAACCAACAAACCTCTAATGAAATCAAACAAGAACAATAGAGAAGACAACAATCATCAACAATGGAAATGAAATAGGATTTATCTCCACTGAGCCTATGAATAGTATAAGGAAAAAAAAAGTAGTATTATCAAAACAAGTTTGATAACTGAGACAAAGTATAGAATAATCTTGAAAGACACTATCGAAAATTGAATAATTAGAAATATATAAATGAATAGACATATATTAAGGAAACACCTTCCAAAAGAGAAAACTTCAGGTCTAGATATTCTTATTGATAAAATTTCCCAAAAAAAATAAGGAAATTCTTTCAACTAATCACAATGTCTTCTCGAAAATAGACAAAGTTGGAACATTTTCTAAATAATTCTATGAAGTTGGCATTGCTTAATTACAAAAGAAAGCAAAAACTTATACCAGTATCTTTCATGAATACAAATGCAAACCCCTCAAATATTAGCAAAAAAATTTTAACAACCTAAACAGAATTACACTATGAAATACAGTGTTCTATTCCAAATTTTCAAGACTTGTTCAATATTTGAAATAAATATCAATGTAATCTAAATAACATGATTGTATGATTGCTACAGAACACAGCATTTCACAAACTTTAAACACATTTAGGATTAAAACACTTAGAAAAATAGAAATAAAAATGAACTCCCTCAATGTGATAAAGAATAACTATAAAAAGTCTACAGCTAGTTTTAGATTTAATAATTAGAAACAGGATACTTTACCTCTAATTTGGGGAATAAGAAAATGATGTCTTACCTTTTCACTACCATTAATGTCACACTCTGGAAGTTCTAGCTGATGTAATATGACAAGAAAAAAATAATCCTATGAAAATGAAGCTGTATTTATTACATGTGACATGACTATCTATGGAAAACTCCTTGAAGTCTCAGCAATAAACTCTTAAAAAGAATTATCAAGCATAGAGAAAGGAAGTATAACAGCCACTTCTCTATATATTAACAATAAACAATTAAAATTAGAATTTTTAGCCTCAATTAAAAAATTGAAACATTGTATCATAATATATTGATTTCACTTGTATATCATTGCAATTTAAAAATACCATTTGTTTAGCACCAACAAGCAAAACATACTTAGGTGAAAAATATAACAACATATTTACAGGATCTATATTTGGAAAACTTCAAAAATGATGAAAAAATTAAATTTGATCTAAATAAAAGGATATTTCATGTGCATTATTTGGGAACATTATTTGGGACATAAAACACCTGATTCATAAATTAATTGCAATTATACTCAAAATCTCACTAAGCAATTTGCAGCTATCAACAAAGTTAAGTTGGAAAGGGAAAATTCTTATAATAGCCAACATAATACTGAAGAACAAAGTTGGACAGAGAATATATGATTTCAAGATTTTAAAACTACAGAAGACAATATAATACTGGTGAGAGGCTAGACACACAGGCCAACGGATCAAGACTTGAGAGCACAGAAATAGACATTTTCTAATATAGTCAACTGATCTTTGACCTAGAAGCCAAGGGAATTCAAGGAGAAAAGATGGCTTTGAGCAAATGGTGCTCTAATTGACACACATTCATATGCCTTCATATGTACACATACACAAATCTAGACAGACATTGCAGATTTTCCAAAAATTTGCTCAAAATGGATCACAGATACAAGTGTGTAATGCAAGACTATGAAACTTCCAAAAGAAAATATAAATAAAAATTCATGGGTTTAGTAATAAGCTTTTAAATATTGTTCCAAAATTTGACCAATGAAAGCAAAACAATAAACAGATAATCAGGATTTTACTAACAATAGTAATTATTGATGAAGAGATAAAGTGAATAGGAATTCTGATGCATTGCTAGTGGGAATGGAAATTGATGTAATTACTTTGGAAGACATTTGGGCAATTTCTTATGAAGCTCAGCATACTTTTACCATTTGATTCAGCAATCCTACTCCCAGGTATTTATTCAATATATTTGAAAATTCATACCCAATGAATAATCTGCAGGAGAATGCTTTTATCAGCTATATTCATAATTGCCCAAACTGGGCACAACGATAAAGTCCTCAGATAGGACTATGGTACATAAATAAATAAATAAATAAACTATGGTACATGCAAACAATGAGTAATACTCAGTGATATGAGTTATAATCCCATAAAAGATATTGTTGAATCTTAATTGTGCATTTCTGTATAAAATGACTAGTTTGAAAAGGCTACATATAGTATGCTTTATTTTGTGACTTTCTGGAAAGAATATAATTATATATAGATATAGTTAAAATATCAATAGCATTCAGGGACTGAGAGAAGTGAGGAGAAGTGTTGAATAGATGAAGTACAGGGAATTCGGAGAAGAGTAAAACTATTCTATATGATACTATAATGGGGGATACATGATATTATGCAAAAAAATGCTTCACAGCAAACAGAAGATCTTAACTTGTCCAAATAAAAATTCATTAGGGAGATCCAAGAATAAAATGCAGAATGTGACAAAACAATATAACTGTATTTATAAATAGATTTATAAAGTGGACTCACTGAAGGATAGGGAGGAAAAGGTAGTGATTTAGGGAATTATAGAAATGAATGAGACACTAACTGTCATTTTGGAGATCTTTTCCAGGTATTTACATAGAAAACAGCCTTCGATGATACAGATACTGTCTTTCCATGGAACAAAGTGGAGGAATATGTACTATGCAGTAAAATAATTTCCCCCTCTGAGATAAAAGTCAAGCAGGCTTTTTGTATAAAAACACGCAGATTATTTAAACTTGTTCTTCTCTTGTATCACAATTCACAGTTGAGCAGAAACCACCTGTCTCTTTCATGTTTCCTTGTAGAAATTGGAACTTGGTTACTATTATTGTTGTGATATGTCCTTTATTGCTAACCCAAGAATCTTACATATTCTGCTAGTAACGATGAATCTGTGGAAGACTAGTTAATTTGCATGTAGGATAACATTAAAAACCTTATATTCTTTATATGCATACCTAGAAAAATGTGTTATAAACTAACTTGTATTTATTATAGAGAGCTAGAATATCCTCTGCTGCAAAGAACTAGAGCAGATATTATAGATCTCATCTGATAAACTGTAAACCAGGTGTATTAAGTTTATATTATTGCCAATTCAAATGACTACCTATTTAGCTGCTCAGGACACAAAACACTTATTATTTCACAATTCTGTAGATCAGAAGTCCTGTAGACTCAAGTCATTCTCTGTACCAGGACCCACAAGGTTAAATCAAAATGCCAGACGACATTGGCTGTTACCTGGAATCTCGGCGGGAAGAGAATCCACTGTCAGGCCATTGACAAAATCCAGTCCCATATTGTTATAGAGCTAGATCTCTGTTTCCTTTGTGATTGTTGACTGGAAATTGCCTTCAGTTTTTAGAAGCTGCCTACCTTCCCCAGTTTGTGGACATTTTCGCCAGTTTTTAAGCTAGCAATGGTTGTTTTTTTACTCATAGGTTGAATATCTGATTCTCCTGGTTAATTTCTCCTGCTGCTGCTTATACATTTCTCGACTGTTGGCTTCGTTTTTTGTGTCAAGGGTCTATAAGATGACACTGGGCCCACATCAATCATCAGGAAAATATCCATATTTAAGGTGAGTTTATTAACCTTCTTAATTCTATCTATGAGTTCCTATTTCTGCTATATATCCACAGGTGTAACATCTTAGTAAACCCAATCCTACCTACCACACTAGGATACTTAGCACTTCCTAGTCGATGCATTGAGGATGTTCTATGGGAATTTTTGAAATAATGCATAAGAGAATTAGGAAGAGAAATTAATTTGGCATAAGAACTATTTTCTGTCAGGAAAACTTATTAAATGGTTGTATGGGTTTTTAAAGGATTATGTAATCTTTATGTCTTCTGCAGTGAGATTTAGTAATTGACTTCCAGGATGGCTTCAAAGGTAGTTTCTCCAAATATTGGAAATAGGTCATATTCCCTGTCAAATTTGTTCAGTAATTAGTCTTTTAGCAAGTAATTAAAATTATGTTAACCAATAAAAAATGAATTATTCTTTTAAACAAATTATAAATTCAGTGTTCTCACTTATAAGAAATGTTCTCTACTGAGCAAAAAACTTAGAGGTTTATAAGTATTTTATTCTTCAACTTCCATATTTAGAATAATACTTGAAAGGGGAAGAAAGATATGAAATAAAAA
This sequence comes from Solenodon paradoxus, assembly GCA_004363575.1. NCBI lineage: Eukaryota > Metazoa > Chordata > Mammalia > Eulipotyphla > Solenodontidae > Solenodon > Solenodon paradoxus. The sequence goes on from RJWH01000011.1 coordinate 82,880, forward strand.
TGTTGAGAATAGAAATTCATGTTGTCGTACCTCTTAAAAGTTCCAAATACTTGAAACACGGAAAATAGATTTAAGTTAACTATCTTGCGAAGTATTAAGACTCATTTGACTCAGCTAGTTTTATCTAACTTGACAGGCTAGTTTGTTGGTTTGTTTTAAGGAATGGTGCAGGCAGGAATGAAGATGAGCAAGCAGGCAGGCAGGCAGGAAGAGAGAAGAAGATGAAGCATTTATTTATTGTTCAACTTGGTTATTCCCCCTGATGCTGGGACACAAACCTGGGTCCTTAGGATATATGTGGTCTGTGCCAACTTAAGACAGCAGATCTAACATTTATACAGACAAGGCGTGTTGTCTGACTAGTTGTATGTTAACTTTACACCTGTTTGGAGGATGGGCATTGTATTTTGCCAATTTTTTTTTCACAGTTTCAATTGTTTATGCCACTTCATTATGACTGATTTCAAAACTTTAAGTGATGTCTCTTAAAGTTCAATGGTGATAGGAATCACCTGAGCAACATTAAAAAATATAAATACCTGGGCGAAATCTTAGGTATCATGAATCTTACATAAGAGGGACTCCGAAATTTCAGCTACGTGATATTCAGCTACAATATCCAGATAATTCTCATTATCAATGGAAGTTTGGTAAATACTTCTAAATAAAGTGTCAAAGTGAAATGAAACATCTTGACTTATTTTACCTCTACAAAACATTCATTTTATTTGTGAAATTATAGGACTCAGGCCAATTTTTCATATGCATTGTCATCTGACATTGTCAATTCAGAAGAAACAAAGTTATTTTTGTGCTTTCTCCTAGGCATGAGCTCAGAGAATACAAAATCTTGAATCAGGAAAAAATATCTGCACCTCTATGTTCATAGAAGCACAATTCACAATAATCAACTCATGGAAACAACCTAAATGCCCATCAACATATGACTGAATAAAGAAATTGTGTTATATATACTCAATGGAATTCTATGCAACTATTTAAAAAGGCAAAATTGTGTCCTTTGCAATAATCCAAATGGAACCAGAGGGGATCATATTAAGTGAAATAAGTCAAATAAAAAGAGAAATACAGGATGAATCCTCCCATATGTGGAATATAACGAAGCAAAACAAATGAACAAACACCAACAAAATTCACAGGACACAAGAGAGTGGCTACAGGTACGATGGGAGGGGTAAGGAAAGGAAGGAGGGAGAAGGTGGTGGTGGTAAAGAGCACTAACCCTCTGATGGCGGGTATGGTAGGAAATATTCATAAACTGAGATGCAATTTCTTTTGCTTTGTAGTGAAAGGGAAAATAATTATTTGCACTTATGTATCTTATATTCGACCAGTTTACTATTGTGTCAATTTACTTAGTATTTTTTCAGAGCTTTTTTTGTGAATTACTCAATTAAACATTCATTTTTCTTCCCAATTATTATATACTTTTCACCCTGAATTTTAATTTAATATGTTAGATGATACTGAAATTTTAAATGTTTTATATTTTATAGCATATGTAATTTATACTTTAATAGCATTTTATATTTATATACGTATATAAATAGATTTGTCTCTCCCACCAGCTAGGTGGAAATATACAAAGATTTTCAATTCTTTATTTAAATTGCTCTAATGGACCCTTCTAGAACACAGAACCCAGAAACTGTTTGAGTGTTAGATTATGTACTATGGATTCATTTTCTTTCACAATAAAAAAATGATGAAAATTTAGATTGAGTACCCAAATTGATAGCAAGATAATAGAAACCCATATTGTTGTCTAGACTAGTGTAAAATCTTAATACTTCATTTAAAAAAGCATTTCTCTTTGGTTAAACTGCTACTTAATATTTTTTAAATTGCACTTAATGTATTTTAAATAACAAAAAAATCACTTGGAAAATACCATGCTAATTTAACTAAAAGAATGCACCCACATCTTTCTCCCTTTCAGTTCCAGAGATAATTAGTTAATAATTTGGTGTGCTTTTAGACATTTTTGTTTTAACATTTACAGACAAATATGTATACATTCAATTTTTTTTTTTTGTCTTTTTTTTAGTGTGGTGTGAGTTAGAATACTGCTATTTTCTCCAAATTTTTCATCAAATGAAAATAATTGAATTGTTACACTTATAACAGGTAGATCTATGAGTTGTCTTGGAATTTAGTAAGTATATTATAGCAGATTTCCAAAGGAGTAATATGTTTGTATTAAGTATTTAGGAGATATCTGATATCCCTGTTCTATTCTGAGCTTGCTACAGTTTATAGTGAATAATTACTGTGTTTATCAATTAGACTTATCAAAACTATCACTTATTTTCTGCTAATCTGATAATATAATGAAGAGATTTTTCTTATGTAGACCTGTAATAGTATAATATTCTTGAATTCCTTATATTTTCTTAAAAAATTCATGAATTTAATTTGAAATATTTCATGTAGAGTGTTTACAACGCACATTCTAATTAAATTTGATCTATGGGTTTGTTTGTTTTTGTTTTTGTTTTTGTTTTTTTAATTATACTTTTCTTTTTTTTTTTCCTAATGAAAGCTTTAAAACTGGGACTTTGCCTCTGCAAGTTATTTGTTATGAATTTTTAAAAATCACAACCTATTTTGCAAAAGCAAAACCTAATTTACTATCATATTACATGTCTTTTTTGTTTTTTTTTAGTTACAGTAATTATTCTACACACTAAAATAATTTCCTATGCATAGGTTCCCCATTTCTTAGATATATTCAACACACCATCCTCTCCACCAAATCACCAAGTGTTCTTCTCCATTGTCCAGTGGGCTCCACCACCATTTGTCCCCACCCATCCCATTTCCTTTTGGTAACCTCAGTTCAGTTGCAAATGTTTCAGGCTTGGTTATTTTTCATCTGTTCCTTCATTTTAGCTATTCACATTCCACTTTTGAGTGAGGTCATTGGGTACCTACCTTTCTTCTTTTCACTTATTCACTTAGTATAATCCCCTCTATTTCCATCCATGTTGATTCAAATGACAGGGTTTCATCTCTTCTAAGGGCTATGTAGTATTCCATTGTATGTATCTACCACATCTTCTTTATCCATTCATCTGAGGTTGGGCACTTAGGTAATTTCCAGTTCTTAGCTATTGTGAATTGGGCTGCAATAAACATGGGGATACATACATCTCTACAGACGGGTACTTTTGCATCTTTAGGGGAGATGCCCAGAAGTGGTTTGATGGGATTATATGAGATTTCCATCTTCCTATTTTTTAGGAATCTCCAAACTGTTTTCCATAGGGATTGTGCCAATTTGCACTCCCACTAACAGTGCAAAAGTATCCCTTTTTCTCCACATCCTCACCAGGATATATAGTGCTTCCAGAATTTTAGTTAATAGCTGGTCTTTCAGATGTAAGGTGATATCTCATTATTGTTTTAATTTGCATTTCCCTGCTAGCCAGTGAATAGAAACACAATTTCACGTTCCTGTTGTAAATGTCTTTTTTAAATTATATAAAAATACAGCATCAGAAATTTTATAATGAAGTAAAATGCCAATATGATTCTTCTGTCTAATTAATCTGCTTACTTACACATATACTGAAAGACAAGAAAGAAGTACAATGAGTATAAAAGATGACTGCATAGTGGCTAGTTTCACGGTAAATATGTAGGAAAAATGGATTTTTTATGTCTGTATCAGTTGAAAACTGTGATAAAGGAAATATCTTTCACAGAAGTAATTATTTTGTATTTCTAGAAACAAATATAAGTAATGTGCAGAATCTATATTAAAAATTATATATGTAATATGTACATATATATTCACATGTATATTAGATCCTAAATAGTTCAGAAAAATATTCTTGGCACGTGAGATAATTCAATAATTTTAAGATGTAACTTCTGCCAAAAATAGTTTATATATTTAATGCAATACTACCCAGATTCCCAATTCAGGAGTCAGAACATATTGTTTATAGGTTTCCAGTGATAGAATAGCTAAGAATATTTTGAACTGGAACAAAGGGAAGAAATTAATTTTAATCAGAAGGAACATATCTAAGAACAAGAAGTAGATAAGACTTGGTTACACTGAATCAGAGAAAATTGTGGAGATCTGTGAATCCTGCAATTTAAATCTAATATTACATTAGACATGATGGAATATTCATTTTCAGTTTTGAGGCATATTATTCACATGTTTGGGTGCAGCATATTAAAAAGTTAAACATTTGCATTCACAGTATGGGTCAACATTGAAGGCCAAATATTCTCAATGTTGTTTCCACCACACATGACCAGAATAACCAGAGTTGGCTATTCACCAAGTTATCATGAGGCTTCCCAAATCAGAATTTCCTACCCTAGGGCCTGTAATCTGTCTTCTAACTAGAAACAATGTTTCAGACTGTTTTCCCTTCTCAGTGGTCATCATTCACAAGACTCACCCCAAGAACTGGTAGAGCGTGATTTGCAGTTTTCTTCCCTAGAAATTCTGTCTCAACAGATGTAAGCAGGGGAATCAGACTCAAAATTTAAAAATAAATAGTCTAAGATGGAAACACAAAATTCTATGAGAAACAAATCTCTATATCATCATTTGACTAGCTGCTATTGTTGTTTTTTTTTAAGTAAAGATGCAGGCAGGAATGAATGTGAGTAGGCAGGCAGGCAGAAGGAGAGAGAAGTAAGAAGTGTTTTATTTTTATTTAATTATTCACACAGGTTGTTTTCCCTGAAACCCAGTACTCAAACCCAGGGCTGTGAGACCTGAGGCAATTGAACTAAACACTATTCCACCAGGGCCACCCTGACTATTTTAATTATATTGTACATTTTGTCTCCTAGCTAAGTAAAATATTTGTGACAGAACTAAATCAAAGAAAGAATACTGGTGAGTTTGGTAGGCAATTCTAAGAAGGTGAATCTAAGATTATTAAGAATGAGTGGCTTAATACAGATTGATAGTAAGGGCATTGTTTGGGTATAATTGATAGCTTTGGTAACTAATTAGTCTACTAGTGAGAAGGATTCAAACATGGCTATTAATGAAGTCATAGGGATAAACTGGTTTTGGGAGATTTATAAAGTTTATCAGGTAATAGAGATGAACAGATCTAAAATGTCCCAGGAGAAAAATAAGTCTGCCTTAAAAAGAATAGAAATAACATTGAACTAACTTGAAAGGAAAGACTGTGTGAAGATACAGATTTAGAAAGGAATTTTTGAAAATCTACACCTTTCAGGAAGAAGCAAACTCTACAACTTTACAAGAGTGTGAATACAATGCATTGAAAATTATTAAGTTCATTTTTGCATTAATCTCTGAGAGAAGCTAAATGTAGTAACTTTTGCCTTATTTTTCTTGTATGTGTACAAAGAATATGCCCATTGTAAGAAATTCCCACTTGTAACACAAACCTCTATAACCTTTGAACTACTCATTGATTCTAAGTGTTATTTCTTCTCCTATTAACTATTTTCAATCCAAATACAGTGTGAAAACACTTGGATAACCTGTATTTAACCCCAAATGGGTATTAAATTATAAATTACATCTCTCAAATATAAATCAACCTAGTTTTTGAAATAGCCTTTTATAGCCACCAACTTTACCCAGGTCCATTTTTAGTCTGTGTTCAAAAAAGATATGTAGTATGTAGGAAATCATTCTATGAAATATATGTTTCCAAAAGAGCTCCCTAAGAGTCTCATTACATATTGAATAATATTTTAAGTGAATAGAAAGTTTAAAGTAATTCTCCAGTGAATCAAACTAAGATGAAAGCTTTGTAATCTACTCCTTTTCATCTGTTTATTTTCTACTTTTCATAATTGGCATTTTCTTGTATCACTGATTCATAGAATTATAAAATCAGGTGTCTTAATCCTTTCTCCCATACGATGAAAAAGTTCTCCAAATTGAGCAAGTCAAATCAAACAAGAGAAATAGTACTTTTTATATTAATATGAAAGCATATTTCAAATAAAATGGTTGACTTATTTTTATTAAACTTTAATAAATATACATAGAAATTGCATATGGCTTTATGACATACTGCATCTTAACTTTTATGCTACATATTTTATTAAAAATCCTTGAATATGCTATGATTATCTCCTTTGAAACATAATAAGATTATTAAAACTCACAAATCAGTCTTTTCCTAAACAGAACTTTTTTTCCTTTCAATTAGATCAGCACTATCAATTATTGAATCACTTGAAGGCTAGCTCTTCTTTCTGTTTTTCTTATTGGGAATACTAATGACAGTTTAGATAAGGCTCTTTCTGTGGGTTTATCACAGGATGAGGTCTCTCTGATTGTTTTGAGTCACAGGTATTTGACAAATCCTGTGAGTCTCAGACTCAACCAGTTTCCATCCAAGAAAAGAATTCATCTTCAAAATGTATCCTGTCATAGCCCAGGGGTCAACAATAACTAGATTTGATGGAATTTGAGGGCTTCTCTTCTGAACACATTTATGTAGAAAGTAGCCCTTGTAAGAGTAAGTAGACACATTGTTTATATAAAACTTACCAGGTTAGAGAATCAATCTATTTGAGCTACTTTCTAAGCAAGCTTACGTTTTTTAATCTTCTTTCTGAAAATAAATCTTGGACTCAATGGTCTAAAATACTCTGAAGATGAATGCTACTTAAACTAAATTACAGTTGCTTTTGCTTTCTGTGTCTATTTCATCAAACTTGTCCACTTTTAAAAATGTCCTTAGTACTTGATATCTCAAGCAATAACTTCAAATTCACTGGATTTCAGACAATTTCATGTTGGGTTCTTCAGGAAAAAAGTGAAATGTTTACAAGTATTAATAGTTCATAAACGCCTTTCCACCTGAATTTAACTATAATTTGGCTTATATTATATACTGACTTCATGACACTAACATGTTTTAAAATAGTTGTGGTAACTCAAAAACTTTATTAATGACTTCGGTCTTGGAATAAAATTATTTTTATGTAGAAAATAATAATCTTATTTCATCATCTTATTAACAATCCATCCTCATCCGTATTTTGCAGTTGATCTAATGATTAACTAGGAATTTAAAATATTTCATTCTTTTCATTAGTTTATTAGGTTGAAGCCATGTATACTTTAATTCAATTCCAATCTTTCCTTTCCATTAACAAAGTCAGTAACATTCTTTGAATAGTACTAGAAAATACACTTAATTTTCTACTATAGTAAGCAAAAACACCAGTAACAATTCTGTAGATGTAATTAACAATTGTATTTCTTAGTGTGTAAGTAGTATGTGTCACTGGTTATTAAATAATGAAAATTAAAAATGAAGTATATGCATTATAAGTTATAGATGTTTCCTTACAGTGGGACATTTCATTGAACTGGTCACATTTAATTTTTAACGTACGTGCATAAACAAAAATAAGAAGGTAATTAAACTTAGAATTTATGCTTACAAAGAGTACAGCGGCAATCAATAATCAAATGTATGGGTCTGTGTTGTAGTGATATGGCTACTCCTTGAATTGATTGAATTTGTATAAATATGTTCTTTGATTTTACTATTCTGTATAGACAAAAAACACGCAAAGGCCACTTTGTTGATTTCCTTGTCTGATATTTTTCTTTTAATTTTTTAAACAATTGTGTTTTATTTATTTTTGTGTTAAATGATTGTGTTTCATAGAATAAATGCTAGACCTGTATTTTTCCAACAGAATAATGATACTTAAAATAAAATTGGATTTGTAAATGTTCTATGTGAAGTTGTTACACACCTTGCTATACTTATAAATAATAATAAAATATAAAGTTCAAATAACTTTAAAGAACCATTGTTGTACTCACTGAAAGATGTTTTTACTGAACGTGAAATTTAGTTACTATAAATTTTAAATGACAAGAGAGAATACGAAATGTACTACTTGATTATAACCTCATTCATCTCTTCAGTTTCTATGTGCTTCTTATGCTGCTTTGTTTAGAGATGTTTTATGGTTCTACAGCATTTTTGTTTTGTGTTAAAATTTTTACATAATTTTATAGAAGTAGCCATGGTGCTTTGTAGTGATGTGTACCTGCAATTTATATAATGCTACAAATAATTTTACTTCAATAAAAATGAAAACAAAGTGTTTTTTATAATCAAAAGAGGCAAAAATAGAAATTCAGCTTTTCTTACTTTTCCTTCACAATATAGAATAATTAAAATAAGGTAACATAAAATTGTGTTGATAGTCAAATCATTCTATCTATTAAGTTTGTGGGAGTTTTATTGTTAATATCTGTTTGCTCTTAAGCATTGATTTGAATGTCAGGCTTTGATAATTAGAATCATCTTGTGCCTCAGAGTGTGGCACATTTAGTCCACACATTAGTCCATTCATGAGACCTGTCTTGTTTAATTTACGAGGTATCTTGATCTTCTATCCTTCTTATTACGTTGAAAGGTCCTTTAAAGTACCATCATCATTTTTTTTCAAATGAATTAATAAGGTATGAAATCTCCCCTTATGATTTTATACTGCCCAGAATTTCTGGAAAGTTTGTGATATGTGTTGGTGGATAAATCCACCAATTCCTTCCAAACTTTGCTCAAATATTTAGCTTTCAGTATATAAAGTGTTACCCTATAAAATTACCCCTGTTAAAACTCTTGAAAATCTTTGCTTTGTTTTATTTTTAAATATCATGGTACTCTTAACTTTCTATATGATTTACTCATGTCAATATGTTTTCTATTTGTAATCTGTTGCCTTCCAGGCAACTTTATTTCAGTTACCTTAAAGTATCTAGAGCAATGTCTGATGCACAATAGAATGAATTAATGTAACTTTTACTTTATGCCAAATTTATCTTCCCAAGTCTTCTGAGAACATTTATTACTTTTTATTTACAGATCTGGCACCATCAGTGCAGTGGATTTTTGGTTCCACTCTTCTCTTTCTTTTGAAATCTGTCTGTGATATCCCATTGTATGAAGAGTAAGCTTTTCATAGGTTTTAACCACTTATGATTCTTTGTAACTCTTTGTCTTAAATAATTTCTGACTTTTCTCGAATTATACTATTTTGTCTCTAATTTTTTTCAGATATGCACATCTTTTGCTCCATAACTCACAAAATCTCCCATTATAATTATCCATCATCCTTATCAGAGACTGTTTTAGGGTCACATATAAGATCAGATTCTCATTCCATAATATGTCTTCCAAACACTGTTTCTCTAACATGAAAATTTCACTTCCTCTGAGACTTATGTCTTTGTTGATGTCATTCTTATGCAGTAAGTTGTGAGTACTAATAATTATTACCATAATTATACATACAACACAGTTCATGAAGTGTCCATATGTCATACTCCATTTTTCCCCATTTACACTTACCAACTTCCAGTTATTTATGTAATTCTTTGAGGTTTTAAGTTTTTTGTAGTTTGCCATTATTCCAAGTGACTTCAAAATCATATCCAAGTAGCTCAACACCCAGATCCTCATCTTCCTCATCTGTTTTTCCTCCTTCAGTATTTACTCTGCTCTACTCTACATTCCACTCCCAAAGTTACCCCTAGGATTTTCTCTTCATATGCAATTATTTCATGTCTAATATTCTATCTGCACCTTGCTCAACAGATAAGAGATTTCCTTCTAATACTTTCCATTAGTTTAGTTTTTTACATTCATTTTGGAATTGCTTGCAGATATGCAGTTACATATCTTTCCATATTTTATTAAGCTATGACATTTATCCATAATCTGTTGATTATTTATCTTTACATTTGCTTCACAAAACAAGCCATAACTTTGTATACTGTTAGGCTTCTCCAACTTTTATTCTACCTAACAGATTCTACAGTCCTTTGCTTTAACCAATCTATAGTAAATTTTTGTAACTCACTTACTATCTTTCCACTGCATCACATCCAGAATCTGAATAAATTCTTGCCATCATGCCCCTTTCCTATATGTAGACAACAAAAATTCTGAAAAATGCAATAATAATAGCATTAGTAATAGTAGTAATAATAATAATAAATAACATTAAAAGAATGATTACTCTGGATAATTTAAGTTCTAACATATACCAAATTTATAATCCTTACAATCATGTAAAGTAAGCAATATCATGAATCCATTAAATTTTATAAGTGAAGAATAAAATAATTTAAGTAATTTGACCAAGATAATCTAACCATTAAATGGACAATCAGGATCAAATACCAGGCAGCCTGGCTACATCTCTGTACTCTTAACTAATATACTCAATCATCCTTTACTAAGAATAAAAAATAAATAAAACCAGACTGACTGTAGATAAATGTAATTTTATAACCCCTAATTTTAACTATATCTTTCATACAGCTAGGCAGCTGGTCTCTATTTAAGTATTTTGTCGTAATATTGGAACTTGATAGGAATAAACCAGATGACATTTTTCTTCTCCATCAATGTTCTTTGAAACTACATTATGGTACTAATTCTCTAGAATGAATGTCTTCAAATTACATTAAGACAATACAAAATGAAAGTCTGTTAGCTATAAATTACAGTTAATTTTATTTAATAGTAACTAAGTGCTATACAATACAAAACTTCAAATTTATTTTTAAATCTCTCATTTACTCCCTCCCAGACCCCACATCCTTATTTCTGGTGTATTTCAAAATCAAACTTGCAGTTAGATATAAGAGAAATTTTAACTCTTCCCTATTTCACTGACTTTGCTTTACTTGTATATTTCTAGTTGTGATTTGTAATAGTTTCACCTCAAAAGAGAGAGAAAAAAACAAAGTCATTAGAAGAAAGTTCTCATTTGTCTGTTGATATCATATGACATTAGTGCTCTCAATATGAACGTGTTCAAAGGTGAATATTTTGAAATGATGTGTTAATTTGTCAGAGACACTTTCTGCCTGGATATTTCTTAACTGTCTTTCCTTAAAATAGTAGAATAAAGCCTATTCTGGTTTCGTTTACTCTCAATCTCTGTTTTGTGAGATCCATTTACACCTAACATCGCAACACTCTGTTGAGATTTCATTGTTACTCAGTAAGACTTATTTAGACAAAGTACCTTCAAGATATTCCCAGAATAACTTTAACCCACTTGGACTCCTATTTAATGCATAGGAAATATATATGTTTCCTTTACTTCAACCATTTCTAATTATAGGGTCATCTTTTCACCGTTCAGAGTAATAAAGCAAGCACTGCCATTCTCATGAGTGTTGAATCAAACAATAGCTCCCACTGTCCCTTGCTATAGGAGACAAACATTAAGCTCTCCTAGTAAATTTTCTTAAGCTATTCTATCAGATTGTATCACATTCTTTTTTTTATATGAGGTACAATCTAAGGACCACAGCATTTTTAAACAATACCTACAGAAGTTTTGCAACATCTTCAAATAGAATGTGAAATAAATTGACCACTACTACTTTTCAGTTGACTCTTGGATTTTTAACCAAAATAGTTTTCCACTTTGGCATCTTTTTTAGACGTTCATTACTTAACACCTTAAAATAATTTTTATACAACTTTATTGAGGCTTTAAAACAACTTTATTGGATTATAATAGCATATCAGAAAATTCTTTCATTTCAGTATGAAGTTTAGTGGACATTTCATTTATTTCTAAGTTTTTGTTATTATGAATCATGTTTCCTAGGATTCATGCCCAAGTTTTTGTGTGTCCATATGTTTTCATCTCTTTTATATGCATATTTAGGAGTGGAATGTCTGGATTGTATGATAGTTTGTTTAGCATTTTCAGAATCTACTCAAACTGTTTGCCGATACAACACCTATCTTATCCTAGCAATATTTCCTATCCTAACAGGAAAGTATGATGGTTTCTGTTTCTGCAAATCCTTGTTAAGTCTCATTGTCTATCAATTTTATTATATAATCCTACACAATAAAAAGTGGTGACTCTTTATATTTATTTGCATTTAAATGATGACTAATGATGTTGAATATTATTTTATATGTTTATTAGGTAACTGACAATCTTTTGAGATATCTGTTAACATTTTTGTCAAATTATTGCTGAGTTATTGTTTTCTTTTTTAATTGTAACAGTCTTTTGTATATTCTGAGTACAAGTCTTATCTTAGATATGTGATTTCTCCCAATCTTTTGCTTTCTCTCAGCAGTTTTTTTTTTACATTTTGTGGAAACTAACTGTAATATACAGATGTTGATTTATAGTGATATATACTTTGAAACACACACTTTAAAACTATATAAAATATAGTCTCAGAGTGATGTGACTATATTCCTTCAAAAAGATTTTTAAAAATAAACTAAATAAGAATAAAATTATGCATATGATAAAAATTAAATAAAAAACAAACTTTCCTATGACACTCAAATCTAATCCCATCACCACATTATTGTCCGACCATGCTGAGGCAATCATTTTACATTTTCTAGAGAATCTACACGCTGTCAAACTAATAATGCTTACCTAAATACCAGTGCACTGACACACATAACTGCACCTATGATTTCTGAGCTCCTTCTGTTACAAAGCGTTGATTCTTTGCCTACATTTAGTTTTCAGTGCATGCTCTGGAACATATGCCTTTCTGGAATATAAATCTATCAGTCTCTCCTTGTTGTTTCTGCAGTTTTCTGACTCAACTAACTTCTTCCCATTAGAATTCAAATATGCCCATTTGTCTATGTTTCATTTTAAAGAACTAAATGAAACTAGAAACTCCCTCAGCTTTACATCTTCCTTTAACCAAAACTGTCTCTATTTTCTTTCATAATAAAACTCTTTTTTTGATTTTTTTCGCAATCACATTACCAGTTACTCTTCTTACATTCTCTCTTCAACCTAATGCTGCTAGTTCTTTTACAATACTGACTTGTCTCCCAAAAATTCATTAATAAACTATTTATTAATTATTATTTTACATTATTGTGTTTTAATTTTGCTTTAATTTTGCTTTAGTTTTGCTAATAAATAATTCTGAATTCTCTCTATGTAATTTCCATGATGTTAATTACAAGACTATCCTCTTCTCTCTCTGTCCTTCTACTTCTTTTATGTGAACTTCTTTGTAAGCTTACTTCATAAAGTTTAGTGTTTATAACACTAACACAATTGTCATTAATTTAGTAGTAGTCACTGAGATGGTTTCAATTATATATATGTATACATATATCAGTATACATAGATATATAAATGCTGAAGTCTCTCAAATCTCTATTTTCAGTATAAATCACTTTTTCAAGCTCTAATAGACTTTATAATTAACTATCAATATATTTACTTATAATTTCTACAAATACATCATTTATCCCAAACAAAATTCATCACCTACACTCAGAAATACCCTCTTTTTCCTCCCTATACCAGTGGAAAATATTTTACTTTTCTGCCACCCTTCTGATATTTACCCAGTCTTGTTTGTCTATTCACAGATACCAAATTAATATTAGCAAGCAAAATACATGACTCCTATTTCTTCTCAAAATTATGAGTAAAATCCTGTTGTTTGTAGTATAAATCCTAGATTCAATTGATCATTGCAAAGTTCCTACTACCTTCTCCAAAATAAGTTATCTTATTCATCCATAGGCACATAAAGTTCACTCTGTGTTTTCTTCCTTGGTAGACTCTGAATAGGTACAATAAGGCAGCAGTATTGGTGTATGGTAGAGTTAAAAAGATTATAATGCAGCTGGATTGCATGATGTTTGCAATGGCATTTGCATCTCAGATTATTCTCTTTAGTTAATGTTGCTACAAACACTGGATATCATAATAATTACATAAATGAAACAAAACAAATACATTATTAATGTTGTCACTGCCTACCAGTTAAAGAACACCAGGAACATCTGTTACCAAACAGAATTGATACTAATTTCACCCATAACACTATAGAACAAGTACAACATAGGATGTATGAGAAACTTGTAGAACACTTGTAAAAGAACTCTGACTTGTGTCCTTTTGTAAAGGGTTTTTATTTTAGTCTTGTTTTCTTGCTCATCTGAAGTTTTATTTGACATTATCTCATGACATATATATGTGTGTATATATGTGTATATATACATATGTATATATGTATATATGTGTGTATATACATATATATGTATATATACATATATATACACATATATATGTGTGTATATATGTGTGTGTATATATATACGTTTCTTCAATCAAACCTACTTTAGTACCATATTAAGCAATCACAGATATTTGCTGATTTCAATACTGATTTCTTATTTCAGTAACTCATCACTTTATTTTGAAGGGAGACATATTTCAGATTATCCAAGTACAATTTAATCCAATATATAAAAATCTAATAGTTATGTTCATGAAAAGAATATTGAGTCCCCCTTGTAGCTAATTTACCAAATATAACTGTCCTAAAATGCTAACAGAAAATTTTTCAATTGAAAGTCCTATTTTACCGTTACTGTTCCTTAAAATATATTTCCTATTTATGAAGGTATTCAAAGAATGATATATCGTTAAGACACAAATCAAGAAAATATTGAGACTTATATGTTAGTAATCAGTGAAAATTACTTTTATTAGACATAACAGAAAATTATAAAGATGATTAAAAACAATAGGGTTATTCATCTTAATAACAGGAAGTACAAAGGGAAGAAGGTTAGAGTGAATTTGGTAATATAATAACATCAAAACCAACCCTGACTTGTTCTCTCATCTTATCCTTCCATTTTTTTTTTTTTTTTTCAAGATGAGAGTCTAACCACTAGGTTTCATATCTATGGTCCAGGAAGATGAAAGTGAAAGGTTCCTGAACCAACTCTTAAGTTTTGTCCTTTTTTTAAAGGGTGGGGGGCATGACAAACCTCCTTAAGTACTTCTTACATCTTAATTGGTCATAATCAAAATATTTGACCAGAACTGTCAGACAGTTTTTAAAAAGTGAATATTTTATCGTTCTTCTATCTATAGTTAGAGAAGTCAAGGGCAGGAGTAGTGTGTAATTGCTTATCAGGAGACATTCTATAATGGCCGCAACAATTAAAATACACACATACAGTTTAACTATATATGTTAATTATAAATTGTAAAATATTTCAAGATAATTTAGGTTACTATAAACGATAGTTAAGAATGGTTTTCTAGAATCCTACATTACATAGTTACATATATAATATGTTTAAAATATATATCTTCATCTATATTTCTCTAGAGAGATTGATATATGCAAATAAAATCCTTTATGCATTGAAACAAATTATTTGAAATTTAAATGATACATCCTTAAAAATAATGGTTACAACTTTGTTTTCATATCAACACAGAAGTACAAAAATATACCTCTTCCTAAAATGTTTCAAAACAGTATATATAAATCTAGGTGATAGAATTTTAAAATACTAATCTCTCATAAATAAGCTTAAAAACCACATTGAATTTAAAACCTGAATCGTTGCAAAATTATTTTCCAAAAGGAAATTAAATGCAGTTCAATTTACCTTCTTCAGTTATTTTCCCTAGGCTCCAATTTTGTTACATTTTGATCATTCATTCTACAAGTAGAAAAGATTAATTCTGACTCCTCATTAGTAAAAAATAGCAGATGCGTATTGTTAATTGTCCATTATCCATTATACTGATGGTCATATATCCTTCTCTGATAACAGCTCAAGCTTTATGTGCATAACCCCCTGTGTAATACTGCCCTCCAAGAATTAGCATTGTTTTCTGATGTGTCTGACATGCATATATTAACCCCTTCTTGTTTCTTGTTTACGTTGTACATATTTTATACCTCTGCATACATTTAAAAAGATGCCTGTGTTATGTGAGGAAAGTGAAATGGTATTTTCCATGCTTCCCCACTCCTAAAAACTGCACACAGAAATATATTGCTACCCATATTGTAATTTGCAAAAAGCTGAGAAATTATAATGCCCAGAATGTTTTAATTTTATCTAATTACATCTTTTAATGATATGATATATTATATATTGTTATATTATGGTTTCTTCTCATTTCTGTCCTCATGTTATCTGTCTCGCTTGAATTTTATTATTTTTAGATAGTTAACCTTTGTTTATAGAGGTTTTTTAAAAATTGGAAATTAAGAAAAACTTCCTTGATATGAAAGTTCAAATAATACTTCAAAAAAATAATGACAACTAATGAGGAATAAATAACAAATTAAAATTAATGTGAAAGATGCCAGGAAGATAAAGATAAATATTATTAAAACTGAGACGGACGCCAACTTCTGGATGGTTACTCGGTAGGATGCACTTTCAGGTCGCTCCCCACAGACACCGAAAAAACAACAACAACAACAAAAAAATCACCTATTTTCCTGAGATAAACACCAGAAACAACAGGCACTTCAGCTGGAGACAGAACAGTCGACAACTAACAGTGGGTGAGTTTACCCGGCATGGCTCTCAGCTAAGCTTCAGGGTTTGGATTTGGGATAGAGCTCAGGAATCTCTGGGCATGTGGTGGGGCGGAGGCTAGGGATTTCTGGACCAGATGCAGAGGCAGCGAGAGGCAGGCCCAGTGGGGCTGAGATGTGGAACCACAGAGGGCCGACTTGGGAGGGGGTGAAAGGAGAACCAGTGCACTGGGAGCAGAGCTGGAGCCCACACAGTGAAATTGCACTGGGCACAGCCATAACAGGAAATCAGCCAAGTCAAAACCCTCTCACAACCATCTCAAGATAGAGACTGGGGTCCACTGAGCAGAAATCCCATCACAACATATCTGCCCACTGGAAATCCCACCCACTGTATGCCTCACCCACTGGATTACAGCGGGAAGGCAGTCCCAAAGCTCAATGCTACCTGATAGCACCATCTTGTGGGAAGAGGCATAACTGCAGGCTGATTGTCAATCCTGGGCAAGTCAAACCTATGCAACATCAGGGAAACCAAATACTCAGAAATATAAACAGAATACCGAATAGAGCAAAGGCACAGAGATATATACATGAAATGATGGATCCAATCAAAAACTCAGGGGAAAATCTGAATAGAGCAGAAGTATGTAAATTACCTGAAGAATTTAGGGTAACTATGATTAATGTACTCATAGGAATCCAGAAATCAGTAGAGGCACTAAACAAGAATGTCATGAAGCAAAGAGAAGAATTAAAACAAGATGTCAAAAAGGTAAGAGACATGATGGCTGAATTAAAGAACTCAATAGAGGACTCAACAACAGGATTGATGAAGCTTCCTATAGAATCAGTAATCAGGGACACAGGACAGAGGAACTCAATCAAGCAAACCAGTAAAGAGATTTAAAAAAATCAAAGATTCAAAGACAGCGTTTGAGACCTCTGGGATAAGATCAAAAGGAAAACATTTGTATCATAAGGGTCCCAGAGGAAGAGAGCAAAAAGGGAGCAGAAACCATGTTTGAAGAAATAATAAATGAGAACGTCCCCAATTTGAAGAATGAAGCAAGCCTCCAGATCCAGGAAGCTCAAGGAATTCCTAATAAAAGAAACCCAAACAGAAACACACTTAAACACATCATCATAAAAATGTCAAAAATGCAAGATAAAGAAAGACTATCAAAAAAAGCAAGAGATAAACGTGTCACATACAGAGGAGCCCCCATAAGACTGTCAGCAGACTTCTCAGATGAAACTCTATGGGTCAGCAGGGAATGGCATAATATATTCAAAGTGCTGCAAGAAAAGGAGTTTCAATCTAGGACACCGTATCTGGCAAGATTATCATTCAGAACTGAAGGGATGATAGAAACCTTTTCTGACAAACAAAAGTTAAAGGAGTTTATCACCACAAAACCAGCTTTGCAAAAAATATTTAAGGATGCTCTATAAAAATATAAAGAAACCTCACAGAAAAACAGTAAGACAGCAAATACACCATGTGGGTGTTGTCTGCCAGTGTTGGTCAAATTAAAACCTCCAGCATAGCTTCTTGCTTCCGGTCCTGTTCATCAGCACAACTCATCAACAACCCAGTGGAAGTGTCCCTTTCTTTCCTGCCTGCTTCTGTGTGCTTTCCATGGACTAGTCCTGACTCGAGACTATGCAGTGACTTTCTTCACCACCAATGGACAACAATGACACCTTCTCCAGATGACAAGAATCCCAACCTCAGGGAGAGGTTCTATGTTTTCAAAATGTTCCTTCCTTCGATACTCCGCTCTCATTCCCAGGGTACATTTTAGAGTACTCAATCCCTTTATAGTTCGTGCTCCAAAGTAATTCACAATTATATGTAAACTTGTTATGCTTTCATTAAAAAAAAAATTGTAAAAAAAAACTGAGACCATTTTGAAACTACAATTAAAGATAGTTAAAGTCATGGATATTAAATGTAGAAATGGACTTATATACATTCAAAATATGAAAATGAAAGTTTAAATTATGATTATGTAAATAATTAGCTTTCTTCATAACTAATAGGTTTGCTATGGGCACCTTCAAATAATTTTTTGTAAGTTGGTTATGTTACTAGCCTCTCCTATTCTAGAAGAAACCAAAGAAAGAGAGGAGAGGGGAGGGAAGGAGGGAAGAGGACAAGGAAAGAGAAGAGAAGAGAAGGGAGGGAGGGCTAGGGAGGGGAGGGGAAGAAAGAAAGACAACATTTACCAAGTGACAATTTAGTCTACACTACAATATGTAAATTAGTTAAAATAACAATCTTTTGTGCATTCTCGAGCTTCCTTATGTTCAGTTAGTAAAGTGTCTTTGAAGCAAATTTTAAGATGCTATCTTATTTGAAATCACTAAAAGTGTATCCAATTATTTTTGGCAAATTCTTCACAATTTAGTCCTGCTAAGAAATGTTAAAAAACCGAGGCTATTTTAGAGAAGAAGGAGTAGTACACAAAGACAAGGGACATCAATAAGACTATTGATTTAAAAGATTTTGGAATACCTTTGACTGCAATAAGAGATACAGACCATACACAGGCATAAACCTAAGCAGAGTGATTGACATGTAGACCAGAATGTATTTCAAACAGGCAAAACTTCTAAACTAAAGGAACTTGATGAGACATGATGACATAAAAATATTCTATTCTCTATAAAACTTCGAAAAAAGAGACTGCACTAGATAAAATAACAAATGAGATTCTTTTGCCAAATTTGTTATGCATTTTGGATACTTTTTCCATGTCATTTTTGGCAGGGATGGAGAATGCTAATAGGGAAAAAATTAAGACACCACCAATTATTTTGAGGGCATGTATTTAGGTACAAAGCAACTAACCTGAAGCTTTCTGGATTCCAGATGGGACAAGTAATCAGATTACTTGTGGGTGTTTTAATGGTACCCAGAGGGTATCATAAAAATCACTCACCATATGTTTAACATCCATACAACTCTGTTTTTTGAAACGCTACTTTAATCTTCCTTTTTATTTACTTTTTATTGCTATACATTTAAATTGATGTCTTATCTACAGATAAACTTACAGGCAATATATGAACACTCAGGCACAATCTTTCTCTCTCATTTTACTGTATTTCCTACTACTTTTATTGATATTTTAGTCTTCTGCCTTACAGGATGACCATCTTTTCAGCTTTAAATCTGAGGCTTCCATGCCCATTTCTATTTGCCTAATTTATTCTAGGTTTTGTGATTATGTGAATAAAGGGCAGAAACCAAACTGTCATGAGCTGGAAAGAAACAGCAGGTATAGAAATTCAGAAAGTATGTGGAGATTGTATGTAAATCTATCAGAAAACTGTAAATGGCTCTATTACACATTTAACAGGTTTGGTGCGTGCACACATGCATTTAGGATTAATGGGACTTCCTTCCAGGAGCTTAATTTGAACTTGAAAACAGGTTTTCACCATTTATCATGAAAAAAAAATTGCAGAACTACTAAAACTGCCTTACCAACAACCAAAAAATTCATGGGAACATATTACCTTAGATGTTACAAGCTACTATATTTTGAGAATTTTGGTTTTAGCAATTTAACTTGACTTTGACTAACACATGGGCCTTCGATGAAATCAGTTTTTAATGATGTATTTCTTAAATGAGAAAGTAAATCAGCACAGATTAAGGCCTTCTCTATACTTCTTAGTAGGATCTAGAAGTTAAACCAAAGAGGCCATACTATTTATAGAATTCCAACAATGTTATTCATTCTTGTTATAGTATCATAAAATCATTAATCACTGAAGAGATACATTTTTAACTTCATTTTTCCAATCAGTAACTTTGTAAGAAATATAAGAAATGCATCTATGATCCAGCTAAAATATGTACAGATGTGCCCATACAAGGTCAATCAATATGTTTAATAAGGGTTTTCTATTTGCTTTATTTACCATCAAGATTTAAGGATGTTATGTGCTTCGAAGAAGTTATTTCTAATCATTAAATTTTTTTTAATAGCTACTTGTCATGGCATACTTGGTTTGAAATGGCACCTTTTCTTTTTTATTTAATTAATTCTATTGAAGGAACACGGCATTATAACATTATACGGTTTCAGGCATGCATCATTGTAAATCTATATGTAATACATTAAGTTCCCATTTTTCAAAATAATCTGTTAACCTGCCTTTCAGACCAGTTACATATATTACAGCATCATAAATTTAGATTCTCATTATTCTTTTATCTATATGTGAATTTGATAAATATATTACACATTTTTCATCACAATTGTTTTATATTTACTTGTTTTTAGTAGAGTTAATTAAAATGCATGTTAAGCATTCAGATTTATTCTATTGAATTTACACTATTCTTATAGTACAGGCAAGAAAATATCTCTATAATCATTATTTGAAAAGCATTTCTCTTTATAGTTAATGGCAAGAATATGTAACATATTGAAAATAAAAATAAATATCCATACATCAATGGAAAATTATTGAAAAACTGAGAATATCTAAGATATAGGAAACTACAGATATATAGAAATATGAAATAAATATAAATATAAAATAATTTTATTTTCCTGTTTCATGCCATCATCTAATTTCTGAAGACTTTTAACTGACCCTCTGGAGCAATTAGTTAAGCTTCAGATATCTCCAGCATCCTCAACTTTTGGTATGAATCCTGTGCTCACATTTTTATCCTAACTGAAACCTGGCTTTACTCTTGAGGAATCTTCTTGAGACGAGAACACTGATAGTTCCATGCCAATAGAAAGGCAAAGTATATTGGCACAGATGCTAATGTGGTAGTAGCAGTGTATCGAAATCATTGTAATTACTTCAACTTTCTCTATGAAGAGAAAGGTCATTAAGTAAGAATGAGGCAGGAAAGAACATAGTATATTAAGGGGAGTAAAGCAGGTACAAAATCATGCTTGAGAACAGTGGGGAAGCAAGTAGGTTAAATATACATAAAATG
Source organism: Solenodon paradoxus (assembly GCA_004363575.1). Taxonomy (NCBI): domain Eukaryota; kingdom Metazoa; phylum Chordata; class Mammalia; order Eulipotyphla; family Solenodontidae; genus Solenodon; species Solenodon paradoxus. The sequence continues at coordinate 104,203 of RJWH01000011.1, forward strand.
GATTTTATATAGATTTAAGAGTCCTTGAGGTTTGTAATTATGGTTTTTAAAGGGGTACCAACTAGTGTGCATGTTGTTTTTCTTCAACTACATTTACATGTATAAATGTAAGTTCAAAGTAGGCATATCATTGTATTTAAATAGGGTTATGGATTTTTCTATACATATAAGTCAAAAGAAGGAAAGGACTAAGGAGTTGAGAAAATATGAGAGAAAGTTATTATGAAAATTAAACATAAAATTTAACCTGGATAATCAGGTAAGACTATCAAGATCAAGAGGTGACAATAATTTATAATGACAAAATCTAAGATTATCACTATGGAAATAACCTCCTTAGGCAGAGTAGAAGTTGAAATTATTTGAAAACAGTGAATCATATCTGGAGGGTGAGATTTAAGTGTTTTTAAAGGGAGACAGGAAGGAAAAAAAAATGACTAGAGTCAATAAGCTTAAAGAATGGCATTATCCAAACAAAATATGATGATATGAAGGAAATGTGACAACAGTGACTGCTTTAGAAGAGCACGGAATACGCCCAGGATTCTGAAAGAACAAGAGGATGATGATGAGTTTTCAGAAAGTAATGAGAATATAAAGAAGTTTGTTGATTATGATTTGGGAAAGAAGGGCACTATGGGATGTTTCCATGAGTCAGGGAGGAGTGGAATAGAGAGAGGAACGAAGATGTGCAGCAATTCATGAATGTAAGAATTGGAGAGAGGAGGGTGGTCTAGAACAGCACTTTAAAAAAAAGAAAAGAAAGGTCCAGGCAGGAATGAAAGCAAGGAGGCAGTCAGGCAGGAGGAGAGGGGAGGAAGAAGCACTTTGTTTTATATAGTTGTTCATTGGTTGTCTCCCTGGTCCCAGCTCTTGAACCAGGGGACTCTGAGATGTATGTGAATTCTGTCTAGTTTAAATTGCTGGGCCACCAGGGCACACATGGAACACAGCTCCTTTTGGTACCACATGACAGCCTTAGATGATCTAAAAGATATAATGAGATTACTTCAAATGTCCTAACAGCATGCAGTTATGGTGGTGATAGGATCAGAGGATGTCTAGAATCCTTCTAGTTACTGCAGTTTAGGATATCCGTGGCATCCCAGCCATACTCTGAGTTTTCATATCCTCTCTTCTTATTATCAGTGTGAGGGATGTATAAAATCAAAAGATGTTTGTATCTGAAAGAGCCATAATGCAATCTTTCAACCTTTAACATGTAGAACAGATTGAAAATTTTTCCTTCTATTTAGCCAAAAGAATACATGATTACACGAAATAAGCCTAGATCAAGTAAAATTCAGCATGAGAATATGAAGAAATAAATAACTACCTTGGAAAATGGCAATATTTAATAGTGGAGTAGGACTAATATATGGAATATGCAATACAAACTTTTTCTAATGGAGTTTGTTGTATGTTTGATAACATACTAAATTGGTTAAACATTCTCTCATGTATTGCTTCTGTTGCCTTAAATACGTAACACAAATAAACATATCAGTTATCCTGAATAAGTAGCTTTATAAAGTATAGATATAGTTACAGCAGCAAGTACAACTGATAATAATACTTGGATTCTGTTGCATGCGCTGGTTTCATATGACACCACTTTTTTTAAGATGCAGGTATCTTGCCTAACAGTCCTGACTTGATAAGCAGAACTACTTTACAATAATGAAGTTTTGTGTTTTCTTTTTTTTGTCTCTGAGACATGTTTAACATCATGATATGCAAATGTTTATCTCCTAAATATCTCAAAGGCAATTTACCCGTGGGAACTCATTATTTATTTCTCTTTTTATCTGTAAATTTGCATCTTTAAAAAACTGACATGGTAGAGAAAAACTATCTAATAATTTATAATAAAGCATATAAAGACATAGTAAAACACGTCTTAGTGACATTCTGGACACTAACTTTTCTTCTGAAGGCATTTAGGATATAGTTATCATTGTGTAACTTGAAGCTAAAAACATAATTTTTTTAAAGTTCTACTCACTGTACATATATATATATATTTATATGTATACATTTTATTAGTATAGATTATACTCTAGTGACAAAAAAACTCACGATTTCATTGACTTAAATCCACAAAAGTTCATTTTTTGCCAAGAATTGACTGGATTATGTCCTTTATTTCTGCAATACCTTCACTGAAGGATTCAGTTTGGTAGAGTAAACATTCTTGAACATTTCCAGTATTGAAGGCAACAGGAAATATGTTTTGGATGACTTTGTTCTGTAATTAAATGCTCTAATTGGAAGTCATACATATCCCCTCCTCTGGCTATGTCCATGTCCTAAATATTCCCAAGGACGCCAGAATTCAATCCTACCAATATCAAGAAGATAGAGAATGCAACTATTTGACAAGAATAACTAATAAATACTATATTCAAAGTATTTTCTTTTTAAGAAAAAAAAATTAAAATGTAAGATTTATTAGCAAGCTGATATGGTATATTAGAATGTCTGTAGACATACCTAGAAAGACAAATCAAATAAGACACAGCATTTGGGAGAACAAAAAGAATACAAATATTGAGGAATGTTTTCTTCCCAGAAAAGTCTTAAAATATTTTTTTAATTAATGAAAGGTGAAAGTTCAGGCTTTGATTAGGTCTAAGTTAAGTTCACATGCTATTAAGAACACAAGAATATAAAATTATGTTAGAGATCAAACTATACATTGTTATACAATAGTTTACATACGAATTATAAAATATATTATTTTGATTTGATTTCTGTTTTGATTTTCTCATAGCTCCTAAGCAAACAGATGTTGGACTTGCTCATTTTGCATTTTGTGGGACTCTGCAAGAAGACATTCATACTGAAACAGCACATAATAAATTAAGTTGCTAAAAGCAGAGAAAAAGGATTTAATTTTACTGCAGTGTACATATAAGAGAAACAAAGAAGAATAAATGAATACTATAAAATTGTTGACTTATTTTAAGAAATAATTACTCATATCAATCTAAATGTAAACATTAGTTTTATCACCACCAAAGGAAAGGTATATTTCAGATACTAATGTATTATTTACGTATGAATATATAAGATCATTGTAATAGAATGTGCATTTTAGAATGTCTGAGTACCATAATTTGTTTTTCTTCTAAGATAGAAAAGGAAAATAAAACATTAAAAATTAAATGTTTATTAATATGCCAAATGTATAATTCTTTCTTTAAAAATCATAGATGTTGAATATTTATTTTATCCAAATCTTTTACTTTAGGAAATAGAATTAGTGTTTTATTTATTTAAGCTGTAATAGAAATTGAGATAACTAATCTGTACATTTCACACAGTAGCTCATCTTACTCAAGGATTGCGTTGAGACTGGTTGCATGCATATACTGAGGTTGTAGGCTGGAGTCATTCTTTTAAAATTAGAGGGTAATATATTGATTGAACATTGTCTTGGTCTCAGGGATACTGTGATATTCCTAATTGTATTGAGAAAAGTCAGAATAAGATAAACTAATTCTCCACAATAGATGCATGAAAGTTGAGACCAACAAACATGATTGCTATTTCTCTTGAGTGTTTTCATGAACAGAAATGGAATTTAGAAATAATCTCTTCAAAAAAGTCAGCTTGACAAGTCATGAGAATTAAGAATCCAGAAGTCAAGTCACGACACAGAAGAAATTTAAATTTTCTGTGTTCTGTCTTTCAGCATTTTTATTTCATTTTCGATGCTTAAAATCCTTTAACAACTCCCTACTGCTTTAAGACTAATTCAATATTCTTTGCATTAAATTCTAAATAGTAAATGCATGATCTTGGTTTTGTATGTGGTCTCACTCAAGATTTGGATAAAGAAAACGAGGATGTGATAGAATATTATTCAGCTATAAAAAGAAGAAAACCCTCCCATTTGCAACTACATTGATGGAACTTAAGGACATTGTGCTAAGTAAAAAAATGTCAAACAGAATAAGACCAATACTATATGTTCTAATATATTATAAGTTACATATGGAATCTAAAAAAAGCTGAATTCACAGGTAATAAAGAACAGAATGGTGATTATCCCAAAAAAATGATGACTGGAAGTTTGAAAAAATAGGGAGATATTGGTGAAAGTGTGTGAACTATTCATCTATAAGATGAATAAGGAATCTAATGTTTGCAGCCTAACGACTATAAAAAACAATGCTGTATTTAATCTTGAAAGATGTTAAGATATTAGAGCTTAAATGTTATTTACATGCACATACAAATGATATGTGTAAGGGATGAGCATGTTAACCATCCTATTGTGGCAATCTTTAATAATATTTACCTGTATAAAATCATTCTGCTATATACCTTAAATGTGCATCTCATTAAAGCTGATGTGGAGATGAAGATTCCTTGTGTCTCAGGATTCTCCTTTCCTTCCATCCAATTTCCTACCATTACTCGCAAATCAAATATCCTTTACCAGTCAAATACTTGTTTACCCTCTATAGATCAGCTTCAGCATGCTCAGAAAACTTCTCTTAACGCTCAAGTCAAGTTGGATTCCTTGTTATATAATAAAACAACATTCTGTACCATGGGTTATTCAATATTGTCAACAAACTCAAATGATCTGAAATAAACAGCAAAAATATCTTAGGAGACAACATGGAATAATATGATGATAATTAAATTGCCAACTAATACTCATATTATGAAAATAAATTATTTTTATTAGATAGCACAGTATTCTATTCCAGCCCAGGATTTTATTCTTTTTATTTCCTTTCCTTCTAGTTCCAGGAAACTTCAAAAGTGTTCACAGCCCAAGAAAAGGAAAAGTCTCATTTCAAAATTAGCCAAATAAGGCATCCTCTAGAGCTGTATAATCAATTTTCCCCATCAGCATTTAAACTTATTAAATAAAAGAATAATGAGTTGAATTTAGAGTTTATATATATATATATATTTAACTTCACCAAATCTGGAGTTTAAATCAAGAAAGATGAGTATGTAAAAAGTTTATGACTAAATGTTCAAGACTCCCCAAATGAATTCTTCTTGAATAAGAAAGATCTAGTGATGGGGCATATATTTGTACCCAATTCAAAAGTCAACAGGAAGCAGATTTCTGTTTTCTGATGTAGGGACTCAGAAATATTGAGGCATATTTTCAGAGAATTTTGCTACAGAATCCAATGACCTTTTTTTTTTTAATGGAATGTTGATTCTACCAATACCCTCCTTTCATTTGAACACATTAAGAAACAAGCTATCTTCTTTAATACTGAGAACCTTGCAGCTTTTTTTCTTAGCTAGTAGAAATTATTTCACTATGGTTGTGTATTGATGCCTAGGGGTTCCATTAAAATATATTTCTGTGAAAGCAGTCTCTATATGTCTTGGACATAATTCATAATTGAACATTACTCAGTCAAATGTAATTTGTATAAGTACTCTATAAAAATGTGTGGTTCAATTAATGAAATATATAAGAAGCAAGTTCATAGAGTAAGTGAAAAGCATGTTAACAGTATTATGTGTTATAATCTGTATTTTTAATGTTTATATTTTTATGGCATTTATTTTCTTTTTTTAGAGATAGTCTAATGCAAAGAAAGTCTATTTTTGAAACTCTTTCCATTAGCATGTGTGATATTGAAAATTAATCATGAACCATCAGTAAAAAAACATGTGCCTTATTAAAATCTTTTTTTTTAGTTAATTAATTAAATTCTGGTGTCATTTTTATTCTTGGTCCCAGGTCATGAACACAGGCCCTGGTACTTTTAAATGATATGCACCTTAACTGTTTCAGTTGCCTCAGTCACAACAGTGAGTCATTTAAAAAAAAAAAATTTCTTGTGATTTGATCAAATTTATGCCCTCAATAAGTATTTGTTAAATACTTATTTGTATATATCATTAAAAGAATTTGAATATAAACAATTGCAAGAGGTGTGTTGATTCTGATATATATTGAGAAATCATATTTTCTTATTTATATAATACTACTGCAAGATATTTTATTTCAGTATTTTAAGTGTATAAACTACTTTTCACCTCCCACTGTTTCATAATTACTTAAAATTCTCTCCATTACTTATGTACTTTACATGAGATTAATTTCAATGTAAAGAGATTTTTGCCTCTTTAAAGTGTATTTTTTGATACAGAATGAAAATGTGTTTTGAATTCAGAAAAATATGTTACTTGGTGATAAACAGTTATACTGAGTGCAAATATATTTGAGGTATATCATAAGATATGAACTTCACACACCGATATTTCAGAACAATCCAGATTCAGTTAAATATTTTGACCATCACTCTCTAAAGAAAAAAATAATGTAGGACTTCGATTTGCTTTCACAGAAAGATTTAATTGTAACACTTTATAGCAAAGAACTTTGGTTTAAAGTGGAAAATTAATTACTAAAGCAACCAAGAAAAAGTTTCTGAGGTCATTTTAGCTGTTCTAATTAGCATTACTAGGAGCTTTGGTTAAAAGGAAATCCCTAATAGAAACAGGGAAGCATGTAGGAAGCATACAGTTTCCAACATTAACCTAACATCTATGTGTTCTTACTCTTTGCAATATGCCTGCATAACAAAATGTTATTATATCAATTTTATCAATTTATATATACAATAATATTGTTAAATGTTGATGAGTGCAATATATTATTATTTAATAATAAAATTAAAAGCATGAAACTGCTTGCTATCCGTCATGTTGATCAATTATGTTGCATATTGCATTTAGCTACAATATAAACATGATATTTACTTTATGCAAAGAAAAGAAATGCTGCCCTTATACACACACCTGTGGAAAATGGTTTGTCCTTTGGACTGAATACCTGTATTTATTAAGTAATAGAGGATTTTAATCTTGAGACAATAAAACAAAATGCCCAAGCACAATATTGATATTTCTAAGACAGTTTCCTTCTTCACTGAAAACCTAAAGCTCCTCACATTTATTATTGCAACCTCAGAAAAATCTGAACCATGTTAAGATGACAGGATAGTTCGGAATGAAATGATCATGTCAAAATCTAGCTTCTAGCGCTGGTCTGGAGAAAGAGAAAAGGTGAAACTTAAACTAAGATTATAACTATATTACTCTAAATAAACTGTGAAGAATACTAATGTGGATAACATCTCAAGCACTTATATAAAAAATCGAAAATGAAGGAATTGGAATGGAAGCAACTATATTGCTTGTAATATTTGATCTTGAAAGAAAAAAACAACAAAAATTTTTACATGTTTTCTATTTCTCAGTTAAATCACATGTTGACATTTAAGAAAAACAGCTTTTTTTCTCAAAACTAAAAAGAAAAACATTTGTCAATTTACTGAAACTTAAAATGTCAGCTTTTATACAGAACTAACTCCTTTCCTCTATCTTTCCTCCTTTTCCTCTCTTTTCTCCCTTCTCTTTTTTCCTTAGGTTCAACAAATGTTTATTAAATTCCAACTATAAATTAAGGAGTCTTTGGTAAAAAGGTAAAAAGATAAGTTATCTCACTGGCTGTTTGTCATACTATTCACTGCTCACTTCTAGAATCCTCATTCCTTCCTATATACAAAGAATTCTAGGTAATGCTTTTTAACGTGAGGATCAATAGAAGGTAGATTTTACCATCACCAAAAAACATGGAAAAGTCAGCTACTTGCTTTTCCAGATCCTTTCCTATTTGTATGAACACTGATTTAAGGGAATGGGTTCAATTAACTGTAAATATCCTGAATTTGAATAGGAGCCAGTAAGGAAAGGCCTCATTATTCTTCATTCTTGTTTCTGGGACAGGGGAGTTTCATATTAATAGATAGGTCTTACTGGACTGCTGCTGTTGTGTGAATATTGCTTTACATCTCAATCTTATCCCTAACTTTCTTCTTCCTTTTAAAGGACCATTAGTTCCAAAGATTTTGTAACAATCTTTGAATTATGTGGTATCCTCGAAATGAGATAACTTTATATTTTAATTATTAAAGTTATTTTCTTTTGCTTGCAAATGAAAAACTCCTACCTGTACAGTCTTAGTCCTCACAGGGATCATATAGAAAAGGCTAAGTTATTCAGATGCCCAAATTATTATAAGTTCTATACTTTTAAAGGAACAACAAGGATGAAGTCTCCTGAATGGAATAGAAAAAAACTATCTAAGAACGTGTCATGAGCTGGTTGCTACCTACTGATATCTGACAGAGGACAATAAATCCATGAGCTGGGGAATCAGAAGAAGAGTAATATTTGAGCTATGGTTTGAAGAATACAAAATTTAGAAATCTGAAAGTATCTCAGAGAGTAACACATGTAGCGTGCCTATAGCAAACACTGCATGAAATTGAAGATGACACTAGAAATGTAAAGCAAATTACAGTGCTGTAAATCCTTGAATACCTTCTATGAATACTTGTATTCCGAAAATGAAGGCAGTCAATTTAAAGTTTTTTTAAAGAGAAAAAAATAAGAAACAAACACCTAACTTTAAAACAAAAATTATGTTGAAAGAATGTTATATCATAATATATAAACATATAAATTTAAAGTATACATCGTTGTAGATCAACATCTGTATGTAATATATTGTTACTTCTAAATGAACAATTATAGACTTTTCAAAATAGTGACAAAGGATAATTTCTGCTTTACACTTAAGAGAAACAACTAGCAATTGTCCACTAAGAAGAACTGCAGAAGGAAAATAACAGGCCAAGCTGAATTTGACATCAAAGCTAGGCCTTTCCCACCTGCCTGGCTGGCTCATTTTTCAGAAACATGTCTTTTCTCTTCCCCTTCCTCCTCCTCTTCTCCTCTCCTGAGAGCACAGAGGGATTAAAGTAACATTCCACCCACCTGAAGCTGGACTTATCTCAACATTGAAAGAATATGTGTCAACCAGGCTTATAAAGTATCTACTGAGCAGCCTGTAAGTTTTGAGAACTGATGCTGCTAAGTCATGTGGTCATGGATTATGTGCACCTGCACCTAAATACAAGTCCCAGCTCCTGGACTCCCCTTTAAAATAGACTGACCATACATACCATTTTAAATGGGACAGTGCTGATTTTTTTTCATATTTTCTGACCATTCCATTGTTTTAATATAAATGTCAATTTTGCTCTATTTTTAATAAATCAGGGTTATCTTTAATGTGGGGCAAAAGAGGCAATTGAATTGTCACAGACCCAATTTGTTGAGGGGGGCCCAAAAGCAGCTTCGCCTTCTGACCGTTGTTAAAGATGGTAATTGTCAGCACTGACTGGTGGGCTCTGACTACTACTCCTGTTCCCACCCCCATTGAGGAAACAGGAACTGCTTGGGAAGAGAATTCACCTCCACTCAACCCATACCTGTTTCTTCAAAGATTGTAGAACATTGCATCATGGTAAATAAAGGTAAGTACAATGGAGGTTATTTCCAGCACTATGGACATTATCTCTGCTACTGTGAGGGTTATTGGGCATTTCTGGCATTGGAATGGTATCGTTGCATGTGTTTTAGGCAGGACATTTTGAGCAGGGCTTATAGGGGCACAAATTTGTTTTTTGTCTAAGGTGCCAAAATTCTTTGCATCAACACTGGCTGTCTGTCTGAAGTTCCACTGGACCACACATTGTTAGTACGTGATAGCCAATCGACTTTGCATAGCAGTTACCTGTTTCTTGTTTCACTGCTCTTCTCCTTCCTGGATTGCTCCATTTCCCTTAGTTTCCAGTGCATAGTGTTCTATCATTTTTAATCATACCAAAGCCCTATTTTTGTTCCAAGGAAAAATGGTTAGCCTACTTTAAAAACCTCTGCTTACTGTTGCTCAGAGAGATTGTAGATTTTAGACTTAAGTCTCCCCTCTCCATTTACTCAGTAAGTAAACTAATCTTTTCTCTTCTCCCAAATCTTGTGTTCAGTTTCCATTTTAGGGTTGTTCCACAAGAACTGGGGATTGAATAACAGAAATCCCACATCAGTGTTCTGAGGCTGAGCTAGTTACTACATCTCAGAGACCAATAAAGACAACATAAAAAGAGATACCCAGGAGATTCATGACTGGTGTGATGGAAGGTATCTAAGAGAGATGTGCAGAGGCTGTAGTACCTGTGCTCTGGATGTATAGTGGAGCTGCTATAGTGTCCAGTCATGAGTCCTGGGAGATGAAAACAGATATAGTGTGACAAGACACAACTTTGGTTCAACTGAAGCCAAAAAGCATTGTCATGGAGGTGTTTCACTTTGGTCAGGATGCTGGCAAAAAGGACAACATAGAGATCAGACTCCATACTCCTGCCATGAAAAACACCAACAGCATTGCCAATAGCTTTCCTAGACTCAAATCTGAGGCCCCAGAGCAGAGGGTTAATTTCAGCTGAGGCAAACACTCAAACTAGGATCCCCTTACACTCCGGAAACAGCGGTCTCCCTCCATCTTTCAATCCACTGATATAACAACTCTTATTATGAAAGATTACAAGCCTTGAAATAATTAAAATAAACCATAGCATCAACAGCTGGTCAAAAAAAAAGGAAAAAAAAGCAGTTCGTTGTTAAGTTGCTGATCCATACTATAAATGAGAAAACATTATCAGGTCTTCTGAGACCTCAAGGTAGTATGACATCATAAAGAGAAAATACCTCTTCAGAAACCAAATTCAAAGACATAGAAAGTCATATCTTTTTAATGAATGAAAAATTCAAATTGTCACTCATAAGGAAATTGAAAAATATGCATAAAATATCAGAAAAAAATTATAAGAGATATAAGACTCATCAAAGAGATACAAGAGAAATCAACAAAACAAGCCAACAAGCTTAAAGATAACATTAATGACAAGACACAAAAATTGAAGCTTTAAATAAGAAACTAAAAGAGATCTGAGATGTGAATAATGTAGTAAATAAGATCAAGAATACCACAGGAGCCTATCTAAGAGGAATGGATCAGATTAAAATAATTAGTGACCTCAAAGATAGAAACAAATAAATTAAACAGGTGGAAGAAGCAAAATAAATTGTATTTTAAAATAATAATAAATAGCATTAGAACTACGATATAAGAACACTGTGTATTCTAGAAATTGAAGACAGAATGAAATGGAGATATATTTAAAAAAAAATTAATAGCTGAAAACTTCCCAAAGTTGGGGAAGGAGCTGTGTATACAAGTCCATGAAACAAACAACAAACCCAGTTATGTAAATACAGAGAAGTCACCTAATAGTAAAACTATTAAGAGTCCAAGAGAAAGGAAGAATATTAAAGGAGTCAGGGAAAAAAATCTTATAAACTTACAAAGGTGCTCCCATCTGAATAACATTCACCTCACCAGAAACTACAAGTCTGGAGTGTGGAATGATGCTCAAAATATTCAAAGATAAAAGCTACCAGCTCATTACACTTTATTTCGAAAAAATTCTTTTTCAAATAAGAGGAAGCAAAAAAGTTTTTGAAGACAAAAAGAAAAAAAAAGCTGAAGAAATTTAATACCACTAGACCTCACTTACAAGGAAGCTCTAAAGAAGCTCTTCTATTTAAATAAAAAAGTAAATTGTTCCAAGATGTCAGATATTTAGAATCTTGAGCTCACCTCTTGCACACACAATAAAACTGCAGTCATTTAACAACCAGCACCTTTAAAAAAAGAAGAAAGACCAGCATCTCCACAGAGAGAAGGGGCACATATCTTTATAAGTTGTAGAAAACTGATCTGTCCCACCATGAACTGCTCTGGGGTCTACAAGGAAGGACTAGTGATAAAGATTTTCTTCAGAGGTTGAAGAGCTTTTCCCAACTGTGGGTGCTTCCCCACCTGGGATCAGACCCAAAAGAACATATAGTGTGACTTGGAAATAAAAGGGATTTTCGTTGAATAACAACAGAACATAGAGGAACAAAAAATACAGGGTAGGGAATACAGGAAGAGATAGACAAAATGCACACAAAGTGCCCACTGCAGAACTATAATTTGTTGAACCAAAAATTTTAGTGTGGGAAATAAGAAAAAAAAAAAGCATAACATTCCTTTAAAGAGAGAATCTGTGATGCACTCTCACCAAGATCCCCATCTTCTTGGTGCTAGCACTGGTAAGAGCCATATAAAAGCAAGCCCCAACTAACATCCTGTTCTCTCCACTAATACTGTACTTATGATGCCAGACTGTGCTCTCAGCTATGGTTCTCTGGGCTGCAAGGGCAGCAATCACTGCCAATTTGCCTACAGGGACCAGGAGAGGTAGCTGGGTTTGAAACCCTGGTACAAATAGTTGAATGATTTTCTACAGTGTTCCATTACTGCTGCATAGCTTTGCATATCCGCCTGCTACTTACTAGCACTCCTATCCTCAGGCAGCGGGGCTCACTGTTGGGGCAGCTGCCCAGATGGAGTTCAGAGAGAAAGAAACCACTAAAGACTCCACCAAAACTATTAGAATTAATAAATGAGTAAAGTGACAGAATGCAAAATTAACGTAAGAAATCTTTTTTTGCTTTTTGCTTTTAAAGAAAAGTTGCAGTCAAGCATGAAGGCAAGCATAGACAGGCAGGCAGGAAGAGAGAGGAGGAGGAAGCACTTTATTTATTTTATTTAGTAGTTCGTCTTGGTTGCTCCCACTGGTCCTGGGATAGGAGCTGTGATCTTGGTATGTGTATGAACTCTGCCCAGTATGTACTCCATCAGAGCATGCCAAAATCTGTTGCTTTTTATATATAAACAATGAGATAAAAAAGAAGAAAATTAGTAAGAAATAATTTAACTTACCATAGAAATTTAAAAAACAAAAATAAATACCTTGGAATAAACTTAACAAAAGAGGTGAATAAAAAAGACCTGTATAATGAAAATAGACATTTTTAAAAAATGTGAAAGAGATGAAGAAATGAAAGATATGCCATGCTCATGGTTGGATGGAATTAATATTGTTAAAATAGTTACCTTATCTAAAGCAATAAAAAGATTTAATGCAATCCTCATCCAAACTCCATTGGCATTTTTCAAGGAAACAGAACAAAAAATAATTTGTATGGAATCACAAAAGACCCTAAAGAATCAAAATAATCATGAGAACAAAAGATTCTGAATTATAGTTCAAGTGATAGTAATAAAACTGTGATACTGGAATACATACATACACACAGAGCAGTAGAGTAGAATTGATTCCCCAGAAACAAAGTCAAACACATACGGTCAGTAAATTTATGACAAAGAAGCCAAAGCATATGATGGAGTAAGGAATGTCTTTCCAAGAATGGTGTTAAAAATTAGACAGCCTCATGCAAAAGAATGAAACCAGATCACTACTTAACAACATAAAACTTCATTTAAAATGGATTAGAGATTTTGTGTAAGACTGGAAACCATAAACTACATAGAATAAAATACAGGCAATACATTCAGCCATAGGTCTCTGGGGACTTGACTCCAGCAGCAAGAGAAACAAAACACAGACTAAACAAATGGGACTACCTTAAACTAAAAAGCTTCAGAACAGAAAAAGAAATTTTTTATCAAAATGAAAAGGCATTCTGTTGAATGAGAAAAGATATTTGCAAATTATACATCTGACAAGGAGTAAATATCCCAAATATATAAAAAATTCATAAAACTCAACAACAGAAAAACAACGGAATAATAAAAAATGGGGGGGCAGCAGAAAGCTAAGTAGACATTGCTCCAAAGAAGATATATAGATAATGACCAAAAGGCAAATGAAAACGTTTTTCTCATCTCTTTTTATTAAATCAACACGAGATATCACCTTAAACCTAAGAGAATAGCTGGTATCCAAAAGACTACAAGCAGCAAATGACAAGGATAAGGAGAAAATGGGATCATTTAAAACTGTTGGTTAAGTTTTCATTAGTGCAAGCTTCACGTAAAGAAGTATGTCTATTTATAAAAAAAAATGAAAATGGTGTGTCCTGGTGGCTTAGGCTTAGTGGTGTAGTCCACATACGTCTCCTGGATCCGGTTCACACACCAGGACTTGGGAATGACCAAGACAAAGAACTAAATAGTAATAAATAAATGTTTTCTCTAATCATCTTTTTCTTTAATTATTAATAAGTTAATTTGAATTATTTAAGTACAAACATATAGGGAAAGTTGCACTGAAGTTGATTGAGTGCCGCAAGTGTGCCTGGGCCTACATATTTGTTGTGGAAAATCCACAGAAGAGTATTTTAAAGTTAAGTCTGATAAATTTCTTCCTTTACTATTCTAAACAATAGATCAATCGATGTAAAGAGGTAATGCATTTTTTAAAATTAACTAATTTTATTCTCTTACCAAGAAACTATTCTTCCTCTAAATATAGCATAGTTGTTTACTTCACGATTTGTTATAATAAATATTCTAACAAGTGAATTATCATATGTTAATTTGCATAAGTTGAATTAGGTGTGTATATATATACATATGTACATATTATATGTACACATAAAGACTCGCACACACACATATATATATATTCTTGACTTCAAATTCTTTATCTTTCATTATGTTTTGTTGCAATGATTTCTAAAGTTATTTGACTTGTTCTTTCAATTTCCTATAAATTCTTTAAGATCCTAACAGGCAGAGGCTAATGGAATTGCTAAAGATAAGTCACTTCTGCAGCTTTTTTCAGTTAGGTCCATCTAAAAAGAAAATATATCATCATAGCAAGAATATTTTATTATGTTCTCTCAAAGCCAGTTCATGTAATTTTCATTTTTAACAACACAAAAAATACTACCTGCAAATCTTTTATTCACTAATAAACATAATTTGGTACTTGTGCTATGCATCATTCTAATTGCAACTCTATCTTTTATGCTAAAGACAGTCTTAAACTATGGATAAGAGGAAGAATTTTTATCTTTTATAAGAAGGTTTAATTATGTACTCTCACAATTGTCTTCGTTGCTTAGTATTTGCCTTCCTTTCAAAACACAATACTCCAGTTTATCAAGTAATCATTCTACCTGCACTTTTATCTCTAATTTCACATTTCATCCAAAGCTTTAAAAATAATTATTTTATGATGCATTTACATTTGTCTTACTTTTAAATAAGGTGGTTTATTTCAAAATGCTTTCAGTTCTAATCTCTACCATTAGTTAGAAGTATACAATGTCCAAAATACTTTAAAATGCAGAATTCATGAAAGCTTTTATAAGATAAAAATATGGAATTCATAGATCTGGCGTTGAGGGATGGACTACATACTTTTATCTGATATTTACTACTTTGAATGAGACTACCTGAATTGGAATATACAAAAAGTCCATATACATATGCATATATGTGTGTGTATATATTTGTATAAAATATATATGGACTCTGAAATATGAACTATGAATGTCATTTTGCTTCTTTTTGTTTAAGTCAGATAGAGAGTTAGAAGTACAGTATAACTGTTCATATTTAAACCCACTACAAATTAATTAAACATGTTTTAGATAATACTTGTTAACATTTAGTATGGTACCATTTACAATATTTCTGAATTCTTGAGTTTGGTTCTGTGTCCCCACAATCTCCCTAGAAAATGATGTTTAAATTGTGAAACATAGTCCTAGAGAATTATATTATAAACAAATCATTACCTATAAACGTGATATGAAACTGGAAATATTGTCTCTCAAGTTTTCTAGGATTTCCTAAGATGATATTTTCTAAAAGACTTAAAAAAATTTTATCCGACATAAGTATATTTTTAAAGTTATAATTTTCATATTTTAAATAGAATTTTTTTAATTTTTTATAAATTTTACATTATTATCAATAATTTACAAATGTTTTCTATTGTTTAAAAACAGTTTTGGAAAGATTTAAGCAGATTTCTTAATAGCTGAATGACTAGATAAGTTATATAAACTTTGTGAATAACAATTTTTTTCATCACTCAAATGCAGATTATAACAGTACATATCTGGAGAAATAACTTAGGAAATAATTAAATATCTGCTGTCTTTTAAGAGCTCTAAGAGATGCCATGGGTATCATTTTTAATTGGACTCAGAAATCTATGGAGTCTTAGAGATTATAGTCTAGGAGGAAGCAAAGTGCGTGAAAACAAGTAACAATGACAACAGACCACATCTAATGCACTAGCAATTACATGTACAAGGGAGATGAATAAAGTGAGCAGTTAGGAAGTGAGCTGCTAGGCTGCTATTCAGACTGAAGATGCTGGCAAAGACTTCTTTGATTCAGTGACAATTGAGCAGAGACCAACATCAAGTGAAAGTCATGAAAATATCAGAGAGAAAGAAACAATTCGTGCTAAGTCCTTGAGGATCAGGTTGATGTGTTAAATTGCATTTAAAAAGGCCATCATGACAGCAGCTGAATGAACAAGGGTGAGAACGGAGTAGCTGACTGAAGAGTGTGGTGTGAAGGAGCAGAGCATTGACAAAGGGCCAGATCGTGTAGGCGAGCAGATTGACTATGGATTTTAGCTTGAATGAGGCCAGAAGTCATTGCATGATATTGAGCAGGGAAAAGGCAAGTTTTTAATCTATGTTTTGAAGAGGTCCTTGGATAAGCAAGAGAAGAAGCAGGGAGTTCTTTTAGGATGTATTCGCAGGTTTAGTAACTAAGAAGTATTTTCAGTCCTGAAGTTTGATTGGCTTCTGTAGGCCTCCAAGACAAAGTCAGCTCAGTATAATAGTATCATTATTTAATTAATTTAAGTAATATATGTTTTTGCTACATATATGTCCTTATGTACACAGTAAATATAAATACTCACTGTATGCAAATAAATAATTATGTAAGATATTTATATATTGAATGATATTGGAAAGGAAGAAATAAAATATACTGTTTATAGAATAGATGATAATAAGTAGAAAAAACTAAAAAAATCCAATAAAATATGCTAGAAAAAAATACATGAATAAAGTGGCAGGCTATAAAAATAATACACAACAATCTATTGCATTTCCTTATGCAACTAGTGAATTAGCAGAAAGCCAACTCAGCATGACAACCCCATTTATAATTGCATTAAGAAAAGAAATTCTTTTGGAATAAATATAAGCAAAGAAAGACCTGTACTCTAAAAGTCTACGACATTGTTAAACAGAAAAAGACACAAAGAAATGAACACTGAATGCACACTGACTGGAAGAATTAACAGTGTTAAAGTGGCTATATTACCTCTAGAGAATTATATGTTTAACTCACTCCCCATCAAATCCTGGTGATAAACAGAACAAAAAATCATATTATATTTGGAACTACAAAAGACCCCCAAGTATCAAAAAACAATCCTGACTGTGGTGGGGGAGGACAAGCAAAAGTGGAGGAATAACATTCCCAGATTTCAATTTATACTGCAAAGAAATAGTAATCAAATTGACATGATATTTGAATAAAAGCAGACACAGAGCAATGAACAAATTGAGAGCCCAGAACTAAATCCACAAATATATGACAACTAATTTATAACCAAGTCGTCAAAAGCATACAAGTCTTTTCAATAAATGCTGTTGGGAAAACTGAACAGTCACATGCAACAGATTGAAAGTGAACCACTATCTAAACCACACATAAAAATTTATTCAAAATGGGTTTGAGAATTGAATTTAAAACCTAAACCCATCAAATACATAAAGGAAAGTAGAGGCTATATACTCCCTGACACTGACCTAATGGATGCTGTTGGAAACTGGACTCCAGTGTCCAGGGAAACAAAAGTAAACAAGTGCAAATTAAAAATGCAAATTATCAAGCTAAACAGCTTTTGGTCAGCTAAATAGACTATTAAAATGAAAAGACAATTTATTTAGTAGAAGATATATACACCTTACATTTTTCAAAGGAATCAATATCTAAAATCTATAAAGAGCTCATTAAATTAACAATAGAACAATACTATAAAAAAGTAGGACCAAAGATCTGAATAGACAATTCTCTAAAGAAGACACACGCATGACTAACAGGCACATGAAAAGATACATCGATACATCACCTTATTCCTGTGAGAATGTTTGTTGTCCAAAAGACTGGAAACGAGTGTTGGTGAGGATGTCAAAAAGCTCTGTGGCAGTGTAAATTGGTACGGCCATCATGGAGATTACTCAAAATATTGAAAATATCATTGTACAAAAGAGATGAGTCAGGAGTCTTGGAAATGGGGTAAAGAAGATTAATGAAGGGAGAAAAAAGGAAAATATTGATAAAACTATTATGCTACATGCAAATGTAAATGCAATATTATGTATACTTCAAAACAAATTAATGTCAAAATGCAATATCCCTTCAATGAAAAAAAGAAAATAAAAATTAAAAACAGCAAAAACAAAAAAATATTGAATATAGGTATACCTTATGATCCAGTTGTCCCATAATGCACCCCCATATTTGTTGCAGCTCTATTTCAATAGCCAAGAGCTGGAAACAAACTAGGAATATATTGACAAATAATGGATAAGGAAGATGTATATACAAACAAGGGAATACTTTACAGTTGCTAAGAAAGACACAATTCTTCCATTTTTAGCAGCATGGATGGACCTAGAGAAAATTATGCTTAGTGGGATAGTGACAAGGGATAGTAAAAGATGTATGATTTCATTATAGGTAGTAAAGAGAGAAAGCAAATTAATCAAATGAAATAAAAATAGATGTTTAGATTATAATATCAAATTAGTACTTGCCAGAAGGAAAAAGGGAGGAGGTTGATAAATCTAGCAAAAGTGTCAGTAATATGGGGAAAAACAGAATTGTACTGTAATGGTAAAATTATTATATTATATACATATGTTGATCTGTGATGATTCATGCCTTTAACCTATACATAATAATGATGTACTATTCCTTAAATTAAATAAAAATAATGTTTTAAAGTATATAAAATATATTACATGTAAAGTATAATTTTATTTGTAAATATCACATAATATATGGTACAATATATATAAAGATTATATATATGTATATATATATATAAAGAGAGGAAAGGAATGAAAGAAGAAAACAAAAATACTATTACTTACTATTGCATGTTTTTCTTTCAAAAATGCATGAAATTATTTTTTTCTTTAACCTCTGGACATTTTTCTTGGCCTACTATCTCTTTCCCTTGCCTCTCCTTCTCTCCACAGAATACTAATTTCTAAAAATATCAATTGATACCCTCAGTGGAAGAGTGAAAAAATTTCTTCAGGCAAATAAGATTTGAAAATACTGTTTACTTTTTTCTTTATTGGAAATAAACAATGCAAACATACATATAAAAAACTGAGAAATTCTTTAGTAATGAAACCAATTCTTCTATCCTATTATACTTTTTAACTCTTTCTTTAATATGTATTAATAGTTTTATAAAAATTATGATCACCTTGATTTCAGTTGCAAAGTATTAAAATAATTTTTTATTCTTTCTGATCTTTGTAATAGTTACAAATATTTATTAGTATATCAAATAGAATCAATGGATTTGAATTCCCAGGATCTAAGAGCACAATGACTGGCACAAGGTAAGTGTTCAATTAATATATATTGATTGAATGTTAATGAATAATGTTGTTGCATATGATGTTATGAAGTGTATTCCATAGGAGAATAAATTTTGTCTACTTTTTCAATTTTCACTTCCCCTTTATTTTTCTCACAATATCTGACTTTTTTCACAGCCTCAGTATTTGAACATTTCCAGTGACTGTACTATTGAATCATCATTTCTAAGACTTCATCAGTAGATTGAGGTAATTTTCAAGATAATATTACATATATTTTCATTGTGAAGCAATGTGAAGAAGATTAAGCAGTTTTCCTAATTTCTTATAAAGATATTTCAAAAAGTTATTTTTGTCCGAATTCATAAGATATTTATGCAACATGCTATGTAATAGTGATGAGAAAAATGCTACTTGACAGGAAGAGAAAGTTGTTTTTAAAACTTTCAGATAAGAATACAAATGATACCAGAAAAATGTCCATTTTTTTTAATACATGTGCATTAAAAAAATGAAAGCGAAAAAACCCTTCATAAAAAACATAGAGAAGAAGGAAAGAATAAGTTAAAATGTTCATCTTGGTATTTCTGTCAAGTGTTTTCAATATATTAGTTTGCCATTTTGTCAAAAACTATAAAAATTGTTAATAAATCTTTGAGACTTGGCAGACATGAGAAAAAAATTTCAAATTTTCAAACTAGTATAAAGCATACTTGTGAAGGTCTATGCATCATCCTATTATTCTAATGTTTATATTAATACTTATCTGTCTCTATACATTTGAGCATCCTTCTGCAACTATATTGTGCTACGATGATATTGAAGGGAATATTGTGACCATGTGCTACGATGATATTGAAGGGAATATTGTGACCAGGAATGTAGACTCAGTTGAGCCAAGACACATTAATTATGCAACTTATATGAAATCATTTTTATACTTTCTATTATATATTGCATTATGATTCTTATACAAATGTTTAAATATATGTTTTTGTTAAATGTAACAACTACAAGGAAATTTTCCATTTCAAACAAATACTGGATATCCCTATTCTGATATGTGGGTTTTTTTCATTACTATTATTAATTATTACTATTATTTAATATTTTAATTCCAGACTCATATGCAAACAAATCTTTCTTTGAAGTGGTGTCAGTCATAACTTTGTATGAACTCTTTGTCCTTGACGTCATAACCTTTCTTTATGACAATGTTGGTTGAAATAATACACCATGCCAATATACTAAATAATGAACTTCACTATTTACATTTTTCAAATGAGTGAAGATCACTTTTCATGTACTCAGGTAGATCCTAGAGAATTTCCCTTATCGAATTTGAGTCTTTCAACATAATCTGCAGAATCGAACTGGGTGTTTTTAAAATAAGTAGTATTGTAAAGACATGTCTAGATGTTAGATAATTTGCTAACTCTTTAAAAGTTTACTTTTAGTATTTGGCATTGCATTCTACTTTATAGTTTTGCCTCATTTGTCTTTTATTAAGCAATGTTTATTTTCTTATTGAAGTAATTTTGATTTACAGAAGAATATAAATTTACATGTGCACATTCACTACCAAATGCATGACAGCACATCATACCCACAAACAAACTACCAATAGTCCTCCACCTCTGCCCACTGAACTCTGCTACTACTTTTCCTACTCCTCACATATTTCCTGACTGATAAACTCAGTGCTATTGTTAATGTTCCAGGATTGTTTTTCATTTGACTATTCATTAACTTCATTTCTTTATATTCTACATATGTGAGATGATCCAATATTTGTCTTTTTCCTTCTGGTTTATTTAATTTAACATAATCTCCTCTAGTTTTAACCATATTGCTGCAAATACTTGGATTTCATCTTTTATAGGTTGCATAGTATTCCATTGTTTATATATTGATGAGCATGTAGGTAGTTTCCTATTGTTGGCTATTGTGAATAATACTGCAATAAGCATGGAGTACATATTTATCTGTGAGTCAGTGTTTTTGTAAAAATTATTGTTTTTGTACTTCTTTGAATATTGGTAGTTTGTGACATGTGCAATCAATTATTTTTAACAGCAGTAAATAGCTAAAATAGATCTTAATCTACCTTAATAAAGTTTCCATTGCAATTTGCCCCTAATTTTAATACTAATAAAACTAAAGAAAACAGCATATCTCTGGGGAAGTAATGAAATATTTGTTGACATATTTAAAAATGTAAATTTATTCCTCATTATTCCAGGTTGTTAACAAAACAGGATGTCAATATATAGCAGATTTTCTTTCTCTAATCATTTTACTTTAAAAGTGATATTCAAAATAACTTCTTGTCATTGTTTTCTATTATCTATTCTTTTTTAACTTCAAAAATAGAACATGCTTTTTGAAACATTATTTTGTTTGCTGTGTATGAATATGTGGTAGTAAATAGCAACTAATATTGATATATTGATATTTATGTATTAGTGATGCAATATTACCTGCATAAATGAGATAGATAGCTCTTCTTTAGTACAATAAAACTATACTTAGATTCTCAAAATGTCAAGTTGATTTTTTGTTTTTCATGTTGTGGGTGTCAACCAGTAGGGGTTAATAGTTATCTTGTCAATTATATCAATCTCAGAATGAGAAAAAGAATCTTCTTTATTATTTCCTGTAAAGCATTTTGCAATTAGTCTACCAAAATCTCCTTAGTGCTATCTTTAAATAATCTAGGATCTATTTTTTTCACCACTTTGCACTAACTGATGTATTATTGCATCACTCAACAGTAGCTACTGAAATTTGTTGTGCAAAATTTTTTATAGAACATTTATGAAATGCAAAATAATTATTTTATCAGAATGATACCTCTCCCATTTCCAACATAGCTGTACCACATATTAACACAAATTTTTGACAAAAAATTTGAAATATACTACTACATTCATCTTCGAAGATTCAAAGTCCTAATGTATATTTAAAATTTATTGAATTCCAAATGATCCATATCACTTGATAATTAGGTTATTTTTCCTTAATAAATATTAGCATAAATATATTGCAAAATGCTATGTTAGGTATAGAAAACAATAGAAGGTTGGAAATTCTTGAGAAAAAGGAATACATCTGTGTATATCCTAGTATCTAGCACAATATTATGTATAAGTGGTCAATATATATTTGTTGAATAAATGAATGAGAGATGTAATCAGATTTTATCTTTACTTCAGCTAGATTAATATTGCAATAATATATACAACATAGTGGAGTGGGAAAATTAGAAGCAGTGAAGCTGAATAATAAGATATTATAATAATGAAGTTATATTCTATGATAGAGTTATAATAATGTGTTATTTATTCTTAATGCAATACCTAGTCTGTTTATATGTACATATATCATTATTTCACTAATAATGAAGCATTTTCTATTTATTTCTTATTTCTTGAGTTTTAGTCCTTCATATATTAGGCATGTTGCTCTGATACATCAGGTAGTTTGTTGGGAACGTTGAGTTCATATATCATTTCAGTTATTTTAAACTTCTCCATTAATACCACCAATGAGCCATACCTAATGCCACAGACAAAACAAGATCACCAAAGAAGGCCTACTCAATCAATGTCAAAGTCATTCTTACTGGAACTCTTTTTTGCTTCAGTAGACAAGTGAAGCAACTCCAAGTAAATACTAAATGACAAGTTAATGTGGAAAAAATTGGAGTAAAAATAGAGAGGAAAAATTGTAAAAGTGCAAGTTTAAACTGAGCCACTTCTGGTTATGTAATATCTTTTTTTTTTGCTTTAAATATTCCTTCTTATTGGTCTGTTGAAATCACATTAATCCATTAAAATTCAGCTCAAAGCCTCCTTCTTTAAGATTTCTTTCCAAATATCTGATATTTAATTTCAATGTATTTTCCCTCAACTTTTAATTAACTTACTCAAAAAATCTTGACTGAACACCTACTACTATTTTACCTGATGGAGATATTTAGACGAACAATCTGATATAGTGGAACATACATTGCATCCTGAGAGGCAGACAATAATAAATTAATAAAATAAAGTTTTTTCAGCAGTGGTAAGAGTTGTGGAGACAAATAAAAGCAGAGAAGTGTGGGAAGCTTACTACAGGAGTCATATCTTTGTGTGATAATAATTTTTGTGTTTATATCAGCAATATTATGGTGATTTGTAATAAAAAATGACTCAATTTGTTATGTTTTTTGACACCTTTAAACCTCACATGCCTTCTTTCCCTCTGTTTCACATTGAACAAGCTGATAAGAAAGTACAGCTATAGTTTCTTCTGGCACCAGTGGGGGTTCTAAATCATGCAAGTTCCTGTTTTTGAACGGGAATCCCGTCCCTGAACCACTAACAAAACCCCAAGCCTATTTCCTTTTCCTGTTGCCTGAAGTCAGTTTTGGACCAACTTGGGAAGACTTCCCTGCCTTCCCCAAAAACCCTCACTATGTCTTATGTACCATGTTATCAGTCTTGACGTCCAAAACAAACTTACACTGAGGTTCCATACTAATTTAGCATTATGGCTGTAACACTTGCAATGATGATAGATGAAGTAAAATATAAACAGCATTCAAGAAGCATGGAATATCCTGGAATTTGAGTGAACTAAAAGTTCAGTCTTAGTAAACTAAAAGTAATATTAATTGATGATAATACTTACTAGTATACACATAATCTAAAACATTTAATATGAAATTTATATAAACTAGTATTTGTGTCTATTTGTCATTATCCAATTAATGCAATTAATTTTGACCCTTCTCCTCCAATGACTAAATATAATGAGTACCTTTGCCTCTCTTCCTCTGGTCCTCAATTTTATTGTTGATAACTTATCATCCATATGGAGTTATCTTTTTCTATACTGTTTTTGATTTATATTTTGCATCTTATTCATTGGTAGTTCAGATGAAGCACATTTATTACATTTAAACTATATTTAGACAACAATAAAACAGCAACATTCAATTGTAATTATAAATGATCTCAGAGAAACTCGAGGTAATACTTGTCTAGAGACTTGAAATAACACTAGATACCTTAGCATTTGTCAAAAAAAAAAAAACCCTAACTTTATACAGTCCTTCAAAACAAGCATATTTTTAACCTTTATGTACATTTTAAGACTCTATGAACTTTGTAATTTTTATGGACTGAATATTACTGTTCCTCCAAATGCATAGGTTGAAAGTCTATTTCCTAATGTGATGGTATTAGGAAGGGTGCCTTTGGGAGGTAATTAGGATTGGATACTGTCTTAAGGGCTCTTCTCTTATGAATAAGATTTGTGCTCTCATAAAAGTCATGAAAATGTGTGCTTCTCTCTGCTCTCAAATATGTGAGGCTACATTGAGAAATTTACCATTTATAAACCAGAAAGTGGGCTCTCACAAACACTAAACCCACTGGTGCCTTGATCTTGACCTTATCCTCCAGAATTGAAAGAAATAAATGTTTTGGTTTGATTATGAAATATACAATGAAAAAAAATAAAATGCGATGAAAATTGTCTTCCGAATGCTCTGAGAGAGAGCAGACTTGGCAGATAGAGCCTTTAAAGACATGACAAAAGGTAAGATTTAAGGTGAAGTGTCCAATGGAACAAAGACCTGTAATTGAAGACTACTTAGCATACATTTTATTGTGTGATATAATTTACTCTTTTCTCCTTTCATCTGAGAATTACACTTTCACAGTCCAGGAACAATTTAAAATATTCAATTGAATTTGATTTGATTCAATTAAACATATAGTTATCTTTCTGTTATCTTCCAGGTACTTTCCCATTGCTTATGAATAATACAGTAATCAAGTCAGACATATAGCCTTTATATTCACTGAAAAACTAGTATTAGTGATGATTTAGCATTATTATTTCTGTGAATTCAAACAATTCATTCAGGAATCTTTCCTCTCTTTCATCTACATGTTCTTTTTTATGACCATGTTTGAACCTGTTAATATGGTCTAAGAAGAAAGTGCTCTGGATAACCAGACTCAGTCCATTTGCTTATGCCTGGAGTAGGCATCAGTCCGACAAAGATGTCATGGAAAGAGACTAAGTGAAAGATAATTTCTGAAAGGAAGAGAGATTATTGTTCATCAGCAGTAGAAATATTATAGATTGAATAAAAATATAACAGCTATATTCTATCACTTCTATGGGTGTTTAAAACTTTTAGTCCCATATAATCCATTTAAAAATGTTCCATCTTAATATAATACAACTATCCTATTATATATAATTGAAAACTGACTCATCCTGTCCCCAGAGAAAGGCAACACAGCCTTGCCCAATTCCACATCCAAGATGATTAGCATTCCTTTCATTCAGGTCCAGATGGAGCACATCACAGTCCAGTAATCTGTAGAGAAATGACAAATTTTATAAACTCTCACATATCCAAAACACAATGGTGCAGGAGAATGGTAATAAAAGTTTCCATTTGGAGTATGGTATAGCAAGAAAAAATCCCAATGGTCTTTCTGGGCAAGGATAACAAAGATTCCTGTCCTAGAAGAGGAGTGATTTCTGAACCAGCCAATTTAGTTTGGCTGACCAAAGTTTGTGCTCAGTAGGAGTCCTTTAATCTACTGTTGACATGTAAAAATAATTATTTGGAAGATTTTCCTCCAAAGGCTACATCACTCTCCCAGGTTTTTTAATTTATTTGGAAGACAAGGGACCTTCAAAGATGATGGCTCAAATCTATGACAGTTTTAAAGTTGGCCTTTGTCTTGCAAAGTAAGTTCTTAGTTAATGTTAGGTTTAATCCAAATACTTGTTGCTTAAACACAAAATATTCTTCTTTCATCAGAATGCATAGTAAATCATGATGGAGTAATTGTGTTTGTTTTATTTACTGTTGTATCATCAAAACCAGGAATATTTTAGTAGTTCAATAAATGATGTTAGATGAATGAATTAACTCTTCCAGTCTTTTTTTCTTCAAGTTCCAGAATTTTTGTCCACTAAGTAGCTGTTGAACTGCTCATTTACCTCTGTCTTCATCTCCTTTTTCAAATTCACTATCTCTGTCGGACAAAAATACGGTGTCACTCTACTCAAAACTCCCTCTTCTATTCCTTTGCATTTTACATACAACAGCAAAGTTGGAGATTTCAAACACAGATAATATTAATCATATTTTAAGTGGCTTCCCATTGCTTTCATGCTAAAGCTTGAATTTTCTAGTATGGCCTGTACTCTAGTTCTCTTCCCAGCTGTTTGTCCCTTCCACTGATGTACTTTTTGTTTTAGTCCCTAGATTGCAGCCATTCTGAACTTCTTTTTTACTGTATAATCCAGAAATCAAATGTATTCCTTTCATAACTATTCATCCTGTCTAAAATCTCTCTTTTGACTTATGCTCATCTTTCTACCTTTATCTGGCAGATTCCTGGTTGTTTTACATGTAAGGGGAGAGTTTGTCCAGCTTTAAGTTAAATTTCCTTGGTGATAAACTCAAACTCAATTTAATAATGCACATCTTTGTATAATTATTTGCTGAATGTCTGTATAATGGACATGTGTTGTGTTAGGCTGCACAGCATCACTTTTGGAACAGAATCTTCCTTTCCTTTCAGAATCATTCATTCTACTGACGTTTTCAGAGCTAGTGTTCCATGGGGGTAGTATTCTACACTCCATTTCAGGGCAGGGTACAGAAATTAGATCTAACCTTGAAACTTTCTTTTACTCTCTACTTACTACTTAAATGGCAGAAACAGGTCTCTACCACAAGATAACATAAGGCTAATTTGGCCCCTTCTCTTTATTTTAGTTCCAAATGTGGTTTTACAAACTGGAGAGATTTTTTTTTTTTTTTCTTAACTTGGGGATTTGAGAGCAGAAATCTGAGAACTCAAGCATTTCCTGGACTCCCATAAAAGAACAGTGTGATCCAACATAAATTCAAACATAAATGTAAAACAAACATAAAATCTCTGAAACTCAAATATTTGAACAAATCTTTAAGACAGAAATATCGCTTTAATTTTTAATTGATACTGTTTTTAACTTCTACTTGATACAGTTTTAGGAAACAATTAGAATTGCACCTCCTTGCAAGCATATTCTTATTTATTTAAATCCTTAATGTATAGAGTAACATTGAGCAAATAACATTACTTAGTACACATTTTAAAATAAAAACAAAACAAACAAATGAATCCATACATCTTCATTTTAATAGTTTCTGCTAATCAGAGCAGGAAAACTCACTTTAGAGATTATTTTTCCTTTAGACTTCATGAGCATATATTAATTAAGTTACTAAGACATAGCCATAGTAGAGAAAAAATAAGATATTTTAAGATATGAGAATTATTCATTTAAATGTTTTAATCACTATCTTTATTTTTCAGGTTAGAACATATTAATGATAGATTTTGTAAATGAATTTGATGAACTAGGTAGTTTTAGAGTCATCATTAAGTTCATGATTTCTCATTTATCACAGTAAGTCAGTTATATCCCATTTTCCATAATCTGTCATAAAAGTCAATTCACTTAATCAGTTTTGCTGCTATATAAAAATCTGTTTCTATTGAAAATACCTATATTTTTATTCAAATATTCATTACATAACATCTTTGACATGTACAGATGAAAAAGAGGATGAAATGCTTGCAAATTTCCCTTTCTAAAGTTCCCTTTCAAATAGCTAGCATAATATTCATATAGGGAAAAAAGCACTGAGTACTCTAGGAACTCTAAAAATTACAAATGGTATTCAAATCTTTATCAGAATCAAAGGATTTTTTAAACTAATTACATTTCGAACTGAGACGGATTTTAAAATGTCCTTAATAATTTTCATTTCTTAAAAAAATACCAATAACTTTATTCACCTATAAACCTGAGATTCTGTCTGATACTAATACTTACAGTGTCCAAGGAACAAGAGAGTCATACTCTTAAGGACTTTCCCCGGCATTTTCTTCTTGATCCATCAGAAGCATAATTTGTAGATTCCCTAATCCATGCAAATATTGAAGAAATTTCATCATGACATTTCAAGAATGCTATTAGCAATCAAAATTATTATCATCTTTGGAAATAATAGAAATAGAAAATATTTCAGTAGAGACAATCAGTTCTCTAAATCATAAAATACCTCAGCTATGACAAAACTCATGTTTATACTCTATACATCCCAAACCTTTTAAATTCTTCTAGAATTCTGTCACTTATATTTCTAAGACTCTAGTCAGCAGAATGTTGATTTAAGCTATATTAACTGAAAGACACTAGAATGAGAATTGCAAAATAGAAAAATATTATGCTTCTCAATAGCAGCACACAAAGTCAAGAAAAGATCTCATATGTGAGGTTTACAGCAGTTTATAGCTGTGATGTTATGTGTCTTTTTGGTGTCCATGGAGCATAAATTGTTGTCATTTACCTCTGATATTATCAAGACCAACACTGATTCTGTCATTCACCCTTCCACTGCTGTCAATGTCTCTACCAATACATAATTCCTTGTCATAAATACCTTTTTGTAAAATGTCTAGAGTGATTTCTGTTTTCCTAGACAAATTGACTAATATTCTTTTTTATGGATATGTATATGAAAACCTATATATATATATATATATGTGTGTGTGTGTGTATGTGTGTATACCTCACAATGAGAGCCAGCCATACATATATTCAAATCAGTAAAACATTTCTTCTCATGTACACATTTGAAATATGATTAAAGATTTTTTTTAATAACATGGATGTAGAAGGGTAAGTTATAAATTATATAAGTAATGATTCACCCTTAAATGCTTACTGGAATGCATTGTGTAGGAAAGTAATCAAAAGGAATCACCCACCTGATACTTTAACTCACTCAAAAATAAGAACCTGCTATATATTTAAGATACAAACTTCCCTAATGTTGTAAACAAAAGATAATTTATAAACAAGTAACATCTTTAAAAAAAAACAAAAAACCCTTATATACTACTGTTTTAAATTCATTGATAGGAATGAGGCAACCTTGAACAACAAGAATCCAAAGTATGTCTAGAATACCCAGGGTCATATATAGCATAATAATCCACTGTTCTTTTGGATACAGACATGTCAAGCAATGGTCTCTGCATCAGCTTAGGATATCTAAGTGATTTATCAAGAATAAACAATTCCTTTGGCAGATCAGACTAAGGGTTTCAGTAAACAGACACCATTAGGTGCCAAGTGGTAGAGAATAGATCTCCAAGGGAAAAGACAGAGATTAAACCAATCAGTTCCTAAAATAAGATAATATGTACCATTCACTCCTCTTCCTTCTTTCACCTCTTTGTGAGTTAACAGTTGCTTTATGAGATCACATAATATTGTAAAATTAACTCAATTGCTTAATTGAGTTGATGACTCAAAAAGCTTATTGAATAAGAATGATTCTGTGTTTATGGTTTTTAACTTTTTGAGTTACCTCTTTCAATATCTTGAACTGTGTCTTTACTGTAAAAAAGACTTTATTTTTATTGTGAGTTCTTGACCATGCTGTAACCAATGCAAATACAATATAAGAAAAGCAACCAAGATATAACAGATGAAGGAAAACACTATAAAATTGTTAGTGCAATATGATCATATCAAACAATTTTAAAATAATTGAAAAATAATATTGTCTGTGTATTTATCTATTCATTCTTTTTAATGTTTTGTATAATCCAAAATACCTCAAATGTCCATTTCAATTTAAAAGATTATAAAAGTTTGTATGTGCAATGTCTATTTTATATCTAATTGCATAATCCTTTTATAATTTAATATATTTAGTAAATGTAACTTTGCTGACGTTCTAAGACTGTGGTAATAGGTCAATCTCTAATAGAAAATCATGTCATAACAGGCTTTTTAATGAGTAAAAGGAAAGATTTTTTTAGTATCTTCTACTTGATGCTACAGGGTTAGATTTCTGTTAAGAAAATACGAATAGTGGTATACCCTGTGTCCTAGCAGATAAGGTTACTGGAGTAGTCCACATACATTCCCAGGAACCAGGTCCAAGACTCAGGTTGAGGGGTATAACCAAGATAAACAACTAAATAAAATAAATAATTGTTTCTTCCTCCTCTCTCTTCCTACTTGCCTGCCTGCTCAACTTCATTCCTGCCTGTAACTTTCCTTTAAAAAAAAAAAAAGAAAGAAAAAAATCGAAAATTTGAATAGCATATAAAAAAGTTAAAGTATTAAATGTTGGCAAACATGACATATAAAAGCTGTAGTAAAAACATTATTTAAAGTTTAATGATATGAATACAATTTTAAATGCATATATTAAAATAAAGCTAAAGATAAAATAGGTTAATATCTGCTTCATGGTATTTCAAGTGCCAGTTCATTAATTAAGCTTTTTGATGCACCTGTTATTTTAATAAAAAGAATTGCTTTAATAAGTACTAGTCTTTAAATGGTAATTAAGCTTTCATAAACATTAAAATCAACTTATTGATTTTATATTAAAGAACTAAAATTAATTGCAATTTTACCTATGGATACATATAATCAAGGCATATGCATTGGTTTGCACTTAGAGATTTTAATTTTAAGCAAGAAATGAATGATAAAGAATTGAAATTTATCTTATTCTTATCAATATGCCCAATTACTATTTGATTTGTTGCTTATGAGTAAACTGTAGTATCTAGTAATCCTGAAAGCAAGCTCTCTGAACACTGGAATCAGCTTTTCTGACCAATTTAAACAATGTTCAATCCTTAAAGAGAGAAGGATAGTGTTTTAGTCTGCTAGTACTGCTAATAGCAGGACATCACACATAGTAGACATTCATTCTGTCACTGTTCTGAAGACTAGAAACTCAAAATCAGTTGACAACAGGTCTGGTTTCTTCTGTGACCTCTGTCCTTGGCTTTTAGATCATCACCTTGTACCTGTATCCTTACATGATCTTTCTGCTTTGGGTCTCATCATCTTCATATAAGAACACATCACAGTAGATTAGGACACATTCTAAAGGTCTCGTTTTAAGTTAAGTAGCCCTTTGAAGGATCTATCTTCAAATATAGTCACCTTCCAAGGTTCAGTGGCCTAGCCCTTTAACATATAAATTTCATGGAGGCACAATTCTGTCCACCACAGATATGGTACCCTGAATCACCATTTGCCTACTTCAATTAATTTTTACTTCCTGGATTTTTACTGGGTCCTCAATAAAATAACCCTGCATGCATATTTGAATATGTTCTACAACAGTTAACCTTGATATAAAAATATAGCTTATTATATGCTCTTCATACAACTGTGGTACTTATTTTATCATCAATATTTTTTTAGTAAAACAATATAAAACCTCAGTTTTTCTTCTGGTCCCTAATCACTCACAAAATATTATCTTTTATAAATCTCAAGTTTTGGTTTCTAGAGTTCCATGCTTGGAGGATCTCTATGGCACTCATACTCCTATCTTTGTTTAGTCACTACATAAAAAGTGTTTTTATTTGAATTAGTGGTGCATATTGCTACAGATGATGTTGCTCCTTTTAACACTGTTTTTTCACCTTTGTAATTCTGGAAATCATAAAACTTTTCTGCATATTATCCACCCCTCTTCCCTGTGAAAGGCTAGGGTTAACACTGATCTATTTTGGGGAAAGTACTATGATTTTGGTGGGAAATACTAGTTTTAAGTATGTTAATTATTAAGTTGTCCTCACCAATAAAAAAAAAAAGAAATTTCTTCATTATCCTTAGTATTTATTTATTTGCATATCTCAATTGCTAATATGTGGCATGTTAATATGCAAGGTCTACTGACTGACAGAAGAGCATTCCCTCTTCTCTCATATGAAGCATAGCTTGCATGATATTGTATAGTATACTATGTACTGTAACAGTTTCTAGTGTTTTTCTTACATCCTTAGTAATCGTAGGCTCCAGAGCTTCTGTAATTATAAAATGAAGTCATCTCAATGAACTAAGCCATCTCAAAGAAATCTAGACGTTATTGGTCTCATAGAGGTTACCAAAATGATAATTATAAACTACATGATATATCATCTAGGGTGATTTATGACCAGAATAATGTACATAGTTTCAACTGGGAGACTTTGTGAAGAAACTCCGATTTTTGTGGTCTGTATGGAAAAGGGGTTTGGCCTTTAGCTTACTCCTCTACTCTTTCAATTTGAGGTAGAGTAAGTGCATTAATTTATAAATAGAGTGGTTCAGATACAAGACAGGGTGTGCGTGTGTGTGTGTGTGTGTGTGTGTGTGTGTGTGTGTGTGTGTGTATGCATGTATGCTGAACTGGGTGGCAGCTATAATAACCCAGTCAGGTAAGCTTATGCCTTTGACTGGGAATTTGGAGCTAGTTTGTTGGGTGTGTCTTTGACTAAATTAAATTTTATCAATCTGACTGTAAGTGGGACAGAACATCAAACCCAGAAAGAGGCCAGGAAAACTGTTGCTAAATTGGGACAATTCCAGTCAAATCAGGAAGTATGGTAAGCTTATTTGTGAATTTTAACCATTGATTCTCATGAATCAAATGATGGAGAAAATTTCAGCATTACGTGAAAGAGATCCTTATTTATGTACTCTTCCGTTTGTCCTAAATCAGTGTGAGTTGGTATCTGTGTAGATGTCTATTCTCTGAAAAGTCCAACAGTTCCTCTAATGACCTTTTAAAGTTTTAGATCTGTGGACTGGCACATGGAGTTCTCACAATGAGGTGTATTCTACAACATCACTGTCAGAAACGAAGCTGGCATTTCCTTCTTTTACAATGGATGCCTTTATTTTTTATACTTGGTTCAGAACTTAAGAGGGATGCTATATATCAAATCTCTCAGTTTAACTCTAAAATATTTCCTTTCATTGGAATTTTCTCTGCCATTATATTCTACATCAATACAATAAAAATACCAGGTGTGGTGAGTGTGGAAAGGGTTTACCTGAAGAAAGAGAAGACATAACCACAATTAGTTCTAGATAATGCATGCAACCAATTCAGAAAATATTGTTCCTAGGATGTTGACATCAGTGAAAACAACACTAAGTTCTTGGTTCTTGGTCCACAGACACCATAAATCACTGGAGAATATTATGACGGAGGCAGTTGTTCTCTTTCAAGAACAGGGACACCAGTTAATAAACTCTACATTTTATATAAAAGACAAAAGGCAAAAGTAAATATTCTCTGAGAAAAAGACTATGAAGTTATCACCAAACCCATCCATGCTTAGATAAGGAAAAACATGACAGTGGGTGAAGCTGCAAAGCTATTTAATGTAGAAATTCCAGTGGTCAAAGTAGGATAAGTGTTAATCTTTTAAGCTGGATGAATATAATCACCTTAACTCTACTTTCACACACCCTTTTTAAGATACCCTCAATAATATCAATTTTCTATACTTAGTCAAACATTTTATTCTATCTTCGAACTTCTTTACAGAGTATGGGCCTGGTTCATAGAACATGCCAAGAAAATTTTAAAACAAATAAAGGAAGGGAAGGAGATGGAAGAGAGGGGAAAGGAATGAATGAATTAACATGTTTCATTAATAGATAACTTTCATTTACTCTGGGTCACGTAATACATATATTAATTGAAAAAATATATAAACATAAAAGAGAGTTTGAAAACTCTTCAAATAGGGGAGGGTTTGAAATCTGTCTAAAAACATAATTGCATTATTTTTCTTAAGCTTATTATATATACATACTTCAAAAATCACTACAGATTTTATCTTTGAGAACTGGTAGTTATAACAGCTGAAGTTCATAAGAAAAATATTTTAATATTAATTTACAATACATGTTTATATCTTCATAGTTTAACATAGAATCTTGAAATGGGTACATCTTTTTAAACATTTAAGGAAACTGAATGAGTTTTCATTTTGGCTGTCAATATAATACATATTTCAGTAACACATTAGAAGATTTTTTCTCTGCAAATTATCCCCAGAGATTAAAAATAAAAATATGGTGGCGTAGAAAATCTGCCAAAGCACATTATATGACTGTTTCTGGCTCCCACTCTATTTTTTTTCTATCCAAATGAAGCATCTTTCTGCCAAAAAGATACAGGTGTGGAAGCAGATCTTTTAGTCTGCACACTCTTGGGTTTACATCTGAAGGATGTATCTTATTTTAGAAAATGTATTGATAGTTATAAAAAAATAGAAGTGGGATGTTCTTATGAAAATGAGTAAGGGAAGCAGATGTCACCCTTTTGCATTATAGAAAATGTCAGTGGGCTATATCTGGGATATAGCTACTTAGTTATGCTCAAATATTTGTGATGCAATATTGGGTGCAGTGATCCAGATACACATGTTGAGTGTTGAAAATAGATCTTAAATACAATCTGTAAAACCTGCACAATATTATACTAATTCATAGTTATGCCTGGAAAAATCAATGCTTATAAATGACTTGTATTTTATGTTTTGTCAAGTATAATGAATGTGATGTTATAGCATTTTTGATAAATAGCCTAAAAACATTTTATTTCAGTGAAAAGAAGAGATTATTACAATAGATCCTGGCAGAGAGAATGAAAAAATATTCACACAAGAATCTCAAGATAATTTTAGGAATAGTTGAAAATGCATTTGCATTTTTGGAAAAAACATAGCAATTAAATAGTTCAGTAGCAAATATTCAGATTCATTAAATGCATTATTCTTATTCAGTTATCTTTTCCAATTAATTACTTTGTAAACAATGTCTGTCCATATACTAATATCAGCATTATAGTTTGAGTGACTGGATAGCCCAACTATTACAGAAAATAACATGCAGGACTCAAAAAAAGTGCATGGTACAAATGACCTAGTTCCTTAATTTTTATTTTAAAAATGTTTTGATTCAAAAATAAAGAACATTTGTTTTTTATCTCTTACTGTTTACTGGAGTGAGGTCATGCCCTTATCTTGACATTCAAGTTATACTACTTTTTGTTTCCAATTTACACTTAAATAAAGTTTATGCTCTATTCCACCTCAACTGAGAACACAATTCTTCACATCTTTGTGATCTTCTTAACATTTTTGGTAGAATGGGGATTAGATCAGGTACACACCTATTAACAGCAAAAATAAATAAGATTAGTGCATGTAAATATTACAACAGTGGAACTGTAAGAACAGATTAGAGGAAGAAATTCATCTTGTCTGAGGGAATCAGAAGTCCATGTTATGGGAATAACATTTGAATTGAGCTTGAAAGAAAAGTTTATTTTGATATTCAAAAATATTAGTAAAATAATAGTTGTATGAGGGGAATGAGTATGACTAAAAAATGGAAAGGCAAAAATCCTATGTTGAATAATTTCTAGGTATTTTTTGCGCATATAGTGGGAAATTATTTTAAAAATTCAAGTCAAGATAATGGAAGGAGTATGCCAGATGCCAAATAAATAAGTCCTCTCAGCATATAATAGGGAGAAAAAGATTTGTGACTATCATATATTTTAAAGGGAGATAGCATAGTAAATAAAGTATACTTGTAAAACTTGTCATAAATATTTGCAAAGATAGTTGTTTTATATATATTTTAGCGAAATTTCACCTGAAAGTCAATTATGTGTGTTTATTAGACATATTTTAACTACAGCCTGTTGTGCAACTAACCTGTTGATTATTAATAGAGTAGAACTAAAAATAAAGTTCATTGCAATAAAAAAACAAAGCAAAGGTATTTTTTAACATAGATTTGCTACATAAATAGACATTTATGTCATAAAAGTAGTTACATTATATTAGAAGAACAGAATGGAGAGTTTGAAAGTCAGAGTCCTTGTCTAAGTTCTATTATAAAAATAAGCTGTCTTAATTCTAATTTTTATTATCTGAAAATATTGATTCAGTCTCAATGACTTTGGCTCTTTAGGGTTATGCAAAGTTAAATAATTAAAGACACTTACATGCACTATATATTTTTGTGTGTATATGTATGTGTGTATATATATATGCATATATATGAATATACATATAGCTTTCTACAGTGAAAGTTAAATCTAAAGATGCTCATCAAAATTTTATTGCTGAACTTTTAAGCATGATGATTATCTTTGACATTATCAGTTTAATTAAGATGAAGACAGATTAGCAAATTTTCATTATTTCTGACCCTTCCATTTCAAAGACATGGGCTTTTACAATTTATTTGTCACCTTAAAAAAAACAAAAAAACACGTCCAAGCTAGCAAGCACTTATGTCTTATAAAGTTCCAATACAACCTGCTAGGATTTTATGTGGACAATTTATTGAAATATTATTCTGAGATATATTTAT
Source organism: Solenodon paradoxus (assembly GCA_004363575.1). Lineage (NCBI taxonomy): Eukaryota > Metazoa > Chordata > Mammalia > Eulipotyphla > Solenodontidae > Solenodon > Solenodon paradoxus. The sequence goes on from RJWH01000011.1 coordinate 140,908, forward strand.
TAGGATAATTTGCTTTATCATTATTCTTATTCCTGAATATGAACTATATTTTCCTTTCCTATAGCAAGAAGCTTTTCTGAATGGATTTATGACTTTAACCTACAGGAAATTTTTCTTGACTTGTTATTGTGGAGGTGGAATGGAGAATTTTAAGATACTGGGGACACATTCCCTAAGCAGATTTCCGTTTGACAGTTTGGATCAGTCAGAGTTCCAAGCAGAAAGAGATGACAAACAATTTAGAATAATTCAAGAAGGATTTATTACAGGGGATAATCATAAATGTGTAGGCAATGGTGCAGAAAGACCTCAAAGGACAGTAAAAGCAAAGCAAAATCAAACCCCCAAACACAGAACTGAGTGAATAACAGTTCTCAAACTCTCAAGTTTTATTTAGCTGTTCAACACTGCAATGTTCCTTATTTCAAACTAAATGCAAGAACAGTCTACCTTATGTAGTTTCTGCATCGATTGTGCCCTCAATAAATAGTTATTTGAATTGAACTAGATTAATAAAACACATAAGTCAAGAAGACTTGATTAAAACCGAATTCACTTGGGACTTAATATAACATCTGTAAGACTTTTTTCTTTTAATAGTTGAAAAGATATAAAAATGTTTTACTTTATGCTGGTAAAACAGAACAAGATTTGCCTTAGGGATGTCTAAAGGGCATTTGTGTGTTTGATAGTTGACATTACCATTATAATGTGGTATCACCAATATTGATAAATACATCATGGATATATAATACATAATGCATATTTGGGGAGGTACTAGAATCTCAGATATCAAGGATTGCTATTCTTGCCTACGAAGACTGCTACTTAACAAATGCAAAATCTGACTCAGTGATTGTAAGGAATTTGACTATGTGTATAGTGTCAGGAAGACAAAATTTATGCATGATTAAAATTATATATTATCTATCTTGCTGGATTATTCCTTTCTGTTATCAAACAAAAACACTTTCAAGGCTCTCATCTGTTATTTACTCTTTATTTTGTTGTCCATTTAGTAGAGTATATCTCACTGCTCTAGATATATGGCGTTCAAAGTCACCCAATATCTTTTCAACCAATTTAATTAATTTTATGATTCATCAGCTTGAAATAAAATTAGTTTGCCTCTGTCTTTACAAAAAGATGTATAATAACTGGAAATACTTTTGACATAATTTTGAATGTTTGTATCAGTTATGTCTAGTAATTTTCAGCTAATTAATATGGGGTAAAAATATGCCTTAATTACATTTTTGCTTTCATTTTCTCATATGAAATGGAAATATTTTTATTCTTAAATATGTTTTTTGTGAACCCTGATAATTTGATCACTGCTGTTGCTAAATTAAAACTCAATGCAATGTGAAATTTGATAGAGTTTGATAAATTCTTTCATTGTGAGGACATTTAAGCTTAATGTTATTCAATTACCTTTCAAAATGTTTATGTGTAAGTTGTCTGGTATTGTCCATATATTCTAAGCTTTAATAGGGAACTTAAAAGTGACTTAGTCATCTCCGGTGAAAAAAGTTTCCTAGTCAAACATCTACACTTTCTCAACAAAACAAGCTCTCTAGTTACTTTGATATTTAAGTTATATTTATGAAGTGCTTTTTGACAGTGGAGTCAATGATCAGTCGTAAAGCAAAATGGGATAAGCAAAGTGCAAAACCTAAAAAAGGAAGAGCATATCTTTTTCTCCTTGATTTCAAATTTCTTCTTTTAAAGTAAGATTCTTTTTTTATGGTATATCTTCTCATTTATAATGCTCCTTTTCTTCAATTTCATGTTGGTAAGTGTCCTGGTGTTTTCTAGTTTCTATAAGTTTTTGTATCCTTTACTTAGGAAATTATCTCATATCAGCCACTTATTTGTTCTCTTATAAAAGTGTATCTTCCAATTAAAGGAATTAGAGGCTTGGGAAAAGGTTGTTGGAGAAGCAGTAAAATCTTCCCATAGCCTCTAAAATCACAATGTGTGGAGAGGTGCTTGCTGCACTAATGAAGAAAAAGTATTCTTACTCTTGATGTATGAAAAATTCTAAGAACTAGATCAGCATACATGCAGCAATTATCTCTATTTCCCCAGATGTGTGGATAGAGTTGTGGAACCTTTTGAAACAGGCAATTTCAATGCTGGATATTGAGGAATTACTTATGACCACAGTGAGTGCAATGATAATATAACACTTCAGAAGGAGTGCTGACACATTTATTACCTATATCAGAAATGATTGATCATTTGGGATGTTGAAAAGTGATACTCGGGAAGAAGAGAAAGTGTGAAATATTAAAGTGCTTGGAACCTGGAGCAGGTAAAGACAGAAATCAGTATTTATTTCACTGCAGCGGGTGGTTAACAGAGGGTGGTCAGACAGGAAGCTGGAGTCAAAGAATCAGAATGCGTAAAAATGAGAAACTGACAAAAGATCTGAATCGGAAGCTTCCAGAAACAAGAAAAAAAATTCCAAAGTCAATCAAGGTGAGGGAATAATGCACAGAAGAATTTTAAAAAAGACAGGGTATATAGAAGATTCAGAAAATGATCTGCTATTCCAGATCATACTTACAAATGTTAGAATCCTTCCCATAGTGTTTAAATTTCTTTAAAAGCAAGAATAGTTAAGAAAAATTTATATGTGTATTTTTTCCAAGAGTAGCATCTTGCAAAATTGTTAAAATTAGTAATGTGGCAAACTCTTTTGTGGGTACTTTAATGAATGCATTGAATTATACAAATTTTTGACTCCTCTTTGAAGGAGATTATCTAGGTCATATTCTTCTGCCATTGAGATAATCTTTAGTAGATTTTTATTATGTGTATGACATTATAATGACAATTGAACATTATCGAGAAGGTTAAAGTTATAGAGTTCCAGGCAACTAAATAAGAAAAATGAGAGAGACACACCCAATATGGTAGAATAGTAAGTACTTGAGCTCACCTCCTCTACACATAAACAACAGAGTTGCATCTATATACAAGTTTTCCAAAAGAAAATAAGGATTAGAGAACTGACTGGCATCTCCACAAGGAAAGGTGATAGAAAACACTGGAAAGAGCAAGAAAACCTGAGATATAGTCTCATGAGATCCAAGCACTGAACTCTTGGATCAGAAGAGAAACCAGTAATTTAAAGCCTCTGCCAATTGACCGAAAGACTTACCGAACTCTGCGTGCCCAAACTCCTAGGAACTGCATCTAGAGACGAGTGCTTATACCACAGTGTGGTAGGTAGAGGGACTTCCATTTGGTGAATAATAGGATTCTGGGAAACAGAGAATACAGGACAGTGAGCAGAGGTATCAGAGGGAAGAAACATACACAGATGTAACTGAAGGATTTTAATTTCTGAATTAAAATCTTCAGCAATAGGAATAAGAGCAAGTAAACAGTGCTGTTTCATGTTCTAGACCTCTTGTCTGTGTAGCTCTAGCACAGGAGACACCATATTGAGTTTGGGTCAGCACTGTGGGACGCCATATTGGAACAGGGCTTGGGGTCAAAATGTCCACTGCTCCACCATCAGTAGGTCATTGGATAGTCTGTTCTCCTTTTTATGGTTCTTGTTATTATCAGAGAAACAATCACCTAAGATAGCAGCAGGCAGAGTCAACAACCCTGATATAGGAAGTCTAGAGCTTTTCTAAAAAGCTCAGTTTGTAGAGCTTCCAGCTCTGCTGCGGCAGCTATCTCAGGGGATCATGAAAGAGATATCTTTAGTCATAAAAAGAGTGCCTCTTCCCTGACTGAACCTGTGCTGACTCACCTGCTACTTGCAACATAGTCTCCAAGCCCCATTAGCACGACTTTCTAGTCCAGGACTATCCTCTGCAACCTGAAATCTTAACACAAGACTGTTACATAATGACAAGGAGGTGCACCCTAGTGGATCAGTGGTTAGGTCAAATGATTCCAAAGCAGCAAGCCACATACCCGTGGTTTCGAATCCTGGGCCCAAGGGTAAGCAACCAATGTGAACGATTAAATAAAAATAAACTAAAGATGCTTCTTCTTCCTCTCTTTTCCTATCTGCTTGTCTATTCACTTTTATTCCTGTCTGAACCTTCCCTTTAAAAATAAAAAAATATAAAGAAAGATTTTTAACCTAATGCATAGAAATAAAGATATCAAAAAATGAAGGTACAGAGAAATTTATTTCAAACGATTAAGCAAAACAAAATCACAGAAAAAAATTCTCATGCCGCAGAATTAACTAAACTGCTTGATGAAGATTTCAAGGCAACAAGTTTAGTGATTCTTACCGGTTAGGAAAATGACAGAGGAACAATATTAAGAACCACGTCAAAGACAAACAAATATGAGAAAGGTCTAGACAGAATTCTTACAGCGAAAAAAACACAAGTGTGGAACGAAAAAACACAATAGAGGGGCTAAACTACAGTAGAATTTAGACTGCTTCCAACAGAATTGGTGAGCTACATGATTGGGCAGTGGAAATCCCACAAACACACCAACAAAAAGATGGGAATTTTCTGGGCTTTTTTCACACAATTTAACATATACAATTTAGTTTTAGATGAAAAATCTAGAGAAAAGCAATTTACCATCCCTTCTCATTCTTCATCTCTGTCTCAGAGATGGAAAAATGGAGACAAGGAGAGTTAAATAATCGTCAACATATCATTTAATTATTTCGAGTTAGAGGTTTAATGGCTTCCTCCCAAGATAATTTCTGTATTCACATGACCACACTACCTCAGTCCAAATATAAAGAAGAAAAAGAAATAATTCTGGTTATATTAAGTTCCATATTTTTCCAAATGGTTTTAAATTTTATGAAATGGTAGCCATTTGTTCCGTTTACACACATAATCATATATATCCCAGATGTTTTAATTTGAGACATTTTCTTTAATATGAATTAATAATATTTATGGGTATAGTCAAGGTTAACAACATAAGTAAAATTTCCGAATCTATATCAAAGTGCTTGGAATGAATATAGTTTAAGTTTGTACCATTGTAACTTACAAAATCTTAGATCTAAATTATTAAATATCCTAGTTACCTTCTTGGGGTTTTGTTTTCTTTTGCTTTGTGTTGCTTTTGAGGAATGGGGAGAGTGACATGGAGAAGAATGAATATCCAGAGGTAAGATAACTGGTTTTTACAAGAAATGCCACAATAGTATGCAAAGGATAACTCCATTTTCAGAATATATTCCAATTAAGAAATGACTGTTTCTGCCAAAGGGGCTAATGAATTCCCATAGCCACAACTCACAGAAGTGTATTGTTAGAATATGTCATCCATAGACGTACAAACAGAGTGTTTTTTCCCACTATGAAGAAATTATTCTTAGAGCCAGCAAGTAAAGTTAGGAGCAATCTGTTGTCAACAATAAAGACCATGAGACAAGTGAACCTCCTGAACTTTGGTTGAATCTGAAAATAATGGGACACACAGAAGTCAAAACAGACTGGGGTAGTGCTAATACCACAAGCACTAGATGAACCTATTTAAAAAATTCCCAGAGAATTCAGGTACTATTTTGATTATCAAAATTATTTTTGATGTGTTTGTTGAGTTTGAATATATTAAATAATTAAAAAACTCACTGAAAATTTAAGGGAATCATACTTTTTTGTTTCTTATCCATGAAAGTTATCAATAATTCCTCAGTTAAACATAACTGTTGGCAAATCAATACCCAATAAAATATTTTTCTAAATTTGTGCTATATATCTGTGTGAAGTTCATGAGGATATAATCTTTTCTTTTTGGTTAAAAACTTAATATCCAATGCCTAGAATGGGACTATATTTGACTTTTGACATAGTGACCTAATGCATGATGAGTGAATTGTCTGAATCATGGTTATTATTTTTCAGTTAGGTCTCAACATAAAGGAACATTTAACTTATTGTTAAATATAGATAAATTTATTCATTAATTTCTATTAACCTTCAATATTTAGAAAATAATACAGAATGTCCAGTCGAATCTGAATTTCATTTAAAAAACTACTTTTAGTATAATTATATCCCTAATACTGTATGGGATATTTATACTTATAAACAATGTTTATCTGAACTTCAAATTTAACTGATATAGTATCTGATAATCAGAACTCTCCCTTATTATAAGAGTATGAATTCTGCTTGCATTATTAATTTTAGGTAAGCAGATCCTTTATGGAATGCTGCCTTTGAAAAGACATAGTTCTGTCTCAGTTTATTATAGACTGAGATAATTCCATACATACTTTAAGAAATGGAGCGTCTTTTGCATTTTAGGAATAGTTACCTTTCACACTTGCTAATATTCTGATCTGATGCTTAATGCTATTAATTCTCATTTCATTTAACAAGGGAATCATTTTTTTTGCTGCTCTTAGAACAAGAAAGGATATCAGGGATCATAAAGTTTAACATGATTATTTCCCAAATGAGTATATTCGTTTACAAAATAAATAGATTTATACTAGTTTATAGGTTTAGTTAGGGAAAGAGGATTTTTACTTCAATGAACTACACAAGTCTCTTTAAATGATGGTTGAAGGAATAAACAAAAACAATTAGACTAAAATTTTTACAATAAGATGCTTAGCACACTTAAGTAGAAAATAAAAAGAAAAAAAGAAACAGAGTTCATTTGGTGGATAATATGCTCCAGACTATGTATTCCTTCATTGAATCCTTTCAGAATTTCTATGAAGTCATTATTATTTACGTTTTTCAAGAATTTGAAAAAGTATCATTTGAAAACCTTGATAAAGTATTTCCAAAATATATCATCCTTATTGAGGTGTCTTTCTACTCTCAAATTTCCTTTTCCTTCTCAGAATTTGACATTCTAGCAAACTGTCACCAAGAACGTATCAGGTTGTCTAAAGGTATACACTGGCCTGAAATTATAGGCATTTTCTGAATAGCTTCAGATGAAGAAAATATATGTAATCTGACAGAAGGACACCAGGAATCATTGTTGCCACAAGTAGACTTCATATACTTTAAAGAAAAGAGTAAAAACTTTCTTGAGTGTCTATATGCTGACACTACCACAATTAGTTTGGGAAGTAACTTTTAGCAATTTTTCTTTTCATGGGTCAAAGTTTTATTTTATTGCTATTTTATGTCTCCATATGACTTAAAAAAGTTACCACTGCTCATTTTTAAGTCTTTCATCTTGAAGTTCTTTGGCTATACAGAGAGCAAATAAAATCATATTGCTTTACCACTTAAAGCCTTTCAGGAATTTTTAAGTTTAAGTGACAAAGTCACTTGTTGAGACTTGAACCCTAACCAGTTACCCTAGCTGCACTGGGGCTCTCACCTACTCTGATTCCTAAGGCGAGCATGGCAATCACAGATATTATAATTGTCTGCCTCCCACACTGACTTCCTTAAAGTCAGGGGTTTTGTTACATTCATCACTATGACTTTAGAATATTGCACAAATCCTGGTGAAGAGTACATAGTCAAATTAATTTACTGGATGAATATTTAATGTACAGGCTAACTAAGCCTTCACACAGATATGTACAACGTCTTTAAACACAACAACTTCTCTTACGTATTTCAACTAATAGAGACTAGTGCTGCTCAGACTATTTTGAATTCTAGACGAGGCTTTGTGTGTTTTCTGTGATTTTTGTTTGCTAAAATGGTATTTTGCCCCAACATTTTCCCTGATTAAGAAAGAGTATTGGAAATCAAGTCAGCGTGTAACTACCTTTGTTAATTCTAATGTTTTTCTATGAAATGCCCTTTGACAGATTGGTAGCAAGTAAGATTATGAAAAGATTGTTTCTTTCTTGTTTTGTCTTGTTTTTAAGAAGGAAAATGCAGGTAGTAACAAATATGAGCAGAGACAGGCAGGCAAAGTTAAAAAAGAAGAAGATGAAGGAATTTAGTTGTTCCCACCACTGGGGAAAGTGAACCTGAGACCTTGGGATATATGTGGACACTTCCTAACTGCTACTCCACCAGTGTGTGCTGGAAAGTTTTATTTTTTTTTGATAAATGTTTTAAGTGTGGAATTGATATCTATGATTACAATAAAACCAACTAATCACTGATATTTTCTTCTTGATATTTTTCATACATTCAATGCTGTGATTTGGTATGTTGAATCTGCATGCAAGTTTAATTAAATATGAAAGCATTTTATTATAATAATAGTATTTTATTCAGAACAGTGACTCATTTGAACATCTATTTTTATTTCTAGTTTATTTTTTTAAATAGATATTACATATTATTTCTGGTAGTTTGATATAACAGGACTGGGTGATGTGCATTTTCTCCAGCATTTAGACATAGCAGGTTTTGATTCTAAAAGAATTACATAAAGTTTGTAAATTTGAAAAAATTTTGAGCACTTGCTCTTTAATTCCTTATAGTTGCCTTGCATCTTAGGTGTCAAAGTGTCTCTCAATGAGCCTTAAAATAATCTCTACCACTTTCATGAACTCTTGAAGTTTATTGATCATCTAATGTGTTCAACTGTTGAGAGATGTATGGTAATAATTCTTTGTTTTTACAAGGTTAAAAGTAGAAAAATTCTCCTTCTCAGTGGAAATCTACAGGTCACTCAAATCCTCTACTGACAAATAACCATATTTGCCCAAACATTCCTTCTCCTATCTGAAAATAAACATTCTTTACACTGACATAAATGCTTACTGTTGCTTCCAAAACACCTTGGTATTCTATGGAAGTGGGGTTTTAAAATTTTTAATTGTGTTATATTCTACATTAAAGGTAAAAAAAAAACATGAAAGAAAACCACAGACTTCCTAAAACACACACACACACACACACACACACACACACACACACACACACACACACACACATTCTTCTTTAACCTATTTACCACCTAAAGGGTTTAAATGTCTTGAATAGCCAACTATATTGTGAAATCACTGTAAGCTGGTTCAACAATGAGAGGCAGATACAAGGGAGCCATATGGACTCTAAGCAAGACTCCATTGTCCCAAGTACAATCTCCTTTCAGAGAAGAGGGTAGAGTAATCTGCCAATGCTGGGGGAAAGAAGTTCTTAAGGTGATGTCTCTGGCAAGCACAGCTGAGGTAGGGGAGTGCCACCTGGCATGCTGTTGATAGCCAAGTAGGGAGTTGGGATGTCTTAATAGAAGGGTCTGTCCTTGACTTTGATAAACAGAGAGGTTGAATAACATCTGGTCTTGTTTCAAACTGCAAAATGTTTCATTTTTCATGCTTGACTGGAAAGTGACAACTTTTGCTTTTTTTTTTGTTTGTTTTCTTTTGTGTCCTGATTCAGTAACTAGGATTGTTGTACTTAAATTAATTCTTCTAGAGCAGATCAGGTTAAAAAAAAAAAAAAAAAAAAAAAGGCCCAGAGATTCTGGATGCTTTTCTAGTGGTGCACTTTTAATTGCTTCAATACTATCTTTGACTGAAAATAGCTTCCCACTTCTTTTTCTCAGGATCTTCTCAGTAAAAAAACAAACAAACAAACAAAAAAAACGAAGTATTTCTAAAGAGTGGGCATTTCAAAAAATAGGTAAGTGACTATAGAGAAAGTGGAAATACTTCAGCAAGCCAATGATTGGATCAATGCCCAGTACTGTGAGGGCTCCTCTGGAAGGTAATATGAATGAGATGTTATGCTTCATTGACTGAGTTTACCTAATTCTTTTATACATCGATATTGCATTTTATGATGCTGCTGCCTAACTTTGTTGCAATTTGCTATCTAATCTATAAAGCTATTATTACTTCAAAGCGGTTGTGAAAGCAGCAGGAGAATGTTCTGATTAAACCATGATTACTACACCACCTTTGCTCTATGTATAGTGAGAATATATGATCTTTACCACTCCTATAGTTTCTAGATTCTTACTTCAAAGCAGCTGCTAAAGACAACACATAGTTTAAAAGCAAATTCAATATTTTAGTTTTCATAATGAACTTAATATCTTAGAAGTGTATATCCCCTCTTACCTTAACATATGGAGAAGTCCTTAGTCAACCACTAATATATCACAGTGTCACGGAAAGCAGAAATTTCAAAAAATGCAAAATTTTCTGGTTTGTTCATTTTTAGAGATATAACTAAAAGCTTGACTTTGTATTCTGTCAGTTTCTATAGTTAAAAGTTGCATTAATGTGGTTGAAATACTTAGAGGAAAGTCGAGATAAAACAAATCATTTGGCAGTTAAACAGAGGGCTATGAGGTGGAAAAACAATCACTTTCCCTTCAGGTATAGGCCTGAAGATTTATCTTTGTTAATGAGGTTTCATGCTGTCTTACTGGATCCTTAATCATTTAAAATGCAAATCCCTAAGAACAAAAGTAAGAGCTTCATATATATATATATATATATATATATATATATATATGAAGGCAGTTGATTTTTTAAATAAATGATTATGGCATTCAATTACCTTATCATTCTACTGACTGAAATTCTACCCACAAAATTACAGAAACATGTAAACTACAAAAAAGATACCTCAGAAGTCAACAAATGGAATAATATGCTTCTTAGATTCCTTGCTTCCTCTCTTCAATTTAGAGTTTATTCATATGGTCAGATAAAAAGAAAGGTAAAAATTAATTTAATGAAGAGCTGACATTCTATTTTTGAATCTTATATTTATCATAGTGACTTCTGAATGAACTAGAATTATATTTAAAAAGAAATTATTTCAAAGTGACCTGAAAAAAAGTGGTATCTTAAATACTCAGAAAGTTTAGCTGTGCCTGCAAAAGTTTTCAGGTAATTTTTTTGTGAAATCAGGAATGCAGGAAGATAACTGTGTTTTCAAAGGGCTTTTTTGCTGGTGGTGGTGAGTATTTTTTGTTTATTTTGTTTTTCTCAAAGATAAGGTAGACTGATACTCCACTTTCAATGTCTCTTACTTCTAATACAATCGAAGCATTTCTCTTCTGTTTTTTTCTGTCTTCTTTTTTTAATTCTAGCCCTGGCTCAATTCATGTTCCAGCTTTTTTTTTCTTTTGTTAACTTGCTCTCAATAGCTGCTTCTGTGTTATATTAAGTCTCTACCTACCTCCCTGATACTCTCTCCTTGAACTCTGGAAACACCATCCATTCTATCCTCATTTTGTCCCCAACAAAGGCTGAGAAGGTCGTCTTTATTTGCATTGGGAAAAACTCCTAAATTCCCCTAATATCAATAACACACTCAACAACAGAGCAAAGCCATATGAACCAAGGAACTAGGCTAACCAATGAAACTATTCCTAGTATTGAGAAACACTGAGTCTCCACAAGGGGATTCACAGAAAGAAAATACAACATTAGCTTTCCTTTCCTTTTTGACAATTAATTGCACATTTTCTTTCTTACTCTCAGATACTTGATCTCTTAAGAGTCATTTCTTTGGTGTTTTCTTTTTTTTTTAAGGAGAGGTGCAGGCAGAAATGAAGGTCAACAGAGGCAGGTAGGAGGGAAGGAAGAGGAGGAAGCAGCATTTATTATTTATTTTATTCAGTTTTTTATCTTGGTTATTCCCCCAATCCTGTAATTCCAACCTGGGACCTAGGAAAGTATGTGGACCAACCCAACTGCTACTACACCAGGGCACACCTGCACTTTTAATCTTATTACTTTTGCTTGAGTTATCATATCTCAGAATTTGTAAAATAATTTAATGACTGAATTTCATTCAAATTTTTTACTATGCTTGGTCCCAACATTAAGGTTATTTTCTTGTTTTAACCTATAATGAATTGATGGGTTAATAAACTCCTTAAATAATAATTACTTGTCATTAATTCTTTTTGGTAAAGTATATGACTATTTTCTTTAGAGAACAAAATAGTTGAAAAACCATTAAGGATCAGGTAATACACACACACACACACACACACACACACATATAAAACTGTGGGATAAAGTAGGTAAGAATATGTCCATATATTCCAGGATGATTTTGGCATTTATTTTAATAAATAGGCATTTTTGAAAATAAAGATATGCCTATCACATTTGCAATATTGAATGATGACTTATGCAGTATAGTAAAGAATTTCCAAAGGTTAAAATAAAGGCAGGCTTTGAAGCTATTTGGGTCATAGTAATGAAAATATGACTATATGTGCCCAGATGTATTGGTGAGTAGGAGAGTTTCTTAGGAAAGCACTGAATAGTTGTATTTAAAATACTCAGACTGTGAGTAATAAGATTATGCCTCACTTAAAAAAAAAGCTCCACAACTTCTCATTTACAGTGCTGCCCTGCATATAATGTTTAGCTTTTGAGTCTCAGTGAGATGCCTAAATAAGTTTTCAATTGAGGTAACTCACAGTGAGTTTCTTACCCTGGTATTTAAATCATATTACATTTCAGTTACCTTACTTCTATGTAAACTGACTTTCAACATGGGTGAATGATAATAAAATCATAAATGTGACTCCCCTCAATATTATATCTACACATTATTTCAAATTTTCATTTTGTGCAATATACTTTACAAAAATGTTCAAATTATGTGTGTATGTTATTATAAACAACTTGATTTTATTTTAAATCCAATATTTCAAGTAATATGTATAAAGTAATAATTGTGTGTGTGTGAACTGGAGTCTATTTTACCTCTCATCAGTGTTCTTGAGTTAGAATAGTAAATTCTGTTCAATAAATATTTTTATTTATTTTCATTTAACCTTTCACAAAGAGTATGTTAACAATTACTGTGATGAATTTATTACAAATATTAAAAATTGTGCCAAATATTTCTACAAAAAAGGCAGATAAGATTAATTAATGCAAATGTACAATTATGTAGTATATAAATTACTATTTTAAATGCTGGTGTGTACTGATTTTTGTCATATGATATCCAATGCAATTTCCCTCGTGAATTTGAAAACTCTGAGCTCTGATTCATAATGAAAGCTCAAAATTCTACAAAGTAGCTTATACAAAGTAATGAAAAGTGCCTATGTATGAATTATTTCTAACGTAGAAAATTGCAAAACTGCTTTAAGCTATACTCTATAGGATGTCAGAAGAAGGAAAAAGGCAGAAAGAAGACTGAATATGGGGTGTTTTCATTTTCTAAATAAATAGAAAATATTTTTTCTCTAGAATGAGTCACAAATATATTTATTCAATTAACAATTTATTGTCTACTCATCATATGTTATTAAACTATCACTATGGGGAAATAAACAATCTCTTCATCAGCTTGTAGTTAGTAGAAGACACATAGTAATTGTTAATCAAGATAGACTGATGCATGCCATGAGAACACAAAACAATGTCTTTAAAATTTCAGTGGCAAAGTTAATAAGCCCTTGTTAGGATGATGGGGAAAACCTAGAACAAGTAACATTTAAACTGATTTGTGAAGGATGAATAATACCAATAGTTAAAGAGGAAGAAAAGTATGCATTGTAGGTAAAATGAGCATGAGGACCTGTTTCTAAGTGGAAGAATGTGGTAAAAGATCAGAAGCAATGTAGCAACATAACATAGGACCTTTACAAATGCTCTCAAGCAAGCAGGACAATGAAAAGATGGGAGAGTTGTAACAAGTGTGACTGAGTGAAAAGCTAAAGAAATTAACTGAAGTCAAGGTGGGACTTATGCATAGCCATTGAGAATAGAGAAAAGTTGAACACATAAGTAAAATAATTAGAGGTGCGTCTTTCACAGCAGAGTAGTTCATGGACTTGGGGAAGAGAGAGAGAAAGAGCATGCTAATGATTGACTCCCTCAATCTCTATTTTAAAATAAACTACTATTGGAAGGTTTTTAAATGCTTAAAACTACATTTTCTAAACATCCTTGCAGCTAATGTTCTAAATATAAAACTGTGTTCATGAATTTATGAATCTCGTGCTCCACGACATTTGAAAGTCAAGCCAAGAAAGACACTCTTCTTTAACTCTAGTTACCCCTGTTCTTTAGGAAATGTTTGATTCTCTTGCAGCAGAATCCAGTGCTCAGGCTCCAGTTTTCTGGAGGCAGTAACCTCTTAACCTTACGGACGACTCTGTGGGTTACAGCTTTGTTATCATTTAAGTTGTCTGCTTTCCAAAGCTTCTCTAGAAATAGCAAAACTATTATTTCCTACTCTAAAACAACCTAACTTCATAAATAGCTGGTTCCGGATTTTTCTTGCAGTCTCTTTGGAGTTCTGGTCTACAATTTGTTCCTTTAGCCCTTCCAATCATTTTGGAGGCACCATAATTCTAAAAGGAAATTCTGTTTTCCCTTAGAGTGGTTTTATGTTTGCCTTTGAAAACAAAGTGATATAGGCTACATTTTATTGGCATTTTATCAGTACAATTATCTCATTAATTGAATGAGAACAAATTTCTTTAAATGAGCACTATTTGCCTCAGAGTAAGTAATTATAGAGTTGTTTTGTAGCACCACTTTGTTTGAAGCAAGGTAGCAAGGTAGCTAAAAAAGGCAAAGTTAATTTTATTGGATTTGCATTTTTGTGTGAAGGGCTATCCTGTGTGTTCCTTGCTTTTGGACTTGCAATTTTCTAACATTTTTTACAGTACTTCCATAAATTCCTACTTTAAACAATTCCTGTCATCTCCTCTTACCTTCCCTTTGTTTATTACTGTGTTTTCTCATATTTCTATTATTTTTCAGTTACTGTTTCCGTCCCTGTTACTATTCTCCCTCACCATACTCCAATCAGTAATTTTTACTGAGTGCTGAGATAACAGGTCCTACTAGTTCAAGACTTGAAAGAGCTGTCAAAACAACATATTCTCTAAATGGATCCTCAAGTTTCACTGATTCATAGGGTGCTGGAATTACTGCTTTCTCCAAATCTTCTTTTCCTCTAACAGAATAAAATTCTGAGACTGCTTTTGGTTTTTCCAGTGTATAAAAATAAGTTGATATTTTTAAAAATAAAACAGGTCCCAAATGGAATCACTTATGCTAAAGTCCCAGGCCATCAAATTTAACTTACAGGTTTGAGTCTTTCAGAAATGTAAACTTAAACCCATCAATCAAGAATCACCTAATCAAGCACTTGTTCTGTAAGCTGCCTGATACTCCTCTGCTATTCCCTAAAGGAAAGTGATCTTTCCATGACCAATCCACATTTTTCCTACTATAACTTGCTTGTTCACACTTCCTTTGGCCTGTGAAAGTCTTTTTCTTAGAACTCCTAGATTTGTTACTGCCCAATTCATGTTATTAAAGAAAGTCAATAAAATCTTAAATCTACTCAGTTGAATCTTATTTTTAATAGTTTGTGCACAGACAAAGATAGCAATAAAGATTGCCTTAAAGAACATAGGGAGAATGTAGAAGCAGCTATTAAGATATAACTGAACTTTAGAAGCCTCATGAAAGATTTAAGATAACTATTGAAATGGTCTTGCTTGCTGAGGGAATTCACTGATTAGTTTCACCAGAAGAGTCAGGAACCTTTGCCTATTTTCTCATGTTGCTACATAAGACCTGTTGTGATTCAAAGAAAAAGAATAATTAGGTCAATGGGGAAACTTAACAACATATATTGTCAGATGAAAGGATGTGCCTTGAACTTTTATAATATGCTTTCTAGCTACATACTTAGTCCATTCAGTTAGAATACTTATCTACTTTATCTATAGATAAAATCTTCCATATAAAAGTTGACAAGATAATATTCAAAACTCATGGTTATATCATGCTACTTGTTTACATGAAACGACTCCAGTCACATTACTAGAATTTTGTATCCTATCACAATTAATATATTAAAAATACATGAGAAAGAACAGATACCATATATACATCTTAATGATAATATCTTTAAGAAGCAGCAAAATAGACTTTTTTTCCATTCTACATAACTGTCATAATTTGGTTTTTCTTGCCATTGTGATCAAGCTAGTCTTTGAGATCTCTTCCTGATAATTTTAATTCTCAAATAATTGCTTAAACTGAAACAGGGAATTGGAAAAACTTTTATTTACTGGGTTAGTCTTAGCTCACAGGCCAGCCTTGAGGCTCCAAATAGAAAAATTCAGAGCAATGTGTTATGGCCTCAGAAAGCCTCACTCATTGGTCATAGACCCCTTTAGGCTGCCAATCCTAAGGTAACTGCACGGTCCAGTTTGGGCACAAATCCTGACACACCTGGGGGCTCTAGGAGAACTGCAGACTATACCTAGTATCTGGCTAGTTAAATTTAACTGAAACTTTAGATAATGGAAGAATGTTAAAAATGTAACTCTATAGAAGCCATGATTGTGTCTGCCAAAAATTATTAACTGCCTTTGTTCTCTGCACCTTTCTGTATGTTAAAACCCAGAGCCACGCATACAAATTACAGCATGAGTTGAGTGTTTTATTCCTGTGTTCGCCAGCAATAAATCTCCTCCCAAATTAATAATTTCTAGCATGTCTCTTTGATCTCGTTGGTTACTTTGTAACAAAAATCACAATTTAAATGATTCTAATCGTTAATTAAAGACTACATGATTATTAATAGGAGAAAAATATTCTATACATTGAACAAATGTTTTAATTAAATAGTATAATATATAGAAAAAAACTATATGTTGGATGGGCCAACATCTGGCAAATACTTGATTGTAATATTCCTTCAGCTCTGGGTGTCACATATAGATTTAAACTAGCAGAAATTTTCTGTAACAAGAACACAGAATAAAAAGTTAATGGAATTATTGCATCTGACTGAACATTATTATCATTTCTCTTCATTTCTTTCATTTGTTATCCATAATGAAACACTGGTGTTCACCACAATTTTTAAGGCTATGTAGTTTGTTATCCACAGAGTTAGTTCAGATTTTTCCCCTTGGGAATCCTTTGCACCTCCAGCTGGAAATTATGCTAATGTGACACTTAGAATGAATTAAGCAAATCCACAGCTCTTTTCTCCTTTTTCTTTCAATTGTCTTCCTGATGTTGTCTAAGAATTTTTAAACTTAAGATCCTTTTAGGTATCATATTGGCAAACAACAAAGTGTTTCTATGTAAACTATAAAATTTAATAATTTTCGACATATGTATACTTGGAGAAATAATTAAATTATCATAATTAATATACAAATCATCCAAAATTTTCATCACCTTAGTGATTTCTTTTATTTGCTGCTCTTTGCTCTCTATCTATCTTATCCTCAAGGAGGCATTGATTTAATTTCTCTCACTAAGATTATATTTAACTTTGTAAAAATGTATATAAGGAGACAGAATGTTTTTGAAAATAGGGTTTCTTGATTCAGCACAATTAGCAAACTATTTACATCATTAAGAACTCATTCCCTTTTATTTCTGAGTTATATTAAACTGTGTGGGTATACTACCACTTGTTTATTCATTTACTTATTATTGATTATAATTGTTTCCAGTTTGGGCTAATATCAATAGGTCTGTCAGCACTTATATGGTCAGTGTTATTTAATATTTAGTCCCCTAATATTTGGGTAGTGGTATGTCACTATGGCTTTAATTTACTCTCCATGATGACTAATGAATGATGATGAGTAGCTTCATCTATCTTCTTGGGTAACTTATCTGATCAAGACTTATGTTATTTTTAAAACTGATCTGTGAGAGTTTAAAAAAAATATTAGAGAGACTAATCAGTTACATGATTTGCAAACAGTTTCTCCTAGTCTGTTGTTTGGTTTTCATAACCTTAATTGTTTTTAGAATAACAGACAATTTTCAGTTTGGAGAAGTCAAATCAATCATTTCTCAATGCTCCTTCAATGAAATTATATTGTAAAAGATTATGCTTTTAATATAATGTCTAGAAAATCTTGCCTCAGAGTCATAAAAGTTTAGTACCATATTTTTTCTAGAAGTATTATAGCTTGATATTATGCTTATTCTACTTTTGTTAACTTTATATGGAGTGGAGTAATGATCAAATTTCATTTTTGAATATGAACATCCAATTAATTCAAGACATTTGTGAAAAAGAATTGAATATGGAATTTTGTCAAATAGTTTTATTGTCAACTGAGATGATTGTGTATGTGGTATTTCTTTGTTATTATGGTGAGTTACATTGATTGGTATTTGGATGTTAAAAGAGTCTCGGATTACGAGGATTAACCTCACAGTTATTGTGAATTATATCTCTATGTAACTATAGCTATCTATCTGTGTTTATCTACATATCTATACCTACACCTATCTATCTAACTATCTATCTATCTATCTATCTATCTATCCATCCTTGTGTTTTTTTGCTATGATTTTGATGAACATTTTTGTATCTATTTTCAAGGACATTATATTATATCATAGTTGTTTTTTCTTGTAATGCATTTTTGTGATGTTTATGTAAGAGGAATACTGTCCTTATAGAATATATTCTTTGTCAGTTCTCTGGAAGAGTTGGTATAGAAGCATGATTTTTTTCTTCTAGAAATGTTTAGTAGAATTAGTGAATCTATTACTTAGTGAGTCTGGTTTTCTTTTTGGGAAGGTTTAAACTACAACTTCTATTTTCTAATACATATAGTTCTATTGAGGCTGTCTGTTTCTTTCTGATTGAGACTTATTTCAAAGATTTTGCCCTTTCTGTTGTTGAATTCATTGTCATCATGGTGAGAATATTCCCATATTCCCATATCTCTTTAAAATATAGTATTTTAGTGATATCAGTTCTCTAATATAATATGGTAATATAGGCTTCCTTTCTCTTTTTTTCTCATCAGTCTCCTTAGAAGTTTATCTTGTATTGATTTTAATGAGTTGGCCTTTGATTTCGTTGATTCTTCCCTTTAAAAAAATCAGTTTGTATTTTATTGATTTCCACTCTGATCTTTATGGTTTCCATTCTTTTACTCATCTGGATTTAATTTGTTCTTTTTCTGATTTCTTAAGGGGGACTCAAGAACATTGTGAATACTTTCATATTTTCTAATATAATTCTAAGGTAGTTCAGTGACATAAATTCCTCCCTGTAAATAGTTCTAGAAACATTTAATGATTTTTGACTATGATGTGTTTTCAGTTTTAAATTCAAAAGAATTCTCATTTTCCCTTTTTGTTCCTTCTTGAGTAAAGATTATTCAAAAGTATTCTATCTAGCTTCTAAATATTTGCAATCTTTCATATATCTTTCCATTATTAATAATTGATTCAATTCTATGTCAGAGAATATTACTATAGAACTTAAATCCTCTAAAGTTTACTGAGACATGATGTTTTATGTTTTATGATGTTCTATTGTAGGATAGATTATTTTATAAATGTGGATGAGGTCAAGATTGTTAGTGTTGAACAGAATTCACATCTTCATTTTCTATCTCTTGTTCTATCAGTTATTGAGAGTGATATTGAAGTACATGCTTAGATAATTTGATGTATCTATTTAATCTTTCCTTTCTATTAGATTTTGTTTGTGTAATGTGAAGCCCTTCTATAAGGTGCATAAACACATAGGTTTTGCAGAATTCTTGATAAATTGATGACAAAAGCTGTTTTGCAAAAGAGTATGCTTTAACCTTGGTAGCATTATTTGCTCAGAAATCACTTTGTTTTATATTAATATAGTCATTCCTTCATTCTTTGACTACTATTATTGTATTTTTTCTATCTGCTTACATCTAATCTACTTATCTCTTTACTTTTAGAGAGTATTTATTTTATTTTACTTTATTGTGGTAAGAACATATCATGAGATCTGCCATCTTAAAAATTTTTTGTGCATGACACAGTATTGTCACCTCTTGGAAAAACTATTGTATAGCAATCTCTATATTGTATCTTATATAACTGAACACTTTATATTTGTAACAGAAAGTCCCCGTTTCTTCCTCCCTTAACCCCTGAAACCAACATTCTATTCTTCAGTCATATGAGATTGACTATTTTATAAACCTTACATAAGTAAAATCATGAAGTATATGTCCTTTAGTGACTGGTTTATTTCAATTGACATAATGTCCTCCAGGTTCCATGTCACATATGGCCATATGGCAGAATTCCCTTTTTTTTTTTTTTTAAAGATTGATTGTTATTTCACTGTGTGTGTATGTACATTTTGAATAATGTGGCAATGAACATGGAAGTGTAGATATCTCTATGAACTAGATTGCAATTCCACATAAAGTGGGATGATTGGAGCATATGGCCTTTTTTTCCTCTTTAAGAAAAAGTGCAGGAAGGAATAAATGTCAGAAGATAGGCAGGCAGGAAGAAAGAGGAAGAAGAAGCATTTACTTGTTGTGTTTAATTGTCCATCTTGGTTGTTTCCCACAAAACTCCCCCCAGTGCAGTGTGAAAACATGGGTCCTTGAAATATATGTGGTCTAGGGCTGGCAGAGTAGAGTTAACCACTAAAACACCAGGATGTTCTATTTTTCTATTCTATTTTTAATAATTTGAGGAGCTTCCATATTACTTTCCATAGTGGACACACCATTTTTGATTCTCATCAACACTGTATGAAGTGTCAATTTTTCCACATCCTCAATCAACATTTGTTGTCTTGTTCTTTCAATAATTGCTATCCTAAAAGGTGTAAGGTAATAGGGCTTTGTACTTTTGATTTGCATTTTCCTGACAAATAATGATGTTAAGTATCTTTTAATATACCTGTTGTCCTTCCAGGACACTGTCATGAGTGAATTATATTCCACTATTGAGGCAAAACCTTCTGTATACTACCTCATGCCATGTGTATCCTGAGACTTTCCAGTGTAAACAATAGAAAAGACACTATTTCAATGCTTCATAAACACCAAATTCTTTCACCTAAATCTTGTTTGAGTGCTTCTTTCCCTAGTCTTAGGTAGATTCCTTTTTTTTTTTTATGTGTAGGCATATAGTTAGTGAATATGAAAAAGTAGGAAAATTTACAGATAGCTGAAATTTCCATGTTTGCTAATCTATTTTATGTGTAGTCTTTCTTGGGAAAATTAATTATCTTGAAGTTCCTATGCTCTCATGTCTTTTTCTGTAGGAAATACACTGTAGCCAGCCAGGTTTTGCCCACTCTGGACCACCCCCTTAGACCATCTAAAGCTATACTTGAATGCTCCTTGTTTATCTTTGGAACCACCAAACTCACTTAAGTTCAGTGATTCAAAAACCATTATTTCATTTTGCCTATTTTTCTTGCTAAAAACAGCAAGGTAAATCAGGATGGCAAATCTCTTCCTGCTACTCCATTTTGAACAGAAGTAGAACTATTACCCATAGGTTTTTGACCTTGTTAATTTTCAGATTCAGAAGGTGGTGGTAAAGTTAATGTATTATATACAGATCTTGGTTTAAAATGATGCACACCTTAAACATACATAATGTTATGATGCAATATTACTTGAAAAAAATTAATTTAAAAATATTGTCCCTACTTCATCAACATTAAACTATTTTGTTATAACATATTTTGAATCATGACGTACATTTTTGGGATACCCATTTGCCTTCAACTATATGGGTAAAAGTGATTGCTCTGCCTTTAAGTTAATATACTGTTTTCCAAATAATATTAACTATTGATGCTATTATAATGGCAACACCATCTATCTCTTTAAGCACTTCACTAAGCAAGGTGTCACCATTGACATTTATTTTTCATCATTTTCATTCATTTATTTCCAAGTTCAGTCAATTAATATCATACATTTTTTCTGATGTCTTTTGTTGCTTTTTTTCAGTATTTGCAACAAAAATCTATGACCGTCTGTAGACTAAAATATTGCAATAATTTGATAATTGACTTCTCATCAACACTTGCTTTTCTACTAATTATTCACCAGGCTATAATCAGTGCTAAATTTTTGTAAGAAAAAAAAGTCATATATTGACTTCTCACAATCTTGGGAAAATATTAAAATCCTCAAGTAAGAACTATAAGACCTATATTAAAAAATAATTTAATTTTAGTTTCATTGTAAAGAATCAATTCTTTAACATGGTGTATTACTCCTTAACATACATTACAATTGTAATGATACATCAGTTTTTATGATTATTTAATTAATGTATCTCTCCCCCACAGCCTGGTAAACAAAGTATTTGTTTATTTTCAAATGCTGAAAACTTAGCACCAGTGTTTGACACATTCTGAGCAATAATTAAATATGTGTTGATTAAATAATGCAACTTGCTTATCACATTTATACAATTATAAATGTTTAAATTAATATAATAATAAAACAATTCAAGGTGTGTGTCCAACTATAAATAAATGAAGCCCTCCAGAATTTTGACCTTATAAGTAAATGTATCTTGAAATTATTCAGTGTCAATGGTATAGACGAAGGGAAACTATGACATGGACATATGAATTTTCCTGATATGTCACTTATTAAATAAATTATATTCAGAGCGGTAATATTACATCTCCTCACTCATTCACAAAGTTGGATTTATGAAATCATGAATAAATAATCTTTAGGAAAATATTTGATTGTTTCTATTATGTTCTAATTTCTATTATAATACCATTAGGAAAAATATCCAATCATAAACACAGAATATAAAATTTAAAATATAATCTCTAAATGACTACATTGTATTTTATTAGTAAGAGTCTACTGATTTGTACAATTTCCTTGTTAAAATTTTTCCTGATAAACTCAAGGATTTTTTTTAGCTTGACCTTAATGTACTGCCAGTATGACCTGAATCTAGCTATATTCTTGAAGCCCAATTCTGTAATCTAATATTTCTGGAAATTCTAATTTTCTTCACTTCCATATTTCAGCCATTGGTCTTTTAGTGAATTTTTTTTAGTGTTATTCATAACCTGCTAATACCTTGACTATTCATTGAGCTGAGATCTGATGGCCTAACTGTTCCTGCTCTCTCTCAAAGTAAACTCTGCCATCACTGCCATTACTATATATCTCAGATATTATCCAGTGTATATCATAATTGAGGTGCCACTCAACACTCCTTTCCTTTGATATTCTTCCAATATAGAGTATACAACCAAATAAAATAGCTGAATCGAAAGAAAATGTTGTGTTCATGAATGTGCTAGTTTCTGATCCCAGTTAAAAGATATAGTAAAAGATAGATTAGAAAATATGGTTATTACTTGATTTCAAAGCAGAGCCTCATCTTTTTTACTATAAAAGGAAAATTTGGATTTATTTGTTCAGACTTGCCTAAATATTCTGAGATAATACTCTGTTGGAAATACTCCAAGGTTAGCCAGGTGCATAGATGACTACATTCCTTCTCTTGCTTGAGAAGGAAAAAAGTACTTTGGAGAATAGTCAATTTTGGCAAAGTAGGTCCTGGCATGTGTTTTGCCACATGGAAATAAAAAAGTTATACTTTGTAAGAGCATATACTATTCATTAGCTTTACTGACATTTCACATATTGTTAGGATTCCTGCCATTAGTGAAAGTTTGTTCTGTCAGGTTTTCATCAAACCCCTAATAGGGAAAGATAAGTAAGAAGATTATAAGAAGAATTCCTTCTAAATTTTATGTGTGATCAGAAAATCACCCCCAGGCTAGGCCTGCAATATAAGGATATGGAAAAGTCACAATCATTTTTCTCTAGACTATAAATAGAATTGATTAAAAGTTCAGGATTAAAAGAGAAATTTCCTTCCAGATGGTAACTGTGATGCATATTTTCTGAGGAACCTCAAAATTTATAAAAGCAAAAAAGTAATTTTTTAATTCAGACACAGAGAGCCAATTTGCCAAAGGGCAGGATTTGGACTGTATTGGTTTTAGAGTCTGATATATATTGTGCAGAAATAGTGTCTGCAATTGAAAATTTAAGACCCAGTGTTAAATTAAGAACAACGTATTTTCTAAACTAGTCGCTTTCTAAATAACTATATGAACTACAGTATGGTTATTTTTAAAAGGTTCATGAATCTATTCGTATAAAATGTTTTAGAAGAGATATATAGATAGAGCGTGATGTGGAATCATCATTATTAAGGTCTTGTACATCTATTCTCAAGAGAAACCTATACTAATATTATATTTGAATGAGTTATATTGAAATATTTTTAGAACTAATACAGTAAACACTTTGCATTTTGTCTGACGTCATGAAAATTTATTGACATATAATCTCATTTAATTTTACAACAAATTTAAGAAAATTTTAAATATAATATTTAATGGTGGCCATCATGTCTAATCATGATGTCAACTTGACTGTGTTAAAGAATGCCCAGATAGCTGGTAAAATATAATCTCTAACTGTATGAAGATTATTCTGAAAGAAATTAGAATTAACACTGGTAGAATGAGTAATGATCACTCTCACCAATCAGGTGGGCCTCATCTAATCCACTGAGAATTTGAACAGAACAAAAAGGCAGAGGAAAGAGAATTTCTTCTCCTGCTTAGCTACAACATCCATTTTATCCTGCCCTCAGATATTGGTACACTGGGTTTTCTGGCTTTTGAACTCAGATTAAGTTTAACATCATTGGCTTTTCTGGTTCTTGGGCCTTTGGGTTTCTACTACCAACTCTCTTGGGTCTCAGCTTGTTGACTGTAGATCATAGAACTTCACACCCTTTTTAATTGTGTGAACTAATAATCTTTCATAATAAAAATCTTTCTTTTTTATTTCACAAAATGATTTTATTATTTTGTGCCTGGGTTAGCAGAATTGCACACTATAATACTGCTATGCATCCATAAGCATTTTATCCAAGTACAAATGTCAAAGGCAGATTAAGTTATGCCAGGATAGCTCGTAGGAATAGGGTAGAGAAAGGGGGTGCCACAAAAGATTGAGAAACTCAAGAGAGAGTGAGATGACAGAAAGCTAGGGTCAGGAGGCCAACAGTCTCTCAACTGGAAAGCCCAGAATACCCTGCCCACCACCTATTTATTGAGTTCATACATAACATTGCTTCAAGTAGCCTATGCAAGCAAATTTATAGTTACATTGGACTTGCGTATACAACCCTTTGCTCTCTAACTACATAATTGTATCTATCTTATTTTGGTGAGTGAACAGTTACAGACACACTCCCCAATGCATTCCCGCAGTGACCCATGCCCAGTGCTCCAGGCCTGGTGTCCCTGATGTTCTGCCAGCTCCCACTATGACATTGCTTTATTTTCTGTCCACAACAAACGTATGCAATTACCTATACAAAGGTAAATAGACACTGCAGATTATTTTTCTGCATGAATCATTTTTTCTGCATGTTAAATTGTAATTACATGTCAGTATAATGTTGCTGATCTATAGAATACACTGTGAACTATCTTTCTATGTCTACACATGCTCTCAGGACTTTTACTCGGGAGAATGCTTAATAAAAAACAGTAAACTAAAGTTTGTGAAAAATAAAATAATTTGACCAAGATAATATAATAAATAATGAACCCAGAACTTAAATTCTAGATATCAGGGCAATAGACACTATTCAGTTTCATCAGGGACATTGATGCCTTAAGCATGGAAAAAAAAATGATTTCACTTAACACAGTTTTTAATCTAAAAGTCCTTGTCAAAGTATTTTTAAAGATCCTCTTATATTTGCAGTATTAAAAAAAATAATTATATATGTGCACATGCAACAGCTAATAACATCAATACATATATTACATGTATTACTTAAGACACTAAGTAATTATCACTGACAAGAAAAGTGTTTTATATTTTTTCCATTCAAAACTTCATTTGATTTTCTAGTAATGGAAGAAGCTTATGTAAGCTTTCTTTTCCTTGTTTTAAACCTGGAACTAATTTCAAGGATTTGACAACTGGAAGTCACAGCTTGAAAGTTGCTATGTCTAGCACTAGATCTAAAATTTTGAATGCTGCTTTATTTCCCAATAAAAATATGGTACTTGTACTATTGCAAAATATGTAAAGATGTTAAAGCAGCAGTAATTTATCTTATTGAAAAAGAATTGGTGAAATGTTAGGATGCTGTGGGTTTTATTTTCATTTTAAATATTTTATTTGGGATTTGAGCTATATCTATCAGAGAACTTTCCTTAAATGACGCATGGGCAAACATCAGGGAAAGCCTGGATTTTACATATAAAACATTATAGAAAGTTGTTTTTAAAGGGTAAAGTTAGAGTCTGAAAAATTGTCCTTCAAAGGTAGAGTTAGCTGCTATAGAGAAATGTCACAATATGTCAGACAGAAGAGACCTCTCATTGTGAATTAGAAACTTTTTCCCTATATGTATGTGGCCACTCCAACAATTCACAAGACTATGGTTATGCAATGTAACATAGTAACATTGGTGAATGGCTAACTTATTACAAAAGTCTAGGAATTAGCATAGTATTAGGAAGTTTGAAGATCTAATGATGGAGTATCTTTACTGGCATGACTTCTTAAGTGCCAGGTACTATTCTAAGCAATACCTAACTTAAATCATGGGCACCTCTGACTAACATAGTCTACATATTTGTGCCAGAAATGTGATTAATCTACTAACGTCTTTCTTTGCTATGAAAATCTCTTTGCCAGTAATGAATTAACTGAAATTACATATGCCAGGCTAAGGGAGTTAAATGATGTCTGCAAGTTCATTAAGTAGTGAAAATCATCAATGCTAATGCAAGAAGCTCAGCAAAGACTGGAGTATAAACTTTAGTCTCTGTTCTCAATTGTCTCCATTTCAACTGTATTATCATATCCAATAACTTAACAAAAAATGAAAAGTAAGTCACTTGTGGGACAAAGGATTGTCTGAAGTCCATCCAGTTATGGGAACTGAGACATCTCAGAGGCAGAGGGAGGAAATACTAGAAGCAAGGTAAATACAATTATCCCCATAATGAATTAAAGATAGAATATTAAGAACCTAAATTGAAGACAAAATTGGTGTGTATTGAGACAGTGATGTGAATGATACTGTAGAGAACCTGAATTAAAAGCAATTAGAAATGATATTTCCATTAAGTAATGATCCTTAAACTTTCCTAAGATAAGAATCAGTGCTAATTTAACAATTGACTCTTTAAACTTTAAAGTGAAATTTCCCCCAAATCTTTGAATATATCACATCAGTCTTACTATTGTGAAGAATAATATCTGAAGAAAAACACATAAGAGTAATGCTTCCTGACTAGGGGCAATTTTTCCCCAAGGGAAATTTGGCAATATCTGGAGATAGTTTTGATTATCATAACTGAGGAGTGGGTGCTACCATCATCTAGTGGGAAGAGGAGAGAATGTTAAACATTGTTATGCACAGAGGAGACTACCAAAAGAGCATTATTCATCCCAAAACACCAATAGTATCTAGACTGAGAAATATATACACTAAAAATTGATAATATTTATGTGAGTTATCATAACTGTAATCCGTTTTATTTTAAGTATATATTGACACTGTTTAGGTAGATAATTAGCTTTCCTTATAAAATAAACCAGTTGATAAACATTTGGAAAATTTTCATAAAAATTTCTAAATCTATCTCAACCTCTCTATCTCTTTCTCTCTCTTCTTTCACGACACACACAAAAACACACTTTCATATGTATATATATCAGAATTGAAATTAATGTTTGACTATTGATTTTATTTTCTATCAAGTCCATTTGACTATAAATTCTTAAAGGTTTGAACCATGTCTCATTTATGTTCCAAAGACCAAATTAAAGAGTTTTTTTCTCCTAAGAAGATATATGTTCAAAATAGACAAATGACCAGAGTTTGTTTTGTGCCTCTTTTGTTCAGATGGAAAAAAACAGAATGAATGCTGGTTAAATAATAATTTGGTAGTTCAGATCATAATTTAGACTTCTTTAGTTTAATCTTCTTATGTCTACACTGATGGCAGTGTGACATTAGTCAAATTATAAAATGCCTCTATGTCTCAATTTGCTCACTTATAAACCAGGGATAATAGTAATATCAATTATGCAAGGTTTTTAAAGAATTTAATGAATAAATATTTTAAAGGACCATGACAAACCTTGGGCTCACGACAAATTTTGTTAACATTTATATCCATTCTCCTCTACAAATTATTTTATAGGACAATAAAATTTGCTAGAGCTTAGAATATTCATCAAACTTCAACATTTCTTCCTGTGTCACTATAATAAATTAGATGTGGTACTTCATTCTCCTTTGCATGGAGTGCAAAAATAGAGTTTACATCAGATGTAATGTTTGGCATTTCTTAAGATTCAAGATTCCCCGAAGGCAGTGCAAGCAGAATTTAGTAAATATACCCAGAAGCGATATGCCTATGACTTGACTGGGTGTTTTCATGGGAGGGTCTACTGGATTTTGATAGCTACAGTTGACTTATGGACTGTAGGTAAACTATTTTAGTGGACTGATTGTCTCTACAATTACTGCTTGATAAGATACTTTATTATTATTTTTCTCAATGACCCCCCCTGGAGAATACTGCAACATATCTCCTACGTGTAATTCATTTGTCACTGAGAAAGAAATCTTAAGAGACTATATCAAGAATTATTGAATTCAAAATCATGATAGAGAAAATAACTATATCTCAGTTAATTGAGCAAGTTAACATAAACACTAAAGACAGAATTTCATGGTGAATATTTAGAACAAAAGTTTCTCATTGAAGTATATTAAGTGAAAAAAGACAAGACTTCTTTGTAAAAATAAAAACAAAAATAGAAAACTCACAAATATATACAAATATTTTCTGTCATAAAATGAATTTCCTGATTTTCAAATTTTAAAATTAGTAGATGCACTAAAAGCATAATTGTTGCTATTAGAAACAGATATGTCATTGAGGAGGATCAAAACAAATACCTGTAGTCTATTTTTCTTCACCAGTAATATATATTTCAATGAAATTCATGAGGGAAAAATAAAATATATGAAGAACAGGTGAAGGAAATTTCATATGAAAATAATCATAATTATGACACAGGAAAATATTACAGAGAAGGGAATAGAGCAAACTTATTTCTCTACATTGCAGAAAAATATTATTTAAAAAATTAACAATTCCTAGAAAAATTCATTTTTAGGCTGTACCTTTAGACATTACAGTAATATCCCCTATATTTCCAAGATAAGTGGATCACTTACCAGTCTTTAGACAAAAGACAAAAGAAAACTTTAAGATATTTTATCTACTGTGCGAGAAGGAAATGACAGTAGGACATGTAGAGACAATTAAGAGAAAATAATAACAACTCCAGCGCCCTCTACCCATCCTCACTATCCACATCTAAGTTCTACATATTTAGACATGCAACTCAGAAATAGTCACTTCTATGTCTCCTAATCAAATATCAAATTCATCAATATAGATACCACAAAATGTGAAAAATGTGTCCAACAAACAGAGGTCAGAAGAGTTTTACATGATTTATGCTTAAATTCAAATATATGATAATATTGTAATATAGGTTTAAAAAGCAATGATGTACAGGAGACAGTCAAAGATGGTGACCTGGTATGGCGAGATTCAGATCCTCTGCACAGAACAACTAGGAATTCACCTATTCTCCAGAAACAAACACGGAGGAAAAGCAAATACAGAGGTTATAGAGACGCAACAGCTTTCATACCTACAAAGGGTAGGCGAGGACATCAGAGTTCAGAGGTACACTGTATAATTTAGAACTTGGAATTTGGACCACGTCAAAAGGTGTGGAACTGCAGGAAGAAGTGAGTTCCTTGAGAGTCTCTCCAAAAGCAGCAAAGAGACCTCCCAAAGAGACTGGAACAAGGATGGGTGGGGAGATGGTCTTGACATAGGGCAGAAAGAGAACCAGCACCAAGGGACCTCAGCTGGAGCCTGTGTGGTAAAATTATGCTGGACATCATAACCAGAAGGCAGCTAGGGGAACTCCCCCTCCTCACTCCCTCCCACCATCATATTGCACCAGACTCTCAGGATCCACCCACCATATATCTTGCCCACTGGATATATCACTCCCAGGATTAAAGGAAGAAAGAAATCTGCAAAAGGGATGAATCCTCAAGGCTACCTACTAGTGCCACCATATGTGTGGAGGAGGAACTTCAACCTGATTGCCAATTGTGGACTAGTAACAAGGTGATCACCGTACACAACACCATTACTACAGACAAACCAAAACCACAGAAATAAAAACAGAATGCCAGCCAGTACAAAGACAAATAAATATACACAAAATGATGGATTCAATAAAAAAAACAGAGGAAAATCTGAATGCCGCCAATGTATGCAAACTCCCAGAGGATGGATTTAAGGTAACAGTGATAAACATACTCATGAAAATCAAGAAAATAATAAAGAAAGTAAAAGAGAACAACAAAAATGAGAAAGAATAAATGAGCAAGATATCAAAGAAATGAAGAATGTGATAGCTGAACTCAAAGAGGGACTCAAGAGTAGGATTAATGAAGCCTCCAATAGTCAGCGAACTAGAAGATAGTGCAGACGAATGTACATAAGGAAACCAGCATAGAGAAAAATGAATGCAAAGAAATAAAAATAGCTTTTGAGATCTATGGAATAATATCAAAAGGAACAACAATTGCTTCATAGGAGTCACAAAAGGAAAAGAGAAAACAAGGGGTGGAAAAAACTATTTGAAGAAGTAACACTTGAGAACTTCCCTAATTTGAAGAATGAAGCAGATCTCTAGAACCAGGAAACTCAAGGAATTCCTAATAAAAAAAATCCAAACAGATCTACACCTAGATATATTGTCATCAAAATCTCAAAAATAAAAGCTAAAGAAAGAATCCTAAAAGCAGTCAAAGTAAAATGGTTCTCATACAAAGGAGTATCCAAAGATTCTCTGGAGATTTCTCTACAGGTCAGAAGGGAATGGCATGATATATTCAAAACAGTAAAATAAAATTATTTTCAACCAAGGTTACCACACCCTGTGAGAATATCATTCAGAATTGAAGGAATGATAAAGAGCTTTTCCAATAAGCAAAGGTTAAAGGAATTCATCACCACGAAATTAGCTCTACAAAAAATATTAAAGGATGCTGTATAAAGTCTAAACAAACACCACCTAAGATCAAGACAACAAATATAAAAAGTGGGGAAAAGAAGAGAATAAAAATGTGCTTGGTTAGAATGAGTATAAAGCTAATGTGCTTTCAAATAAAAAATAGGAAATAAACATAGAATTGTTAATGACAACTTCAGAGTAATCTCAAAATACATCTCCAGGGAAAAGCAAAGAAGAAAACAAATGGGGAAACCAATAAAAACATAACAATACACTACCCACCAGAAAAAAAGAGAAGAGTAAAGGCATTGTCTGGAACACACAGAAGAGACTTTACAAAATGACAATAAGTAACTATATATGAATAATCACCCTAAACATTAATGGACTGAACTCCCCAGTCAAATGACACAGAAAGGCTGAATGGATTAAAAAGCATAACCCTACCTTCTGCTGCATTCAGGAAACCCATCTTCTTTCAAAAGATAGAAAGGCTCAAAGTCTTTGCTTGGAAGACATTCCTACAATCAAATAGCAATTGCAAAAAAGGAAGAACAGCTATATCTATATCAAATAAAATAGATTTCCAATGAAAAGACATAGCAAAATACAGAAATGGATATTATATAGTGATTAAAAAATCAATCCAGCAAAAAGACATAATGCCTATTAACATATATGCACCAAATATATATATATATATATATCAACCAGGCAGAAAATTAACAAAGAAACAACTGCTTTAAATGACCATCTGGAGCAGATAGGTCTAACTGACATATATTGAACACTTTACCTAATAACTACGGATTTCATTTTCTTCTAAAACACACATGGAACATTCTTAGTGATAGATCATATATTGGGACACAAAACATGTCTCCATGAATTTGCAATACTGAAATCTTACTCAGCATCTTCTCTGACCACAATGTCATAAAACTAGAAATCAGCCACGTGAAGAAAGGAGGAAGACCCCTAATTAATTGGAGCCTATACAATATGCTTCTGAATGTCTCTGGGTAAAAGAGGAAATCAAAGAGGAACTTAAAATATTGTTAGAGAAAAATGAGAATGAAGATATGAGCTACCAGATTCTATGGGTTGCAGCAAAAGCAGTACTTAGAGGGAAGTTCATTGAAATCCAGGTCTGCTATAAGAAACAAGAAAAACTGCAAGTAAACAATCTAATTTGCTTTTAAAACAACTAGGGAAAGAAGTAAAATTAAAGCCAAAATTAGCTGGAAAGGTCAATAATCAAAATTTGCACAGAAATAAATGAAATAGAAAACAAAAAGACAATCCAGATCGAAGAAACCAAAAGTTGGTTCTTTGAAAAAATAAATTAAATTGACAAATCATTGGCTAGACTCACAAAGAAAAAGAGAGAAAAAACTCTCATAACCAGAATCAGAAATGAAAGGGGAGAAGTTACAACGGACACCACAGAAATATGAAACATCACAAGGGACTATTAAAAACAGCTCTATGCCAAAAAGGTAAACAAACTTGAGGGCATGGACAGCTTTTTAGAAAAATATAGTCTACCAAGACTGAACCTGGAAGAATTGTAAAACCTGAGCAGAACAATCACAAGCAAAAATATTGAAGAGGTAATTAAAAGTGTCCTGAAATATAACAGCCCAGGACCAGATGGCTTTTCTAATGAGTTCTACTAAATCTTCAGAGAAGAATTAATACCTATTCTTCTCAAATGCTTCCAAAATATTGAGAACATGGATCATTCCCAGATATTTTTTATAAGACCAACATCACACTGATAACTAAAGCTGATAGAGATGTCACCAAGAAAGAAAATTACAAACCAATGTATCTAATGAAAATAGATGCAAAAATTCTCAACAAAATTTTAGCAAATCGAATCCAACAGTGTATCAAAATGATCATCCATCATGACCAAGTGGAATTTATCCCAGGGATGCAAGGATGACTCAACATATATAAATCTGTTAATGTAAGACAGCCTATCAACAAAGCAAACAAACTAAAAACACCTCACGTGATCATATGAACAGGCACGGAAAATTTTGACAAGATCCCACACCCATTTATAATTTAAAAAAAGTCTTGCATAAAATAGGAATAGAAAGTACATATCTCAACATAATATAGATCGTATGTATCACAAACCCACAGCCAACATCACAGATAATGGCAAAAAATTGAAAGCATTTCCTCTAAGGTCAGGAAAAAGGCAAGGTTGCCTGTTCTCACCATTGTTATTTACCATTTTACTGGAGGTCTTATCCAGAGGAATAAGGTAAAAGAAAGGAAATAAAAGGAATCCAAATTGGAGAGGAGAAAGTAAGTATCATTATTTGCAGATGAGATGATTATATTTATGGAAAACCATGAAACTTGTTAAAAACTATCAGAACTCATCAATGAATACAGTAAAGTGGCAGGCAACAAAATCAATGAGCAAAAATTGGTTTCATTTTTATATGCAAACAGCAGGCTAAAAGAAAATGAAACCAAGAAAACCACACCATTTAAAGTAAAAAGATCAAATATATTGCAACACACTTAACAAAGGAAATGAAAGACCTGTACAATGAAAACTAAAATTCCTTCTTAAGAGAAACAGAGGAGGATAAAAAGATGTATGTGGAAAGACGTTCCCTGTTCATGGCTGGGAAGAATCAACATCTTCGAAATGTCCATCTTATCTAAATCAACATACAGATTTAGTGCAATCCCCATTAAAATCCCACAGGCTTATTTTCAGTAACTAGAACAAGAAATATTAAAATTTGTATGGAATAGCAAAATATCCCAAATAGGCAAATCAATTATTAGAAGAAAAGAATGAATCTAGAGGGATAACACTCCCAGACATTGAGTGGTAGTGATCAAATGGCATGGTGCTGGAATAACAGAGGCACAGATCAATGGGAATAGAATTGAATTACCAGAAACTGACCCACTCACATACAGTCAGATAATCTATGACAAAGGAGCCTAAAGCAAACAATGGAGAAAGGAAAGGCTCTTCAACAAATGATTTGAGAAAACTGGACAGCCACATGAAAAAGAATGAAGCTAGGCCACTCTCCAGCACCATTGACAAAAATGAACTCAAACTGGTTAAGAAACTTGGATACAAGATCAGAAATCATAAAATTTATGGAGGATAATGTAAGGAAGACATCCCATGACATTAATCTTAGAAAGGTCTTCAGAGACTCAACTCCAGTATCAAGGGAAACAAAAAGGAAAATAACCAACTGAGACGACATCAAACAAAAAATCATCTTTACAGGGAAAGTAAACCACCAAAACAAGACAACCTACTCACTGGGAGAACATATTTGCAGTCCATGTTTCTGACAATGGCTTAATATCCAAAATATACAAAGAACTCATAAAACTCAATATAAGAAAAACAGGTTATCCAATCAAAAAATGGGAAGATAAATTGGAGAGACATTTTTCTGACGAGATTGTACAGTCAAATGCCACATGAAAAGATGTTCCTACTCCCTGGCTATCAGAAAAATGCTGATCAAAACAACAATGATTTGGAGGAGGGCAGTATGTATTGACATATATATGAAGAATGGGGAACAATTAAGTTTATTTTAATGTGTAAAAATTTTTAAAAATTTTAAAAATGAAACAATGAGATACCACCTCACACCTTACAGACTGGGTATTGTCCAAAAGTCTGAAACAACAAATGTTGGTGAGGATGTGGAAAAAAAAGGAACAATTTTACACTGTTGATGGGAGTTCATACTGGTGCAGCCACTATCAAAAATAGTTTGGAGATTTCTCAAAAAGTTGAGTATGAAAATTACATACGATCCCATTGTCCCACTTCAAGGTATCTACCCAAAGACACAAAAACACTAACTATCAGAGACTAACGCAACCCTATGTTTATTTCAGCCCTGTGTATAATAGCTAAGAACTGGGAACTATGTAAGTGCCCAATGTCAGATTAATGAATAAAGAAGATATGGTTATATATATATATATATATATATATATATATATATATATATATATATATATACATTGGAATGCTACACAGTCATTAGAAGAGATGAAATCCTGTCATTTGAATAAACCTGGGTGGAATTAGAGCTAATTATTTTAAGTGAAATAAGCCAAAAGAGAAATGATACCAGATGCTCTCACTTATAGAATGTGAATATAACAAAGGAACAGACAAAACAAACCAACCCTTGGACTCCTGCAATAGAACTGAGGTTACCAATAGGGAATGGACAGGGAAGATGGGTAAAAGTGGTGGCAGAGCCCACTGGACAATGGTGAAGAACACTTAGTGAAGGGCAGGGTGTGTTGACATATATCTTAGGAACAAGGAAATGGCACATATGGGGAACCTACAAATATGAGTTTATTTTAATGTGTAAGATAGAAGTGACTGCAATGAGTTTTTTTTAAAGAACAGAAAAACAAAACAAACAAACAACAACCACACCTGACCACCACAGTCCTAATTCCCATCACCTCCACCAGAATCACTCCTTCCATCCCTGTTGCTGGTGAGTGTGATATGATGTTCACAGATTGAGGTGAAAATTCAAGGTCCTGAAAATCATATAACAGTATAAATAAAAGAAGCAATAAAATAATAAAAACACAAAAAAGTAATGATGTAATCATTACAGATGATCTCCCATATCTGTGATTCAATTTATGATTTTTTCAATTTCCCATAGTGTGAAGGGATACACCTTTAGTAGAAATGTTGATACGATGCTTTCTCATAATGCTGGGTCACAGTAGCAGGAAATCTCTGCTCCTAGTCAGCAATTTCAACTTAGGATATTTTCTATTTATGATCAGTTTTTCCAGATGTAACCTCCTCAGAAGTTAAGGAATATCTGTAGTAAAACCATAGATAAAATGTATAAAAGCATATACTTATATATGTATTCATATATATACATATACATACATAATAATTCAGAACTAAAGTGTTTCATACTTGTGGAATAAAATAAGAGTTAAAACACGGATGTAAAATCATTTTATATTAAGAATTAATATTGTAGGAGGATGAAGTCACAAAGCAAAATTTTTAAAAAGGTATCTTCCAATGGAAAAACTGTAGGTGAAGAAGTCATCTGGATGAAAGCAAAAATGAAAGTCTCAGAAATATGGCTTTATTAATCACTGGCATGAAAGAGAAGGATCAGGCAAAATTTACAAACAGAATAGAACTTAAGAACTAGGGGAGGAAAGAGATGAATGATTAGAAAGATAAAGAGTAGGTATAAATTAGAGGAACAAATTGAATATCAGTTATACCATTAAGTGTGGAGAAGCTGAATCCCTTTCCAAAATATAGGAGGTCCTAGAATAAAATCTCTTCCTTCAATTTTGTTTGATTATAACACTGATGAAAAATAAAGAAGCACAGCTGACTTTGACCAAAATGATGATATCCAAGGATCTGGTTTTGCTTTATGTTGTAGTTTCCAGGAATCTATTGACCACAATAAGTGATGACTCACTGTACAGACACTGTCAGATTGGATGTCTTAGGTAGGGTGATCTTTGCCCATGGGGTCCCTGGACAAAATTTTAATAAACCATAGTGACACAGGGTCTGAGAGGAATGTGAACCTGCCTTCCCAGAGAAGTTTCTAATTTTGTGTAAGACTACGGTCACCAGACTGTTTTCTAAATTATTTGATGCCTAGGGGCTTAAAATAAACTGGCCATTGGAACTTGATTATACTACATCAGCTTTAATTTTAATCTTCAATGCCCTTTTTGAAATGCAAGGAAGATCCGAATTCCCTTGGGAATCTAAGAGGTTAACTAAATTCAAAGCTTGTGTTTTAATGAAAATATTTAACTCTATTCCATGTTTAGCAATAGAACTTTAACGTAGCCTAAAAGTCAAAAGTAGAAACTGATTTTAATATGTAACATATATATGATTTATATTTATATATATTCATATATATATGAATGAGGAAATATTCTCAAAAATAATCATAGAATACTAGGGAATATTTAAAAAATGATATCTAATTTAAAGTAAACCAGAAAATAATAAAACCCAGAATAATTCAATAAGCCTATAGGAATCACATAAGGATGTATTTAGATAATAGATAAATTATTATTGTTATAAACCTATCATAAAAACAAATTAAAATGGTCAATTAAATATTCAAACAAATTAAATGAATAAGAAGTAAATCAAAGAATTGAAAACTATTATTACTAACAAAATATGAAAAACAGAAAATAGAACTGAACAATAGAATCAAAGTCTCTTTTTAAAAGGCCAATAAGTCTTTCTAAGCTTAATATATGTCAAAAGGAGAGAAAATTATAGTTTTTTGCTCTTCAAGGCATAGATTCAGGTAAATCTCATATCAGGAATACTGATAGAATTAAGCCAACACTAATAAATGTATAATGTATACATGGAAAAAAATCTAGAACATAAGTGAAAGGAAGATACCTTTTATTGGGTTTGGAAAAAATATATTTCTAAAATGGAACACTAGATAGGGATTTTTTAAATCTGTCTAAAGGTAATCTAATCTGTATGAAATGCCTAAACAGTTTTCTACCACGTTGGGGTTCATTCTACAATTATTTAAGATTATAGTAACTGATAGACTTAATATTCCAACATATGAAGATAATTCAAATAATAGTTACTTAGAAATAGAAATAGAATATGCAAAATAATACAATAGCATATTGAATCAAGCCATCCATAAAGCCAACATAATATGCTTAGTCATCTTCTATTATAGAAAGTTCAGTGCAAGGAAAAATCTTAAAGATGGACAAAAATAATTTAGCAATAGATTCCAAAGGTCAATTGACAAAATTCAGCAGAGATATATAGAAAAATTATAAGTTAATAGGAGAAAACTAATTTACAAGGATAGAATTAATTTTCAAAGCACAATAAAAAACATCAGATAACATGCAAAATATTTGTCTTTTCCATTAAAATTCAGGAATGAAAGAAGAATGTTTTTTCTCAGCTACTATTATTCATGACCAGGAAATATTTTTACACATTTTGAGAAGACATAACAAAGAAAAAAAACACAACATTATAGATAGATATGTGATAGATGATAGGATGATAAATAAGAAAAAACACATGTCACCATTTAAACAAATGAGAGAATTTTTAAAGGTATGAATGAAAAGATAAATAGAAGCACAGTTTTTCTTTAATTTTAATAAAAGCTATATTTAGTAGAAATGCACACACCAAGAAATATATATTCAAAACAGTGATCAATGTTAAAAGAAATTGAAACATAAATATAAAAATGAATACAACTTAAAGGAAGAAACCATTACTTTTAAAGGACATTGAAACTATTAGATAAAATTTTCTTTATGAAAAAATTTAATTTGCAGAAATGATCTTCCAAACTAATATATAAACATAATGGCATTCCACTGAAAATCCCTGAGGATCATTCTCTATATTCTATTATTAATATGAAAGTTTACACTTCTATTAAACAAACCAAAAAATATAGAAGATGATGTTCATGAAATATTGAATTTTCCTATAAAACCACTATAATTATAACATGATATTATCATAGGAATAGTGAATTAGATTAGCATAACAGAATACACACTACAAAAGTTTGATATTAAAATGTGATATTTTTCAATTCATTAGGGAACGAATGTTTATTAATGATATTGTGATTATCCATCTAAAGCAAAATCACATTTTCTATTTTTTCATTTTATTAATATAATTGATAATCCTCAACATATAAGACATTTAAATGCCAAAAATAAATTACACAACAGAAGGTAGAGAAAAAATATGAATATTTGAAAATTAATTGAAATTTGCTCCCCACCCCACCCAAGTCAGAAACACATGATAATAAAGAAATGATAAGTATAATTAGCAATATGAAAAAATAAAGCAATGAAAAAATATATTAATCAGAGTCATCAGGCAACTGTGGACTGTTAAACATTTTTGCAATCTATATGGAGTAAAACTACAAATAAATATATTATTTTTAAATAGTCTAAGATATAAATTCAATAAATACAGTCTGGAGAAAACTCTAAAAAGGATAGAAAAAGCAAATTCACCATGAAAGTTAATAAAATGTATTTATCTTTATTGTCAGTAAAGAAAATGGAAATTAAATAATATATCAAATTGCCGAAAAGGAATACTCTCATTTTTAATGTGAATATGGGCACTCTGATATTTTGCTGAGAATTTCTTGATTATGATGTCATATTTAAAAATACATGATATCTATAACATTTTAATGTGAATAATCCTTTATTTTATGAGAATTATAATGTTAAACTAAAGAAATGAAATCGTTTTGTACAAATATATTATACATATTTATATATTTGTGTAAATAAAACTGTATTGTACAGGATTGGTTCTATTAAGCCTAAACTGAAAATACTGACTTTCTTTAATAATTATCTTGTCAATATAATGCCATATTATATAGTATTGTTTCATATTTGTTGCATAATATTTAATAGTTCCTAAGTAATTTATTCATTAACAATTCCTCCAATAAAAACTTAAGTCCTTTCCAGTTTGATTATTGTTTTACTAATTAGGTCTTTGATTACTGACAAAATTATCTCAGAGATTTTATGAGTTTCCGGGGAAAGTGCCATGGTGAAATCAGCAGCACTGTCTACCCAACAGATGAATAGCCCCAGAAGCTCACATGAGCTCCAGGAAGAGGAACTTTGAGAGTGGTGAGTCCTACCTGCACTGACTCAAATGTCCAGACGTAGAATGTAGCCTACCAATTCAAGGGGAAGCATTCCGTAGAGGAGGGAGAAGAACTTGCCTCAGCAGATATCCCTACCATTGCTGACATGAGTGATCCAGAGGCCTTAACACTGAGTAACATTTCTATCTCTGCATGAGGAACTCTGCCTGCTACTAAGCTGAGCAAACCAGCAGGCCAGTGTGAAATGAACTTACACAAGAAGACCACACAGCACACAACACCTCACCATCCACAACAGCCTAAAGACACCGACAACTAAGATGTAAACAAGGGAAAAGGAAAAAAAAAAGTCTCAGCATCAACACAGGGCAGAAAAGGGGAGACATGCCAGTATTCATATCCTTAAACAAAGAATGAATGATTCAAAGGAAGGAAGAGATCCGGAGCTCCTCAGAAAAGAAATCAAATGACACAAAATGTGTCAATCTAACAGATAAAGAAGTCAAAGTGTTTGTTATAACAAAGCTGAATGATCTGCAAGATGAATATTTAAATACCCAAGGGAAGTCTAAGAACTAAGATAAGTGATAGAGATGACAACAAAGAGACTGAAGCTATAAAGAAAGTCAGAGATCCTAAATATGAAAATGAACTGAAGAGAAACATGGAAATTCCCATAAAGGAAATCAAGAACTGAAAAAAGAAGTGATAGATGACAAGGACTACTTCACCCAAGAGACTGAGACTATAAAGCACAGGGATGATAGATAAAAATATAGTCAGTGAGTTTAAGACAAACATGTTAATTTCCATAAGTAGACTCGATCTCATACAGGTACAAACCTCAGAAACTGAAGACAAAATCCACAGAAATTGAAGAAGCAAACCATGTGGAAGAAGACAGAGAAACAGACAGATAAAACAGAGAAACCCTGTGAGAAATCAAATACCATGAGAAAAAAAAATTGCTATCCCTAAAAATGAGGAGAAAGGAGCAAAAATTTTATTTAAAGAAGTAATGATAGAAAACCTCCCACACCTGACTACAAAATACCACATCAGATCCAAAGACAAGCATAGGTTGAAAGTAAAGGGAAAAAAAAATCTCAAAGCAATGGGGATTAAAGAAAACCAGAAATTGTAATACTAATATCAAACAAGATCGATTTACAAATAAAATGGGTAACACTAGGCAAACATGGATATTGCATCATGGTCAAAGTGTTACTGCATCAAGAAGAAATAACTATCATTAATACAAATATACCAAATGCCAGTATATTATATTATATTATATTATATGTGTACATATATACACACACACATATATACTAACAGACGTAAAGGGAGACATTGACAGCAATATAATAATAGTAGGAGATTTCAACATTTCTCTTATAGCAATAGATAGATCAAACAGGCAGAAAAATCAATCAATAAATGACCTAAATAAAATAATAGATCTATGTATCTAATAGACTTATACAGAAATTTCTACCTTGATGAGAAAGATTATACATGCTTCTCAAGTGCCCGTAGAACATTCTCTAGCATAAACCATGTTTTGGGACATAAAACAAGGCTTAATAAATATAGCAAGATTGAAATTATAGGTAACTTCTTCTCTAGCCACAAGGGTGTCAAACTAGAAATGAACCATAAACAGACTTGAAAAAACATAAAGATGTGGAGATTAAACAGCATACTTTTGAACAATTCCTGGATCAATGAAGAATTTTAGACAAAATTAAAAATCATTTGAAACAAATGAAAATAAAGAAATGTGCTTTCAAAACATTTGGCATGCAGTGAAAAAGGTTTAAGAGAAAAGTTTTATAGCAATATAAGCACACATCAAAAACCAAGAGACATCTCAAATTGAGTATCTAACCACATACCTGAAGAAACTAGAATAAGAAAAACTGACAAAAAATGAGCAGAAGAAAGGAAATCATGAAAATCAGAGCATTTAATGAAATAAAAACCAAGACCATTCAGAAAGTCAAAAGCTGGTTTAAAAAAAAAATAAAGTTGATATACATATAGCCAGATTCATGGAGAAAAGAAGAAAGAAAATCCTATTAACAGCAATTAGAAATAAAAGAGGGGAAATACTATAGACATTCCGGAAATAAAAAGAATCCTAATGAATATCTATGAATACCTTTATGCAAAATATTTGCCACTCTTAAAGAAATGGACAGATTGCTAGAATCCTACAGGCTTCCAAACTGATCCAGAAAAAAACAGATAGCTCAAAACCAGTCACAAGTGAAAAAATTAAAGCAGCAGTCAAAGGCATACAAACAAACAAACAAAAAATAAAACAAAAGCCCAGGACCAGCTAGCTTCACTAGTGAATTCTAACGAACATTCAAAGATAACCTAGCAGCCCTCTTCCTTAAACTATTCCACGAAATTGAAGAAGAGAAAAAACACCCAATAAATTCTGTGAGGTTGACATTACACAAATTCCAAAATCAGAGGACAGTACCAAAAAAGAAATTACAAACTGATATCATGGATGAATATAAATGCAAAAATACTCAACAAAATTTTGACAAATCAAATTCAACAACATGCTAAAAAACTGTATAACATGACCATGTGAGGTTTCTTCCAAGCATGCCAGGATGCTCTAATATACACAGATTAATCTATGTAATATAACCCATTTAACAAAAGGAAAAACAAAACTCATATGATCATATTGATAGAGGCAGAAAAAGTGTACTTGACAAGTTTCAATCCCATGTATGATAAAAACTCACTGAAGTGAGACATAGAAGGCACATACCTCAGCATAAAATTAAAGCCATATATGACAAATCCACAGTTAACATCATACTAAATAGTGAAAAACTGAAAGTCTTTCCTCTAAGATCTGGAACCAGACAAAGATGCTAACTCTCACCACTACTATTCAACATAATTCTGGAAATCTTGATCAGAGCAATAGATAAGACTAGAACATCAAATTAATCCAAATTGGAAATGAAGACATAAAATTATCATTATTTGCAAATGGTATAATGTTACATGTATAAACCTCAAAAGCTTCTACCCAAAGCCACCCCCTGGTGGCCTAGAGGATAAGGCCACCAGATACAGTCAGCATATGTATCCCAAAAATCCAGGTTCCAGACCTATGGTTGAGGGAACAACCAAAATGAACTAAATAAAATAAAACTTTTTTCTTTCTCCCCTTTTTTCGTGCCTGGCTGCCTGCCTGTCTATTTGATTTCATCTCTGTCTGCACATTTCCTTAAATAAAATAAATAAATAAATGAAAATTTAAAAATAACTCTACCAAAAGTTTGTAGAAAAAAAATACACATATGAAGCAGGATGGCTGACTATAAAATCAACACACAAAAAATCAGTAAAACTTTCATATGCAAATGAGAAATTAGAGACAGAAAAATAAAGAAAATAATTCCATTCACAGTAGCACCAAAAAAGATAAAATACCTGGGAATAAGTTTAAGAAAGAAGGTGGAAGATCTATACTCTGAAAACTACAAAACATTGATAAAATAAATAGAAGACACAAATACATGGAAGAGTATTCCATGCTCATAGGTTAGAAGAACTAGCATAGTTTAAATGTCCATCTTGTCCAAAATAATATACAGATTTAATGCAATTTAATGCAATTCCAATAATAATTTCAGGAACATTTTTCAAGGAAACAACCAATGAACATCTCAAATAGTCAAAACTATACTTAAAAACAAAACAGAGGAATCAAATTCTCCAACTTTAAACAATACTACAGAGAAACTATTTTTAAAACAATAATGTTTTGCAACAAAAAAAGACACATACACACCAATGGAATAAAATGCAGAACCCAGAAATAAAATCACACCCATTTTGATAGCTGATCTATAACCAAGGAACTGGAACATATAATGGAGAAAAGAAAGTTTGTTCAACGAATAATGCTGGGAAAATT
This sequence comes from Solenodon paradoxus, assembly GCA_004363575.1. Lineage (NCBI taxonomy): Eukaryota > Metazoa > Chordata > Mammalia > Eulipotyphla > Solenodontidae > Solenodon > Solenodon paradoxus. Next base: position 184,399 of record RJWH01000011.1, read on the forward strand.
GGATAATCACTTGTTAAAAAAAGAGTGAAGCAAATTATTCATTGGTGTCACACACAAAAATTATTTCAAAGTGGATCAAATATTTGGATTCAATATATGGATTTAAATCATAAAATATATAGAGGAAAGTATAAGAAAAATGCTACATAACATCAACCTCAGTGATATCTTTGGGGAAGTGAAACCTATAGCAAAGGAAATTAAAACTAAATAATTCAGACTGTTATCAAACAAAAACATTTCTGTACAATGAAAGAAACCACCCTAAAACAAAAAGACAACAGACTGTGAGAATTTACTTGTACAATGTATGTCAGATAAGAGCTTAATCTCCAAAACATATAAAGAACTCAAATACCTCAGCAACCCACAATCCGAAGGCCCACTGAAAAAAATGGACAGAAAAGGTAAATAGTCACCACTCTAGAGAAGACACACAGATGACCAACAACAAATGAAAAAATATTCTATATCACTCATCATCACAGAAATTCATATAAAGCCACAATGAGTTATCACTTTATGTCGGTGAGAAAACCATATATAAAAAAAGACTATAAGTATCAAGTACTGGAGAGGATGTGGAGAAAAAACAGCCCTCCTATGCTGCTGGTGAGAATGTAAATTAGTACAACCTTTCTGTAAAACTGTATAGAATTAAACTGCACCTATATTGATAGCTAATCTGTAGCAAAGGAGCAAAAAACAAATAATGGATGAAAGAAAGTCTAGTAAATAATGTTGGGAAAATTGCATCACCATTTGCTAAAAAAATGAAGGCAGATTATTCATTTTGTTTAATTATAAAGTGGGGTTTATCGTTTGATTCAGCAATCCTACTTCTGTGCATATACCTAGAGATCACAAAAACTCTAATTAGTAAAAATATCAGCATCCCTATGTTCATAGCAGCATGACTCACAATCGCCAAGATAAACAACCTAAGTGCTTATCAACAAATGATCATTTGATAAAGAAGCTGTGGTAGATACACTCAGTAGAATTCTCTGCAACTATTCTATAAAGACGAAATTGTGCCTTTTGCTACTACCTGTATGGAATTGGAGGGGGTCATTCTGAGCAAAATAAGCTAGAGAGAAAAAGAGAAGTACAGCATGGCGGTTAAACTCATTTGACATATAAAGAAATAAACAAATAAACAAAAACAAACAGACAAATATCAGCAAAATTCCCAGAATGCAAAACTGGGGGAAAGGAAAGGGAAGAAAGGAGTTAACGAGGTGGTGGTAAAGGACACTGGAACTCTGTTGGTGGGTGTAGTTTGAGATACTCACAGACTGAGTTGCAATTTCAGTAATTTTAAAATACATAGCAATGTGTAATTATAAAACAATTAAAATGAGATCTTAGCTTTCTTTTAAACAAGATGAAAATAGGATATACACATTCCTTTATCATTTGCTAGCCCTCCCATATTGTTGATATACAAGTTTTTTCCTTTTTAAATTTTTAATATTTGTTTCACTTACAATGCCATGTTTACACTGTTATATAATTTTCCTAATGTTGAATTTATACCTCAGTCAGTGTACATGTCACACCACACACACCACCAGAATTCTAGTTTCCTTTAGCACCACCCTATTAACGCTCTCACTCTCTTTTTCCCTCCCCTTTCTATCCTCCCAGTCTTAGACAACGCAACATTTTCTGTGATTTGAATTATGGTCATATGTTTTAAAGAGATTACTATGAATTTACTATATAGTGATTTATTTGCATTTTACAATTGCTTAGCTAGATTGCCATGAAATTGATTTTGCAAAGCCAAATATATGCACTGTATTTGCAAGTACACTGCTATACTATTCTGTAAAAAAAGAATCCTAATCTGATTATAAATTGCTCATGTAATCATAGTCGCGTCTCATTTGATTAGGTTAATAGAGTGTCTGAAATTGTGTATATAGGAAAGCTATTGAGATCATCTCAATGTGTTCAAACTTTTGCTAATGTATCCCTTTCATCTCAGCATTTTCTAATTAAACTATGCTCCTTTAAGTCCCTTAAAAATAAAACAGACAGATAAATAAGCAAAACAAATGGTAATCTTTTATGGTGTCAAATTCTTAAAGTTAGAAAAAAATTAGAAAGTGTCTTTTGAACATATTCTTTTAAAAGTAAGACATTCAATCTTAGCACAGAGCAAAACACAATCCTTTCTAAACAAATTAAGAACTCTTTTTTTAAAATTTATTTTTAAAGGCAAAACACAGGCAGAAATGAAGGTGGTAGACAGACAAGCAGGAAGAGAGAGGAGGAAAAAGCATTTTATTATATTGTTCACACTGGTTGTTCTTCCTGGACCTGGGACTCAACCACAAGGCTCTGTGGCCTGTGCTCATTCAGAGGTGTTGGACCAAACTGCAACTCCACCAGGTCACACCTCTTTAAAATTCTGTAAAGGTTAATTAAAGAGAACATATTAAGAAGTCAATTATAATTAACTAGAGAACTAGAAATCCAAATTATACTTTTCTATTCAAAAATCGAGTCTGTGTTCCTCAATTATGCATAGCAATAATTACCTGGTATATTATAAACTGCATTACTTCTGCTCTTTCTGTAGATCTGCATACCTGTAACTAGTTATCATTGTGATCAAATAATTTGGAGAAAAACTGAACAATAAAGTTCATATCAATAGACTGGGATATTACAAATCTTAAATTTAATCTAACAGATATTCAACTCAATTATATCTACTGTGGAGCATTTTCTCCTCTAGTTATTCTTTCTCTGTAAAGAATATTCAATTCAGAGTTATCTGTTCCTCCTCTTTTTAGCATATCCGGGATTGCCATGAGCACAGATTTTCTTTTCCAACTGCACTCAGTTGATGTCTCTGTCTCCTCCTTGACAATTCTTAAAACATCAATTAAGCAAAAACTCATTTCTGCTGCTTAACAGGTTGCATGTACTAACCACATTCCCATGTGGTGTCCAAGGATGAGGACTGAAAAGAAATTGGGAGTGTCTGGTACCTGGATTCTCCATCTCTGCTCTGGCTCCAGCTGGGGTGAGAAGTTCTGCTAGTGACATCAAATAATTAAATGATTAACAAATCAATAATGACAGTATTTTCCCTTTCATTAATTAGTTAATAAATAGAATTTCTTATTTTATAATAAAAAAGCTTTTATAGTAGGCTATTACCATCAAATGAAGATACTGTTTTGTTCTCTTGTCTTTATTAAAAGAACAACACAGAAGAACATTTCATCATCTAGTTTTACAAGTACAGCTAGATGCATAAATAAAATGAAACAGATTATGACAGGATTTCATTTTTGCTTTTTTCTATGCAGAGGAATTCTACCTTATTGCTGTACATAGAGAATTATCCTTTTTTTTGGAGAAGCAGTCAAGATCTCACCTTTGGGCAAAATTGTGAAAAAACACCCTCCATAAGACACTGACAGGATATTGCTTTGTTTGTCAAAGATAAATCACATCAGATCTTCCTACACAATGTTTCTAAGGAAACCATTGTTATTTTTCCACGGGAACAATTCAGTTATTTAGTCAAAGGGTTTTGCCACAGCAAAAGGAGAATACTGGATTGATATTTTTTTTTTGGCACTTTTTGTTGTTGACTACTTTGGATTGAGTCATTAAAACTGCTCTTTATAGATGATTCTGTCCTTACTCTTGGTCTACTGAAGGGTAATTCAAGGATTTGTCATATAAAAAGAGTGTCTATTAGCCCATAAATGCCACTATAGGAATTAGAAAAGACATTCCTTAATGCTGGACAACTCCTATATGGTGACTTTGCATTTATATTAAAGGAACAATTACTATCCTCCTTGAAGATAATTAGCATCTCCTCTAACAAAGATGTTCTGCTTCAGAGTGTCCATTGTTTGTAAACATTTCCTAATATATGTGTACCTCACCTTTTTTGGACATTCTTTACAGTTATCATGTTTTTTATTCATAGTTCTTATTTATATTCACATTATTTATTCAAAATAGAGAAAGTTTAACATTGGTCTTTCCTAATATCTTAATTTCATAAATGTATATTTTCTCAATTACAAATTGTGTCTGAAAGATCAGTGTTGCACAGGTTATAACATCAAATATAGGTTCGCTATTTTAAGTAAAGCATATAGAAGTCCAACAGAACAATGGTCCTTCCTGTCTTCTCCTTCTGTCTTCCATTCTCTCACCCACCTCTTTTCTTACCAACTTCTTCCCTCCTGCTCTACTTTCTGTCTTCCTGTCACTAATTTCTTTCATCTTTATTGGGAAAATTTTAAAATTTTTTCATAAAAAACATTTTTTGTTTTTAATTTTAAGCTCAGAAGCTTCTGCTTAGGCTATCTATATTGATAAATTTTCTGATTCTATCTAGATTCCTTAACTATGTGACTGTTTTTATACACAAATAAAAATATAACTGTACAGAAGTTTTAAAGAGTTCCACTAATATTAGAAAATGTTTACAAATGAGGGCCCCCTTAAAGCTTAGCATCTTTGTTAGAGGAGATGTTAACTATCCTTTATAGAAATAAGTGATTATTCAAACTCTCAGAATAAAGTATATGATGCCATATATAATGACAGAGCATTCAAATTTATAATTGCTGTAATAATATCATTAAGTACACTGATTTGTATTAATTTCCTCTATAACACAATGGGAATTAAATTTGAGGACACACTAAGCAAAAGAACTAGAAAACTGATGGTATATAAATAGAAATAGTGTAACATGTCAGCCTAAAGATAACAACATGATATTTACAAAGTTCTATTGCTTTTCTGACTGAATTGTAAAAAGTTATCACTGAGGTAAGTTGATTGACTTGTGAGCCAAACTCTCAACAATTTAAAATCAAATTGTTATTCATTCAAGCTCTTCCTCATTATCTTCGATTTGCAAACATAGGGGGTTTAATAAATTTCAAGCATATTTTTACATTTTCCTTTCATATTGTAGCATTTCTCCTTTCAAAAATGATGCACATAATGTATGTCAAAATCTATTTTTCCTCGAAACTTCAAATGTATCTAGGGCTTTATTAAAATCGTATAAATTGGCAATTCCATAAGGATAAATGGCTTAAATTAGAGAGAATATGTATTTCAAAATGTTCAAACATATCTATATCTCAGTATATAACAGTGGGGCAATTATATGGTAATATTTTAGAAATAAATTTTGAAGATAATTTTAATTTGCCTTTGCAGCTAACAATTACTTGGAATCAACAAACAACTTTGATATTGAATAAATCTTTCACTATGTAAGTCATTCTGTTGACATTGTCGGAGTACAATGTGCTTACATCCTGGCTCTACTTTCTATTTAGTTAGAAATATATAATGGCGATATTATGTTGAAAAGATATAGACTTTCTTTTCATTTTATTGTTTTCACTCTAACACTTTATCCCGTAAAAACTAATTTCTCCCACAGATAACCCATAAATACAGTTTTCTTCTATTTCAATGTCAGTAGTTCTCATTGGGAAAAGCATTGACTCAGAAACAAATTATTTTACCAGAGAAGAAATTTGTCACAGAAAGTAATGTCTCATTTGCTGAGAATTATTCTTTATGTCACTCTCATTTTCAAATAAGTCCCTAAAACTTCTGTGTTAGTTTGGTTATGTAAAGTTTTGCTATCTTTCAGAGTTGATGGATTTTTCTTCTTCCCTATTAAGTTTTTCCCACCAAATCATATAATTTTTCTATATTTTCATGGAGACAGTTCATATTTATGGACTTTTGCTTAGATGAACGTTATTCATGAAATAAAATATGACAGGAACTTGGACTTCTTGTATTTGAAGAGTTTATTTAGAATCAAATTAATCTTCATTTGCTCTTACTACTACTTTCCTATTGGAAGTAGGTCTCATTTTCACTACTGCATTTCTGCTTGTTTCTGTGAAAATCATGTGCCCACTGAGGTTTCTGTTTATTCATATACTAGCACAAAACCATTTAATAATTTTTCTAACATTCCCAGTTTGTGCTCATAATATGTGATGTTTTCTTTCTAGGTCACCCTATAGATATATTAAATATTGAACTCAGCAACTCCAAATTTCTCTTAAGTAATTAGAAATATAAATGGTTAAAAAGGCAAATAAAAAAAAAATTGTTAAAGTCATGTACCTGTTTTGTCCCCCAAAATATAAAAGCGTAATGAAAAGTTTAGCATCAAGTTCTTTTTTTTTTACTGCTTTCACTGATTTCAAAATAAGTAACTATCAATAACAAGATGATATGTGAGATACAAGATGTTTCCATCCAAAAGCAGTATCTTCTTGGACATATTTTGCTAACTACAGCTACTTGACTTTCCAGGCTTCATTTTCATGATGGTGACATTTATAAAGAATATTTGATTTATTTTTGTCTTGTATGTTTTTTTTTTTCCCCATTATTTTTTATGATCCTTTGTGGATTACTTTTGCTTCATGCTCCTTAAATCCCAACTAATCTCTAGCACCAATGGTGATGGCGCTGAAAAGATTTGGATAAGTACATTCTGTGACTTTGTTTTTATTATGGGACTCTGGAAGGAAACAGATATTTTCTTCTCTAAACTCCTTTCATTAAGAAATAAGCTCATGGTGGTAGAATGTCTTGCCCAAAGGTATGCAGGGAATAGCAGCAGGGGAGAATTCAGAACATAGCGGTCTTCTTTCCATTGCAACATGCTACATTGCACAGTTGTCCATAATTAAGAGAATATGTTCCACTCCTCTGCCAGACTTCTCATTGGTATTGGTGGTAGTGCTTTGCCTGATTAACTTTCAGTCAGCTGTCAGGGTTCAGCAGTCATCTCAAAATGTAGCTGTCTCATCATTTTCGTGCTTGTCAGCAGCTACCTTTTCCATTTCACTCTGACAAATGTTTTCAGGCCTTTACAGTATTCTATGAAGGGTGACACACAGAGATATTTTCACACTCTAAGAGAAGTCCTAAGAGAAAAAAGTTCATGATTCAATATGAAACCCAAGGAGAGATTTGTCCCAAGCAGTGAAACACCCTTACTTGGATCTAAGACACATGGATTAAGAGATCTCAACTGAATAGGTAAGTAACTCGGATTTTCTTTTTTCCCCCTAAGTTGTGACACTCCAGGTTGGAGATATTTTTGGAAAGGTATAAAGCCTTTATCAGGAAGCTATTCTGGTTTTCACTGAACCCTACTAATAACGTCTGATGTGGACTTCCCATGGACTTCAAAGGATGTTTGGCCTCGGTATGTAGGAAGGATGCTGATAAAAAAGAAAAAGAAGTTCATGATGTCTGAAAGTCACATTAATCCTTCTTGATGATTCAATTATAGCCAAGTGAAAAGGACAAAAACAACAAGGAGAAGTACTTCAAAATAAATGGAAAATAATTGTGGGAATAAAAGAGGGACATGAAATAAAAAAGTCTCTTTGGTCAGAGGTTTCTATTTTGTGAATTTTTGTCCTATTTTTAAAGAATTTCACTTCTAACTCTTAGTAAGTGAACTTTCTTTGAACTTCACATAATACAGAGAAGGAAGGGCAAGAGGTTTGTTGAACATAATACCCATGTGTGTGAAGTGTCATCTACTCTCATTAGTTACATTATATTGGCAAAATTGGTTCTTTGTTCTTCATAATTAAACAATTCTGCAACATGTAGATAATTTTCAACTCAGTTTCTTATTTTATGAATGACTTAATTAATTTTAATAATAGACATCAACTGCAGAAATCTATTGAGAACGTGAATAATTTTACAACTTTGTCACATATATATAAATATGTATATGTGTGTTTATAATATCTGTATAAATGAATACTTATATATACACATATACATTTATATGTGCTTATAAAAAAGAATTCTCTTGTCAAAAAAGTGAGCTACACGTTTGATTCAAAGGAAATAGAATAGAGAGGCTTAATTCTAGTCATGGTCATATAAACATATATATGAATATATATAATCTTTGACTTTAGCATATCATAAATATTAATTTTAAACTTAAATTGTAAGGAACAGGGATGACATGTACTAAGCTACTTAGTCACTATTTTCCTTGAGCAAGAATTTTCATCATCTTTTCATATATCTTTTGCATTAAAATTTTCTTTCAAACTAATTATTTCAGTAGAGATTCATTCTATAAAAAAGGAAGTATAATATTATTCACAGTTTACCCTATTATAATTATTATGCTATCATAATAAATGTAATCGTCAGAGTATATGAAAATATGTTAAATAGAAAACAATAATTTGATTCATGAAAAAATACATATGGTAAAATATGTGTTGTCATTCCTCAAAATTATTGCTATTATTGCATTTCATATAATCTTTGACTCTTTATTAAAAAATTATCCATGCCAGAAAAATATTTTTTATTATCATATGTAAAGTGAATCTTTCATTTTCAATTTTTCTAACATTATTGTTAGATAACTGATATATAGCATATAGCATTCTGTAAGTTTAGGGCTTCCAACATGATTTGATGATATATATATATATATATAAAAACATTTACCACATAGGCTTGGTTCATAGTTCCATCACATCACATAATTATCTTGTGTGTGCAAGGTGTTGAGAATATTTAAAAAATTAATCATAGAATTTATATGTTCTTAGCAGCACAACTCACATTTGCCAAAGTGTGGAAACAGGAAATAACCTAAACCTAATTACAGAAACACACATGTATACCTTATTTTTATCTTTCTTTGATTTGATTTATATTTGCTTGTTTTTTCTGTATATCAAATTAAGTGAAATATATATATATATATATATATGTCTTTCTCTTTTTGACTCATTTCTCTAAGCATAATTCCCATCATGTAGTTGCAAATGTCAGGATGCAATTTATTTTAATAGCTAAATAGATTTTCATATTTATTCTTTATCATCTGTCAATGGACAGTTAGATTCCAGATCTTGACTACTGTAAATAATGCTGCAATAAACATGGGGTGTGTGTGCATATATATATATATGTATATGTATGTATGTATATATGTATATATATATGCACACACATATGCAAATTATTTTGGAAGTTTTCTTCTGATAAATACCCAAAATTGGAATAAGGGATCATAGAGATATTATATTTTCAGTTTTTGGAGGTATATCTAGTCCTTTCCATAAGGATTGTACCAGTTTACACTCCCACCAACAGTGCATGAGAGCTCTGTTTTCTCTGTATCCTGGCCAACACTCGATGTTTCCAGTCTTTTGAATAATAGTCATTCTCACAGGTATGAAGTGACATCTCATTGTTTTGATTTGCACTTCTTTAGTAAAGAGCTATGGATCATTTTTTTCATGTGCCTATTGACCACCTGTATGTCTTCTCTGAAGAAGTATCTATTCAGAACTTCTGCCTTTCTTTTAATTAAACAGTTTTTCTTATCGTTGACTTGTATGAGTACTTTGTATATTCTGGATAATAATCCCTAGTTGTATGTATGATACACAACATCTTTTCCCATTCAATAATATGTCTCCTTGTTTCAATGATCCATTTGATCCTTTTCAGAAGTTTTTAAATTTGCTATAGTCCCATTTGTTTTTTCTGGCTTGTTTCCCATGACATTGGAGTCTAGCTCCCAATGACATCTATGTTGTGTTACCACTTCTGTTTTCTCCTACATACTCTATGATGTCAGATCTTGAATCCAAATCTCTAATTTATTATTAATGAAATTTTGCTTATGTTGTTAGACAGTGGTTCAATTTCATTCTTTTGCATGTGGCTGTCCAGTTTTGCCAAAACCATTTATTACCATTAAAATAATTGTTATTGCTCTAATGTATGCTCTTGGACCCTTTGTCATAAAATAGTTGTCCATATATTTCTGTTTGTTTCTAAGCTCACAATTCTGTTCCATTGATTTTCTGTGTGTCTGTATTTACTTTAATACCATAGTGATTTGATTACTATTACCCTTTAGGATAGTTTGAAGTCAAGGAAAATGATACCTCCATATTTGCTGTTTTACTCAGGATTGTTTTTATTATTCATTGCTTTCGTGGGTTCAAATAAATTTCATGATTTTCTATTCTATTTCTGTGAAGTACGTCATTGTAATTTTTATGGAAATTGTGCTAAATATTTATATTAATTTACATGGTATGTGCTTTTTCACATTGTTAATTCTTGCAATACATGAGCATAGAATATCTTTCTATTACTTTTTGGATTCTGTTTCTTTTAACAATGTCATAGTTTCCAGAGTATAGGTCTTTCATTCTGGTTGTATTTATTCCAAGCTATTTCATTTTTTTTTTGGTTAAATTGTGAATTCAACTATTTTCCTGAGATCTCTTTTTGCTAGTGTGCTCTTTGTGTATAAATACAATATAATTTTGTATATTTATTTTGAAACCTACAGCTTTACTAAATGCAATTATTATTATTTATTACAGCTTTTTATTGGAGTCTGTATATTATCATTTTATCTATGAATAACAAGACTTTTACTACTTCTTTTTTGATTTATATAAATCTTAATTGAATTATTGAAGGGATATTGCATTATAACATTAAACAAGTTTAAGGTATACCTATGTAACAGGCACATTTACATCTATATGCAATATAATAGATTTACCACTGCTTTATTTTTTCTTTCACTGTACAGTTAATCTCCTACCCTGTTTGCTCCTCCCACCCTTCCTTCCTCTTCCTGAACCTGTTGATTTGTTTTTTTTGTTTGTTTTGTTTTGTTTTGTTTTTGGCTAAAATGCTGTTGTGGTTTGATTTAGTTTCTTTTATAAAGTCTATTTTTGTTTAATTTAGCTCATTTGTTAGCTTGATAGCTCTACACACCACAAAGGTCGGTATCATATGATGCCTGTCTTCTTAGAATTTATCTCACTAAGCATAATTCCCTTCAAGTCCATGCTGCAAATGGCAGAATTTCACCTATTTTTCTAACTACACAGTATTCCATTATCCCATGTCCTTTACTTGCTTAATTGTACTGGCTAGGACTTCTAACAATATATTGGCATCCTTGCCTTCTTCTGGGTTAATAGAGGAAAAGCTTTCAATTTTTCTCCTTTAAATATGATATTGGCTATGGTCTTTGTGCTCCATGTATATCCATTTTTGGAATGTGTTTAGCATAAAGTGGTGTTGAATCCTGTCAAATGATTTTTCTGAGTCTGTTCAGATGATCACATGAATTTTGTCCTCACTTTCGTTTTTGTGGTGTATCACATTTACTGATTTGCATATGTTGAAACATTCTTTCATCCTTGTAATATCCCCACTTGATTGTGGTATGTAATTATTTTAATGAATTGTTGGATTTGGTTTGCTAGTTTTTTGTTGAGGATTTTTGCATCAATATTTATCAGAGATAATGGTCTGTTATTTTCTTTTGTGGTGATGTTCTTTTTTTGGAATTAAGAAAGTGTTGATATTTTAAAAAGTGTTTGCTGTGTGTCTTCTTATTCAAGTGTTAGAAAAAACGAGATGACTGATGTTTCTTCTTTAAAAAGTTGATGGAATTCATCAGTGAATTCCAGGACCACTCTGGTCTTGGCTTTTCTTTTTCAGGTTTTTCAGTGCAGCTTTAATTTTGTCTTTGTGAATTGTCTGTGTAGACGCAATCATCAAGGAGCATGTTGTTTATTCTCCACAAACTTGCAGTCTCCCATTTTCTCTTTTGATTTCTAGTTTAATGACATTGTAATTTGAAAAGATGCTTGATGTTTCAATCTTTGTAAATTTATTATGACTTGGTTTTTGTCTCAATATGCGGTCTATCCTTAATATCTTAGATTTCTTATAAAGAATGGATTTTATTGTTTGTGGGTGAAATTCTCTGTAAATATCTCTTAAATCCATCCTGCAATTTTTTGTTTAAAATCGTTGTTTCCTAGTTGGCTTTCTGTCTGCATTTTCTGTATGCATTTTCTGTCCATTATTTCAAATGGGGTATTAAAGTCCTCTATCATCATGTTGTTGCTGTTAATGTCTCACCTTAGATCTTTGAGTATTCGTGTTTTATTTGGGTGTGCTTTATTCTTCTCTGGCCTGTAGAACTTCTGGTGAGAAGTCTGATGAAAAATTGATAAGAAGATCTATGAATGTCACTTACTTTTCTCCCTGCACCATCATTAATTTTCTTCCTGTGTTTGGAATCTTGATAGTACATAATCATTATATATCTTGGTGTAGATCTCTTTGCATTTAAATAACAAGATAATTTTCTTAATTGATTTGATCCAATTCCTTCCCCAGATATGAGAAGTTTAAGATATTACTTTGAATCAGTTCTCTCTTCCCTTCTCTCTCTCTTCTGGACTATATAGTATTCTTACATGTGTCAGATTTCCAGATGGAAGAAAATTTCTCTAGCAGTGTGTCTTCATGTTTTTTTCTTTTCTAATTTCTCTCATTTCTTAACTCTTGTTCAGTTTTATGTCTATCTTTCAGATCACTGATCTTTTCCTCCATTTGGTCTATTCTGCTTCCACAACTTTCTGTAGTAAACTTGATTCCATTTATTGTATTTTTCACTTATTGAATCTGTTATATTTCTTTCTATTTGAAGATATAAATATACCTTCTGCTCATTAGTTTTATTTTTGAGTTCATTGACTCTGTTAACTTCTCATATCTCTTTTGACTTTCTTTGCCGAATTTATATTTTAAACCACTCTTCTGAGATTTCATTCATCTTGAGTTTCCATATGATTATTAATTTGAATACTTATTCATTAAAATGGCATAACTTTTCATAACTTTGATTTCGTTTCTGTAAAAGTGCAATTGTCTCCTTGTGATGTCACAATATCTTGCAGTTTCAAATTATGGTATGTCTTCTGCCTTCCCTTCAGCAATTTGATACTGAGTTGCTTGTCTTTAGCTTTACCAGCAGATGGTGATACAGCTTTATTTTATGTTTTTGAGCCCTGCATTTTGGACAGTTACTAGCAGTTGCTGAGAGGGGCAGAAGGGTTTGGGTGGAGGCAAGATGAACAGGGGGCATCTGTTATTATGGGCAGCATAGGCTGACCTATGTCCATAGGTGTCACTGGAGTTAACCTTCTCTCTGGGTATCCAGATCTTTGTCCAGGCAGTCTATCCACTGTGATATTAGTGTACTTCAATGATAAGTATGGATCCCCAGCAGAGAAGGAGTATTGTAGTTCAGAGCCAGAGCACTCTCTGTTATTTTCCTTGCTAGGTTCCAATTCAAACCAGGATTCTGACTTCAATCTCTCCTCTTTTTCTTTACCTGCCAATGATGTGGTCCACCATCTCTGTTGCTCCCTCCCTGTTCTTTCCAGAATTTGCAACTGGGACAGTTGCATTGCTGACTCAGTCCTATCCAGGCTGAAGCTGCTGCAGTCACCACACATCTCTGTCAGCCCATGTTCTATGAACCAATTGTGGCACTCCTCAACATCACCTCCAATCCATCGCATGTTTATCTATGAGATATAGAGGTGCATTGTCCTCATCACTGTGATGCTGGATTCCTTTTTAGTGTTCCTTTATTAGACAAGTGCTAGTTGTTTCTCTTATGAATGAAGCAGAAGACATAATATATAACCATCTTGATCTTAAACCTCTGTTTTATCTGGCTTTCATTGACAATTCTGTAACACAGGAAGCTGACTGGGGTGCACTGTCTCATTAATGCTAGATGAGTATAGTAGTCTAGGTTTCTCATTGAAGATCCACTGACTCCCAAGGAGAAGGTTTTCATTACTGTCAGGTGTATGTGGGGTTTGGGCTTCCATTAAGCCTCTGGTGATAGCTCTCTGGGTGGGATGGGTAGGAGTGTGTTGTTATTGATTCTCACGTAATTTTCACTAATATCACAGTAGGTAAGTGTCCTTATTACTGGTTGGGTAGTCAGAGTCCTGACTCTCAACCTGTAGGAATAAGAGGTGCGACTTGTTATTATCTGGTGGTTGTGGAAGTTCAGGCTCCCCTTGTCTTCGACACCAACACCAAAAAGAAGGGGCTCATTGATACATTGTAAAGATGCAAATTCTGATTCCCAAATTGGCCTTTTCTTATATTGCCCTGCTGCAGGCAGAAGGATATGGATTTTGTATTAGTCAGAATTATCCAGATAGAATGCATCTATATACATATATGTATTTCCTACTTATATATGAAATATATATGTAGGCCCATGCGAATAACTATATATATATATATATATATATATATATATATGGAGAGAGAGAATAAGATTGATTGACTAATTGATAATAGCTTATTAACTCAAGTATTTATATAAACTGAGAAGTCCTAAGATTTATAGTCAGCAAACTGGACAAGTGAGTCAATATATGTCATTTCAGTATGAGTCTAAAGGCCTGAAAATCTGAAGAATTAATAGTCTGACTTCTTTAAAAGGAGGCAGCCTTGTGAATGAAGATTATCCCATTTTTCAATTCAAATAGAATGACAAGAAACACCTAATATAACATCTCGAATGCAGTCAGACAGGATATGTTCTCTCTTATTCACAGGAGTGTCAGAATTTTTTTTTTTCTATTCCGACTTTTAATTGATTGCAAGAGGTTCATCCATAGTGGAGAAGTCAGTCTGCTTTACTCTATCTACCAATCAAATAATAAGATAATTCAGAAGCACCCTTAGAGAGCAAACATCTGGGCATTTGATGACCCAGTCAAGTTGACAATACAAAGCAATCATTTTCATAGATGCTTTGTTTTACCTGACAGGGATTAAAGTTGATCTTCACACCTGACCTTCGATAATATGATGTGGAAGTAAGATTGGAACACTGGTTTAAAAAAAAAATGTGGTATTTGGCAATAGGAAAACAGTTACTAAGTTTTTCTGTTATTTTGGGGTGCCTACTCCAATTCTTTAGGGTAGAGAAAGCAGGCCTTTTCTGGGACTTTTATTATCTGTATGTGGTATTTCTGAAGCCTGGATTCTACAGCTCTGAAACAGAGACATAAAAAGCAAAAAGGAAAACTGAGGAAAGTTACCATTTTGTAATTTTTTGAATCTTGAGTCTCTTATTCAGTCTGTCTTCTACTTTCAAGCTTTGAAATTCTGTTTGTTTTCTGTATCAATTCAAAGAATTTAAACATACTTAATTTCATGCATCTCCCTATATCTTCCTGAAAGTAGAATTCTTGAAGAATAATATATACTTCTTTAGTCTGCCTGTTCTGCTTCTTTATATTTTTTGTATTCACATGAGTGAAACAATCTAGTATTTTCCTTCTTTTTGACTTATTTTACTTAGTGTAATCATTTTTAAGTTTCATCAAAGTTGTTGCACAAGGCAATAATTTATTATTTTTAAATAGCTAAGCATAATTCCATTGAGTTTACATACCACATCTTCTCTATCCAATCATACATCAAAGGACATTTAGTTTGATTCTGTCTTGCCTATTGTGAATTGTGCTACTGTAGACATAGGGATGAAACTATCCTTTCTGCTTATTCTTATCATATTCTTTGCATATATATATATATATATATATATATATATCTAGAAGTGAATTGCTGTATCAACTGGTACTTCTATTTTTTTATAGAATCTCCATATTGTTTTCTATAAAGGTGGAACTAAATTTTGATTTTTCCAAATAGTGTAAGAAAGTTCCTTTTTCTCTGCACCATTGACAATACTAGCTGTTTTCAGTCTTTTAATATAGGCTAGTCTCACAGATGACAGGTAATATCTCATTGTGGTTTTGGTTTACGTACGTTTCTCTAAGTGACACAGAACATTTTTTTTGTGTGTATATTTCCATGTAATCCACCAGTATGTCTTCTCTGGAGAAGTACATATTTGGAAGTTTCCTGTTTTTAGATTGGACTATTTGCTTTTTTTTTTTTTAAATTGTTGCTGAGGTATATGAGCTCTTTTTATATCTTGGAAATTTATTCCTTGTCCAACCCATGATAATGCAAATACTTTCTTCCAGTCAGAAGTTACCTCTTCATTTTTGTGATGCTTTTGTTTTGTTGTATAGAATCTTTAAGTTGATATGTCTCAATTGTTGATTTTTGCTTTTGTTTCCTTTGTTATGGGTTGATTCCCCAGTGATCTCTCTGAGTTGTCATTGGGTGTATTGCCTATGTTTTCTGTGTATGTATTTTATGGTTTCAAGTTTAATATCCAAATCTTTAACCCATTTTGAAGTAATTTGTGTGTAGAACATTAAAGAGTGATCTAGTTTTATTTTATTATGCATGATTCTCCAATTTTCCTAGCATTATTTATTGATTACTTTCTTTTCTCCGTTGTAGATTCTTGACTCCTTTGTATGTAGTTTTATTTTTATTTCTCAATTTTGACCCACCTGTCTCTCTGTTTTTATCCTAATACTGTACTATTTTGATCTATACTCCACATTATAGAATGTAAAAATAAATACAAAGATATTTTGTGTTCATGGATCAAAATAAACATAGGTAAAATGAGCACCTATATGTTATAGATTCAATACAATCTTTATCAAAATTCTAGTGACGTTTTTCAAGAAAATAAAATATTAAATTTTTGTGGAAACACACTAGACCTTATAAAGCCAAAGCCATGTTTAGGCGGGGGGTGGGAAGGGGAGGAATTACAGTCACTATCTACGAAATATATATATTTTTAAATGTTTGTTCTGTGATGTGATCTATATATCAAAAGGTCAAGAAGTAGCTTGGCAATTATCAACAGAAGCTTCTGAGTTGACTTTTTTATTACATTGACTAGAGAGTTGCTAAATTATCAACTCATGCTGTACTTTGTAGACAGAAGGTTTAAAAATAACTTCGAATATCTGAATGCTGGTCTTTAGTATTCATAAACAGTAGAATTTTTTCTCACCTTTGTTCCTGTGAGGTATACAGAAACATATTAAAGTTAACTGAAGAAGGTTGTTGTGCTTACATGTAAAAGTCATTCAAGAAATAGACCTTATGGGAACTGGAATGATCTAGGCTATGCTGTTTAAACCCTTAGGGAGAAAGTGTTTCTCTGCTTTCATTTAAAAGCCTTGAAGTAAATGAAAATGTTTCAAGCATAATTTTTTCTAGATATATTCACTACTTTGAGAATGTTCCTATGTTTTTACAGTGCATC
This sequence comes from Solenodon paradoxus, assembly GCA_004363575.1. Taxonomy (NCBI): domain Eukaryota; kingdom Metazoa; phylum Chordata; class Mammalia; order Eulipotyphla; family Solenodontidae; genus Solenodon; species Solenodon paradoxus. The sequence goes on from RJWH01000011.1 coordinate 201,509, forward strand.
ATCACTTAGCTACAATTTTCTCTGTGACAGTGCTGAGTATATTTTGTTAAAAGGGCAGAAAATGTAGTTATCAATTGGATAGTTTAACTGAGCTTGAAGATTTAGAACTTCATTCACAAATATTTAAGCTTCATATCCAGTCATAATTTAAGTTAAGGTACAATTTGAGCCACTGCTGTCCTTCAAGTATATTTCAGAAAGATTAATTCATAGTACTACATTTGTAATACAGTGTTTTAAAATCCAGTACATTATACTTTCATAATATATGAGAATGATTTTAAAGGAAATGCATATTCTATTGTAAGTAATCATTTTAATTTAAATTAATATTCATATATCCTTGCAACAGATAATCAGAAAGTTGTAAAATGCTAAAAAAAAGTTTAATAAATAAAAAAGTAGCAGAAGATTGAGTTACTATTCTGAATATATTCATATATTACTTCCTCTTAATTGCTGGCTTCAAGAGATAAAATTATGGAATATAAACTTCTATTTAAATTTATCATTGAGACATGACTAACATACCATTTGGTAAATAACATTAAAAGCCACTACAGAATTTATTGCTTATATTTGACTCAAATATAATTTTTTTTCTAGAATTTTGGAAGGAAAGTAAGCCTACAGATCTTTTTAGCTTATCATTGTCTCATTTACTCCTTTTTTGATACATTGACATTTAATCCATACTATGTCCAAATATATGTATAATTTGTAAATAAAAAAGCTAAGCTTTAAGTCATCTCTTTCAAAATTTTCTCATTTATAGCATGGTTATTTCAATTATTTTTATTAATATTTTACCCTGAATTTTGTATTCTAAATACTGCTTTCTTACATTATGTGTTATAATTAAACAATTTTGATCATAGAGTTTCTAGATTTTATTTTTATATAAAATACTCTTAGGCATTCAGCGGAGTAGTGCTTATGTTCTCCACCTCCAGTTGAGCAAAGTCCAAATACATTCTAAGGATCAGAGTTCACATCTCAGGATTAGGTAGAGCAACTAAAATAAACAGGTAAATAAAAACAAAAAAAACCGAAATAGCTATTTCTCCTCTTTCTTCCTAACTGCTTGCCCACTTGCTTTCATTCCTGCCAGTATTTTTCTTTGACAAAAAAATCTTGAATTACATTTTATTTTTAAGCATAATTACTAGCTTTCATATATTAGATTACACTTTACTCCTCAATTCTCATGAAATAATTTGTATTTCGTTCATGAATATTACGCATTGAGTAAAAGTATTTGTTTTCCTAAACCAGAGTTTAGTAACAATGAGCTTCATCTTTTTATTATAAAAATGCATATATAGTACAATATAAACTTTGTTATGTAACTATAAAATATTAAGATGATAAGTTTCACACACATATCCATACATACATTTCAAACAGTTGAGTAGAAAGTAAACAATTGGTTAATTAGAATTCTACAGAGCTGTTATGTGAAGAATTTATTATGCCAACAATGGCTAATAGTAGGTCAGATATTCTCACTTTGAATTCAGGTAAAGCATTATTTATCTGGGACTTCAGGAGAACGGTAAACACAACTCACTTTATGGAAACAGCTAAGTGTTTCTTTACATAATTCGCTTTGCTTCAATCTGTATTTAAACTGATCTTCCTATGTACCTTGATTCATTTAGAATTAAAAAAAAATGCTTACCACTTTCTTGATAAGGTCTTGATATATGAATAATTCTTTCAGGTGACACAAATATATGTTCCTTCATTTGCATACAAAGAATTTATTTACATTCCGCCTGATAATTTATGACCATACTTAGACTGTCATACTTAAAATTTGTATAATTCATCCATAAACATTCAGGACTTGATAATTTATCTAGTGGATCTTTTTCTTATCATTAGATACGTGTGGTCTGGGCATACCCCCTTTTTTAAAGATCATTTGTTTTATTTTGTTTTGACAAAGCATAAATCTACACCATGACTTTCTGTGATATAGCTTTCCTGACTTACCGTCACTGCCTATGTCTTTCTTTTGCAAATGGATAGCACCTGGAGATTCTAATATCCCTAAATATTTTACTTCAATTATAGTGTAATTAACAACTCTCCTATATGCCTCTAACTGGGCAGTAAATTGGAACTCAAACTTAGCCCTCCAGCAAAACTGAGGAATCTATGACATTTAATAAAGGTAATTTAGACAAGGGAGCTGGTGATTAGGCTGATAAGCATGAAGACCTCTATAGGTGCTGCCCTGCATGCAGTCACAACTATTGTGAGATCTCAACCTCCCTCCTTTGAGCTCTGAATGTCTCCTTTGTCAATATTCCATATTTTGCAGTGTATAATGCACATTTTACCCAAATTTGTGAGTGAAAAATAAATATGCACATATGATATCTATATAAATGCTTTTTATTTTTTGATTTATGCTTATGGGTTAAAAATGTAACTCTAGAATCATTAACAACATCCGTACATAAAATCATACTGTGAAATACAATAATTGGTTTGGCTAACGATTCAGTGAAATGAAAGGAAGAGTGAGGTTTTGCTGTCCCGATTTAAATGACTCTGACTTGATAAGATAGGTAATGCCAATCATATCACTGTAGAGTGAACAGTGTGACATTTCTCTTCATACACTTTAGGTGGGAGCTAGAAATCTAGATGACATTTTTATGAAAATACAGACACTGCAAACTTTAAACTAACAGTTATTAAATACACTAAAGAGCATGGCCAGAGAGCTGCCAAGAGCCACTTTGAGTCTCCTCCCACACAGTGTCCTCAGATTGTGGTGTCAACAGGAGGAAAAGCTTCTTGTACCTTGTATCCATTCTTGTGTTTGCAATTATTTGTTACCTAAAATTTCTTGTACCATGATATGTTAAAAAATAAATGCTAAAATTATTTTATACTACAAAAGACAAGAACCTAAATATAAACAACAGTTTGAATCAAAAAATTAAAATGAAAGATTTTTTTTTTCCTGAAAGTGGGGGTCAAAATCATGGGTACACATTATACAATGAGTACATTTTACATGGCCAAATATGGTAATCTCTCTGTTCCATTTAGTCAGGGAAGTGGATTTGAGACAAAGCAGATCTCCCACTTCCTTTATTGGCACCTCTCGATAATAAACCTGCTTTGTTTTCATCAGTATCCCACCTCTCAAACAATCACCTTTTGGGATGATACAGCAGACCTGGGTCTTGTAACATTCCTTTCAGGTATATTTTGTTTTCAGCATGGGGGTGCTTAATAACAAGCCATCAAATAGAAAAATTTTTGTCAAGGTTCTAAAATGGGAGAGCATTGAGAGATATCTATTCTTGCTCTTTTCATATTTTCCATTTTCCATTTAATATTCTAGTTTTTCTTCCTTTGCATTTAGTTATAATAAAAGGCAATGACTGAATTTTAACAATTGCTTATAAGCTCTTGTGCAAATAATTTTATACTTATTTCATTAGGGTATTAATTATTAAATATTTTTACAAATTGATATTGAAAATATAATAGCTACAAAGTAATACTACTACTGTTACAAATATCTAAGTAATTTCTAAAATCCAAAACAACTGAAAATAAATGTGTATTATTAGAGAAAAATAAATCAGTGGTAACTGTCATGAAATAGTATTGGAGATTGGGCATATGCAATGCTATCAATTTAATTCCTAAATTCTGAATCTATTAAGAAGCAAAACAGGGGTGGACCCTGATGGAGTAGCAGTTAGGTCAGTTTCCTCCTAAGGAGCCCAATTCACATATTCCTGGGTTCAAGTTCTGGCTCTGGGGAAAAAGTCAGTGTAAATAACTAAATACAAATAAAATGTTTCTTTTAAAAAGCCAGGTATAAAACATTTAGTGATAACATTGGTTTTATTTATTTGTCTTTAATATAACTTTGGACATGTGTCATTTTTTCTTAGGTAATGTAATTTTTACTTTAAATTGGCTTTTTTGGACCATGACTTCCTAATGATAAGACAAATTGTATATTATGCAGTGTATACTGTTCATACTGCTGTATGTTTGAACTATACGAAAGCTTCTGGCCAAAAGGAGAATACATAAGTAATATTTAGCTGTTCCTATGTTTGCCTAAGCTTTCACTCTGTTCTGAGATTTGTATAACCTGGTGGAAGGACTGTATTGTATTAATGTATCTAAAAGTGCTATTTGCTGTAATTTGGATAAAGACCCTCTCTCTCTCGCTCTCTCTGTGTATATATATATATACACATACATAAATATATATGTATGATATTGAAGATCCCACTTGACAAAAGGGGGTTAAAGAAAGATGGTCATCTAAGAAACTGATTTACATATATGGCTACCATTTTGTAGCAAATGGACATTTTAAAGGCCTGTAAACCATCTCTCACAGACCACTATGTTACTACTTAACTATGGCCTTGACAGCAAGAAAAGTGCAGCATTTTAAGATCTTTTTTTTTTTTTTTTCTATTTGAGGCCTTGGTTGTAAACAATCTTGAATGCAGTTGCTATATGTTTTAATATTGAAACACTTCATGAATACAAATGTTCTGATAGGTATAAAAGAAAAAGCTTCCTGCTGGAATTAAACACATTCTTTCTTTTGATGCATCTTTATCCTGCTCATGTAGCATAATGATACTGTTTAGAAATAAACTCAGAAACAAAATAGCTGTCAGCTATCACTTTTCTGTAAGTATCTAGTTAACTGTATGTATAACATTAAAAAAAGGCCTTCATTATAGTAGATTTCTATTTCTTTTTAATTGCTTCCATTTTCCTTGAAGTCATTAATATTCAAAAATTCAATCATTGCAAAATTACTTCATTTCCTTTTTGAGATTCTTAGATGAAAGACTTCATAAAGCGACAAAACATAAAGAATTATTTCCATATTGGAATAATTTTTAACGTAGGATTCTGAAATCCTACTTTACATAGAATAAGCCTCGTCTCTTTTGATATCTAACAACAGAAAAATTACTTTTGAGAAAACGGTCTTAGGTTCAAGGCCTTTTGTATCCTCTGATAATTGCTCAAATGTCCATATTTTACTTCATGTTTTGTTCTCTTGAGATTTTTCTTTTATTCTAATCACATGCAAAATTCTGAATACGGAAAATATGTTTTAAATTTGGAAATTTATTTCTGAAACACTGGCCTTTCTCTTTTTAGAGGGCAGTGTTGAAAGTGTTATTTTGCATTTGTCTTTTTTTGTATATTTTACTCTGTAAATCTCTTCAATTTAAAGTACTTCAGTTTTATCTTTACAATAATAGGGATTCATTTAATTGCAAGTCTTTGTAAAAAGGTATTGTTGGAGATATTTCAAAATTTAAACCATACATTATAATGAATAATCTCATGTTTTTCAGACATTTCAACAAAGCTTCATCTCAAATAGCATTTATGCAAGTTCAAGTTATTATATTTCCAAAGATATATTATCATAATTCTAAAGCTTTGCTCTGTCCCTTTTTTATACAAATAAAAAAGTCTTTTTACAAAATTTGGGTAATATATTAAAGAAACTGTTATCTCTTTTTCCATTTAATTTTTGTATAAAATGTTCATAAATTTCTAAATACTATTCAAAATCATATATAATAATTGTCAAGCTAGGAGAAGGCTGCAATGTAGAAAAGTTTTGTTGTCTTCAATGTTTCACTTAAGTGGCACTAGTTACTTTATTGTGTCTAAGAGAGTGATATTTTCTCCTCCCTAGGTCATTTTGCCGGTGAGAATTCAAAACCATTTCTCATGCATATATTTATCCAGAAACAGTCTTCATCACATATATGTTAATGATGGGACCAGAAGTTATGGCTAACTCCTGTTTGAAACATGCTTCCATTACTATAGACAAGTTATACTGTGTCTAAATACACACCTAAGAAACTTAGAGAATATTGTCCACCCAGACTTGACACACTTTATATAATCTTAATCCTCTCCTCTTCTCTTAAGAATGAGACCTATCCTAATCTCAGAAATCTTTGAAAATGAAGAGAATGACCCCTACCCACTCATGTCCAAAATTGAATCTTTTCTCTGTTAAGAATATCGCACTCTTACAGGGGCCCAAGTTCCAAGTATTTTAATCTTTCAAATTACACAATCTTTTTATTTTATTTAAAAAAATTGAAGCCTCTCTTTAAGAAACTAGCTTTAATAGGTTTTTACATCCAAATCCATAAACATTTTCCTTAGTACCTGACTAGAAATAAGTGACAAAGTGCAGATCTTAACTCTTCCTTCTTTAATATTTTAAATTCCTATAATTCACTACCCTTCCACATTGCAGAGTTTTACCAAATGACTAATGATGTGCATTTTAAAAGCAGATTTCCCATAGAGGCATCACTTTCTCTATGTCCTTCTCAGTCAATTCTCCAGTTTTTCATATACTGAAGTGTCTCATAGCTTGGATACAATGTCAACTGCCTTCTCATCCTCCAACCAAATATCAGACTATATCTGCATCTATATCTTCTATATTTATGTCTATACATAGGTACATATATATCATATACACATAATATATATTAAGTGAAAAGTATTTACTGCTTTGAACACTGTCATTTGCAGCCCCATTTGTTAACATAATCATATTTTCTGTCCTCCAGTCAGAGTCCTATACTTGCACATCAATAATTTATCAATTAAAATTAAATCAGGTATGCCCTAGTGGAGCAGTGGTTGGGTACGTATGTGGATGGTATGTAGCCCACGTACATCCCAAAGTTCCGGGTTTGCATCCCAGGCCTGGCAGGAACAATCGAAATGAACAACTACATAAAATAAATAAAATGTGTCTTCCTCTTCTTTCTTCCTCCCTGGCTTTGCCCACTTTCACTCCTGCCTGTACCTGTCCTAAAAAAAAAAAAAAAGATACACTTTTTAAAAGTTAGTTATAATTTGTAAGTCAAGTATTTTCTTGTACAAATAAAGTAATACTGTAATATCTTCTACTGGGAAAAACAGAGTAACAAAGACAAAAGAGTTTGCTCAGAAAGAAACTTAAAAGTTCAGAGTCCTTGGCTTTAGGTGACTCCTTTTAGAGAGAGGTCACCTTTTCTTCCTCTTAAAATCGAATTCAGTGATTGTAGAACAGGATAGGGTCTTTAAAATGCTACATTTCATTAATTATAATACATTTTTTTGTCACGTGTATTTTACTTTTGGTGAGTCCACATCAACCATTCACTGTTCCTATGTTTCCTTTTATATCTTTGATACTCTTTCAAGTTATTATTAATTTGAATAGAGAAAATACATACAGCTGATCAGTTCTTCTGTGTATTACTATTAGGGGTTACATTTCTTTGTTAGCACACTTAATTCAGGCTTTTTCGTGGGAAGCAGGAGATCTTGTATCTACTCGCCTTACTACTCACCTTACTTCATAGGCCACTATTCTAATACCTAGAGTGCCCAAGAACATTGGCACTAATATATTGAAAAAATGTAGGCCCCATCCTGTCTCCTTTCTCTTCTGTTTTGACAATGTGTCACTAATGATATGTTTTTAGCAGAGTTGATGTTGAATTCAACTCCTCCAATTCTAAATACATGCTTTGTTCACTTTCTTCATGCTTTTTCAAAAAAGCAATACAACACTAAGTGATTTTTCAAGGCTATAACTTTTTTGGGTTCTTTAATTCCAAATTTGTGTTGTTTCAAGAGTCAAATGAAAATTAAATCTCTTCCTTCTACTTCCATTTTAGCATGTCAGCTTCTTTTTCCTTTCCTTCCTTCCTTCCTAAAATGTTCTAATTTTCTGTTTGGAAAATGCCATTCTACTCTTAAAATATTCACTTACTCTTTGAAAACAATGTTTTTTACCTCCTTGTCAGTCTAAAATGCGGTTATTACTGAAATCATTGCTTTAGCAGTCTTCTCTGTATTTCTGCTTGTTCTCCTTTACCCTTGGTACTACAGAGTTGGGAAGTCATGCCAGCATTTCCTGCCTACTTTCAAATACCATTTACCCACAGCTGTAGAGTAAAAAGTCTTTATAGTTTTGAGAGTCACATTAATAATTACCCTGCTTGTATTTGCCTCACTACCCAAGAAACTACTTTTATGTTGTTGAAGAATTTGCCTCTTCTTTATCCTGAGAAATTCCTAAATCTTCAGTGATATCAGCTTTATAAGGATACTTGAGATATCACCCTTCCCTTGTATTACATCAACCCACTAAATCCTCTGGATCCTGAATTGAATAGTGTTCTCTCCAAAAACATATGCTAGAGTTCTCAGAAGGTGACGTTAATTAGAGATAAGATTTTTATAGAAGTAATCAAGTTGAAATGAGATTTTAGGGTGGACCCTAATCCAATGTGCATAGTCTTTATGGAAAAGAGAAATCTTAGCAAAAAGACAAAGAGGAAAGGTGATGTGAACAGACATGGGGAGAAGTTGGCCATCTTCAAGTCAAGGAAAGATGACTTCAACAGCTCTTTTAACAACTGTCTTCAGAAGAAACTAATCCTGCTGACATATTGACTTTGGATTTCTAGCCTCCAGAACTGCGAGGCAATGAATTTTTGTTATTTAAGTCACCCAGTTTTAGTATTTTGGTATGACAGTCCTGGCCAGTCAATACACCACAGCTATTACCAAAACTCTTCTCCTGGCATCTTATTTTAAATTCACAACTTTCAGTTTTAAACCCCTGACTGATAATGCTCACACAAATCAAAAGCAATAATTTTAGACTATAATATTTTATCCTTAAAATATTCTCATTTCATATATGCTCTTTTATGCAGACTAGTCATCAACACATTACTCTCTTTGAATTTTCCTGTCTTCATTGATTCCTCATTTAATGTAGGTAGTGGAAATATCATTTCAAATCTCAGTTGCTATCACTGTATTGTGTCAACTATTGCATTTTATTCCTGTACGTTTGTATTTTCTTCTATCCTCCTACATTTGAACAGTTCAGTGACGCTGAAAAAAGTTCATGTAACCACAAATATGCTGCCTGTATAAATTTATAGTCTCAAACAGTACTAGATCTTTATCAAAAAGCACTAAATCTCTATCTCTTAAAAATTTGTACTCAACTCTCAATCTTCATCTCAAGCACAACTTCAAACCTCTCTATTCTCCACCCACCTCTTAACTTCTTTTTACTTTTAGATTACTTCATCTCTTTCTCTGAGTTATCAAATATCATCATAATGAAATTCCTGACATTTCTTGCAATCTCAATGACAAACCAAAATTCTGTCCCTAGAATAATTATAACTGCAACATAAATGCAAAATAGATTCTTTGATAAATGTACACACTCTCTGTTCAGAATTCCACCTATTTAGCATCTCTATCATTGATAAACTATTCATTCTCTTTTCTTTGTCCTGATGTTTCTTTTCATTGGCTCATTTATCCATTAATTAACAACTATTACACAACATACCTAGTCCTATCTTTTAAGTCCTTGTGCTTTTACAATTTACCACTAAAACAGTTTTATTGTAGACAGCTATCTTCTTTTGTGTGAATTACTCTAAAGCCTTCCTAACTGTTCTCTATTGTCTAGTCTTACTAACTGCTTAAATCCAATCTATCCCTTATGATTCATTTCTTACAGTCTCAAACATTCTAAAATATAAATCATTTCCTTCCCATTATTTCAATAGATGGATGTTCATTGAAGCCCATACCCATTGTCAAAGTGCAAAGACAGACTCATCATATTCCTTTCTTTGCCTGAGTTAGTGCCATTTTATACTTATTGCCCCAGTATAATTATAAATTAAACCCTTATATAATTCAGAAATATCCAGCTTTGGATGACAAATTATCCTTGTCATTGATTTTTTTTAATCTGTCTCTTTATATATGATTCCTTTTTACTTTTCCCGATTATTATTTTAGGAAAAATAATTTATCAACATATCATAACAAAAACAACTATTAAAAAAAGAACATATGTTTTTGTTATATGTAAGATAAGAAAATGTTTTTTCAAGGAAAGGTGCAGGCAGGAATGAATCAAGAAGGCAGACAGGCAGGAAGAAAGAGGAGAAGAAGCACTTTATTCTATTTCTATTTTAGTTACTAGCACACGATTGTTTTACCTGCCCTGCTCCACCCACCTTGACCCGGGACTGAAGTCAGGGGTCTGAGGCCTGAGTCTTTTGGAGGTGGTGGATCTAATGCTGTTCCACCAGGATATACCCTTAGAAATATTTTAAAAGTCCCTCAATAAGTTCCAAATCACTAAAATAATATTTTTACATAACATATTTATTTCAATACAGTCTATATACCATGAAATACACCCATATCAAATGTAAAATTCAATAATTTTAATTTATTTATAGTTTTTCAGTTCTTGCTTGTTCTTCAGTTTTTAATACTATCAATGCATGGTTTTATTACAATCAGAGCCTGCATAAATTCCAAATCCCTCCTAACCAAATTATTACAGTAAACTGCTCAAATAAGTCTGTGTCAATCTAGAAAAAAATGTGAAGTAGGATACTTCTCACATGAAGATAAATTGCAGTCTATTTTCTGAGATCAAGATCAAGAAAAATATATTTGCAAGATAAATCAGTGAGTACCTATGTCTCTTAGGCAAGTCAGTCATACTTTATTCAAGTTTTAGTAATATAATGTTAGTCTCCATAAGCCATCTGCCTTTTTCACAGGCTACGGAGGGTTACTGCACATCAAACTTGTTGGTACCAAGACTCCACTTTCTAAACAAGCCCTTAATTGAAATTGTAATTCTTTTTATTCCACCAGGTATCTACCTTGTTTCATATTAACAACTTGTGTGGATTCCCAAAAAACTCTAGGTTACAATTTAGTATATCTAATAATACTGACCAAAGTACAAACTTACATACCTTCTGTTTTACATTACTAGATATGGCAAGTATTTATCAATGAGATATAATATACATTTCTAATAATAGATTCATGTAAAGAAGATGCCACTGCTTCATAAAAGGTCTGTCCATTTAAAAAAAAAAATTGTCTTCCAAACTTTTACTTTAATCATATCAACAATTGTTGTCTTCATATCATCCCAATCTACTTACAGACCCATTAGAACTTTATCAAATGTTTTGGAATCATAGTCACTGGTTCATCAAGGAGTTTCAATAGTATTATTCTCCACTACTTGCCCTAAAATTCCAAGCCTAAAATCTGGACACTCAGGTCACAGTACTGGCTCGAGAGTTTTAACTATTTTGACTGGTACAGAAATCACACAATAAAAGACCAGACGTTCCAGGCCACATACCAGACCTATGTTCTGCAAACCTAATGCCCTAACACAAGACCATTACAACAAGACAGAGGAGAGTCCATTCACCCAACTCATAAAAATAAACACCGAATACCAATAGTATGAAGAAATAGAAAGGCAATCCAATAGACAGACCAACACAAAACCTTGGGGAAAAAAATCTGAATATAACAGAATTAAGTAAACAACATGAAGAAGATTTTACACCAACAGTCTTAATAATGCCCACTGAAATTAGTAGATTAATGAAGGAACAAAAGGAGAAAAATTATAAAGGTAGAGAAAGCATGATGAGGCAGTTCCAAATAAGATTCCTAGAGGTAAAGAAGACAGTCATTGAAATTAAGAACATAATAAGAGAAGTAGACTGGAAGATGTTGCTAATCTAATAAGTGAGCTGGAAGATAGGGCATTGTAATGAGCACAAGCAGAGCAACAAAGAAAAAAGAAATTTAAGAAAACAAAACCAAAGACAGCATACAAGAGTTATGGGATGACATCAAGAGGAACAACATTCACATTATAGGGGTTTCAAAAAGAGGCAAGAAAGGGAGGAAGAAATCTTAACTGAAGAAAGAATAGCTGAGAATTTTCTTAACCTGAGGAAGGAAAAAGACATCCAGATTCTGGAAGTTCAAAGAATTCTAAATGATAAAAGCTCAGACACACACTGAGCCAGATTGCAATTGAAATAACAAAAAAGAAAAAGAGAGAATAATAAAAGCACCTAGAGAGAAACAAATCACATACAAGGGATCCCCCTACTCACCCACCCCCATAAATTGGTGATCTTCTCACAAAAAACTTCACAGGTCATAAAGGGAAGGACACAATAGATTTAAAGTGCTTAAAGAAAGTAGTTCCAACAAAAAATACTGTACCCTGATAGATTATCACTTAGAATTGATGGAGTAGTAAAAGCTTTTACATAAACAAAAGTTAAAGGAATACCTTACTAGTAAATTAGTCTTGAAGAAATATTAAAGGAATTGTTATTAAATAAAAAGTATTCGAAGCAGCAGGATACCACAAATATAAAATGTAGGACAGAGGAAGTGAAAATATGGACGGTTAAAAATAAGTTGATAACTTGCTTTCAAGTTAAAAAAAAGATTATAAGCATGGAAACTTAGATATAAACCCCAGGATAACCTCAAAACATAAATCCGTAGGGTAAACAAAGAAGAAACTGAAAAGGGAAACCAAATACAACATAAATTTTTCAAAGTACAAGGTAAGTATATAATAAGAGGAAAACAAATATAAAGCAACGTTCTGCAACAATGCCCAGAACACAAATAGAAAAATATCAATAAACAGTTACATAGCAATATCACCCAGCATTTTAATGGATTGAACTCACCAATCAAATAACATATTGTTGCCAGATGGATTAAAAATCAAAACCCAACTTTCTGCTGCATACAAGATACATTTCCTTATCATAACATCCAAATGCCTTATGGTCGAACATATATTTACCTTTCCAGTCTCAATTCCCAGTTGTTTGCTCGTATTTGAAGCTCTTGTTATTCTGAACTAATTGCCATCTCCCAAATGAATCAGAAGCTCAGGTTTTTGGAATTTTTAAAGTATACTTCTTCTGGGTAGACTTTTCTAACATACTCTTCTTTTTTCTAAGCAGATGTCCATTACTCATTAAAGACTCCGTTTAGATATTAGCATCTTTTTCCCTATACTTAACCTCCTTCTACATATTCAGCCATCTTGATTTGAATATACTTTTTTAACTAGCAATGACCTGTAATTGATCATTTTTTTATCCATAAGAGTAAGGGTGAGTATTTTACCTCTTTGAAACTCAACTTTTAATTTAATGCTAAGGCAGATTGGGTTCCCAAATGCACATATGTTCCCAAACCTCAGAAAATGAGCTCTAAGTTTTCATGTAGATTCAAAAACTGAAGTATACCAGATTTTATTTTCCTAAAGTTAATCATATCAGTATCCCCCATGTCATATACTCTCCTATAATGTGACTGTGGAACTTCCCCCAACAAAAATTATGATTTACATTCCCTTATAACACCTTGAGGGCTCAGCAGCCTTTCCCTTACTTCTTAGACTGTTTGTACTTGAATTCTTGAACTGTCATATAAGACAGATGATCATACTAATACACTGAAAACTGTGAAAGCATGAAAAAAAACCCTCAAAATTCTGGAGAGGTATGTGTAGATATTCAGATGCACAGACTTCTAGTTCTCCTTTCCAGAGAAGTAAATAAATCATCCTTCAGATGATAGTAGCCCCAAGCCTTCAGTATAATGCCAGTTTTTCTTTTTATAGGTATGGCCTAAGATTTACCTTTCGTGGAAAAAAGTAAACTAGAACAAGATATATTTTCAAAAAGAGATAGGTAAAAATTAAAAAGTTACCAGCTTATTAGCTAAGAACCAAAGGATATATTAATGAGAATATAACATTCTTCACAAGTTGGGATACCAAGGATTACTCTCAAATAAGAAATTGGTTTTCTGTTTTCTTTCACATTTTCTTTGCTGTTTTCATTTAATGAGTTTCAATTTTGTTTAGACTTTGCCTTTCAGTGAAATTTGTGTTTAAATTAACAGAAATCTTTATTCTTAAATAATCTAACACATTTCAAGATAATTTACCATATCAGGGAACAGCTCATACTTTCAGTGATTCTAGTCATAAAAGCCAAACTGTTAAATGCAGAAGTTTTTAATTGGCAAAAAAAAAAAAAAAAAAGCCAAAAACAAAGCTCAGATATTTTGGTTTTGTTCTGTATTTTTTTCTTCTCTTTGGTGTTGTTAAGACTTTCCACATTGTTGTTTAAAAACATTTCTAATATAACCACTTTCAGTGAGGAAAAATTATCTTGAATTTTGTTTTGATTTTTTGTGTTTATCTTCCCAAAAATGTATTTTACTATGAACAAAATTAAAATAAAAAAATTCTTAAATAAGTTGACATTTTTGCCTAAAAGTCTAAAGTTATTTTTTTCTTTAGACAGAAACAAAAATATACCAAACTATTTGAGTTTTCAAGTACTGACAAAACAAAGGGAAAATATTACATCTTATTTGACCTATAGGAATCCAGCTACAACTAATTATGTAATAGACATTATTATGTTAATGGTAATAGTAACGCTTAATAGGAAAAAAAAAACCCACAGGAGATTATTATATAAAAATTAATTATGCAACATATATGTAAGTAAGTATGTTTAGACATTCTTTTGGTCTTTAAATCAGAAATATTATTTGAAAATGAAAGTTTTAAAATATAATTTTAAGATATTTATTTGAAACAATAATTAGAGAAAAATTCACTCATTAGTCTTCTGTTCTAGCAAATGAAATGATATTGTCTTTGTATTTAAGTCATTGTCTATATATTCATCAATTATAAATATCTAATTCCAGAAGTTAAATGTTTTACTGTCTTTAGTATTTTACTGCATAATATTGCTGTTTTTTTGCTGTGTTAAATATATTTGTTCTTATAATTATCACGTTAAATGACTTCAACAATACTATTTTTAAAATTAATTTTAGGAATGAATATTGCAAAATCATCATTTTGTAGGCTTAGGGTTGTGCATTATTATAAATCAGCATCTGTATGTAATATAATAAGTTTATTACTACCACAAATGATATCATTTTATAAATAGATTAAGGAAAATTAATAGTAATTCATATCCATTCAATACTTATGGCAATTTAAGAAATATTACTAGTTAAAATATTTTTATACATATGCCTTTTGATAATTTGCTTGAATCATTTTCTTAGGGTAGTTTCTAGAAGTGACAGTGTATGACTCATATAAAGTCTCTTCATGACCCTTAACACGTTAACATACTGTTTTCTGAAACAGTTACTCAAGGTTACTATTACATATATTCTAAGATGACTGAAACATTGCAGGCATAAAATCACATTTTTAAAGAATAGTACTAATTTTAAAATGTGTGAAACTATATTAATTGAAAATATATTATATAATTCTTAAATCTTAGGACTATCAAGAGTTAACTTTTTATAGTCTTCATATGGAATCTCAATTTTTTCATAATTCATAGTTACAAAGTTGTAGAGTCCATCAGAACCTTATTTCAATAATAATTCTTCCATGTAGTACCATGTGATACTTGACAAATAACTTCATCTTAATAAATTTCAGTTTTTAATCTGCAAAATAGAAATGAAAATTTTTACCATTCTCATACTTTTGAAGAAATATAAATTAAGCAGAACGTATGAAACCCTTAGCAGAATAAAATGTCTAATACATTTAATAAATATCACCTTTCGTTATAATTATTTTAATGTTTGCTTCTCTCCCAATTTAGATTATAATCTGTTCCCCCAAAATGAACATATATTGCTTCTACGTCACTCTTAACTTGGTTCTTGGCATAGTACTTGGCCCATAGTAAATCTTCTGTGCATAAGGAAGCAAATGCATATGATAAAGTGTAGAATTTCATGCAAATTTCTTAAAGTATAATTTAAAAATCAATTTCATAAGACCTACATGAGACAAATCAATACTTAAATCTAAAAGGAATTTTATGAAAGTATTCAAATTCTCATTTTAATCTGCAAGATTAATCTGCATTCTATCAAGGATAAGTTTATTCTGTAAGTATTATTAAACAAATGTTGTTTATAGCACCATGAAGATTAGACCTGTATAAAATGTTATACAGAAAATTGGACATTATCTCATCTTAAAAGTAAACTTCTGTATAAAATATCCCAACAATAAAAATTCAAATTTCTTAATCCATAATGTCTAAAGAGAACAAGTAAAATTTTATTATGTTATTTTTTATGGAAGATTGTTTAGCATTTATCGTTATCAAGAACATAACAGTTGATAGCTGCTTTATTTGGATTTGGTTTTGGATTCAATCCAATCCAGCTACAATTTCTGTAAACGCAGAGTAATTGCTTGACTGTAGCTCCATTATACAGGATTAACATAAAACATCTAAGGAACATTTCAAAGTAACAAGTTTTACAGAGAAATGCAATTTATAGATGTTGATCACTAAAGAAATACTATGCCAATTAGCAACATTACATTAGATTAGTTTTCTCATTTAAAGTTTAAGAAATTAACTAAATGCACGTTTCTTATCTCATTTTTAACTATGCCAGAGAAAGAAAATGAGTAAAGAGGCATTTAACATTATAACTCAACACTTTACGAACTATCATCTGAAATAAGATGTAACAATTTTTGTTACAAAGATATTTTAAATGGATGAAAGAGAATTTTTTCCAGATAGAAATAAATAAAATACTTAGAAAATTATTAAAATAAAGACCATTCAATAGCTAACTGCAAGTCATACAAAAATGTATATGAAATTAATTTGAATTATTTTTGCAAAGAATATGGAACATCATTGCAGGATACTTATTTTGGGGTTTAAGTTGCTTATTTTTAAGGAAAGAAGTTCAAATAGTGAAATATTTTTGATATAAAATTCCATGAAGAAATCATAGACAATAAGCTAACATCAGCTTTGGAGATGACTTTGGAGACTCAACTCTTAATGGCAAGGGGGGAAAAAAGGAAGCAGAAACAAATAGTATTACATCAAACTAAAAAAACTTCTGAACAGTACAAGAAACTATAATCAAACTAAAAAGACATCTTATTGAATGGTAGAAGATATTTTAAAGTCATACATTTAATAAGGCTTAGTATCCAATATGTATATAATAACTCATAACAACAGCAAAAGAAAAAAATAAACAAATAAATGAACAGAGGATCCTAATAAACACTTCTCCAGAGAAGAGATACAGAGAGCCAACAAGAACTTGAAAAGATGTTCTTCATCTCTTACCATCATGAAATGTATATTTTAAAATATTAGAAAAAATAGAGATGAAAATTCATCCACAAAGGAGCATAATTTTCTAAGCACAAAAGCATTAGAAGATAGTCAAAGAAAATCTGGTAAATATATATGAGCAATGTTAATGATAGAGATCACTTAGAAGTGACATGATGTGGTACTTGATGTCTTCTGAATATTATAAGCTTTCTTATAACTATTTTACTGAATTTTATATAAAATTTGCACATTTAAGTTACTAGGCTTTTATTATAACACAATGTGAAATAAACAGCATTATTCATGTATTAGTCTAACCAAAAATGTTTAACCTAAATTCAGTAAATAACTCATTAATGTCTAAAATGGAGAAACTATAGAGGTTATCAAATCAAATTTCAGCAGATAATCAAGTTAATATTGATGTTATGATAAAAAATAAGATTAAAAATACTGAAGGGACATAAGTAAATGTCATGCACAGTACTTGAATAAATGCGAATTTTAATAAATTCTGAAAACAATTGAGGGCACAACTGACTATATTTAGATATATTCTGCACATATTATACCCAACTTCTTTACTAATAATGATATCATAAGAATTCATGGAACATGGAACACTTTAAAATATAATACCATCCCTCTCAAAGCACTAATGAGAGTAAAGAAATTAGCATGTCAAAATTGAAGAAAAAAATAAACTTCTAGATAGGGGAGAAGTGTCTAGATTTGTAATCAATTTTTTCAGTCAAAGGTGGTAATGACATAGATTGTCAGTACATCCACATATAATAGTGTGGATTTACAGTTTTAGTGTGTTCTAGACAGCTTCTAACTACAACTCTATTTCTCTGTGAATGCTGAGGTTTTTGCAGGGGCAAAGGAGGTCTCTCTTCCTGCACATGAAACTGGTTAGAAGTGTTATGGCATTAATAATTCCTGTGAGCATCCTTCAAAATATGAGTGATGGAAATGAATATGTAAATAGTATAGTTCCCTTCACTCATAAGAGAAATAATGCCCTGTGTTTTATACCATTTCCTAAATGTGTCCTGCTGGGTAAAGTTTCAGTCACTCATGGCAGTAACTGCCATAAGAATACATTATTGCCTGGTTGAATTTTTTGTGTATTAATCTCTGCTTCCCTGCAATGATTGCTCTTCAATCTTTTCATCGAAGTCTGAATCTATAGAACCCCAATGGAAAAGATTTACTAACAGAATTGATCCTTTTAGCAAATCCTCAGGGAAGAATTCCAAGTTGGATCATGTGCTAACCAGATGACCAAGACGTACACTGGTGGTAAAGGGGTAAAAAGTGTAGTGATACTGTATCAGCCCTGGCATATTGGATCATCTCAATTACTAAGACCCTCATCTGTGGAGTTTTGGGATTTGAAACATGTAGGAGATTCACTGGTCATTCTAATACCTTCAACATTTGAGAGTTGTAGTGACAGTAATTATGATAAAGTCTAAAGAGCTGATTGGCTGTACATTATTCAGCACCATCACTGTGCTAACGTAGACTGAAAGGCTTAAGTTAGCCGATTTTGAACTGAGGAGCTCAGTGAAAACTTAGGAAACCTAAATGACAGCAATTCAAAAGACCTTTGTGTTGTGCCCTGATGGTCTTGCACATAAAGATTATCAGATAGAGTCCACATATGTAATCACAAGGACCCAGATTTGAGACCCAGGACTGGCAGAGCAACGAAGAGCACAAACAAATAAAACAATGTTTCTTCCTCTTTCTTCCTTCCTGCCTGCTCATCTTCATTCCTGCTTCAACTTTCCTTTAGAAAAAGAATCCTTGTTTCCAAATCTGGACCTCAAGTTGTATAGAAAACCAATCCCAAGAGGTGCTCGTACAGTATCAGTAAAAGGCTTTCATTCCTGAATGCAGCAAATCTCCACAACTAAAATAAGGGCACTGCCAGGGGGAGAATGTGATCTATATTTCCTCTCTTGGATTCTAGGTTAATTAACAGTAAAGAGTTGAAAAAACTCCAACTGTAGAAGCACTCTCCCCGCTGTGGGGGAAAAGATACTGAAAAGTATTGAAGGAACTTATTTATGACAGAAACTAAGAAAACATCCTGGATGGATCTTGAGATTGCTGATCTGGGGTGGGGATTAGGTGGCAGAATACCAGACTAGACAAAGGATATTCACTGATACATTGTTACTCAAATATATGCTAAGGTTTTTATCCTTGAAAGGACCCTGGAGTCAATCTTTTTGCATGATTTGGATATGTACATGAAGTTTCAGGAAAATGATGCCATATAGCAAATGAGGTTTTTAAGAATTGCCTTGGCGGAATGAGTAAGGGTCAGGAGACTCAGAATGGTGGAATAGGTTTATTTCAAAAGAGTAGAAAACCCATTTGCTAGCAATAATCCTAAGAGGTTTTAGAGAAGTCTTCACTAAAACAAAAGAAAAATGTTAATAAAGTCATTGTCATTGCTAATAATGTCATTATTGAGAAAGTCACTGGAGGCTGACCTTTTATGAAAAGGTTGGAATGTCTTCATCTCCAAAGCCAGGATGAATTTATTTACCACAATAGTGAAAAATTAAATATGTCTGTGTTATTGATCTCCACAGTGTTGTGATGACTTTAGTTTTCATACCTAAGTCAGTTCTCAGAGGAAGGACTCTAAACTTCCAAAGATTGTATATAAAGCAGTAGTTCTCTCACAGGAGACTCAACATGCCACCATGCTTTTCCCACAGAGATAGAATAGAAACATGAAGTCTAGGAGAAGGTTTACATCTGTATCACAGTAGTTCAACCCATGATCCCACTCTATGTCAATTTACCTGATTCTTAAGGGCATAACAGAATCAAACAGAAACAGTTTTCATAACCTTAAAATCATTTGTTCAGTTCTTCCAGGAAGACTTACAATAAAATAAAACTGGACCTCAGTCGGTAGAAAAATAAAAGCAATATAGCAAATTTCAGGAGCACTAGTGCCACAACTGAAGACAAAGCATGAAGCATGATGGTCCCCAAGTATTGATTATTATTATATTTTTCAGCCATTTAAGACCTCCATTTGTCATTTGTGAAATAAAAAATTTAAACCCTGTATACATTTTTATAAGTTACAAGGAATAATGAGATTTCTACATGCAGGCATTATTTTTAACTGCTGTTGAAGGGAAAACACAAAATCTGTGAATTCAAGAGTTAAGTGCCATTTTTAAAGATGGAAAATATTTTTCCATTTTTTAATTTAAATATATAAAAATGTTGAACATGCATTTGAAAGTGTCTTTGCAAGGTGCTCCACAATAATAGAAGGTAAAAATGATCATCAGTCTTTTCTTCTGCAGTACCAGAAATTCCTTATCTGTAGGTGACCAAAAAGGCAACTATTTTAATATGCAAGAACCAGTGCAAACGACTAACAGAGGACCATTGTGTTGGGCTGTACTTTTACAACCACATTTCAACTTCTTGCAGAGTTCTTAGGTGCATAGCCCATGTAGAGGAAAAAAGGCATATTTCTATTCTTAGATGAGTGTTTCATAAAAGCTCTTTATTTTTTCTCGCTTGGAGCAGCTTGTGATGGCTCTACTCCAAATCAATTATGGGTTTAATGGTCAACGAGACTAGAATATGTCATGTGCATTTTCCAAAGTTTCTTTTTGTTCCTTAAGATGAGTCGATTTTAGAACTCTTATATCTACTATAAATAAAAAAATACAATATGAGCAAAATATCAGGTAAAGTGTATATTTAACTTGGAGATACAGGTGATTACATCATACTTCCTCTCTTCTAATAGGGCTTTTAGTTGTCTCAGGTAATCTACACTCCTTTCCAGCCCCTTCTGTGTCAGAGGGAGCTAAGCTATCACCAGATGTAGATGAAGACTCAGAGTTTTAAAAGTTAGTTCATTCATCTTCCTAGTGCTTGCATGTGCTAAAATTATGGTTAGTAAAACAAAGTAATTTCTCATTGGAGCTTCTGGGAATAACTGTCTTTCCCTTGGAGAAAAACACAGAAGATGATCTTCCCATCACAGCTGATCCTGGATGGTAAATCCTAGAAGAGTTTTATTTACTTTGGAACAATCTCAAAGATTTTGTCAGTATGGAGGATGACAGATGGGAGAGGTGGAAAAGCCAATGAAGCATCAAGCATACCATATTGTCAATGTATGTGAGGCAATACATTTCCGTAAAATAAAGCTAGTTCTGAGTTGTCTGCTATACATAACTAAAAAAAAAAAAAAATCTACAGAACTAATAGCTGCATGTTCCTTATTTCTTGTGTTGTCCTTTTGTTTTTCCTTTACTTCATAGTTCCAGGCATTTACGCATTCAATTCTAAAATCAATGGTGTCTAGGTTGTAATTATTGATTATTTAAGGAATCAAAATAATTACATGAAATAATAGAATCAATCCTTTCCAGAAATGTTTTTCTCCTTGAAAAACAGTGAGTTACAGTTCAGTAGTAATGGGAACTATTAATTATTGATGTTATAACATGCCATAAAATATGATAGGTACTTATCATGTTATTTTTGACTCTTGCAAACCCATAAGATAGGTGTTATTTCCTTTATGAACAAAAAAAAACCCATAAGCAACTTCTTCAAAGTTAACGTTTATTAAATGAAAGAACCAGGTTTGAATACAGGTTATATCTCAGTGTGAAGCCCTTATGACTTCCTCAATGACATTAATTTAGTCATAGACCACAATCCAAATTAGTTGCCCTTAGGCATTTCTGTTAACTATATTGACAGGAAGAAATATTTTCCCATTACACATTTGGGTATTCAGTTTTTGTGACAAAATAATAACATGATTATATTATCCATACTTGGCTGCATAAATACTGTGAAAAATAAATCTAAATATTTCAATGGATTTCATCAACAGATCTGTTTTTTTGAGTAAAAAAATAAAGCTTTACTTAAATTTAAAAAAACTGTTGGTTGACTGAGGTAGCACTGTTCTCAGCCACAGACAGGATTCAGATGCAATCTACAATCTCATTTTCTGGACCTAACAGCTACCTAATGTTTGCATACACTTCCCACGACAGATGGCAGAAGCACAAGGTATGCAAGGAACTACTCGTGTCTCTAGTAAGAAAAGACAAATTGGTGCATTCACTTGACCAAAATAAGTCACATGAAAATGTGTAATTAGTGGGGCAGGGGCCTGGACTACTCCTGTGACAGTGGTGGGGCGGCAGAACAATAACATACTCTGTTATACACACACACACACACACACACACACACACACACACACACACGTGTGAGTGAGAGCACATGTATTAGCTACTATGTCTAAGAACTGATGACTCATTGCATTTGATTATACAATTTTTGCATAATTATTGATAATGAAAACATTTTGGAAAAAAATTAATCTCATAAGGGGTATAAAATAAACACCTATAACCCTATTTACTGAAGAAAGACCAGATTTTTGGTCATACTCAGTCAGGAATTTAACTAATAGATTCATCAAAATATCTGTTTAAGAATGTGATATAGTATCTATTAATTCCAAGTTATGAATGTTGGTTTCTTTGGGCACCAACAAATCAAGTACACACAATTATTATCTTTAACAACTTGCAGTTATGCTATTGAAGCATTAGGTTAGTTTGTCAATTCATCTTATATAAAAATTCTCCAGGTAGAAAGCACATGTGACTTCTTAGTTATAGTATCTGTATGGGTTTTCTCCTCTTTTACTCATTCATACCTCAAGCTATCTTCTGGCATTTCTTGTGACTGAGCAGAGTCAGAGAGTTTGATATTTCTAAAGAGACTTGTATCCCTTTCCATTTGCCTTGGAATCTTCACCACACTGGTACTCTGGGCACAGAGGAGTACCATGGGTCCCCTTCCTGTAAGCACAGGAATCACAGGCCCTTAGTACAGTCTCACAATGTACAAAAGGAACTCTGAAACAGTGCCAAGAGGATAATTTTCTCAGAAAACATTTTTCACAACTTCTAGCTTATCAAAAATGACTCTGTAAACACAGAAGCAGAAGACAATGACAGAACCTATATTAACATTTTTATGTTACCTGTAATCCATGCTAAATTTTTTTCAGCAGTGGTATGGATAAAGATGCTTTTTGTTATTGTCTCAGACCAAATTTATTAAGTAAGAATGGCTGAGCATATAAAGGAAATAATCTTAAATTGTTTATAATCCCACCTGAAATTCTAATGGAATGATTCCAATGTAACAGGGTCTATATGTATATCTATTTTCCCATTCCGAATTTCCATTAAAAACTACAGAAAAAAATAGTATATATAGTCTCATTTGCAAGTAGTTGAGATGTTGGTGAATTTTGTGATAAACTTCTCAAAAGATCTTGCTGACAAGTTCAGTATTCAATATATGGCCCGTTAGATACAAATATCTTATTCAATAGGATATAGTTAGTAGATTATCTTGCATAAAGCGATTCAATCCATTGTGTCTAACAGATATCAAAATAAATTTTTTAAATTTTATCCTTCAGTATGTGCCACACGTAGTAGAATTTTCAAAGGAAATAATAACAAGTATGTGCAATATTTACAGATGAATGCATATTACAAAACTTCTTCAATATTCTTGCATAGAATTTTTATGACAAATAGTGAAAAATTGCCTTCATGTTTATATTTAGACTTCTACTATATTTATTAGCAATTTTCTCTTCATTAATTTTAGTAAATATGGAGTCCTTCAGTAAAACAATGAAATAGCTTACACTAATAAAATCATCTTATATTTTTGTCTGCATAGGGTTAAACACAACAAATATGTATTGATAATATTTCTATTATTCAAACTTTATCACAATTTGTGTATGATTAAATGTCTTTATCACAAATAGCCTAACTTTTCATTTCTCTAAGTCTTGATCCCACCCCCAGGAATTGTAAATGATCCAGTATTGTAATAAGGGCATCTTGTCTGAGAAGAGAAAGAAAGAAATCTAGTGTGTAGTTTTCTTTCTAGGAGCTTATAGTTTTCCACATACCACGGACAGAAATTCTGAAGTACTAAACACATTACACAAGCTTAAAGCAAAATAGTGAAAGACAATTTTTTGGTGGTAGTCATCGCCTACTTGGGCTAGATTTGAAGGAAATAACATCTTTACACATGGGTTTTGATCCAAAAATTTCCTCCGTTTAACAAAGATTTGTTCCCCTCACCAGAATAAAAGATTGATCCTATTCATAGCTACTTTAAATCAAAATTTCCTTAGTGTGCTTTTAAAAAAGTTGCAGATTCAAACACTGACTTTAGGAATTTCTCTTTTTCGTTAGTTTGTTTTTGTTTGAACTGTTACATTTGTAATACTTTTTTAAAAGCTGAGATATATTGGCACAACCTGGTGTATTTGTAGTTGGGTCAATCACCTCCGAAAGACCCAGGTCACATGCCCCTGGGATCAAGTCCTGGATCCAGGGGAAAAACAACCAGTGTGAACAGCTAATCACAAATTAAATAAAATTTGCTTCTTCTCCCTCTCTCATCCTGCTCGTCTGCGCCTCTCCTTTAGGAAAAGGTTGATACGTCATTTACGTACAACATCGTATATTTACAACACTATGTAGCTTTTGAGTATACATCATAATGATTTGATATTATATATTATAAAAGGATTTTTGATAAAACTCAAGATTATAACCAATAGTATAAATCTCTTTAGTTGATGAATTGATTATCTGGCTTCTGAGTGGTCTCTTTATGTTCATTAATTTTTCTCTACATTACTGTTAAGATTTTTCATAGGAACTCCCAACTGCTATAAATCCTCTTTTATTGGATACCTCAGAAATAATAAAGAAAGGAGGTGTAAAGGTAATTTAACTAGAATTCTAGCTAATATGCTTTTTGAAAGTAGTCTAAATATATCTGTCCTACACCATACTCCAGTACATATCTAATTACCACTAAGATAATTTCCAGATTTCTATTCACAATATGAATTTTAATGTATTCCTATTTTTTAGTATCATCACTATTTACCAATAATAGTCTATTATGGTTTCACAATGATTTTTGTAATTTTCTTCTGCAGTGGTTCTTGTTGGACTTCAATATTTCCTGTTTCTGTGAACCAGCACACATGCTCTTACTGATGGAATTATGGACAAATAATTCTTGTGGGGCGCTCTCTTGTATATTCTAGGGTCTTTAACAGCATCTCTGTTTTCCACATACTAGAGATCACTAAAAGTTCCCTTAGTGGCAACAAACAAGTATTTGGTCAGACACTGCTAAATATATTCTGCTGGGGGAGGAACAAAGCTGCCCTTGCTGACAATCACTAATATATTCAGATTTTTCAATTTGTCCTGGTGCAACAATTTCATTCTGTTCCCTATATTTATGAGACAAGTAACTCAATTGTTCACACAGTCTAAGCACCATCAATTATCTGATAGAAATCTTTAACTTTTGACATGATAGAACCATGAGAAAGGGAGGATGATCATTTGTGGTCTGCATCCCTTTGTGCTTAAGTTTATTTTTTTGCATATTTAAAGAATTAAATATTACAAAGTCTAATCATGTAGGCTTCCATTGGGATAAGTCAAGTCAGTAATTAGTAACATCTTTACTACAGCTTAGAAACACAAGTAAAATAGAGAAAATTATTTGACCATATTTAGAAAGTTCATAACCTTGAGCCTCATTGCAAAGCTTACTTCAGGCATTCCATTGATTTCAGTGAATTTAATCCCGACAGAGTATAAGGTTTTAGACTTCGTAAGTGTAATTCCATTTTACAAGTGCTTCTCAGAATTAATTGCTATTCCACAGGTAATTGCCATTTATATAATTAGGTTAGGAAAGTTGGTCATTTAAAAGATGGCTGGAATTGAGGAGTGATATTATGAAACTGCCAACATGCTTCTTAAATTTTCTTAATCCTTTTGAAGGAGAGGGGGAAATAAGTGAGAAAAGAAATTTAAAAAGTCTTGAGTTCAAAAGACACAACTTTAAAAGTCCAATAAGACTTTTACTTCACGATTCTTAATATTTAAACCCTCATGTCTGCAAATGCTGGAACTACTCCTTTTCAATTAAATATGTGTTACATAGTATTCTGATTTTATTTATTTGAGGAATTCATTGATAGGCACTAGATCAACTAAACAGAACATTACTAGCTGTCCTGTCCTGCCTGTTTTTGTCTGTGTGCTGGCTCCCGCCTAACAGAGCGCCCCTGTGTCTTGTCCACCTGTTCTAAATTAACATTCAAATGTTCTTTTCCCTAGGGCTTCTTTTTGAAACTATTTTCTTGGAAGACAGGTGATGCCAACTCCCAATTTTGACATTGTAGCAATAATCTTACCAAGATCTGGGACCATTAAGAGGACCTTTCCAAGGTGATTGAGGTTGCTACTCTCATACTGCCAGGAGTTTACTGTTCATACACCCACTTGGAATATATAATATAACAAGATTTGGGAAAATGTTAGTGGATCTGAAGATTAATAAAAATACTGTCAACATTCATATTATATATCATATATATGCTGCTGATAAAGTGAATTAAAATTCACTGATGCATATTTTAACAGAAAATATGTGACATTAACTACAATTTTAGACTCTTTGTGCTTTTTCAGAGTATGATCATCTCCCTAAATGTAGGAAAATATCAATACAATAGTGCATAAATTAGTGAAGAGGAGATTATAAGATTAAATTTCAATAAATCAGACACTCATAACTATAAATTGCATAAACTGCTTCTGTGTCTAGCTTATACTGAGTGGAACATATTTTCTTTTGAAAAACTAAGAGGATAATAACTCTGAAATAAATGGGCTCTACAGACCTAACAATATTTCACATTCATTTTATGAAAAATGTATAGATATAGCTATATATATAGCTATGTATATCTATACTTATGTATGTATATTTTATTTGACATTAATGGATAATCAGGAGATGCTACCAGCTAAAATTTATCTTAAGAATTCAATTATTTGCTTTACTAAGACATTTAAAATACTAAATTTATTCTGTCCTGTATTTTGTAGACTGCTAAAGTTTAACAAAGGATTGAAATGTACAACCAAATATAAAATGTGATTAAAGAAATAGGAAATTTCCTGATATGTTCTTTATCCTCTTCAATGATATAGAAGTTACCAGAAATAATTACCCTTAGTTTATTTTATCTGGTTTAAGTTATAATCTACTGAAAACAATTTGGAAACACAAAAATATGAAAAACACAAAACTATGTATTAACTTATTAATATTCATTCTTGAGCAAGCAGATGAAGTGATTTATCAAGCTAATAATTTTCCTACAATATTGAAGAGAAAATTTAATGGTAATTTTAAATTTCATGAAAATAAAAAAGATAGATATTGCAGTGGAATATCATGAATAAATGCAAAATAAAATGAGGTCTTTGTTGGTAGTTGTAACAAAAAGAAAATCACTATTGACTAAGCAAGATGACTTTTTATTTACTACCTGATATAGATACACAGTTGAAGTACAATTACATGAAATACAGGGCCATTCTCATTCTTTCTGGCTTTCTGTTAGTGGACTACCACCAGGCTATGTACATGTTAAACTTATCTGATTTTACTTTTAAAGGGAAATGTCTTTCTTTGTTTTTTAAGGAAGGATACAGACAGGAGTGAAGGAGAGTAGCAGGCAGGAAGAGAGAGGAGGAAGAAGCACTTTATTTTTATTTAGTTGTTCTCATTGATTGTTCCTCTTGCCCTGGGTTTTGAACTTAGGACCTTGGGATGTATGTGGGGCTGCTCTCAGGATGTACTCAACTGCTAGGCCACCAGGGTATATCCTGAAATTTATTTTTGACATCAATTGGAGCAAAAGTAATTTCCATAATAGAAATTGATATTTCCATGATCTAGTGTTTGGCAATTTTCATTTTATTATGTACTCTAATTAAATATTGTAGCACAGGTATAATAATTCACAATTTTTACAGGTATGAAATATCACATTTTAAAATTACTATGTTATCCTTTCTCTGGCTCAGGCTATAACAGTTCTATATGTTAGTATACATAAAATAAAACTACTTATATCATTAAAATTTACTTTTACAATATTTCTCACTTACTATGTGCCTTCTTTGTCTTTCCCACACTTAAAAAGACATTTGTGCTTGCTACCTTAAGAATAAGAGAATAAAAACAAGCTAAAAGATGAGTCACCTTTGAAACTTGAAATTTCAAAAGTTTGTACCCAGATGGAAATCAATAGATAAAATTTTTGAGAAACTAAATCAAGAGCAAGAATCCTGTTACTTCTAGCAACTGCCCCTCCTCACACATTCCACCTATTCTAGAAGAGAATAATATTCCCTAAGGAAGAAAAAAGTAGAGTGAAGCAAAGGCATTGAGTGTTTCAGAAAGGGGCCCTGTGTCCTTTATTTTGGACAAATCCTAAGTAAAATTTTTATATCCAAGCATAAAAGAGGCTTATTTCTCATTTCCTGTGAAGAGCCCTTAGGAGACAGTAGGAATGCAGAAATCAGTAAAGAATGCAAAATATCTCTAGTCATATGAGATTTAAAAGACTCAACGATTGCCTCAAATCTTTGTCTGATGATCCCTTAAAAATATTAATTTGTGCCAGTAACAGAACACCAATGATACCAAAGATCACCCAAGAAATGCTAGCATTGACATTATTAATTTGACAAATATCTATTGGCCCTTTACTATGCACCAAGTCTCCCTAACTCCTCTGGCATATTCTCAGACTAGATGAATAACAGCATCAACATCAGATTAGAAGATGAACAAAATTAATTATGTCACTGTGGGGAATTTACATAGACATGTGAATTCCAAAGACAATGTGGCAAAATGAGGGTATATACCTTGAACCAAGGAAAGAGAGAGGGACCTGGGACTTCAAGGAGAGAAAAGGAGATCTCACATGACGAAGACTAAGTGCTCTGTAATCAGATGGTTGCCCTATCATATAGATAGGTTTCTCTTTCATAAAGTTTTTTTTTTTAATAATCATAATTCTGAGTAATGTTCAAACTTTCATTCTTTTGGATAGCTAAGAAAGTAGTAGAAGTGTCTCATGAAGGTACAGAACCTTGACTAACCTCAACTTGAAAGTATCCACATACTGATATGGCACATTTTGGGAAGATCTGTTCTGAATGTTTTGGGAAGACCTTTCTGAATACTTCAGGAAGGTCTATTCTTTAGCTTCTAGAACTTGAGCTCTAAAGGAAATGAGAGTCTTCTAAGTGAAGGCAGAGAATGAACTACAATAAAAATTACTCCATGACTCCATGAAGTTAAATTCTAATAGAAAATCAAACAAAATTATAATTCATTGCATGCCTTATTTAGAGGAATGAGGATTATATCTTCTCATGATTACATATAATAACTGCTGTGCCAGGGGATACATTGAAAAGATTCTTCTATTATACATTATATTATGTAACTGCTGTTATTACGATCACTTATTGGAGAATTTAAACCAAAACAATGCTAGGTAGAGAAACTAGAATTATTCTCCCAATATTCATAAATATTTTAACTCTTTAAAAAAATAAATGTGAAATTTGAAAAATTTCATATTCAGGTGAAGACAATTAGTTTTTCAGAATCCTTCAAGTGAATAAATTATTATTTATACCATTACGACACATTAAAGTACAATAAATGCTTGATTGATCATCCAAATTTTGTAATCTAGAAACATTACTTTCTAGAAAATACTTGTAATATGGTGTGAAAAAAATCTGTTTTCTCCAGAGAAATAATGTTAGTGGTATCATTAGCAAGAGTTTTGTATAAAATGTATATAAATTAAAACTTATTTATTTTTACTTTATTTTCATTCACATCATAATATACTCTATTTTAATGTGTATATTTCATTAATAGTATATTATACTGTTGTGCAAACATCACTTTTGCCTAATTTCAGACTATTTATTATCACTAAAGAAAGAAACTTTACCAAAGGACAGTCCGCATTTTGCCCTATGCCCATCCATAGACGACCACTAATATATGTTCTCTTAGTAGAGTTATTGATTATAGATATTATGTGTAAATGGAATCATATAATATGTTTGCATTAAGTTTCATTCACTTGGCTTAATTTTTTCTAGGTTATTCAATGCTGTTGCATGATAAATCCTTTTTATTGCATTTAGTGCACTTATTCCATTGCATTAATATCTTTTTTTCATCAGCTGATGATCATTCTAATCCTGACTCGTAAATAATTCTGCTTTAAATATCAATGTACCGGATTTTTCATTGGTATATGTTTTCAATTATCTTAAGTATATAACTGAGAGTAAAATTTCTGGGTCATATGATATTTCAAAGTTTAACATTTTAAGAAATTGCCAAGCTGTTTTCCATAGAAATTGAATTCTTTCACATTTCTCCCAGTAATAGGTTACAGTTAGAATTTCCTGCATGCTCATCAACGCTTGCTATTTCTCATTTATTTGACAATAGTTTTCCTAGTGGGTGAAAACTGAGATTATTTTTTATGCTTTGGATTGCATTTCATTGATGACAAACAGTATTGGGTATCTTTGCATGATAGAACATGACCTTTTTGCAAATTCCATGCTCACATGAACTATTTTGAACTTAAACACAAAAAGATCTGTAACATATGTGTGGAATTCCAGTTATAATAAGGTAAACTATTAAGTTCTTAAGCTCATCTTCTTCCAACAGGTATAACAAAAATATATTCACTTAGTAATGACTTTTGAAAAGAAATGTGGACTAACCTCCCCAGAAAGAGAAGGTACATTCACCTTCCTAAATGGTAGGAAAAGTTAGTCTGTTTCTATATCATGCAACCCTGTTCAGAGACCCCAGGGTCTTTAAGGAGAGACCAGATATACAGATATATTCCCCAGATCTGAAGTACTTGATCCTTCAGAATGTGTCCCCATATATGGGAACTGACTTTTGGTTACTGAACTAAAAATTTCTGCATGAAATGGAAAGATTAACAACTTATTTGTGAATGAAGATGTTGTTTTCATGCAGAGCAGACGCTAAAGGCTAATACTGCATGAAGATCCAGAGGGAAACAACCTACCCTTCTGCCTTTGGTGCTTGTTCCAGGCTGTTGGTATTCACAGAAGCAATTCTATAGGCTATCAATGCAAACATTTGAAGGATTCTCAGAAAGGAGCATTTGATTCTTCTGCCCCTGCCCCTACCCCCAGGGAAGATAGTTGGAAGGGTTCCATCATTAGCAATCAGTCTAGGGCTACTGCTAAATAACATTACTACCTGCTTACTTAGGTACTTAAGTACTTCCTAGAACCTCCACTCCCTGACCCCAAGAAATGTTTACCACCTCCTGCTAGGACTGTCTCTCCTCCAGAGAACTTAGAGATTTTCAGAAGGAATTGTGCTTTGCTATGAGCACTTTCTGGCTCTTACTCTCCCGTGGTCTTTATTAAGGTTATGACCTGCCTGTGGTTAGGCCCCAAATTATTTTGTCTTTCTCTTTGTGCCTTGTTGTTCATGCTTTTGACTGAAGAATATGTCTGCAATATCTATCCCAACTCCAACCCTGTAGGATTCTCAGGTCTCAACACAGGGCTGACTCGAGCATTTAACAATTCTGAAAATGAGATTATATGACTAAAGGAAATGTAGCTTCCATATCATCACTTAGGCCAATATAGAGCAACTTGATACCCTAACATATGGCCTTTATAACAGTAAATGCTTACTCATAGAAATAAACACAAAATGTCAAACAGAATGAAAGGCAGAAATATATGCAAAATTATGGACCAAAACAAAACCCCAAGGGAAAATCTGAATGCAATAGAATTAAATAAAATGCCTGAGAAAGGCTTTAAGGCAGCAGTTGCAATGATACTGAAGTCAAGAGGATGATGTAGGAATAAAAGGAGAAATATAATAAAGATGAGGAAAAAATTAGGCTGTTCCAAAAATAATTCATGGAGCTAAAGAAACAACAGAAGGTCTCAACAGCAGGTTGAAAGACAACTCAATAAAATCAACAAGTTAGAAGATAGCGGAGTGGAATTCACCCAAGCAGAAAAGCAAAGAAAAAGAAAAAAGAAGAAATGAAGACAGTATATGAGATTTATGGAATAGTATCAAGAGAAACAACATTTGCAACACAGGGGTCCCAGAAAGAAGGGGACAATAAGCTGTATTTTTCTTTCTTTTTTATTTTTTTATTGAAAGGATATTTCATTTTGACATTTACTTGTTTTGAGGTATATATAATATCAAACTTACATTTACATATAGCACAATAGGTTTACCAATATTTCACCCCTTTCCCCCACTTCATTTACAATTAATCCCCTTTACTCCATTCCTCTCAACCCTCCCTCATCTCTTTGGTTCCCTTTGATTTGCCTTATTGTCCCCCATCACTAAGAGTCCATTGTTGTTTGGAGAGTTTTCGCTCTCTCTCTCTCTCTCTCTCTCTCTCTCTCTCTCTCGTGCATCTACATAAGTGTGTCAATGAATTTCTCAGCAGAATTTTTACAGGCCAGAAGGAAATGGCATAATTTGAAAATTCTCAAAGCAAAGGAATTCTAATCATGGATAGTCTGTTTTTCTAGATTATCACTTGTAATTGAAGAAGTGTTAAAGAACTTTATCAACACACAAAAGTTAAAGGAATTTATCACCATGAAATCAGACTTGCAATAAATACTAAAGAAAATTCTGTAAAATGAAAATAAATTCCACTAGAAGTAACAAGAGATAAAAATTATAAATGTATAAATATTGACATGTGCAATAAGGACATATTTCACAATATTAACTAAAAATATATAAGAAATTAAATAGACTATAAATCAAACATTTCTTATTTAGTGAATGCTATCTTTCTAATAATTGAAATATATTATTTATTTATAAACATGAGTTTTACCATGCCTCCACGCTATATTGAAAATACTGAACCTTACATATTATTGAATATATCTTGCGTGAAACTTAATCGATGATTTTAGAATTTGTAGAGTTCTTAGATAAAGCAGGGACAGTGGAAATTTTGGAACTCAATGATAAAAATAAATATTAAACATCTCAAAGAAAATATAATTAAATCGATTTTCTAATTTGTAGTCAACGTTAGTACATTTCATAAATATTTGACACAAAAATAAATTGCATCATTTTAGTGAGGATTGTGGTTCTTCATTAAACTAGTCTATGTGAAAGTATGTATAAAAATGTTAAAGGAAACACTGAGGGGCTATAAAGATACTGAAAGATCATCTAATTATCTTTAAGTTAGATATTCAGCACTATAGAATCTGGGTACTAAATGCTGTCAATAGTTTTGACAGTATCCAAAATTGAAAAGATAGTTAACTACAGAAATAATAGTAGATTTATTATCTCCTCTTGCTCTTTTTGACTTGAAAAAGATGGCTTCCAAACTTAAATACTCTTACCATCCTATCTTTCAGGCTAATGAGAAATAGGTACATTAAGTGGTTATGGGTCTTTGCTTGGCACAGGTAATATTATAAACAAATATAAGTGAAAGACAGTTTTCAGTTAGAGTAAAAACTTTTTCTTTTCCTTATGAAGAATAAAATCTAAAACTAAAATTAAAATAACATAAGACCAACTGCAAAGTAGTATAAGCTATGAGCATAAATTCTCAATTTAGTAAAAGTTTGGGAAGAATATAGAACTGCCAGTAATAACTCTGAGAATTTGCTTATACTTTTATCGACTTAAGTCTGAGTGTCCCCATTAGTTACTGCCATGAAGCCACCCTCAAAATCTAATGGAGTCTTTGATGTCTAGATCATTGAATGGTCATTCAAACTCTTGTAGTTATAGACAACTGAATATATAAATGCCTTGTGAAAAAAGTCTTTGTCTAGGCTAAGAGATTATGTCCAACCTTGACTTAAGCATTCACAGAACAGCTAAGACTAATTTACAGGAGACTCCACACAGTTATTTTTGACAATGTTCAAGCATAATCAGGCTTAAGGAAAGCTAACACCTTCAATAGTGAACTTGGAATCTTCTCTAGCAAATCACTAACCACCACCACTCACTTCCTCAATTGAACCCCAATAAATAACCCTGAAC
Source organism: Solenodon paradoxus (assembly GCA_004363575.1). Classification (NCBI taxonomy): domain Eukaryota; kingdom Metazoa; phylum Chordata; class Mammalia; order Eulipotyphla; family Solenodontidae; genus Solenodon; species Solenodon paradoxus. The sequence continues at coordinate 235,774 of RJWH01000011.1, forward strand.
AGAGCACTCAGGGAGAAGTGCTTTACTAAGATGTCTTCATACTTTTCACAAGCAATAAACCTTTCCTATTTTAAGGAACTTTTGTCTGTGTCTTTTGGTGATTCTGTAACTCATACACTAAACTGCTTTGCAAAATTAGTCGTAAGGTAACTTCAGTGCTTTATCCAATTATTTTGGTATTACTCAATAGTGATTAGTAATGATACTGAATTAACTCTTAATTCTTATGTATAAAAGAAAAATATCATCTTACTAAAATTTTAAATTGGAAAGGATAGTATGCATATCATATAATCGTTATCATAATTTATGTGTGTCTATATATACTACATATATGTGTATACACACATATAAATACATGTATCTATATGTATGTATGAATATGTGTACAATGTGTATATATATATATATATATGTGTGTGGGTATACACTTACATATATACATATATACACTCATGCCATTCCAAACATATGTTATCTTATGATATAATAGTGAGAAATCTCAGGAGACTATATAAAGATCTTCTTATTTGAAAATTCTACACAGGTGATAAATGGTAAAAATACTATCAAATCACAAATATGTTGGAGCATTTACCACAATCAGCTATTAAATAGGACAGAAGAATTGCTATGGTCACTAAGAATGTAGAAACACTTATAAATATTATATATTAAACTCCTAAAAGTTAATGAAGCTAGACATTGCCTTTTATTCTTTACAGGCAACACTCAAGTTGAAATCAACTACCTTATAATTTAAATGCCTTACGCTATACACTCTAAAACATAGGCAATATCCAGCATTGAGATGACATTTAGGCCATAAAAATTATTGAACCTTGAAATTTGATTTAATTTCATGGTACAGGGCAGAAATAGAGAATGTGGAATCATAAGTTTAAAATTCAAGATATAATATTTCATTAAAATGACTAGAAAAATAAAATAACTAAAATATTTTTTAACTAAAGAAATGGGGAAAATCTCAATTTGTCTTTGTTAACTACCTTGTGTGATGTTTTGAGTATAGATGAAATAATTTCAATGCAAAACAGCTGTTTTATTCTCAAGTAAATATATACTTAACAAAGAAGGTAATTCTAAAAAAGGGCAGAAGAAGAGAAAGGACTAAGCAGGGGAAAAGGAGAAGGTGAGGAGCATGAAAAATGAAGACACAAGCAAGTGGTTGAATTTTTGCAATGAAGTTCTCACAGCAGAGTGTGGTTATATGCCTGGCCACTAGTGGTTAGTCTTTATATAATCCTGAATAGTTAAGTCTTTAAAGGAAACAGTCCTTAGTAGTTGGTTTTTATCAGAACATTTCCTTCAAGATCCATAGTCACTCCCTAGGAACTCCTGCTAAATTCCAGGCTGCTGAGAAGGGGTCTTATAGCCCTTTGCAATGCAGACTACCTCTAAGTACATCCACACAAATGATTCACACAAGGGAAAATTTCACTGTGAACCTATTAATGGCCCCATCCTTGGTGGCCTTAGATATAACTCTACTACTCACAGAGAGACTGTCTTTCTTTTTGTGTTTCTCCTAATAAACTTTCCATGTGCTTTTATTAAGCCTTTCTCCTTGAATTCTTTCCTTGATTGACTCTGTACCTCAGGACACACTGGTACCCTGTATTTACTCACAACACTTCTGTAAGACTTTTTAACATTTTAGATAAAAGTTTATCTTGCAACCTAAAAGGAAATGTATTACATGTGGAATCTAATTCACGGGAGAGATAGTCAGACTGTGTCTGGTCAATATTTAGAAGTAGATTAGGCCTGAAAGAGATGATGGTTATTTAGAAGATGACCAAGAAGAAAGAACTGGTAGGATTCAATCAATTAGTACTCAATATTAAAACTGTGGTGGCTGTTGAGAATTAAAACAAGGAATCTGCATATGTCATAAGTGGTACCAAGGAAGCTTATGTTAAGTCAATCAGTTGCATTTCAGTTAGTACCGTGGAGACCTGAGTACTCATATTCTTTGTTAGAATTTTTAATTTATATGTTAAATGCATTTGCTACCATGCCCACTGTCAGATCTGATATCTCTTAGCTACCAGTTAATCACAGCTCTTAGTAAGAAGTCATGTTGTACACCTCATGATTCTATTCCTGGGCCTTACTAATTAGAACTGATGCTACCTAATATGAGGGCCTGACTCAGGGACTGAAAACCCAGAGTGGAGTGGAAAATTAACTTGATGCAGCTTGTCTTACAAAGATAGGCCAAACACCTTCCTCTTTGATACTTAAATTAGGAAAAGTCAAAAGATTAATAAAGTTTGCAGAGATGTTGTAACTGAAAATAGGTAAGAACAGTAATGAGGTAGCTTGAGGAATTCATAATGAGAGAACATACTTCTTCAAATATCCATAGATGAAATAAGATACAGTATAGCTGTCAAGAGAGTTAGAGACTCAGAAATCAGAACATGCCTAGATCAAAGACTTATGTATCTAAAATTTTATTTTCCTTTGATCTTGGAACATTGTGAAAATATTTTCCTTGTGAAATAAAAATCCTTACTAGACAAGATCACATGGTCCAGAAATATTAGGATTAAAAAGCAGTGTAAATGAGGTTCTTTGAGAAAGAACAAATATGAGTCAAATATAAAGAGGCAGAAGTATCAGTATCCAATCCCTGAGTTTACAACCAATCACCTGATTAAAGATAAGAATGACGATAGAGGCAGGATTATTTTTATATAAATCTCAGGATTATTTGAATTATTTAATTAACTATAATCCATTCCCTCCAAAATGGGAATTAAATACATGCTACAAAATGGAGATAAATTTACCATCAATTTTCTAAATCATGTAGGGCTCACTATGTAATTTGGGATGGCGGTACAAATGAAAATGTATTTGCAAGGATTTTTTTCCCCCCAAACATTATGAATTTCAAGAAAGCACTAGCAATGCACTGAATTAAGAGCAGAGTCTTTATTACACAGGTTTCTGTGCAACACCCATGAAGCTGGCTTTAAAGGCATAGGACAATCATCAGTTAACTAGGGATGAATCATTTTGCTGGGATAACACTTAGGACTTGTTCTGTTTGTTTATTGCAATTATATGTTTAGTGCAATTATAAGATAACTTTAAGGATATTTGCTATTTCGCTTAACAGGTATCTCTTTTCTAAATTAAGACAAGCACAATATAGTTAGAATTAATTTTTAATGTCCAGGATATTCTTAGCATCAGATCCAAAATTCTGTTTATTTGGTTTCATAAAGAGCTCAACTCATAAGGGAACATGATTGAATTAAAATTTTGCCATAGAATTTGAGGAAAAATAGGATTTCCCTCAGGCTTACATGGCAAGGGAAACTGATTCTTGAATTTTGTGGGAAATACACTTAATATTTTGTTACACCTTATTTTCAAAGTTAAGTTCAAAATCACTTGCATGAGGCTTAAATATTTGGGGGTGAATTGTCCTATAGATAAAACTTCATTCCTACTAAAGATGCTTTCTAAAAGGTCTATGTGAGATATAGATCCTACAATATTTAATTCTTTAGGTTCAAATGGAATAATAATTTCCTTGAGATTAGGATTTTAATTTACAACTTCCATTGATTCTGCATAACTGAGTTATAATTTTAAAGCCCTTAAGAGTCAAGGATACCTAGAAAACAAAGCATGAAGTAAAAGTCAGTTCACAGCTTATTGGAAGGTGGAATACCAGAAAAACTACAGTAAGGGAAAAAATAAAGTGAAAAAGTGAAGCTGGCAAGAGAAAAAGCTACAAAGTGTTGAATTTCTAGTGTCTCCACAGTTTCATCAATATAACACTAAACTGCTTATTTCACCTGGCGTAGAGAGAAGGATCAGAGACCCAGAGGAGAGCTAACCTAAAAATTCAGAAGGCAATTAAATGGGCATAGTATATTTACGTGAGAATCAAGCTATTGCAATTTGGGATACACAGATTGAGACAGAACACCTAGAATGTGTTTAATCAGGGAATATATCAGACTTTTATAAAGGAAGAAAGGGAAGATGAAGTAAATGGCTAAAGAAAAGAGTAGATTAGAGTTAGTAGTCTTACATTATTCCTGACTATAGATACTTTGGTATTTATTCTCTAGAAAGGATGAATATGGAACTGACAGATTCTAGGCTAAAAGTCCATAATTATGAGTTCTCAAACAATTTTTTGCTTGATAGCTTCTTAAAATAATTGCTTTTGACTCAGTCCAAAGGTTTTTGGCCTAGTTCAGAGGAGACGTACAATACAATTTCTCTGTGATGACTCCAAGACTTTATTTTAAAATAGCTTCACATATGCAAAATTTTCATAAAGCAAAATTAACAAGGTAAATAAATCAGGTGTGAAATTTCAAGGCTACATACGTTACTGCAGCTAATTGATTAGGAAAGGGGTATATACTCCACCTTTATATCCTTTTCTTTGTAGGCAAGATAATCTTTTATCTGTAATCTGTAATGTAAGAATAGTAAATACATTTCACCATGAATATGCCAAGGTTAATTTATTCATTTAACAAGATAATATTGACCTTCTAATATGTACATATATATGTATTACTGGATAATAGGAGATAAAGTTGAATAAATCATGGAACTTACTCAAAATTTCAATTGTTCCATCCAAATTTTTGTCCAAAGCATCACAAATGCAAATTTATCCTTTCTTAGACTGGATCTTTACAACAGTATAAGGTGAAGGAGGGGGGCAGTTGGCAATTTTATGTTTCTTTGCAGTTTTTCTTCCTTGCCTTTTATTTTCAAAAAAATTTAGAAGGAATATTAATTTAACTTTAGTGGCTAAGAGGAGTTTTTCTCAAATCTTATACATGGATTTTTAATGATAAATAGTATCATGTTTTGGTCTTACTTGAAATCAAATCTTTCATGAGGGATTGCCTTGGTCACGCTTACTTTTCACAACCCAAGTCCTTGCATCAACCCCGTTTCTTACAACTAACCTCTTCCTAGCCCTTCAAAACTCCTTTTCAATTTCTTTTGTAGAGGCTCTGATAAAGCCTATAGATTCAGCACTAGCATCACAGTTACAGGTGCTATTTAGAGAACTGATATTGAGGTTGTATAGGAAGCAACTGTTTATAACTATCTGCAGCTCTAGCATTATCATTAAATTATTTAAGCTTAGCATAAAAAAGATGACTCTTTTTGATAAAGTCCCAAACCCTACCTTGTAAAGCAGTACTGAAGGTTAGCATACAAGCTGTATTAGTTTCCTATTGCTGCTGCAACAAACTACCATAAATTAGTGGTTTAAAAGAACAAACAATTATTGTTTTACAGTTTTAGTGATCAAAATTCCAAAATCAATCTCACAGGGCTACAGTCATGGTGTCCATAAACTGATTCCCATGAAGGTTTCAGAAAGAATTTATTTTCCTGATTTTTCCAGGATGGATTTTGTGCTAATTCCTTGGTTTCTGCCCCTGTATCACATGGCCTTTTCTCTGCTTCTGTTATCAGATGGTCTACTATGTGCATCTGACCCCTTTGCCTCCCTCTTATAAGGACTCTTGTGAATACATTGGGGTCACTCATATAATTCAGGAAGTCTCTCTATTTCATGATTCTTAATGTAACCACATCTTTAAAGTCCCTTTTTGTCTTTAAAGATAAAATATTCACAGATTCAGGGATTATGATAGAGACATTTTTGGAGCTATTATGATGTTTACCACATAAAGAAAATTTAAAAGAATAAATAATAACTTCCAAGATTTACTGTAGTGAAATATTAAATACTTCCTACATATGATTTAAGTTGCAGAGTATCCACTAATGTTCTGAGTAGTAAGTAGTAAACTCTTATCAGACTTCTCTCTCACATCTCTTTGAACTTCTGACTCTGAGCATCCCTTTTACAGAATTCATTAGTCAAAGGATAATAGTGGTAAACTTAATTATTATATACAAATGTTGATTTACAATGATGTATACTTTAAACCTATATCATATTATGATTCAATGTTTCTTCAATAAAATACAACTAAATGTGAAAAAAATACATATGCACGAATAAATAAAAATCCAACCCTGGCAAACACCTCATTAAAAATAAGAACACAAACAAAAAAATTATAAATAAAATCTTTAATATAAAAATTCTATATTGGGGAAGTAAAACAAAAGTTATGATATCAAAAACTGACTTTAGAATTCTATGTTTATTTTGAAGAGAATATAAAAATGGAATAAATATTTAAACATAAAAACATGATAATAATCTGTAGACTGATTCCCTGATGAGCAAATAAAGTTAGTTTTGTCATTGAATATTCTTAAGCTCAGAACTGCATATTGTAAGTTTTTAAAACAACTTACCCAAAGTTTCTCAGAATTCATTTCTGACATTAAAATTATTTTAAGTCACTTCCTGGGCCTCCACTCTTCCCTCAAACCATAAGTAGGCTTCATTCCTTATCCACTAGAAGAATGTAGTTTGGGAAGGTCTAATTTAGAAGTTAGGTTTATCTGGAAACATTAAGAAACTATTTTTAGTGTAAAGATGAATCATCTCTCCTTGCCATATGGGGTACCCTTCCTCTCTCTGACACTCTGTGCTTCAGTACAGGATAAAGTCTTTGGTCTGCCCCAGCTACCTTAGAATTTACCACCATGTAAATTATCCACACATATGTATTAAATTTGTACTTTTCTCCTACTCATTGTACCCGGTGTTAATTTGTGTGATTGTCCAGCCTGTGAATAACCTCAGAGAAATGAGGGAGTCTTTCCTGGGTCCATTCAATTGCAATTATAATTGAATAAATAGGTATCAGTGACTAAATCTACATTTAGTCACTGTGTCTGCAAATAGTAAAATAGGAGTCACATAGTCACAAAGAAGTTCAAAAGTATAAGTAGGTGGGAGATGGGGATTTTCCAGTAAGTTCTCTGGGTATGTGAAATGGTCCTGGCATTCTGGTGGTCCTAGAAAGTATTTGTGGTTCCAGGAATTTATGACTCTTTGTTATTTGGAGGAAAACATTGGATTGATGGAGGTCAAGTAAGGAAATATTCCATGACTTTTTCCAGAGGAATAATGAGGTGCACTTTGACCTCTAGCACCAAAGAGTTGGCCTATTGGGTGTGATTCAGAGTATTACAAGGCCTTCTATGACTTCTGCTACCCTGGAAAGACCTAGAGAATGTTATATTCAAGCCCTACACTTTCTACAGCTAGGGTGGATGAAACATTTCATGCTGAGAAAAGGCAAACAGGAGAGAAGAGTGGATCACCACTTCACTAGGTGATAGATTTCTTAGATAGAGAGAACCATATGCAGATCATCTGAATTTTGGATTAATACTGTTACAGAAAATAGTCTCTGCACCTCAGGGCCGAGTCAGGAACAAGAAGACAGAGTTTGGGTGGATAAAGAAAAGAAAATTTATTGCTTTACCAGGCAAAGGAGGTCACAGCAGCTCACACCTGAAAGACTGTGGACCTCCTTCTGGGAAGGACTCAGTTATGTTTAAAGGGGCAACCTTATCTTCTGCATTATAGAGGTCTGGTTCCCATCCAGGTGGTGACTACAAATTAATTTTTATCTTGACAGCACATCAACATGATATGGTAAAAATAGGATAATATATGTAAAATAAAAAAGCTTGAAGAGCTGATAATTACAGAAATATTGTTAGCAACCAGGATCTTATGTTTACCACTCTCCTCTTTTATAGTTGATGCAAATTTCTAACCTTTGTTCACCTGAAGAACAGACAGGAACAGTGAAATGGGATAATGTGAAAGAAGTTGAAGAATTTAAATAAGACTGTGCTGACCGCTGTTGAGATAAAAATTAACCTGTGGTCATCACCTGGAAGGGAATCAAACCTCAAGAAGCAGAAAACAAGGCAGTGATACCCCTATCAAAAGAACTAACTCCTTCCCCTAAGAAACTCTACAGTCTTTTAGGCCTTGCTGCTGTGACCTGCTTTTCCTGGAAAAGCAATACATTTTCTTTTCTTTATCCACCCAAACTCTGTCTCCTTGTTCCTTATTGGGCCCCAAGATGCAGAGACTATTTTCGGTCACACGCACAGTCTTACTATTTCTCAACTTTCACATTCTCCTACAGCCACCAGCTTCATTGTTTCTGTCTGTTCTTCCAGTGAACAAAAGTAAGCGATTAAATCAATTATAAAAGGGGTGAAGGTAGACATAAGGTTTCTGGATTCTAATATTATGGCAAAACCTCCAGATAGTGAGAAGACTGACAACAGGGCACTCAAAAGGTAAAGAAAACAGCACTTTATTGCAAGCACTGGTGCTGGCCCAGGGGTATTGCTACCCAAAGCTGAGCAACGAGGGTCTAGGGGAGCTCCTTCTATACTCTGAGGTAATGACCATTTTCTTGGCTATGTGTGGTTTCTACTGGCAACTTTCATCAGTTATGTCCATCTGCAGAGTAGGGAGGCTATGCTTGTTTAGCCTTGGTCACCATAACAAGATGTATCTACAGTCTCCGTAGTACCTGTAGTACTGTGGAAATTTCCTGGCAGGCTAACATTTGCATTGGGGTCGGGGTAAGGTTTTCTACCATACTAATAATATTCTTAATCATCAGTTCCACTAGCATCTATATTTTACATATTTCATCTTATTTTCCCCATGTTAGTACTTTCACAAGCTACTTTCTTCTAGGAGATAAGGAAGTAAAAGACCACTTCTGGATTTGGTGGAGGCTCAGGGAGAGACAGATGTCTTCTTTGATTAAGTGAAAGTTTAAAGAATTAGAAGAACTCCTTTGACTGTGGAGCTGTCTTTCTTAGTCCTTGACTTCTTTGTGTCAGAGTAGGGAATCTACAAGAGATCAGTTTTGAGGGATTTGGAGAATTATGATTTATCCACTATAAATTTATTTAATTCATTGCTTGTTCACTATAAGACTTCCAAACTTTATTTGTAAGGCAAGAGTTTATAGTTAATTTCTTGAAAATTACATCTGTGATCAATCTTAGTTTTTTTAGAAATTTAAAATTAAATTTTATCTTTTTTATTGTTTAAATTCTTCTCTAATCTTACATACCCTGAATACTTTGGATCAGTAGTGTAGGAAAGATAAAGTGAGTCAAAAATAAGGTTCTTGGTGCTACTGCATCTGGACCAAACCTATAGCAACAATGTCAAAAAAAATTTTTACTGATATAATTTTAACTTTTCTATTAGGCATATTTTAAAAAGCAAAAATATATAGGTACATTTAATTGTATATTTTATGTCAATGTTTCTAAATTCGTATAATTGTAATGTGTAATAATTATGAAGACAATAGTGTGATGTTATGATTTATAAGATATACCCCTCACACATATATACACACATATGGTCAATAAGTTGATCCAAATAAATTTCTCATATGTATTTGGTCTTGATCCAAGATTCCTTGGTCACACAATTCCTAATCAAAAACCCTTTAAATCTATCATAAAATCAATGGAAATATCTCTTGTTATAATATGGGGTTTCCTTTCTTATTTCCTGAAATCCCTTCAGAGTCATAAAAGTGAAATGTGTGTTTTGTTATTCATAACAAACCCTATTATCACAAAGGAATTTATATTAAGGAGGGGGCTTTTGCTAAGCACAAGAAATATAGGGTTGGTTATAGGAGAAGCAATCATGTTATTAGAAGATTGGAATGTTCAAATCTATCCCCTGACTTTCTGGGAGGGGAGAGAAACTAGAAGCGCAATCAATCATCTGTGGCCAAAGATCTAAACAATTATACCAATTAATGAAAACTCCATTAAAAAGACAAAAGGGGGGTGGTTTAGATTGCTTCCAAGGTGGAGAACCTTAATACTTTCATATATTACATTGCAGGAACTCAAACTTCACTAGGACAGAAATTGCTTTGTTTGGAAACTCACACTATCTCTTCTGTCTGTTGCTTCATATTTTTAATATTCATTGTAATAAATCAGTAGTTTAGTGAGTAGAAGTTTTTCTTTGGTTCTGTGAGTTGCTCAAGCAAATTAACAGAACACTGGGAAGGGGTGGGGGGGCTAGAAATCTCTCACATACCCAGTTGGTTAGAAGCCCAGCTAACATCCTAGACTTACGATTGATACCTGATATATGACAGGGTGAAGGGAAAAGTATTTTAGGACTAAGTCCACAACCTGTGGAAGAAGGTGCTGTCTCCATAGCATTAAAATTAAGTATTTGAGTTAACTTACAGAGCACCTAGTCAGTGTCCATGGGATCGCTTGTTGGTGTGGAGAAGGTGAAGCAGGGCTCCTTGGGTCTTCTGGGGTTTGGTGGCATATGGTTCAAGAAAGAATTCATGAGACGTTAAATAGTTTTAGTTTTATACATTTATTAGAGAAAGTGAGGATGAGACAGAAAGTGATAGCATGGGAATGAAGTTCCTGTGGGCAGAAAGGCTGTTGTGCTCTGGGGCTGGGAGCAGATTTTATACCCTTGGGAGGGAGCTTTTTGGCATACTACCACTGCAGTGTCTGTAACTAGTAAGAGAAAAAGAGTCACTAGTCAAGAGAAAGTTCAAAAACAGAAGCAATTTAAGCAAATTTCCTGGAAATTCTCCAGGTCTGTGAAGTGGCCTCTAGCATTCTGTTGTTTCCAACTCCTTGCTATATTGAAAACATTAGGCTGATGAAGGAATCACATGAATCTTTCAAGGAGGGGTTTAATGAGGTGAACTTTGACCTCTAAAGCACAGTCTCTGATCCCTCAGCTGTGGCCCCAGAGCATTCTAAGACCACCTATCAATTTTGTTGTCCTGGGAGATCTTGGTTTAAAAAAATAAAACCTAAGGAATAATGTATTCAGGGCCTACATTTTTCCTTACAAAAGCATACATACTCGAACATATACACAAATTGGAATTGGGTAATCTGAGCATTTTTCTTTAATTCTGGTGTCTTTATACTTACAACATATCTCAATTAAAACTAACTACATTCCAAGTAATTCATAATCAGTTGTGACTGATGTTTAATATATTACACACAGTAGTTACGCAATTTGTATGGAGATGCTGGTCAAAGACGTCATTGGCCATACCATCAAATTGAAAGAGAGACAAAGCTAGCCAGGTCTCTAAAGCAAATTCTTATGTTACTCTTGATGGTACAAGATCAGAGACATAAACTGAAACTCAAACTCTTTTAGAAGTAAGTGTCGCAAAAATTATATTTTTTCTGAAATAAAAGAACTGTGAGATGTTCAAAAAATAGCCATGGTTTCAAAATTAAATTAGTTTCAGAAATATTACATGCATTATAACTTTTTTGGGACATTCATTACATAAGTCAGTGAAGTCCTGTTTTAAAAATTATCTTTCTTAACTCTCTGTTTTCCAATTTATCTGATAATAGAACAGTTTCTTCATGTGGTGTTCTTTAACAAGCTGTAAAATTAGTGTTTTTATGATCCTCAAATATTTGGGAAAGACCATTCTAAATTGATTAGATATTTCTTTCTATTTTATAGAATATTTATTTTCTAAATAAGCTTTTGATGGAGCACCAATTTTCTCATATATATTTACTTTTACTAAATAATTTAGTGTATTGTTCAAAATGCCTGTATATGAAATGATATTGATCAGAATATTAAAGTTCATAACTTTATAAGAAATTTACTATTTGTAAGGTTTTTCTGGGCTCCACGAGGAGAAAAAGTCAATTAGACAAAAAGTCAAATAGCCAGGGCTTTATTGGGGTTTGCACACCCGGGCAAGTTTTCCAAGTCCGCAGAACGAGCGCTGGGGAAGTCGCGGGCTGGGGAAGTCACGCTTGAACAAAGGGGAGGGGCTCTTTAAGCAAAGGAATTTCGCAGGCTTCCTATGTTGCGATTGGGGATTGGCCCTGCGAATCCAGGTGTGGGGGTTGCATTCCTTATTCTGATGTCATCCACCTTTTTCCCGGGCTTGGCTGCGGTTCTCCGGGCATGGCCACTGCTGCTTTTGTCCCTGGGCCAGCCTAACACTATTCTCATCTGTTACAAATGAATACTTGAAAAAAGACAGGTTGAGTATTCAGCTATAAAGCTACAGAAACAAAATCCAAGCTAATTTGTCTATAGTGCCCATTCTCCTAATCGTTAATTATACCACCTCTCAAAATTAGCTTTATTACAGATGATTTATTGACAAAAGTAGTCATCAAATATTTTAGAGCAAAAATTAATATGAAATTCACTTCTAAGCAAAGAGTTTGGAAAAACTGGACAGTAAAATCCCTTTTAAAGAAAAGTAAAAAGCTTGTAACATACACACACAAAAAAGACCATTGTAATGTGTCCTTGATTTTAGCAACAGCTCATAAAGAGAATGATTCTTCTTTAAAAAAGACAATTGGTATTATATGAGACTTCTATTAAAATAGTCCCCTCATGCAATTAGAATGTAGACTATATAGAGCTATGTAAACCTGAGTTCAAGCAAGAGCATGCTAATTACACCTGCATTGAAGATTGGTTGGGCAATGGGTGTAAACATAGATGAGGAATAAATGAGCAACTCATAGTAGCTATTCATTACCTAGTTGTTGAAATTTTGTTTAATATTTCATTTGAATTCTATGTGAAATGAAAATCAGCATGATTCAGGGACTTTTGAGAAGACTGAAAAACTTTGAGAACTGAACCAAAGAACAACATGTATGAGAGCTTTTGCTCATGGAATCTGAAATGGCAACTGAAAAAATGGTAAATTAAATGGTGGTTTGCGGAATGAAAGTACCAAGGAATTCATAGAGCCTTTTTTTATACTACATACTTATAATTTTATTTTTACAATGCATTATGCTAAGTATTTTAGTTTACTATAAAATTCAGTTTGCAATTTTGGATTTTTTTTAATATTCTTAAGTGTGCTAACATTACATAATAAGCCATTTAGCAGTCAGAACTTTACTGATGTATTCAATTGTTACACATATTTCACACACATTTATAATACATATTGTTTGAAATGTTATGTATTGTTGAAAGTTATAATACATATTCCTATATATTTTAAGCTTTATGCTGTTTTAAATAGTTAACATGTGTTCTAGCTTAGTAAATCTAGCAATAAGAGAACAGCTGATAAAATATACTATTTTTAACTATTTCAAGTGCATCAACTCAATGTTTATTCACCTCAGGAAGCTGGAGTTTTATTAAGTCAAGTACATGACTGTCAGTGACATTATTAGGAAGATTTGCAAATTTGCTAAATGTTTTTTCTATCACTTTTCTCACTGAAAAGCTAATGCTTCAGAAATATAAACTTTTTCTGAAGATAAATTCAGTATGTGACTATAAGTTTGATATGAAATAAGTAATTTCAGACAAACATGCAGTGTAAAAATTTCCTAAATACAATGAAAACTAACTTGCTATTCTCACATATATCAAAAAATCTATCCTTCTTCAATAAAGGAAAAGGTAAAATTCTGTAATAAGACTAATGATAACACAATATAAAATCACAATAAGACTAACAATTATTAAACTCATGCAATCTTCCAGATTGTCCTAAGCACTTAATCTCATTTCAAAAGTTGAAGAGTCAGAAAAAAATAGGGAAAAGGCAACAAAGAAGGAAAAAAAAATATAGTACAGAAAAGAAAAATGTAATGAAGAATGGAAGAGAAAATAGAATAAACTAAGGAGAAGAATATATGCGAAAATACATAAATCTTTTGCTTAGGGAAGTTGGTGCTCTTAGATCTTGAAATGAACAGCTGCCAAAGGTCTGGTACAGCAATCGAGGTTGAGTATATTTTATATCACCCTCCCACTCTGCTTAGGCGTGTAGGCCTCTGTTGCTGGCTGAGACTACCAAACCAAACATAGCAAGGAGAAAGTCATCAATTACTCCCCACTCAACTTCAGGACCAGAGCCTGCCCTCTTGAATGTGTGTATAACTCCCTGCAACTTGAATGAAAGTTAGGTCCGTGTAATTGAGGGCAGAATTTGACCCCATGAGGTTGAGTGGAGAAATGATTGATTGATTTGAACTCCAGCAGTTCTTCCTGAACTAATAAACATCAGCGGGACCCAAAATGGGCCCTGGAGATTTTGGTTCCTTTTTTTCTCCAGCTTTGACCATTTTGTGTAAAAATGTTTCCCCCTCTCTCGGTTGCAATCCCTTAAAGTTCTGGCCAATTGAGTTGCTTGATTGGCTGAATACTTATAAAGAAAGACCCATCTATTCTTAAATACTTAATGTTTTAAGAAATTTGCTTCTAAATCTGGGGAAAAAGTTATAGGCTACATAGTACTACATGAATAGAGAACAATAGTGTTGCTACTCAAAATATAAAGTTATATATATTCCTCTGTACTCAGTAGTTTTCATTTCCTAATACCATACAAAATAGAAACTCAGCATGAAAATGCTATTAAAGAATTTGCCAATTGATCCATATTGGCAAGGTAATTATTATTTACATTAACACAAAGCATTTTTCCTATACTTACAATCTTCAAAGTTACATCTTTTAAATAAAAAATAATATATTGATTTTCTCATTTAAAGTTTTCTTGGACATTCTTTTTATACTTATATGCTGATAATTTGATTAAAATATCTTTTCCTCTTCAAATTACAGGCACCAGGAAGTCAAAGGATTGCCTTTATTTTTACTCACTACTCTGGCTATTTTGTGTTTATTTGTGTGACTGTGTAGATTTTTAGAATTTATTTATGGTACATGTTCCTGATGCTTATCTTTTTTAATTAAATTAACCAATGAATAAATGTATTATTTTAAATTTTTACTATACACAAACCAATTACTGATAGACATTTTTCATTAATTTAAAGATCCTATTGCATTCATAACATCATTTGGAAATATAAAATTCTATAAAAACACTATATCTGAAGTCATTAGTTAAATAAGGACCAAGGATGAATCTATTGCTTCCCCAAATAGTAGCCATTCTTTCAGACAAAGATACATTCATATGAACTGAAGCAAGATACTAAAAATCTGGTCAGGGATACGGCAACCTATTCTAATTAATGTAGGGAAAAAAGAATCATTAGATGTGCCAGGGCTCAACATTTTAAAAAGAAAATAAATCATGTTCCTTTATCTTTAAAATATAAATATAGTTTCAGAGTAAAGGAGATTCTTGCATGACTTAGAGATAATGCAAAAGCAGAGAGCAATTCTATGAGTGTCTTTAAGTAGTTACCACATTATCTTCCAAAGTGTAGTAACATGTTACTAAATCAAAGCAGGTTTAAATAATTGTTTTGTTTTGGTTTTTCTCTTTGTATGTTTTTTCAGAATTAAAACACTAATACTAAAGACACAAAATAGATTTTTATTCTATTTTTTTCTTTATATGTTGAAGAGTTACACTCTGATTGTCTTTCTGACACTGGGCACTCTTCTAGGTATCTCTTTATTCTTCATTACAAGTTTTGTGCAGGCTCGGTTTCCATAGACACCATGAATGCATGCAATATCCCTAGCAACTGTTCTAAGATTTTTCTTTTAAGTAGACAATGTCACTATTTGCAAACGAAGTTGTGCACCATTGTTTCAGGAAATGTATAACAGGTGCTTTTTTCTTTAAATTTTAATGCTGAAAAATTCAAGAGATGTATTGATTGCGCCAAGTTGCTCTACTTTACCACACTATATATCCTTTTATTTTTAAATGCACTTCCAATTTGTAGAATGTTTTGCACAGTGTGAACTCCTTTTGAGCTATGCAAATATTAATAAATGTCACTCTCCAATTCACTTAGATGGAGCTAAGTTAAGAGCACATCAGCTTTCAACTACAGCAAAAACTGAGACAAATGTTGTAATTCAAGAGCAATGCATACTGAACAGTAGAGAAAATCAGTGCATAGCAACCTTGAGCTACTTTAGTTTGTCTCAATTCAATGCAATCTCACAAATTTATTGAGCATCTACTTATGTAAGGGGACTGGGCTTAGCAGTATTGTATATGTAGAATAAACAAGATATGGTCATTGACCTTAACTTTTTTATTGCCTATCAGATGAGACAGGCATAGATATAGGTTTCAATTATTAGGCAAACAATGATACATTTGGAATAAAAAATAGGAATTCAAGTCTAAGTAGCATAAAAAGGAGCGAGATTAGTGCTGTATGAATTATTTTGGAGTAATATCTTAGAAGGCAGCAAAAGAGTATCTTGAAGGATGGATGAAAGTTTGAACTGATAAAAATGATACCTGTTAACAAGAAATCCTTTCACTAATAAAAACCATGTTAACACAGTTAAAATGATTAAAAGGAAGCAGAGAGTGACAGAGATTATATGGTGAAGAGATAATAAATACAGTGAGATGCATGGCAACAGACGTATTTGAGATCAGATCACGCTATTTACAAATGATCATGAAAAGAACTTGGAGGGTCCATATTATATATTAGCTTTGACTTAAGAAACAAACTTTCTTGAGAGAGTTTCATTAAAGGAGCTGTAAGTACATGTCTTTTAATTTTTTTTTCCATTTTTTTATTGTGGTACCTTATTCTACGCATTAAATTAAACTCATATTTATAGGTTCCTCCTTTCTCAAATATACTATGTCAATATACCCTGCCCTCTACCAAATCACTTAAGTGTTCTTCACCACTGTCCAGTGGGCTCCACTATCACTTGCCCCTTGCCCCCCTCATCCCACTCCCTATTGGTAGCCTCAGTTCTATTACAAGTGTCTAAGGGTTGGTTTTGCTTCCTCTGTGTCTTTATTTTGTACATTCACATTCCTTCTATGAGTGAGATCCTCTGGCATCCATTGTCTTTTGATTTGTTTCACTTAGCATAATCTGTTCTAGACCCATTCATAGTGATTCAAATGACAGGATTTCATCTCTTCTAAGGGCTGTGTAGTGTTCCATTGTATATATGTACCACATCTTCTTTATCCATTTATCTGGTGTTGGGTTATAAATACATATATTTACTATGTGTAAAATTTTTCTTACTCAAATCTGTCAGGCACTTTTTTTTAAAAGGAAAAGTGTAGACAAGAATGAAGGCAAGTAGACAGACTATCAGAAAGAGAAAGAAGGAAGAAGCATCTTTATTTTTATTTTGTTATTCACATTGGTTTGTTTCCCCCCAAACCTGGAACTCAAACACACAGATATGTGATTTGCTTCTTTGTGGACAATTAAACTAACTGATCCACCAGGTCATGCCCACTTATGTATTTTTAATGTAAATACACAGATGACTCTTTATATCACTGAAGCACTTTATAGCTAATTCTACAATGATCATGTTTATTTACAGACATGTTACTCTTATTTCTGTAAAAGAATTTACAAAACCTTATCAGAAATTTATGAGTCTGCAAATCTCCCTTATTAATGCAGTTAAGCATAAACCAATGAAAAAATATAAATAGTTAAGAAAATAATATCACACAGTGATGGTATGAAATCATTTATTCCTTTTCAGAAGGGTACTTTCTAGATATCTGCATGTTTCTTGTGGTCTATTTTATTTTACACACAATTCTAATATGTGTGAGAATTGAGTTCAAGAAGAGCACATTAACAGAGGGAAGAACCATGTAAAGGGGGTTACTCAAAGTTATTAAGAAGTGACAACAGTTGAAAATTAAAACCAAGAAGTATA
Source organism: Solenodon paradoxus (assembly GCA_004363575.1). Classification (NCBI taxonomy): domain Eukaryota; kingdom Metazoa; phylum Chordata; class Mammalia; order Eulipotyphla; family Solenodontidae; genus Solenodon; species Solenodon paradoxus. The sequence continues at coordinate 253,412 of RJWH01000011.1, forward strand.
CACATAATTTAAAAAATTTAAATTTCACAGGTAATTCTATGACTTGGCAAAGAGTAATTTTTAAATGTCTGATATCACAGAGTATAATTATTCAGTATGTTATTTTCCGTATCTTCCAAAAAATTATTATTTCTGTGATCATTAGAAGAGCAATCTTTTGATTATAGGTTTAAATGAGAAGTAAACCTATCTGGTAAGTATAAAACTAAATTCAGATACCAAAATCACATCATTCCTACTTCTAAATAAAACGTTTTGAACAAGCTAAACTTAAAAATATTGGACTATGTGCTCTATTTATACACATAATCCAGAAAATGTCTCGTTTTTTTCCTATTATTTTGAATTTGCCCTTTTTTATCTTATATTTCCTTCATTTACTTTATCTCAACATCCACTTTCACCACATAACTCTTATTCCTAAACTCGAATCAGCATAGTGCTAAGACACAGAGCACACTCCAGTAAATGCACAATGTATGATGAATGAATGAGGGGTTGTGGATTTTGTCAGCTTCTGCTTTGTAGCATTGGGCTATATTCAGATAACTAACTCTGTAAAATAGAATAATGCTTAGTTGTAACATACAGCTACTAAATCAAAATGCATCTTCTGTCTTATGGGCATTCTGAAATAAATAATGATAGGAGGAGCCGTTAACATGTGAACTTCATCTAGTATGTTCTCCACTTTAATTACTAGAAATATCTTTGGAAAGAGATAATTGGTTTGATTAGTCTGCTAATAACATTCTTCCAGCATCAGTGATATACTCAATTAGAATGTCTATAAAGAAGTTAGAATCACTATATATAGCTTTCTTTTAATATTTTTTTCCTATTCTACAACATTTTTAGAAAGAAAAAGTATAACAGACTGAAAGGAGAAAAAAAAAAACAACAACACAAATCTAATGCAGCATTAAAACAAAGGCTTATTTTATTTCCTGTGCTAATGTTTTGCAATTTCAATGTTTTATATTTTTGGAAAATGAAAACAATTATCTGAAATAAATTTGTAGTGTCCATGTGTCATCTAAACTAGTACAGATAAGTCACTGCAGTAATTGGAGGGCCACACATGTGGATGGTGTGCTAAATACAGTGATTTTGCTTATTTTATAAAGATCACCAAATAGAAGCAAATATTGGCAAACAAAAAAAATTTCAAGTGTCAGTGTATATGTGACTTAAATGCATGGTTTGAATTTTCAGTTCATTGAAGTCCGCATTTAAATTTGTATAAACATGCCTGACAACTAAGAAAATAGGGAAGATCAAATTTAAGCAACATAAAACAGGGAAGCATACAGCCACACTTTCTTCTCTCATGATATTAAATTCTATGTATTTACTAACATGTTTTTTTCACATGATTTGGATTCCTTATACCACTTAGATCCTGGCCTGCGTGGCAGAAAAAAATGTAAACATCCCTAAGCATTGTTTAAATCTCACTGGACAACTATACACAAGTTCCATGCTTTCCATATTTTCTTTTTAAGTTAACGTCTGTTTTCACGACATAACAATGACTGGATTAGATTTTTTTTGTTAATTCTGTACATGTTGTGTTAGTGTATTTTTTATTTAAGTGGTTTAATGTCAGTTTTGGTTTCTTTGATTCTAAAAGACAGGTATAACTTTCAATTGCATTTCTGGAAAGCAAGAACTATATAGTTTGACCTACATTCACTAATTTATTTACTAAACCTTTAATAATTTCTAATTGCCCTTCTTACAGGCTTATGATTTGCTGGCAGGTATCATTTGGAAAATTAAACCAAACAACAACAACAACAAAATACACCATCAAGATTTCTCTCTTGTCTTGCTGGCTCTTGCTTTGAAAGTTAGACAGTGTAATATTCCATTTATAGGCAACCAAAGGATTGGAAATCATTAAATATCATGCAGAGTAGTGAAGATATAATCACCTTGATATAGAATTTTTAGATTTACACTCAAATAATTTTCTAATATTTTGTACAGTTAATCTAAAAATGAAAAAGGATTTTTTTTTCACTCTGAAGGGGTAACTAATGCAATGGAGCCATCACATTAGATACATTGTTACGAGGGAGCAGGTGCCCCTGAAGGAAGGCTAGGTTCCAGCTCCCCATCATCCTTCTGGGACCAGTTCCAGGTCAACGTTATTTTGTATCTTTGTTTTCTTTACAAGAAAACAAAAAAAAAACCCAAAAACCATACTATGGGCATTAGATATTCTTCCCCTCTGGCTTTCCTTTCCCATTGGCTGCTTTCTTTTTTTGTACTTGAGTCTCTGAACCCCTATCAGATGTTTGACAGGCTACAAAAAGAATAGGAAGAAGGATATTTATATCTCCCCTAATGGCTGTCTCTGAAAAATGGAAAGTAATTCTTGTGTATATTTAAAAGGGTTTATGCTGAGAACTACAACAAACAAAAACAAACAAACAAAAAAAAGCGTGAAAATGGTAAATAAAGCAAAACCACTAGAATTATTGGATGCCAGAAAAATGAAAAATTACCTATTTGATCATCCCTGATTTTCATTTCGATTTGTCTTGATTTAGAAATGTAGTTACTGTAGACCTGGTGTGTTAGGCTCCTCTATTTATAGCACCTAAAGCATCAATTTTAATATGTAACAGGAGTCCATTTAATGCTTATTTAATAGCTAAATGAAGACCTACCGTCTTATAACTGTGCTTCGCCTTTCTTTCTACACATCTAGATTTGTTCTACTTTGTGAGTTATATACTGAACTATATAAAAACATATATGCATTCTTTGATTTCCAGTCCATAATAAATGCAAATCTCAATATTCCATCATTTGTGCATTTATCTTTGCAACATTTTGCTTTTATGAAATGTTTTCATGGACCATTATTATAAAATATGCTTCTCTCTTGAAGCAAAGCATTACTTCTATTGTTCCCAAGTAACAGCTTTTCAAACTATGTTCTACAGAGTATTAGGTACAAATGATTCTTTGTGAAAAGAGGCTTTGTGTCCTAGTCATTATCAACACTAGCATGTTACGGTTCTGAAAAGTTCTGCAAAAGTCTATTTATTTTAGAGCTCCCTACTTTAAAGTTAAAATTCTCATTGGTTCACTGACTTTATTTACTTAAAGGTAACTTTTCCCCCAAAATCAAATATTCCATACCAATGAAAACATTGTTTCACAGTACATACATTGCTAAGAAATATCCTTCGTGTAATATTAGGTAGTTATAATTTCACAAAGAGTCATATGCTTTGAGAGATCACTAAGACAAGCTATTTAAGAACTGTTTCCATTTTTTCACTTCATCCCCAACTTTTTGAGGACCTCCAATATTTAATTCTAACAAATGATTCAAACAACCTCTATTAAGTCATCAACTATAGTTTCTTCCATAGGATCTCAATGCCATGGATGTTTCCACCTGTAACTCTTCACATAGAGAACTCAGATTTATATCATTACAGTTTGGTAAAAACAAACTGTTAATCCCATAGTATAAACAACATGAACAATTCACTTAACCCAAAGAAGGTCTATTTTCTCATAATCTCTAAATATATTTATTCTCAGAATTTCTTTAGAGTTAGCTGAGATTAATGTGAAAAATACGAGACTCATAAGCAAACCTATATTTCAAAGGTGTTTACAGGAGATTCATGAAAGATATATAGATGTGAATTGAAAAACACAAGACTAATTTAAATATTTCTACACATATATATTTGTACTTATATAGTACAAATACGAGTGAACAATATGAATTAAAATATACATTGCGTTATAAACTTAGTTACAAAATTTGATTAATTTTAGCATAGAATTATAGATAATTCTTACTTTTGATTTACTATTTTATTCAATGAGCTGAATGTAATGATAAAAATCTGAAAAGATCTAACAATCTAAAATATCTTCTTTTAAAGCATGCCTCCTATTGGCGTTTTTTATATTAACACTGATTATGTGCTTTAATTTTTTTTAATTATTGATATCTATTAAATCTTTTGTTCCCAATGTTACATTCATTTTTGATTATTGACATTATATGTCAGTCTACATTTCACACCACACCCTCCACCAGAGGTCCAGTGACCTTTGCCATCACCTTTCCCCTCTCTTCCCATTCCTACAAAATCTCTAGTCAGAAAAATTACCAATTATTTTCTAAGTTAGAACATAACATACATACTCAGAGAAGACACAGGTAGTTTCAAAATTAAGAAAAAAATTATTTTCTGTTGAAGGGACCATAACTATTGTATTATAAAGTACAGATGCAATTTTGAGATCTGCCGTTTGCTATAGTCGAATTATGTCTAATTAAAAGTTAGTTACTACCTTCAACGTTTTACCACCTCTGTGATTTTTGTTTGGCTAATAAAATTTAATGACAATTTTATGAAGTTCATTAATTAAAAATATTACTTTCTACTCATTGGGAATCTCTTTTTAGTTGGAAACTATTTTGGCTGACCTCAAAGTTCTTACCATGTAGCCTAACTTTGACCTATGACATAACAGATATTTTTGTCCACCTTCTTGTACAGAACTTTTGGTTTGCGTCTCTAATCACCTGTTAAGGAAGCTGGCTATTTTCATGGATACTGACATGAAAGGCATTAATGACTTCATTCTTAAATGTGAATTTACCATGTTATTGTATGTGTGTGCATGTATGCATGATTTCCTGAAAAGCTCATTTGATATCCTCTCTTCCATTTAGGAATTTCTGTCCCTTTGGAGTTTACGTCCCACTGTGGAGTACAATTAATAACACCACACACGTATGTATATATCTTGTGTATATGTGTATGTTTATAGTAATGTGTACTAACAGTAAATCCTTTAAAAATCAACTAGATTGAGGACAGATAATGAATAAGAAAACAATCATGAGCAGGGTACTCAACGGAAAGCTTCTCTGAGGAGATTTTTTTTAAAGCCTCAGTAAATGAAGTGAATGAACAAAACCTGTGACAATTTTGGGCAAAGGTTCTCAAATGTAGAGAACAGCAAATAAAAAGTCATTGACAGAACTGAAAACTAATGATACATCAATGATAATCAAACCTGTTGAGAAAGCAGCATATGTAAGGAATAACTGGAAATTCTTGTGGCATTTTGATTTTCCTATAGAAATAAAATGGTCACTGGTCCTATATAATGATCTGATAGATGTTGTAGCACTGTTCAGTCTTCAAGTTTTTAAGGCAATAGTTTTGTCTTTAAAGTGAGACACAGCAATCCAGCAGAATCTTTACTATGCTTCTGAATTATTTTCTCATTTTAAATTGTCTTGTTTAATGCCAATATGAGACAGTAACAACTTCATTATTTTATTGAGACATTTGCAAACAGAAAATGTTACCAGTGCTATTTTCAGCATCTAAAATTTGATTTTTTTAGACTATTTCCTGTCTTCGTTGTAAATCTTTAAATTTGTTTTATGTAGTATATACAATTAAACATAGTATAAAATAAAATAACAAATGGCTTTTCAAAATATGGTTATGATAATAGCTGGGGAGATAGGAAAGAAAGTGTAATGATGATTTACTTGTTGTAAACTGTTAGTTGTCTCGATGCCTCCCTGACTGCTGGCATTCACTCTGCTGGTTTTGAACTTTTACATAGTTGTTGTCTATTTCTAGATATACGTCCCCTACAGTTATGTTCAAGTCATAAGTCTTGCAATGTTTTTACCATTTTGCACCTTTCCATGTTGACCCAGCTACATTCAAAATACCCAAAGAGAATGCTTCCGGATGCCACACCTATCAGACACATGATGCTTATCAGAGGCATGTACTTGCCCACAAGACCTTGCTCTGCTCCCTCCCCAAATGCCATGACCAAATGTCTTGATTTGGATGATTTTGTGTGAACTTCTGTGTCTGACATGGTTTCTTTGCTAAGACCTGCTGAGTGTAATAAGTCTTACAATTTCTTTACCTATTCAAGCGTGATTTCCACAGACATGTTGGAGTGATCTTTATAGACTCCATCAAGGTGGATTTACTCCTTCATTTACAACACAAGATCTCACCATGTTATATAACTGACATGCTGAAATTAAAATGATTTGCTTACATTTTTATAAAACAAATGCTTACTCTACTTTCGGATGTACAAACAAGACCACTATATTTGAGAAATATGATAATAACACACATACACACTAAGCACATCTTTTTGGTCTACAGGATTGACTCTAACTTATCAGGACTGATAAAGGAGAGTGTTTCTCACAGAAGAGATTTGCTCGAGAGGTAGGAAGGGTTCAGGTCATAGCAGCAATAAAAGATCAGAAGCAACCTTGATTGCAGGCATTTCCCAGAAGTCAGTGGCCAAGACAGAGTCAGATGAGGAGTCAAGACGCAGTGCTCATATAAGCGACAAAATAAATGACCAAGTGATAGAGAAAAAACTGTACAAGAATTTATAGAGCCAAGCCAGACATAATACTAGAGATCCAGGTAAGATGAGTATCAGAACGCAGACAAGCAGTGAGGAAAACAGAGAAAGACAGCTGAAAGAATATGGAAAACTTGAGAAGATTTCCTATGACAACAAAAACCAGTCCTAGGAAATTGCCTGAATGCAGTCTGAACTTAGGAATCAGGGAGTTACTGTAGGATCACAGCAACCTGGTTAGAGTGGAGGACGTATTGTAAAGAGTGGTTTCTGACAGGAAGTGAACAAGCATGGATTTATGGATCATTTCATGAGGCCACGGGGAGTTTAGTTGCAGCCATAATGTACAGCAGCCATACAACTTGTCTGAATCTGATGTTTACAAGTCACATATCCTTTGGGGTCTCTTTAGAGGAGTCAGGATGTGGACTGTTTATTTAAATGAGAGAAGATATATATATATATATATATATGTATATATATATATATACATTTAAAAAGAATCATCAGCATTTCTTTGTGACTTTAAAGCAGTTACCACACATAAAATGAAATTAGATTTTAAATCTCATAACTGATATTGACTGCTTCAGCTGGATTATTTGCGTTGAAGAGACTATAAATTCTCCATCCCCTTCCAGGGTTTTGGAATGCCTAGCTAGAAGACATACCTGTGAAAATGAGGAGGTTCTAACCTCATCAGATTAAGTGAAGACCATTTAAATAATTATGCTGCACCAAGTAATATATTCTGATGTCCTATGAATCAATGTCACTTTTTATGTCTTTTCTTTTTATTTGTATTAATAACTTCAATATCCTTTTATTAAAAAAGTAACCCCAAATAGATACAAAATAATAATTTTATTTCATTATGTTTGAGTTCCCCAAACCCTTTAGATCCTCCAAAATTACATACTACTTAACATGGAACTTTTTTTAAATTATCCATCTTTACACACTTTTGATTGATAATATTTGAAAAGAGCAATGAAAATATCCTCGATAAAATCACAAACCTTAGAAAAATGTATTGACGTAGGTTTGCTAAATAATTTTATTCTGTAATCCAAATATTTCCACATTTATAAATTATAAACTTATTCCTTTGTGAACATCGATGATGATTGTTTTGTTTATGAGACAAGGTAGTCTACAATGAAAAAAAAATGGATTCTAAGAGAGCCATGGGAGTAGAAGGAATCAGCAAATACTAAAAATTTACTGTATAATTGTATACTAGGACTATTTATAATCACTAAATCCTCACTATAGACCTATGAGATATAGGCATCAAACTCATTTTTCAGGATAAGGAAACAGTCACTGAGAGGAAAGAAAAATCTGCTAGGGTCACTAAATTGGACAGCGGCTGAGTTTTACATCTAGATCTCTCTAAATACAGAGTTCAGACTCTTACACCTTGTGCTGTCAAGAATGACTGTGTGGCCTCTGGATTCTCAGAGAAATGGGAAATGGAGCACATCAAATATTAACATTCAAGCCATGGGCAGGCAGCAGGACAGAAATGGTGGTCATCTGGGATAGACTGCATATGAGCTATTTATTTCAGCCGTCTGTACCTAGGGGCAAGATATTAAGTTCATTTTGGCATAGGATTGAGCTAGTTTAAGAACTATAAAAAACAAAACCTAGCACATTCAGTGAAATTCTTGGAAAGTCATTGAGGTATTCTATTTGCAAAAAATGTCTACAAATCTTCACCCACTGCTATATCCACATTCTTTATAATGCTTCTTTCAAAGCACTTCTGCTAGCCAGTAGAATCTATTTATTCACCATGTGCTGTTCTTATAGCATGTTTTTCTTAATAAATGTAGATAAAATAATGGCTTGTCAACTCTAAGCAAAGGATGCAGAAGGCTGCTGTTTTTCCATTTATTACTTTAGACCTCACATTCCTACATGAATAAGCCCAGGATAGTTTGTTTCATCTCATAACCAGTAACCTATAACCACTCTAATTGTGATTGTTCTAGAGTAGTCAACTTTTACTCTAACCTCCAGAAGATAGTAGATATAGGAGTAAATTAAGCTGAGAACAGTCAAGGCTGAACCCTATCATCAGATGCACCATGATAATAATAATTGCTTTTGACTTTAAGCTTCATGGTAGTTTGTTATGCAGTAATAACTAATATAACTGGTGTGCCATGGGGCTTGAAAAAAAGGAACACATACTTAAATATTTTACTTTAGGGAAATAAATAAATAAATATCAGTGCTTATTGGTAGAAGTGAAGATGGCCCAGCAATTCCTTTTGCCTCCGTAAAGAGCACACACTTAAAGTAAGATATAAGTATTGCTTAGAATTTTCTGATTGCTATAATTTCTGAGTCAGATATGAGAATTGTCTGATATTTTAGTCTTTCTCAGTCTTTCTCAGTGAAAGCTTGGTGAAGGCAATGAAATGTGTTGGTTATTCTATCTGGGAATAATACAGAGAAACTCATATCCAGGATAACTTCTATATAAATGAAAAGACATGAAGGTTAGATGTGAATTTCAAAATTACACTGCATAATTCAAACAACTCCATGAGATTTGTCCCACATTGTAAAGAAATGATTAAATCCCAGGTGTTCTGTAGTTTTTAACAACTGAAAAATAACACATTCTTAGCCTTCCATTTGTGTCCTACCTTTGTAGACTTGTCATGCTGAATGGGTCAAACCTATCAGAAGCGTTAGGAGTTTTAAAATAAAAAGTCTGGCAAGAGAAAATAGATTCAGTTTCTCTTGTACATAAATTTTTGAGAAAGTAGGAAACTAGTAGTCCTATTGTTTGGCATGTAGACATTAGAAATTAAAGAAATTGCTTAAGTTAGCAGTATTTAGGTTTTTCTAAATGTCTTCTACCTAAATATTCTCCAATATGTACACTATCTAGTAAAGTTCTATATTTACTTATAATTATTTTAACTTGCTTATTTTCTGCCAATAATTTAGACATATTAATATTATAAAACATATAATATAGAATTTTTGAAATACATATGTGAAAGTGACACAAACACAATTTAGAAGGAAAAAATAAAATTATTTTGTCATGCTATAGTATGACATGACTATTATAAATAAGTATAAATTTGAATTTGAGTTCTCCAGGCTTAGGATTATGAGAGTTATGGGATTTATAAAGATCCTGGTTTATATTAAGAACACTTTTATGCACATTATCTCTTTTAGTTTACTTAATCTGCAGCACAATAATCTTATGATGGAAATATATAAGGTTGTATATTTTATCTTGTAGCAGAAGAAATGCAAGATTTATAGCCAGTCACTCTAGTACATATCCTGGCTTAGCCATTTATTTATGTCATAGAACATTCTCAGGCTTCTATTTCCAAATCTTTAAAATAGAAGTAATAAATAACTCATTCACTTATTTATTAATTCATCATGCTCTTAACATATACAAAATGATATTTCATTGCAAGAAATACTGTGTTCATGCATGTGTGTAAGTACATGTATGCACAAACATATATGTGAGAGAGAACAGAGATTCAAAATAAATAAATGTGCCAAATATGTTGTACTTATCCTCTGAATACATAGGGTCATAATAAAACAATCCATATAGTTATTCATAGCCTAGTGTCAAAGAATGGTAATTAGACAAATACTTAGGAAGCAAAATAAGGTATTATGGATACTGTGGAAGTTTGATGCTATTATATAACTAACTACCACAAACATAGTGCCTTAACCAAAGTATTTTTACAGTTGTAGCTCAATGAGTCAGGCCTCCAGACCCTCTGCTCAGGGGCTCAACTCTTAACATTAAGGTGTTAGTCAGGTTGCTTTCTTTTCTGGAGGGAAATAATCCACTTCAAGTTCATTTAGGTTGTCAGCAGTATTCATTCCTTACAACTGAATGACTGAGAACCATGGATTTTGGCTTTTTCTTGCCACTTGGGTTTTTTTCAACATGAATTTTTACTTCCTCACACCCACAATGACTACCTCTAGTTCTGGGCAGCCAGGGCTTTATCTTATATGATATAAAGCAATCAAAGGTGTAACACCTTATCATCTTTGCCATATTCAATTGGTCAGAATCAAGTCATAGATCCTTCCAACACTAAAAAGAGGGAGGTTATTCAAAGGCATAACACTAGAAAATGTAATCATTGAGGGTCACTCTAGGTCTATTTCTCACAAGAGCACAGGGAAGAGAATAGAGATTTGATTCTAAAAAATGTCAGAGAATCTTATAACTAAAATGACAAGATGACATTTGAGACTTTAAAATATTTATGAAATTTCACCTTGTGAAGTTGAATGATAGGAAGGAGAGGAAAAAGTATTCCAGGTAAATCTTGTGAAAAGTTATTGAGATAGGGATAATGTTTTACAGATCTTATTCTCATACACCTTTCTCCAGTGTCCTGCTGAATAGCAAGATTAATAAACATTTAGTGATTTAATAAAATATTTACACTTGTGTACACTGTCTTCTCTGACTTGACATTTGACATAAAGTAAAATTTACAACTAGCCACAATTAGAAGTATTGGTTGTGATAGCTTGGTTTTAAAGAAAATTATTAAATTTACCAATTAATCTATGCATATCTATGGTAGAAAACCTTTTCTTGATCTCAAGGCATGATTTAGTTTGCCATATATTTTACACCCTTTTTATGTGACCAGGGGTAAGCAAGTATAGGCTTCTTCCCCTGCAGCTATAACCACTGATAAGAGCTAACAATAGAGATAAACCTCTATCCAGGGTATAAAAGAAGCTTCCCTGGACCCTCCCAGCTGTTCAGCTTAGGTAAGGATACCCCTGGGCCAGCACTGGTGCTTGTAATAAAGTCTTTTGGTCATCTGGAGGCCTTGCCATAACATGTCAATATGGTTAATTTCTTATTCTACATTTGCTTTGAGTTTATGTTTTGTTCAGGTTTTATATACCCTACTCAACTCTACTGTTAAAATGTTTTTTAAATATTTATTACTGAGTCAAATAATCAAATTGTCTTTTCAACTGTTCATACCAAAACTTGTTTTTAAACAACATTCTGCTAGTTAATACTGTTTTTCGGAAGAAACATTTAAACAGAAAAGTTCAGGAATGGCATATAAGTAACTACCAAAACTGTTTCTAATTTCACTAAGAATATCAATGATAATTCTGAAATTAAATATTCTTATTCCCAATTTACAGATGAGAAATCTGAAGTGCAGGGAACAGAAAAATTCAGAAACAAGTATTTTTGCAAATTATTTTTAAAAAATGTTTAGTTTTAAGAGTTTTAATAATCCTGTTATATATCATAAACTTCTGCTCAATGATTCTTTGTTATAAGCTCTTCTCCATATAACCTAATCTATAGCTTATACGTATTTATAGCACTGAGTATCAATGTGAGGGACTTAATTTTTTTTTTTTTATGGAAGAGAATTACTTAAAAGATAGGATCAGAATCTTAAATTTCCATTTGATTGCCCTTAGGCTCCTGCCTCCAGCTAGTGCTTTCTGACAGATAATGACCTTTATACTCTTACAAAGTCATGGGAAAACTGTGATCAACCAGAGTAAAATAGATCTCCCACTACTACCTTTCTTGCACAGAATCATCCAAGGTCTTGGCTTTCGATTCTTAATATTGTATTAGGAACATTCATTTTTATAACAAATCAAACCAGCACTTCTTTTAAGTTCAGTCGACCCCTAGAGATTTACACCCAAATAATAAGAAACCTGTACCTATTTTACACTTGAAGGAAGTTAAATAATAAATGGAAAGTTTGTTAAGTCTCTACTGTCTTATCATACCATTGTTTCAGTGCTTTTCAGCTCTAAAACATGAACTATGTCAGCTGAATTCTGCAATTCATGATTTGACTTACTCTTCTATTCAGTAACAGAAGGTGTCCTTCCTTTTCCCTTAAATTTTCATGGGGGTGCAAAGTAAACGATACATATCTGACAATTAAATAAGTCGTAAGTAAATAAGAATGATCGCAGGCACATTATTTTCATTCAAACACACATGCAGTTATTCATTGAGTTTTTTGATGCTCAGGCAATGATGGTGCGGTATATGGGGAAGTGATGGTACTTATAAAAACACATAACATCATTACCAGACATAGACACTCAATTAGGTGAAAATGCTGTTTATAAAAAATCTGTTGTAGAAGTGTCCAAATGATATATACCTTAAGAGGAATAAGAAATACTAAAGCATTACTTATTGTGAGACATTGTTCTAAGTTCTTTGTATGTATTGATTTGATAATTCTAAAATAAATTCCATGTTAAAGTGATATTATTATTTACACTTTACAGATGAGAAAGTTGAATTGCAGGAATGTAAACAGTATTCAAACTCACACAACCAAACAGAAAGAAAAGATTGGGCTAGACAGATGGAACTCCAAAGTCTCTATACTTAGTCACATTTAGATTGTTTTTAGTATGCGGATGGGGTATTGTAAGCATTTGACTCTAGATATCCTATTTCCTACACTGCATCACAACTACCTGATGTTCAAAACTGCTTGTGCAGAACTATTCTCTCAACTGCAGTTGTAGTTCTCCTGTATCAGATGCAGAAAAGAGTAGATGTGGTTCATGTTAAGAAAGTGAGTGGTTCTAGAATATGACTTAGAAATAATCTACAAATAAAAATAAAATTAGATACACCCTGGTGGAATAGTGGTTTAGTCATCTTCCCTCAGCTAAAGCTCAGGCCACATATCGCAGAAACTGGAGTTCAAGGTTGAGGGTCAGAATAAAAATGAGAATGAACAACTAAATAAAGTGTTTTTCCCTCTTCTCTCTTCCTCCCTGTCTCTACTTGCTTTCATTCCTGCCTGAACCTTCCCTTAAAAAAAAAAAAAAACAGGCATGCTCTGGTGGAGAAGAAGTTGAGTGCAGACCACATGTAGCTCAAGTTCCCGGGTTCACTTTCCTGCACCAGCATGAACAGCCAGGACATACAAATAAATTAAAGACATATAAATGTTTCTTCCTCCTCGCCCTACCTGCCTGCTGACTTCTGCTTTTTTTCATTCCTGCCTGCACCTTTCCTTAAGTGAATGAATACATACATGCATACACAGATATATTAATAATAAATGAAATTAGCAAAGGGAACACTTAAATGTTGCTGGTAGGAGTGTCAATTGGTGCACTCCTTATGGAAAACAGTATGGCGATTACTCAAAAAATTGAATATAAAAAAATTCTGTTTGATCCCATTATTCCACTTCTGATTATTTACCCTAAACCCCCCTCCCAAACACAAGTTCATAGAGATATATGCAGCCCTGTGTTCACTGCAGCATTGCTTACAGTAGCCAAAATCTGTGGCCATAGCTTAAATGTCCATGAATAAATGTGTGGATAAAGAAGATATGGCACACACACACACACACACACACACACACAAACACATGTGCACACACAATAGAATACTATTCGGCTACTAAAAATGATGAAATTCTATCACTTGCAACAACATGGAGGGACTTACAGATAATTGTGCTTAGTGGATAATTCAGAAGGAAAAATACAGACATATGATTTCACTCATATATAGTATATAGAGAAGCTAAACAAGCATATGATACAGATCAAACAAAAAGCATATTTCTGAGCCTGCAAAATAACATTAGTGATTACCAAAAGGGAAGAGGGAAGAAAGTGGGCAAATGGGGTAAAATAAGTCAATTATGTAGTAAAGGATAGAATTGAACTGTTCATGGTGAACTTGTGTATTATATACAGATGTTGATTTATGATGATGTACACTATAAACCTATATAATCCTATATCATGCTCACTGCTTCAATAAAGTAAGATAATTCACTAAAATTAGCTTTTGAAAGCACAGTTTTGAATGACTAAATAAACATTTTATAGGTTCTTATACTCATTTTAAGAATGCCACTTTTAGAGTAGTAGCTACAAAGACCATGAACTATCTAAATTCAGATGCTGGCTGGCTATGCTGCCTTCTGACTAGGCATGTGACATTGGGCCACACAACTAGCCTCTCTGACAAAACAATACATACTCTTACAATATCCAAATAATTTAGTGTTTGTAATGTGATTAGAGTATTTACTGACATCAATAAAATAATAGTAAACTCTTTAATGTAACATAAGAAAGTATACAGAAAGGAAAGTGAAAAGAGACTAGACAAATGTACTTCAAATATGGTTATTTGCATTCCTTATCATCATCCTTAAACTATCTCTCTCTCAAATAGTTTAGACTATTTTAGCAATTATTTAAAGTAAATGACAATTGAATGAAAAGTGAGCAGTTTATCTAAGTAGACATCTTTCTAAAAAGGCATACAGTTCAAAATCATAATGTTATTTTACCTAACACCTGCTAGAATGGTTATTATCAACAGAAAAGATAAAACAAGTGTTGGTGAGGATGTGGAGAAAAGGGAATCCTTGTGAACTATTGGTCTGAATATAAATTAGTGTAGCCATTATTATAGGGTAGGGTACACACAGAACTAACAACTTTTGTGTTGATTAAACCTCAATAAAAATGTGAGAAGTTTTCTACATTGCAATTAATTCATTCAGAAATATCTGTATCTCCATGTTCACTGCAGTATTATTCACAGTAGTCAAGCTATTGAAACATCCTAAAAATCTGTCAATAGATAAAGATGTTATAAACATATGTATGTATTATGATATATATATGTGTGTATATCACAATGGACTATTATTTAACCATGAAGGTCAGAGGATGTTGCAATTCAACAACTAGGATGACTCTTGGGGGCATTAGTGGTTACCAGGGACTGGAGATTGCCAGAATGAGGAGAGATTGATCAAAGGTCATAAATGTGCAATTAAAAGATTAAAAGTAGGCTTTAGCAATCTCATGTACAACATGACAATTATAGTTCATATTATTTTATTATGCAATTAAAGGTTACTAAGAGAATAGATATTAAATGTTCTAATACCAAAAAAGTAACTACAGGGCAGAACGGAGATATTGGCTAATCATTTTCCAAAATATAAACGTATTTAATCAAATGTTCAGCATTTTAAATTGGCATAATATTATATGAATTATATCTCAAAGTTGCAAAAATATTCTATTTTTCTGATTTAGTCCTTTAAATAAGTTTTTACTTGTTACTTTGGCCTAACTGCAAAATGATCCCATAACTAAGTTATATAAACATAACAATTCATAAGCTAAAAACTTTTGAGTCATGAATTTAGAAAAAGCACAACAGGGATACCTTGTTTCTCATCTATGATATCTTGGAATTCAGCTTGATGATGTGAAAGCTATGGACTGAAATCAAGTGAAGTTTTATTTCTTTAAAAGTCTAGTAGTTGATAATAGCTGTGAGATCAGTCTTACTCTGCAAATGGATTTCCCCATGTGGTGTCTCCACATTGACTAGTTTGGGCTTCTTCAGAGCACAAAGATTGAATTTCAAAGGCTGATGTCCCAAAGGTGAAATAGATGGTCAATTAGAAATTGACTTAGTTAGACTAGCCTAAAGTCAGGCAGTTATACCATATTTTCTTCACTGAATAGTCAGTTATAGTTTTTCTCAGATTCAAGGAGGATAGACCCTCCTTCTTAATGGGGAGCATCAATTTTCTGTAAAAAGAGCCAGAAGCATTGTTGTTACCATTTTCAGAAATTGCCATAATTCACATTTCACCCTCTGGATACATGTATAAATTTTTTCCTTCTTGAATAGCAGACTCACCTCTTCCAATAACATATCTCAGGCATAAAGTGGAGGTCAAGAACCCATTATCTAGATCAAGCCTAGGTAAGAATAAGTTTCATTATATACAGTTTTTACTCCTGATAAAGACCTAAAAACTGAAGGATGATAATCTTTTCTTCTACACACAATATTTACTAGTAGGACAGATCTAGAATATCCACACTATCCATCATAGTTTTCTTCTTCTATAACATAAAAAGTGTGTTCCACATAGAAATCAGTACTTCATATGAATTCTGAAATCCAGCTTGACATATCTTGGTTACTTCTTGACTAATCATTAGTCCCACTATCTGCAAATGATTCACAATAGCTTTATCCTTTAAACTCTTGGTCTGTCATCTGATTCATACTTCCTGTTCCATAAAAAGGAGGTCATTTTTGGAGCTAGATTGTTTTCCAATTTGTTTCTTGTTCTTTTTATTTTGGGGTTTCAGATAGATATTTTCATTGTACTCTTTTTTACATAATCAAAAAATCTGATCTTTAAGATTATTTTTGATTTCTTATTGTTATTTATAAAATTAGATAAAATTTGTGTATCCACAAGTCTCATCAGATAACCTGCATATTTTGCCTCCTAATAAATTCTTTAGGATTTCAAACATAAATTCTTAGAAGGGTATTTTTAATTAAACCCAGAGTATATCTTGAGGAACCTTTAAGGGTATTAGTCTGATTGAATGACACTATGAAGCACAACTTCACCATGGGCTTCCAGTACCCAAAGAAAAAAGTCTACTACTACTACTATTATGGCTTTGTCTTTTCTTAATGTGGAAATATTGAAAAGCCTGGGAAAACAAAACAGTTTTTTTTTCATATTTGTAATTTCTCAGGCAGTTTTATATTTAAGAGGTATTTCTTACATTTAACTAATTCCTCTCACACTACCCAATAAGTAGATAGAAGAAGTCAGATAATGCTCTCGTAGCTCTGCCTATCATTCTTGTTGGTTGGATCATCATATTTATTTTATTAATTTCCCCTACTTTCCATAATACCACAGTCAATAGTAGTGTTACTTTTAGCTTCCACATCTAAAGAATTCTGTTCTTTATTTTCAATCACATTTAATTCACTTTCATTTAAGTTCTCACTGTGATAATTCTCACAGAGCCCTGTGAGGGCTATCACGCGTAATTTAATGATCTCTTCAGGACCATGGTTTTATCTCAAAACCCCTAATATGTTTTCATCATTTATGTCATGGCAATGCCCACTCCGGAAAACTCTTTCATTTTTTCTGCTTATATAATGAATCACCACATGACCCCGAACTTAGTAGTATTAAACAATATCTTTTGCGTCTAAATAATTTTGTGGGTTGGGAATTAAGGCAAGGCACAGTAGAAATGCTTTCTCGATCATGCTACGTGGATCTCAGTAAAAAGAATTGAAAATTGGGAGCTAAATTCAACTGTAGTCTTCTTCACCTATATACGGTGGTAGATGTTGAATGTAAGCTCAGTTCCTCTCTTGTGGTACTGTGTATGGATTAAGTTGAGCTTTCTTATAGCATTGTTCCTGGTTTCCGAGATCAAATTCCAAAAAGTGAGGGCTTCCCAAGTAGAAGACTTAAACCACGTTTTTTCTAATCTAGCTATAGATATCATTTATACTACATTATTTTCATAAAGGTAGTTAAAAGTTCTGTTCATTTTCAAGGTAAAGGGAAATTAATACCACAATTTGGGGAATGGAGATGTTTGGAAGCAGAAATATTTTTGCAGCTGACAGTTTTGTGGAAATAACAATCTGCCACAAGATGAAATAGTGTAGTAAAACATCTAAAAACAATCTGTTATCATTTACAAATAGTTTGTAGTATAAACGTTTTACTGGTAAATTGCAATAAATTGGATAAGATAGTTATATGACTGAAATTTTATTATAATGTGATATCAATTTTACATATGCCAAAACAGCCTTCTTATTCGCAATAGATGTTAAATAATCATTTTATTATATTTTCACTAACAATAGTACAGAATACAATGGTGCCTTTTTATGTATATGTAGTTAATAAAATGTTATTTCAAACAAATACGAGTAGTTTTTCTGCTAACATATTTGACAACTACTGCCAGATCAGATTTTAAAAAGTCTTCAAATAACTATATATAAAAAACAAAATTTTCAGTACAAGTCTTAGTATATGCTAAGCACTGACAAGAAATTGACTTACAACAACATGAAAGGGCCAGGAAATTTAACATTCTAAGTATATGTCATAGTAGACAACAGGATATGTTGCTGTGATTGTAAGGTATATTTTTAATCAATACTTTGTCACCATGATGCAAAATTCATAAATTATGGTTTTAGGGAAAACTAGAAAGGGTCAAGATACAAGAGTATCTCAGGATATCATATTATGTATCAAATATTTTCTGCTGATGACAAATAGTTTGGATGATAGAAGCCATATGCATTAGTGACAGATTTGGTACTAAGTCAATCTTGTTAACCTTTGTATTTCAATATTTATAAAAATGTCTTAATCAGCAACTAAGAAAAATAAATGTGATTATTAAAATTATGTTTATCTATTAACTAATTCCTACCAACAGAAAAAATGTTTCTTGATCTCTCTTTCAGATATTCATTTGGGGCATTTGGGGGTACAACTGTGAATTTTGTCTTGGAATTTATTAAATGGATGAATACTAAGTGAAATATGGAAATATAAAAATATTTCAAACTGCCATCACCTGAACATAAGTAATCACTGTATCAACTACTATCAACAAACATTTATCCATGGTTACTACTACAAAATACTTGACAATTTTACTCTTAAATAACATCTCCTGTTTTCATACATGTCAAATTTTTCCTCCAGATTGTGTTATTGTCTTCCCATTGTTATGTGACAAATTTTTGTTTCCTTACATCTTCTCAGGAAATTGCTTTTACATTCTATAAAATAGCAAAGTTAAACCTTTTTTATTTTCTATACTAGCTTCAATCACTTTGGCATTATCGATATTTTGGATTGGATAAATCTTAGTGTGGATGACAGAACTGTATATTGCAGATGTTTAGTAGAATTTATTTTCTACCCATCAATAACATCACCTACACACTGTGACAACCAAAAATATTTCCAGACACCACCAAATTTCCCTGGGCTTAAAATTACTCCCAGTCGAGAACTGATATTGATAGGAAATAAAACTACTTAAAAGAAAATTATTTGCTCTTTTCTGTGCTTATAAAAGTCAGATTTAAAAATCAAGGAGAGATATCTTTCACTAAATGCCACTGTTGTTAAAGATAATAAAATCAGGTATGTGCAACATGAGTATATGGTTACATTCATATTGTGTAAAGTAATATGATTGTAAACACAATAGGAGCAATAATTATCAAATGTACTGGGATAATATTAAGTATTTATGTTTGAAGAAGAATTGAAACAGAAATATTTTATAGTTCATATGTAGTTATATTTACTTTCATCATAAAAATTCTACAGATAACAGAAAAACATGATAAAATTAGCTGATTTAAACTTTACTTCCCTGAAAATTCCATAATGTTTCAGTCATGGATAAATCAATGAGAAAAAGGGAAAGGAAAGAGAAAGATCTGAAAGGCTCATTACAAGTCAAGCCCTATTTTATAAATCAGTTACATTTTATCCTTAAAATAAATCTTGGAGTTAAATATTTATATGTACATTGTAAAAATAAGAAAAATGAGGGTTGTGGATTTTTTTGAACTTTTTTCATGAGCACATGTATGAAATGAGCCATGTACAACTTAAATCTAAAACCTTCCTACTCTTACAGAGCACTACTGTGCCTCCTTTATTCCTACAAAAAGTGTGAAACTAAGCAAATGCAACCATTTTGGGATCCTATAGGGTCAGATGCATACATTAGAAAATATAGGAGATGTGACCCAAACTACCTTTGTCCCTGTTATTTGCTTTCCCCTTTTTATCAGTTGAAACATTTGACTTTACACCAAACAATTCTCCCATAAAAGACTATACTTCTCGTCCTTCACTGTAACTAGATGTTATCACGCAACACGATTAAGTGCAAAGTCAAGGATATTTGTGAAAGTGATACGGACAAATTCAAGGCACACTTGAGGGTTTGTGAGGGTTTGTCTGAGAGTGTTTGAATGTTCATTACGTGTCTTGGAACATGTAGCTATAAAATGGCAGTGAAGTCTTGAAGAAGCTATTAGGCTAAGTGATAAAAACTGGTGATTCTAACCGTAGTGGAGAGGCTGAGTCTTAGTCATTCAAATGAGACCATAGATAGACAATGAATTAGAAGCAAGAACATGCACTAAAATACAAGGTAACCTCTGTTTAAGCTCAGAACTGAAATTGACATTCAAGAAAAGAACAAAAGTAAATCTAAAGGAATAAAGGTAGCTTATTTAATCTAATGACTGTCAGTAAAATAATCAGCACTAATTAATTTAAAAAAGAGATATAACACAACTTTCCTGTTTATTTCTAACATATAATCAATATTTATGTGATAGGAAAAAGAAAAACTAAAAATAACAGCAAATAACCCACAGTCAAAGAAAATTAGATCCAATGGAAACTTATTTCAATATAAGCCAAATGTCCTTATTAGTAAAAAGTGATTTTATAGTAGTCATCAGTATTTTCAAGGTTATAAAAGACATTATCGTCATGAAGGAATAAAGAATATCTGCAATCAAAAGATCAAATGGAAGTTACTAATAAAAATTCACATATCAGAAATGAAAAAAATTACTGTATGAGTTCATATGAGTTTGTAGAAAAGAAATTTTCTGTTTATTGAAGATATAATTAAAAATATCCAACCAAAAATTCAAAGAAAAAGTGAAATCATTTAAAATAAGTGAATGTTAATGTACTTCATGGAAATTTAATATAGCCTAAAGTCATATAATTGGAGTTTAAGATTCAGAAGAGAGAAAAGAATCACAATAAATGTGGAAACAATGTGAATGAAAGATTTCCAAATCTGATGAAAACCTATAAACTTAAAAGTACAAGAAGTTTATAGAATCACAAGCAATATAAATAAAAACACACTATGCATCACTTAGTCAAAATGCGGGAATGAAATAAAGATCACCATGAAATTTCACATGCAAGATAAGTAAATATATATCTGGTTTCTCATCAGCAATGATGGAAGACAAAATACAATGAAACAACTTTACAGATATACTAAAAGATAAATTAATAATTGATGATGACATTGTCCTATGATCCACAGAAACTGAAGAAAATTCTGGAAACAAGGAATAAAGGGCAACAAAAAATTTAGGGACATGATAGATTCAATATAAACAATTACATAAATATAATGAAAAAAAATAAATTAAAATGCAGCCATTCTGAGTGAATGAAATACAAAAACCAAACTCTAGTAACTGTTTCTTAGTAGCATACTTTAATTTTAAAAAGCAGAAAGTTAAAGTAAGAGAATGGAAATAGAATACTGTGAACACTGAAAATAAGAATTTAGAATATATTTATTAAATGCAAGCAAGATATGCTTCAAGGTAAGATATATAACTAGTGTTGAAATTACTATCGTGTGATAGAAAAATAATTCATTTGATAAACATATCAATCATAAATAAGTATATACCTAATAACAAAGGTAAGAATTTTGCTAAGCAAAAAATGTCAGAAATAAAGGGTAGACAAATCTAACACTTTATTTGGAAACTTTTAACAATGTTCTCTTATCAAACCATAAGAAAATCATAAAATAACTTATAAGGCTGAGGAAAATCTAAACACTATCAAACATCATGACTGAATTTACATAGAACACTACAATCTCAAATTTCTTTCAAGTAAGCAAGAACATTCATCAAGTTAGTCCATTCGTTTGCCCATATGTCTCAACAAATACCAAATAATTAAAATCATACAAAATGTGTACATTAATGTGTGACAAATACGGACATCAAGATAATTAATAGTAGTGATAGATAGCAATCAACAGAATAAAATAAGAATCCACAAGCTATACTGAATATAGGAAGAAGGGGCGGTAACTCTTTCTTGCAGTTAAATGCCAATTTCTATTTTATTAAAATAGAAAATTATCAATGAATGCTAAAACTAGTGTAAGAATCATGGATTAGTACATATCCTGGTGGCCTAGTGGTCTAGTATACGCTGGGAGCAGTCCCACATACATTCCAAGATGCTGGGTGTTACACCTTGGGGTGTGTGGGGGGCATGTGGGGAGGTGTTGGACTGAGGGAGGTGAGGAGAACAACAGCTCTGAACAATTAAATAAAAATAAAATTCTTCTGCCTGTCTCTTTCTGCCTGTTTTCTTGCCTTCATTCCTGCCTATACCTTTTCTTTTGTTTAAAAATAGAGAATCTTGGATAAGGTACATGGTATTGAATCTATGGAGTTTCAAGCTGTATACCTACAATCTATTAATTATAAAGAAAAAGAAAAACAATTATTTATAGTGGAAAATCTTAGCATATATTAGCTTATGTAAATGATCATTTTACACACCCATTATAATGATATCACCAAGGCATACTGAAATGACGCATTGAGAAATACACATCGCTTTTGTTGTGTTTCTACCAAAAATGCGAAACTCAAATTTAACTACGAAGAAACATTTCCAGGTTAAAGGAGAGAGGACAATCACTAAAAGAGATGTCATTTTGGAATAGAATTGAACAAAAATTTTAAAAGTGTGAAAGATATCATTGGAATAGTTGATTGTTAATGCCTCATTTAATAATTGCTGCCTAGATAAAAGCATTCAATAAAAGTTATTTTTTTAATTTTAACATTTTTGTGTGATTATGTAAGAAAAATGTGCTTGCTCTGAGTAAATGTTTGCTGAAATTTTTAGTTATAATGGGAAATATATCCAACTTTCAAGTAGTTCAAACTGGTTTCTGAACAGCAAAATTATCACAAAATAAAGCATTACAAAATAGTACGAGAATCATGAAATAATTATTGAATTATTTTCAGTTACCTTAAAGATTTGTATTTCTGTATCCAGAATATACTTGAATCATAGTGTAGTCAATAGACAAAATGATAGTGTTTCTATAGTATCCACTGACTTAAAGTGTTAACTGTTCATAAGCTAGTTTACCACTCTTTAATGAGGTCAAATTATATACCTCAATATGTATCTCTTAAATGAATCTTTATGTCAGCAATCTATAAGGCTATATTTTCAAATCCAGAAAAATGTAATCTATCAAAAATTTTTAACTGCTTAGTTAAAGCAATTATACCATATTTATTAAATTGTAACCCACAATTTTTTTGTCTTTTTATGGTCCCTAGAAATGGGGTACAGCTTACATTTTAATGCGGCTTTGTAAATAAATTTTACTATTTTCTACTTTTGCTTTCTTTCATAAAAATCTCTTGAGAAATTGGGGCACAACTTAGAATCAAATAAATATGGCAGTTAATTAATTTTGATTTTATTTTAGTAGTATAGGTATTTCTTTTTAGAATTTTCTATCTACCTCTACTACATTTTGCTAGTTGTCTGATTTTGGATAGTTCTTGGTCCGTTCATGGATCAGTGTCATTGATACATTGATTCCTGTATCTTGTGGCTATTATAATTAATCAGAAACATAAACATAATATATTGTCAATTATTATTCATAGAGATCATATTTGTGGTTTTTCAGAGACTAAAACCATATTGCCTGGTTCAAAATTTAGTGCTGCTACCTCTTAGTGAGTGACTTTAACTTCTCTGCAATTTTCCCATTGTAAAATTTAAATATTAATAATATTTGCCTTATGGGGCTACATTATGAATAAAATCAGTTATAAAATACTTAGAACATTATGTAGAAAACATTATGTAGTTCTTACATTAATACCATTAATAACAGTGATTATTATATTTAATCAATCAAAGGTTAATATTTGCTACTTTTATATTTCCTTTTTTATCTTTGGCCAGCTCAGCTAACAGTATTAGTAGTTCCTCAGCAGAACCCATATTACTTTAGAGTAATCTGAGTTTAGTCCTTTTAAATTCACATAAAGCACAAGTACAGTCCCTGGAGGCTATTAGACATATGTATTGCCATACTTTTCACAACCTAAAAAAAGAAAACTACTTCATCTTATTCTCTTTACTAGAAAGTTACTTTAAATAGTTCTTAGCAATGTTAATATATGATTTCACTGAAAAAACACTCCTGTACTGAATTTATATATTGAGTGGTATTTTTATCCAATATATTTAATATATTTTCAATAACTATCTTGATGCAATAGGAGTATTTTAATATCAATAAAGGATGTAGAAATAATCAAAGCATGAAATAAAATCAATAAGCATATTACTGTAGTAAGTAGCTTTCAAAGATGGTCCTCAATGAAGCCTACTTCTTGACATTCACCACCATTTGTATAATCTCCTCTCCTAGCCCTGTGGACCAAACACAATTACTTTTAACCACTAGACTACCACCGTGGTGATAAACCCTAACCCCATGATTAGGTTAGGAAGGGCTGACTTTTATCTCCTGCTAGCAGATAAGCCTTCTTGGCTTGAATGCCTTAATGAGTATGTTGACATAATGGAGGGTCCTACTTGGCAAGAAATTGAGGGAAGAATCAGTCCAATAAACTAGTACTAATTTCTGCTAACATCCTGTCTAGTTAAGAATTGAGATGGCTATGATCAGTTCAACACTTTTATTATTGTAGCCTGTGAGAGACTGAAGTAGAAAATCCATTTAAGCTATGCCCAGATATTTGACCCCAGAAACTGAGAAATAATCATGCATGCTTTCTAAGCTATTATGTTTTGGGCAATGGTATGTAAAATAGAAAATGAATATACTGTTTTAACCATAAAGTAACTAAAGAGCCATGTTAGAATGCCTTTGGCTATTTTAGGATAAAGTATCTTTAACCAATTAATATGCACATTATTTCTCTAGGAGAAATCATTTCTCAAAAACAGATATATTCTTAGTAAAGCACAGTGCCAAAGTAATTTTGAATCAATTGACTCCTATTTTATTAGATAATATCCTTTCATATAATTCAAAGTAAAAGAACAAAAATTTAGTTTTGCATACCACTTTTATTTTCTATATAAGCAAAACTGTAGCTGAAGAACTTAATTTAATTGGGATCTGCATTGTTCAAGACAATAAATACATTTTTCCAACATATAAATTGATATCTAGAATAAGTAACTGAACTTTCTAAAGAATTAAATGTACTTTGGGCTAGATTAATCCTGAAATTGAAGATGCCTTTGGAAGTTGCTGGATCACTGAGCAATACTGGACTTGTAGCTTTTAGGCAAACTTTGGATGGACCCTAGTTA
This sequence comes from Solenodon paradoxus, assembly GCA_004363575.1. Lineage (NCBI taxonomy): Eukaryota > Metazoa > Chordata > Mammalia > Eulipotyphla > Solenodontidae > Solenodon > Solenodon paradoxus. Next base: position 278,941 of record RJWH01000011.1, read on the forward strand.
TAGAAAGGGTCACATTAGTTGCAATTTTAAATCATATTGATCAGTAGCTATTCAGTATTATCAAAATTATTCCAATGATAGATTCTTGAATATGTGGAATTTTAAAGGGTATATCAAATTCCTAATTCATTAAATTGTTCTTATACTTTTTTCCCCACTCTTATTTTACTTATAATTCTACCATAAAAAAAGGCAATTCAACTTGCAAAGTTATTTTGTTTTCAATTTTGCTATTAGCGAATGGATTTTATGCCAACATATTTCCTGTAAGACATCCCAAACAACTAAACATTCACACAACTAAACATGCTTACCTCATGTATTGTTTTGAAAACAAAAATACTGTTTTGATATTATTATATTAACACAAAAATATATCTCCTGTAGTTATTTATAAATAGGAATTTAATTTATATTTATAGGTTAATATAAGTGGTATTATGATACAGATGCCATATTTCAATGTCAGTCTCAGAGTGATTCTATATTTTGAATTTTCTCTTTAGAGATACTAAGATAAAGAGAATATGAACTATAAATGTATACAAGGTATAAAGAAGTTTAGAATGGTATGTTATATTTTAATAAGCAGTCTGATATTTACTTACTGATATTTGCTGTGGATTATTGTATGTAAAATATGTGGGTGTGTATGTATTCAATGTGACATATTAATTCATTTTTAATTTTTCTAATGCAAATAAATAAGAAATGATTGACTAAGCAGATCAGTTATTATTTTCATCTTAGACAGCAAAAAGCAGATGAATATCTGATTATTTTAATTACTTTTCTATATAACTCTATCTTAGTTGCTCAGGCTGCTATAACAAATTACATGTCTTGGTTTAAACAATAGAAATTTCTGTTCTTTTATTTCTGAAGGTTCAGAGTCAGAACAAGTGCTAGCAGACTGCATTTTTAACCAACAAAACTCATGTATCAGTAAATACTACTTGAGAAATACATAAAATGCCTATTCTTGATTTAGATTTAAGCAGGCAACTACAACTTTTAACATTTCTTTGACCTCTTCAGTATAATTCAGTATAATTCATTGTAATGACCTCTTCAATACATTCTAAGAATAGAAAGTTGCTACTGACAACTTGCTGGATAAATGAAGCAAATGAGGTATAACAAAGGCTGTTCTGCCCTAACTCAAGTCATCTTCTCCCCAGAATATTGTTGTTTCAGGGAGAAATTGATTATAATATGCAAGGATAATAATACATTTTTCAAGACTAGAGAAGAGCTACCCCATTCTGAATTTTAGGAAATAACATATGAAGCTATTACCTTTAAGTAATATAATATTTAAAACCAATTACTGTTGATTTTAAAATAGCACATTTTACCTGAAAATAAAGGATTTATTATTTTAGTATCTCAAAAGTTTTGAGTTTCAAAGTACAAGAATAAATAATTATTGCTTAGATTTTAATTCTTTAAAAGATTTCAGAGTAAACAAGATCTGAAAAAAGAACAAATAGGCTAGTAGAATTACAAAAAATCTGAGTTCAATTAACTAAAAAAATTTCTGGATATACAGGATCACATATCCAAATGAAAAATTTTATCTTGTAACCTACAGTTATGAAGACAAAAAAGGGAAAGCATCTTTCCTATGCTAAACATGAAAGAATACTCATTGCTTATGTATGGCAAACATAGATAGATACAAAACTGACTCAGTTATACCCTACAGTTAGAGGCACTCTAAATATTTCTTCATATTTTTTACCTTTCATAATATCACATTCTAACTCATCTTTTCTAATCCCAAGTAATAGTTCCTATATTAATAAACTCTGAAAATCCATTTAAAAATGTTTGCTGAATATGTACATGCATATATTCTTTTTAAATTACTACTGTCTTTAAGCATCTTTGTCCTCTTTTTTTATGTATACATATGTAAATATGAATATAAATACTTAAATTATGGATTTCAACTGTAAAATTTAATAACAATATAAACATGTGTCATACTTTTGACTCACATAAATACCTATAAAAAACTTTTCTTAATAAATATGTTTTCAACTTATAACTTTTAGCCACCTATTATGCCTAACAATTTCTAAGGTAAAAAAATAAAAACATCTCTTTTACTATAATGCATGTAGAAGCAGATGTGTTTATTTAGATTTACTATAATGAATACTGGTGGTTTTCACTGATTTAATTTCATACTTAAGGAATATATAATGAAAGGAAAATACTGAAGGAATATCAGTGAATGAGCTTTAAATATTCGCTTTCATTCTAAAATATGAAGGTGACAAAAATTAATTTTCAAATTAAAATAGCTTACGTAGTTTTAAATTATTTATAAATATTGTATATATATTGTAGACATATTTATTTATATGTGGTTATGTATTTCTTATCAAATTGTTCTAGATCAAATGTTACTTTAAAAATTAACACGTATTTCATTTTCATAAAAATTGCTGAATCATACGCATCAAAAAAACTCCATGAAAAATTTTATTATTCTAACTTCTACTAGTTTTTTCCTATATTATTTGTATGCTTAATGTTAAATGAAAGTGGTCTTTTATATATGAGATGTTGAATAATGTTAGTAAATATCTACAAGATTCATTATGATATGATACTATAATTCCAGATTGCAGATAGAAGAAAAAGAAACAAACTAATTCCTGTAAAACAATTCAGTGTAATATTTTAGATACTTGGGAGACAACAATAAGCACTTTAGCAAATGATTCAAAATATAATTGGCCTAAAGTAGTCTTGATTTTAAATACTCTTTTGAGGAATTATAATAATGAACTATATTATTTTTTTTTCTCTTTCAATGAAATTTCTCACTGCAGTTCAGAAATTTAAACCTTAATCTTCTAAAGATGAAATATGTCAACCTTTGTAGAATATTTGATCTTGGAGACAATAAATTTATCATAAGTGATTTTCATATAGTATGGTCATCTTTCCACACATTTCATTTTCTCTTCTCAGTTCTGTATCTAGTTTCACAACAAATAAGGAGAACAGAAATGCATTTGGATATTCATACCACTCACCTAGAGACAAATATCATAAATACAAAAGCTTTTGCTTGTTTATTTGAGATGTCTACAAAATGCCTAAGATACATTCAAAATTTTAACTGATTATTAAAAAATCTGTTATCAGTTCAAAATTCTCCTGATTATTCTTATCTTCCATTAGGTATGACTCCCTTGTGTCTAAGACTGTACAGATTTATAACTCAGTCTCAGAAATTCTGACAGGAAAACTCAGAAGGTACAATGAATCTATTTTGATGTTTTTCCAACCTACAACAAACAACAAAAAACAAAAACAAAATTAGTCTTCTAGGAACTGAAGTTATTTCTTCGCTTCTGAATTAAAGTAATGATTGCTAGTTTCTATAAAAAAGAACTCAGTTCCTTGCACATGAAAAATTTATTTCCTGATTACTTAGCCTGACAGAGGTCTTTTGACTTTTCTAGGTTACTCTCAAGTAAGCAGGGATTCAGAATTTTTTAATTTTGTTCTTCTTTTGTTCCTGAGGCCTCCATGGCCTACTCTTGAGTATTCCCTTCATCAGAATGACTGAGTCAAAGAGAATCATTAGATTCCTCATTATATTTAGGAGTCAGGTCTGGAAGTACTATAGCACTTTCCCCAATATTGTCTTGGCAAAATGTCAGAGGACTTTATTTGCAAGGGGGCTGACAAGCAGAAAGGAGCACAAACGTCGGTTCATTTGCAGTCTGCATAGTTGTTTCAATTTTGGCAAATAAGAAAATGATATAAATGCAAAACGGAAATTGAGTTTGAAAAGATCAGTGATATGTATCTACTAATATATCAATAGAGGTAGAAAAGATTTTTTTACAGCTAGGAAAAATCTGATAACATTCAATTAAACCAAATTCCTCATTATATAAATGAGTAAATTAATGAATGGTCATTCATTCATTTCACCCTTTCATTTAATATTCATTTCATAAATGCTTCATGTGTGCCAGGCTCAGAGATACTAGATTCTCTGTTTACATACAGAAAAAAGTATTATTTCTACTTTTAAAGGAGTTCAGAGACTTTGGGGATTCTCATGTATGCACCAAGCAGTTGTACTCACTGAGTAATCTGAGACCAAAGATAAAAAGAACACCATACTCTACATGAAGAAATAAGATAAGGAGACCAGGGAGAAGCAAAGGATATGTTCTTACAAAGTTACTACAAAGTAGTAAAACTTAAGCCAATAGGTTTGGACTGTAAAAGGGAGGAGAAGGCACAGGCAAAGGAAAATCTGTAAGGTGTAAGTGAACCTGTAATAATCAGGGAAAGAAATATTTCACAAAGGTCAGCCTAATTCAGGTTAAATGTTTGGTAAGTTTCAAAATTCATAATTATTTGTAATATGAATTTCATTTCTGATCTCTAGATGTCTAGCCAATTTCTTCTTCTTTGAAAGAAATATTATGGGTAGGTTAAAAATCTCTGCTATGTAACTGGTTTAAATCTTTACATATTCCACTTTTAATTATGTAATGGAGTTATTTATTGAATCCTAATTATTTCAACAAAAAAAGGCCATAATAATAGTGGTTTCTTCCATGTATGTTTGCTATGATAAATAAATGGCAAAATGTCACAGATTAATTCTTGGTCCACAATAAGCAATCAATATCTATTTATATATACTATCTGTTAACATATAATGTTAACTTTGTTAAAATTCATAAAATGCTCTATGTTCTACAGTTTATTTCTTATAAAGAATTTAAAAATTACCAATTTACCCTCATATATATTATAGTCAAAATCATGTTATATTGGATAAGTGATTTAAATAAAATAAATATGATTATTCAACCATACAATTATTTCATCTAAATGGTCAGAGAGTAAAGTACAAAATGCATGACATAAATATCAAGAAATGAAATTTTTCAAAATACATGTTAAGATTTTGGAAAAGAACTGTAGTATCTTTTTCTTAGTGATCATGACTGAAAGATACATTGAAATCTGTTATTTGGTTAAATCATGGTCCCTAACAGATTACGGCATACAAGGATATTAAAGAAAAGACAAGAGAGGCATTTCTAAAAGTTAAACGGCAATACGACATCATCAATAGTGAAAGACTGTAAGAAGCAGAAGTATATAAAAAGATGATGGTTCATTGAATCAGGTAAAAGTGACTGACAACACTGTATTTTTTAATTTTGTGCTTTTGTGATTGTTAATTAAAGTTCTGTACTCATTTTGTTTATCTTATAAATAAAACATATAGTATATTCTAGGTAGTATTTAATAAAAAAACAATTGAATGATTTATATATTTTATTTGTTCTAGAGTGCATATTTTCAACATTATAACATCTCTGATTAGAATCAGTCCTATCATAAATAAGATGTCATAGTTTAATAGGTAACATTTATTTATCCCCCTTAAGGGGTATATGGATTAATGATGTGTTTTACAGTTAATCAATTTGATTGAAATTGAATATATGTAGCTCACATTAGTGTTTAATGGCATTAGTTTTATTTCCCTTTTCTTTCTTCTGATTTATTCATGTCAGAAATTTTTGGTCACATGGAAGCATGTATAAGAGCCTAGGCAAATAAAGTAAGTGGTTAATTGGGAAAATTATACAGGTTCTATATCCTGAGAGCGAAATTTTAGAAAAATTAAGTTGTACAGCAGAAACTTGACTTTGTATTATAAGGAAAAAAGTCTGTTTGTGTTATATAATTATTTAAATAAATGGAAATAGTATAGGAAATTAATATTCATAATTCCTTGATCTTCTCTGGGAAGATCATACAGTGTCTGTGTGAACACATGAGGCATTTTATCTTAGCTGGTGTGTGTGTGTGTTTGTGAAATTCACAGATTTCCCAAGATGAAATTTCTTGTTTTCCCCATGATTTTAAGAGAATTCTTAAAAATTACCAAGTAAATCAAGTAACTGTACAATAAGAAAAAAGTGATCTTTCATTTATTTAAAAGCATACCACAGTGAAATTAGTTTTCCAACTCTTAAAAATGCTTTAAAAATTAATTGAATGAATTCTGCATTGTAGTATTATGTATGTTTAAAGTGTATATCACTGTAAATCAGCACCTCTATATAATTCATAAAGTTTAGAGAATCTTTTATTTAAACAAAATTTACTCAGAATTCTAATATTTAATACACATGAAAGAAGATCTGCTTATATTCTGGAAGAGGTACCACAATGCAGTGTTCTCTCACAGATCGCTCTCATATGTATTTCCCCAGGAGTCCTGAGGGAGCTGTGTCATTGGAATAGCCAAAACACAGTTTTCAAACAACTTCCACATAATATAGGTGTGTAGAATGTGAGGCTGCAAATTATCCTCTAAAGGTAGAACTCTGAATTTGAATTTTCAAACAAAGTGACAATAGCGCTAATATTTTTTTTTATTGGTGATTAAATCGGTTCCTAATTTTGATAAGAATTTAAAAAAACGTATACAGTCAGGAAACGATTATAAGATGTGAAAATATTTTAGAGTATTGCACCAGATAAAAGAGTTAATATTGACAGCTAATTAATTATAAACGGAGTTCTAACCTATTTTGATAATTTTGAAGAAAATATGTTGACCTTGCAGTACAACAACAAAATAAATAAGCAAACAAACATCATTTGTCAGACTATACTTGATAAAGTTGTGCTAAAACTTAACTTCTCTGGAATTTAAGAATGGTATTATTTGAAATGTTGAAGGAAGTAGCTCTTATAAACCGAATAATAAGTCTCTCTCTTAGCTACAGATCAACAGCCAGGCTGTTTTCCCTCCCTTCCTCTCTCCCTCCCTCCCTTCCTTCCTTCCTTCCTTCCTTCCTTCCTTTCTCTTTTGTTTGCTAAATACCACATTATTTTAGTAATGAGATTCCCATGCTCAATAATAACCAAACATTGAACTCCAGCAGAAAATATTTTTACTTGGTTTTAATTGTCATTGGTTTGCATCATGCCTTTCAAGTGTTCCTTTTAGATAAAATTCATGGCAAAGAAAAAAAAAAAGTTACTCCATATTTTTTAAAAATTATATAACAATTTGGGTAAATAATCTGAATGATGACTAACAATTTCTGGTCTCATTTCTTTATTCTCTTCTCTGCCAACATTTTTCAAGGCACTTAATTTGTCTATTAGAATGTATAGAAAAAGAAGAAAGAAAGAAAATAAAGGAACATAGATATGGAGGAAAGGAGGGAGGAAGGGAGAGAGAGGGAAGCAGGAATAGATAGAGAGATAAAGGGAGAAGGAGAGGGGAGAATGGAGGAAGGGAGATATAGCCTATTATATGGGTTATAATTCCAGATTTTCCATTCAGAAAATAAACAAAAGAGAAGAATTTACAAACTTAAAAGAGTAGTTAAAATTGAAAATATGCAAAGTCTTGAAATAAATTCAGAATGACATTAAGTTGTATATACAATGGCTGGTGGGGCATTTTAGATAGACCAGAGAGATTACTGTCTGAGTACAAACTGAGTTACACATATAAAACACTAGATTCAGAAAAAGAAAATAAGTGAAAAATTCAAAAAGAAAAGAGAAAATATTGTTCTAGGTAAGAAGGAAAACACTTGAAAGCAACACTTTTATTTTGTATTTATTCTTTTCACTTAAAATTGCAACTATCAATTGCATTGCCTAGAAATCTTAGGAAACTATGAAAAATCTACTTAATAAGCTTTGAAAAGAATTATTAGTGATGCAAATAGCCTATTTCAAAGGAGACATTTTAGTAACTTCCTTAATTATTAAGATCTTCCAATAGGTTATAGACACAAATGACTGTGCTCAACTGAAGATCACTCCAAATGACTTTCCAAAAATCTTTCCAAATTACTTTTAATGGCTTTTACTGATACTTTTATAAAATCCAATTACCATTACATGAGCCATCACAAATATGCTAAATAGTGATCAAATTTTGATTAAAACATTTCTGAATCATAATTTCGACAGGATCGTAGCTCTTCTGTCTTTACTTTTGTGACACCTGGCCTATGTACCTTTGTTTTACTCTCAATTTATTTGCTACTAAAATAAAAGAATAGGTCTTTTGCTTCCTAACATCTAAAATACATTTTTTTAAACTTTATGTAGTAGTTGAATTGTCTCTCATCCCTCAAATTCATGTGCTGAATGAAGTCTAAACTCCCAGAACCCACAATGTTACTGTACTTGGATATACAGTCTTGAAAGTGGTGATTAAGTTAAAATAAAGTCATTCTTTTTAATAACTTCTATTTTTATAAGAGGATACAATTTGAATGCCGACCCAGGTTCACCAGATGTGTGTATACAGAGGGACAACCACTTGAAGACAGTAGAAGGTAGCAGTCTGCAAGCCAAAGAGAAAAGCCTCATAAGACAACAACTCTGTCAATAACTTGATATTAGACTTTCAATCTCCAGAACTACGAAAATAAATTCCTGTTATATAAGCCATCTAATCTCTGGTATTTTGTTATGAATTCTGAGCATGTTGATATACACTTAAAGATTTCCATCGTGAAATTTACTAAATACTGCAAGGAAAAACACATATCTTTTTCATACTTGCTTGAAAGGACTGATGTGAACATTTATGAGACAGTAATTATAAAATATTAGGGATTCATAAGTATGCATGTCATATTATTAGCTAAAACATTTATTGTTTAGATAATCAAAATTTTATGTACCCACTATATAATTTCAAATTAAGAGAGAACATATCAGAGAATTTTTCAAAAATATTCACTGCCCTATTATGCCCTATTATGTCATACTTAGTCAAGTGAATTGCATTAGTCAGTAAGATACCAGCAAATACAATGAAAACAAAAGCTTGAACTGTGCTTGTTCAGTGGGGAATGCATGACTACGTTGTGACTATGGAAAATTTTTCCCTTCATCTTGGGTTCTTAGAATGGACTCACATGGGGCTGACCTGCAGCCGAGTTAGAGTATGAAGCCAAGCCCTCCAATATGAAGATCTGCCCAGCTAAAGGAGCCATGATCAGATGATGCACAGGTGTGCTGCAGAGAACAAATACCAGCTGTTTTAAGTCACTCAGTTTTGAGGGGTTATGTCATGGAGCATAAAACAAGCCATGGCTGACTAATAGAGAAAGCATGGTTATAGTGAAAAAAAAAAGGAGATTGACTATAACATAGGTAAAACTTTCAATAATTTTCAACAGAATATTACAGAAATCATTATTCTTGTTGAAAATTCAATGTTAAATATTATATATTTTCAATGCCAGTTTTAAATAAGCTAATATGTAACATTTCTCGAGCACTTATGTTCTGGAGGTAGTGATAAATTTTTATCATTTTATTTCTATCAACAACACCAAAGTTAAAATATACCATATTTTATGGTCATTCTATGATTTTTCACAGGGTCATAAAGCTAATGTGTTTTTGAGATTAAATTTTTACCTAGGCTGTTTAAACTCTCTCAACTCTTAATGGTTAGGATGTATCCTAATATCACAGATTATATATTATTTGAAGGTGATTTTATACATTTGATTACCAATATAATATATGCAATTTTGTAGAAAAAGGTATCTTCTCCAAACAATGCAATGTATTATACTTTGATTATATATTTTATTAATAGACTAATATTACATGTTAAAAATCTCTCATTTTGTGCATAAATAGAAAAATGCATAACTATGCTTTAAATCTTTGTCATTAAACATGGTTCCTTATGACTCAACATGAGGGCAAACAGAACTGCTTGAAATTTAACAAGCTACTGTTATACTAAAGCCAAAAGATTTAGCAGAGCTTTGCTTTAATGCCAACTACCAACTGATGGAAATTGAATAAAAATGTCATTTATCTGTAGTCTTCTCTACATCTCATAGGTAACATATTCAAGAGTTATAATTGAGCAAAAATAAAAGACATTCATATTAATGATAGTTATCAGAGCACAGAAGTTACTTTGAGACTAACTGGCTGCCTAAAGAACTTTATAACATTTGAGAGGGTCACTACAATGGGTCTCAAAGAACCTAGAATCCTCTCAGATCATTATAAAGTATAATGGGGAAATCTGAAGTAAAATAGTGTTTTTAGTCACTAAAACTTCCTCTCAACAACCCAGTCCATTCCTGACCACTTCCAACTATCCAGGTCCAGATAAACACAGTACAGCTTCTAGGGAATATGGAGTTTATTCTACGACACACAAAGAGATTTAAAAATATGAAATCAGCAAGTTCACATAAAGATGCTAACTAAACATTAGTTAATCATATAACATGACTGAAATTAAAGTTGACTTTAAAAGCAGCTGAGTCAAATTACCCTAGCTCATTAGACTTGCACATTCAAAGTGAAATAACTTCACTTATTTTCACTCATCAGTTGTGTTCACCAGAATCTGTAAACAAATATTGGTTTGGTCTAAATAATAATGCACATTCTAATTGAATGTCTTGAATTATTTTCATTTCCCTCATTTAACTTCTATTATACAAGCTGATGTTATTGTCTATGATATTGCTTTATAGTCTTTAATTTTTTAATAGCTGGATTTTTCCAACTCTATGACTTCATGACCTCTCAGCAGTAAGTGATTTCCAGAAGTACTCTGATAAACTTGATGGTTTGGGGCTATTTCTTTACCTCCTTATAAAAGATTATCTAGCAGCACTTTGAATTAAATGATTTTAACAGTGGTTACTTGAATTCTAGTTAAATACAGTCCATACAAATTTTGAATCTAGTCATTTACTTTAATATTGGTCAGCTGGCTGTTTTCCAATTTAGAATCCTTATACTATTAACTGTAAATGACTATTGATTTCAAACAACTATAGACAAGATAACTTTTCAAGTCTGTATTTTTAAAGTAGTGTGAAGACTGCTAAGATTAAAAATAATACACAATATTAAATAGAATTAATTGATATGAATAGATATAAGGTTTGTTATTTGATTTAATAGAAAAAAATAAAATGTTTTATATGGTATTTAAATTGTACTTTCATCACCAAACTGTTTAGCAACACATACTTTTACTTTCACATTTTACTCTCTTGAAATAATTATATACTAAACTTGACACTGGAGCATTTGGGATTATGTAAAAGAAAAAAAGAAACAATGTGCAATCTTTTTCCATATGTAAAGTAACCAAGATACTACTCAGGTGCTTGAAATTTCTCCAAAATACACAACCTATCATTAGAGTCAATGATAGTTAAAACATACTTAAAAGGTGCATTTTCTGCTGATTATTGAACATTCCTTCAAGCTGCCTGTGTGGATCTTGAGTCAACAGCTGTAGCTATCTTACAGAATTCAACAGGACACTCTTCCTTTCTATTCAGAGCAAATCCAGCACATCTGTGCATATTCATAAGCTGTACTGCCCTTCTCATTCTCTTTTCCATTCCTGTCTCTGGAACTTTTTTTTAATGTATAAAAAGAACAGCATGACCCCATCTTAAAAACTGAAATATTCACTGATCTATGGTTATTCCTGTAATATCACTGATGTTGGTGAATAATTCAAATTAAATAGTTTCCTATATATTCCATTTTAAATGGACTTCATTTACTTTCTTTCAACGGTTTCCTCCTGTGCTGTTCTCACTCTGCATTATTCATATACAGCCTCACAAATTGCTTTGAGTTCTAGCAGTGCTGATATAAATCATAGGGCTATTTTCTCTGGAGGACTTCAGCCTTAAGTTCCACAACTTGTTTCAAAATGAAAACTATGCTCAATTAAGGTGATTTGTTTGCTGCAAAAAATTAACAATTTTATATCACCATTGGCAAAGAGAGAAGACTGAAATTACATTTTAGGGTGTTGAATAATTTTAGAAATAATTTACTTTGTATCTCACATTCAAGTTGTATCCTTACATCCAGTCTTGTCATTTATTTGTGGCTAGGTCATATCCTCAGTATATAAATATAAGCTATCAAAGGTTCTTTTCCCAAACTGTTTTGCATTTTGATTTTGAATACTTCCTTTGTAAATAAACAAAAATATTCTGTTCTTTCCTCGCTTGCATCCTTCACTGAAATAGAAAGAAAGGAGAGGAATGAGAATGCAAAATGAGAAATTAGATTCACTATGGACTACTATAATAAAAGTAGCATTTTAGTAGTGACATCACTTAAAGCGTTAAAATAGAAAATCTCACTCATCCCTTCCCAGAATTACTTAATGTATGAAAAGAAAATTTATAACTGAAGAAATAGTTACAAACTATAAAAGAGGTATATATGCAAGACTTATAAAGAATTTGTATAACTAAATAGCAAACATAACAATAGCAAACTTCATGATCATTATCATCTAATCAAAAATGGGCTAAGAATTCGAACAGACATTTTTCAATAGACATAAAAATGACCAGTGTATATATAAAAGTATGGTCAACATCAACATTCAAGGATACAAATGAAAACCAGAATGACACCTTATCTCACACCTGTTGAACACTCATCAAAAAATACAAGAGATAAAAAGCATTGGAAAGATTGTATAGGAAAGAAAACCATTGTGCATGGTTGATAGGAATTTAAATTGATTCAACCACAATAAAAAAATAGCAACATGGAAATTCCTCAAAAATTAAATAGATAACCCAGCAAAACCACTGGCTATGTATCTGAAGAAGTCAAATCATTATGTCAAAGAAATATATATATATATATTTTTTCATTTACAGAACATTATTCACTGCAACCAAGACATGGAAACAAATTAACACCAATTAATAGATGAATGGATAAAAAAGGTGGCATATATATGTACATATATATCTACCATATATACTATACATATATATGTTCACACACATATGTATACATCATATAATGGAATATTATCTGATTATTAAAGAGAAGAAAATTTTGCATTTTGTCATTTTTGACAATATAGATACACTTTGAGGGCACTATGATAAATGAAATACATAAGAAAAAAGGTCTAGTATTCAAAACATATAAGGAACTTTTATAACTCAACAACAAATGATATCAAAAGAAGATATGAACAAGCACATGAAAGATATCATCATTAGTCATTAGTGAAATGCAAATAAAATCTTCAATAAAATATAATTTTGCACTCACTAGAATGGCTATATTTTAAAAACAAAACAAAAATGGAATATAAGTGCTGATGTAGAAAACTGAAACCTTTATGCATTGTTGTTGGGAATGCAAAATAGTATAGTCACTATGGAATAAAGTTTAACGGTTGTTTTTGTTTTAATTTAAGCAGCATTATTATTTTATCCAATAATTCTATTCCTAGATTTATATCCAATGGAATTATAAACAGTTACTCAAACAAGTAAAAATATTACATATAATAGTTTATAGTAGCATTATATACACAACAAAAAGGAAATAGCCTATTTCCAATTTTAGCAACAAGATGAAAAATATTAGTACAATTATGCCTTGCTTAACAATAGGAATGCATTCTAAGAAATGCAACATTAAGCAATTTTGTTATTGTGTGAGATATATTGTACTTACACAAACCCAGATTTTCTGACCAAAAATACTAAATTTCATAGAGAACTAATATTCTATTCAACAATTTAAGGGAAGAATAGCTGTATAAGTTTTTGGATATTTATTTTATATTTTGTGCTTAAGCCAATATAGCCATGCCTTGTTTAATAGTAATGCTTTTGTCAATGATGTGTCACATATATTATGGTAGTTCCAAGACTATACCATATAGCCTATTTGTATAGCAGGTTTTATAATCCAGGTTTGTGTAAGCACATTCTATGATTTTCACACAATAACAAAATTATCTAATGGTGCATTCCTTACACTGTATCTTTATCATTCACTGATGCATAACTGTATTAATTTATTCATTTTGCCCCTAAAATTTTTCTAGGTTGGCCATGGAAGCTCTTTCAATGGCTTCCTGTCTCTTTGATTCAATCACATCAAAATAATTTTTTTAAAACATTATCTTTTTTTCTGGCACTACAGGATATTCCAGGCTCATCTTAACATATTTTCTACCTCAGACTCTCAGTGCTGTAATTAGCCATTATTTTCTGATAAGTATTGGTTTCTTTTATTAGAGAATATTTTTAGAAACAAAGATGTGGTATCTAGATTTGAATGTCGCAACTGCAATGTTGCTACAAGAAAACATATGTATACACTGACCTATATAAATGTATAATTATAGATATGTTAATATGTAGCCATCTCTATCAACATTTAATCAAATATCATTTCCAACTGATAAATCCATCTTTATTTTATTACTACATGCATCATTATAGATTCTTCACAATGTTTTCTGTAAAGTCCCACTCCAACTGTGAGAAAATTGACTCTCATCATATACTATTTATCAATTGTTTAATTCAAGTAAACATGAATAGATGCACCAGAACTTATACAGCATGAGAAATTTTATCAACTATAGACTTAAAAAACTATATTACTTTCTAAATTTATATAGTTGAGCACCACTCAATTCCATCCTTTTCATATATTTAAAATAGTTTATGATTATAATAAGCAAATGGAACAATAGCAAACTGAAAAGCTTCTGTACAGAAATCAATACAAAAAAATGAAATGTTAAACTACCATTTGAGAGAAGTCATGCATATGGCAAGGGATTAATATACAAAATATATAAATAAATCATCTACCTCAACAATAAAATAATTTAAAAAATCAGGAGAAATCCCAAATATATACTTTCTGAAGAAGATATACAGGTGACCAATAAGCACATGAAAATAATCTCTTTCTAGTAAGCATATCAAAAGCATAAGGAGATATGAACCTCACACCTGTGAGAACAGCCTATATCAAAAAGAACAAAAATAACAAGTATTGAAAAGGGTATGAACAAAAAGGATTCTTGTACACTATTAGTTTGAATTTCAATTAGTGAAACTTCTTTGGAAAATAATCTATGAATTTCTCAAAAAATTAAAAATCAAAGTATGGTATAAATTTAGAGCAAGGAAGAGATCAAAAAGGCAAAGGGAGTCTTCCTTGAATTGCTGTTAATAGGAACAACTATCTGTTCTTCACTGAAGCAACACTCCAGAGGGTGTTCCCTAGGAATGTGAAAGGCTGAAGCACCCTGTCACTTCAGAAAACAATAAATTGAATTGGAAAAGACATCCTAGGAAATCCACACATTATTGTAATGTAAGGTGGTAAGAGGGACTTGCTGAGGCTGTGGTGTCTGCAGAGCTGACAAGAAGTTAGCAGGGCAGACAGACCAAAATGAGGCCTTGGGAAAGGAAGAACTGAGGCTATGCAGGCACATACATGTTTAACTGAGGTAAAGATCAAAGAGGAGAGGTTGAAAACAATACTTTGAACCAGTTGAGACCCTACCAAGGAGGATAACAAAGAGATTGTTCTGGACTTTACTACAATTCCCCTACTCCTTGGGACAAGTATTCTCACAATGAATTACATCCACAGCACAGCAAACAGTCTTCAGGCACTCAACTCTGGAACCCAGAAAGAAAGGTGAATCTGTTGCCACCCATACACACCACGTCTGTCTCCTTCAGTCCACAATCATCACTCACCCAGAATCTCATGTGCCCTTCATAAACCCTGTAACCATATTCCCTTCTTCTGATTCAGCAAGTGCTATTTACTATGGAAGCCTAAAAGGGTCAAATAAATACAGCGGTGCCACCTTCTGTCAAAACAAGGTAAGCAGCTTAGTTTTAGGTAATTTATGGAAAGGCAAAAGAAATCATAAGATCATCTGAGATTTCAAGGTATTGTGACACCACAGGGAGACAATCACACATCTCCAGTAACTTAATTCACCACATGGAATATTATGTCTTTAATGACTAAAGAATTTTAAAAAGTAATTATCTAAAAAATTACACAAGAAAGTTTAGACATTTGACAAATTATAAAGGGATTGGAAAGAAAATCAAAGATTTACAAAAGAAGTCAGCAAAACAAGCCAACAATATAGAAAATAAAATTATTAAGGCAGAAATTGAACATTTAAATTACAAATAATAGATTTTAATAATGTGAAATTTGCAATATGCACTATTAAGAGTATTACAGAAACCTGTAACAGGAGAATTGCTAAATGATGATATGGATTAGTGACTGGTAGACAGAAATAGAAAAATGAACCAGTTAGAAGAAGAAAGAAATTAAATATTAAAAAAAGAAAAACTCTAAAAGCTATATGAGTATATTAGGAAAGGAAATACAAGAATAATTTGTGTCATAGAAGCTGAAGAAAGAATATAATAGAGAACTTATCCTAAGAAATATAGCTGAACATTTCCCATACACAGTGTGACAACTGAATATACATGTCAATGTGGCCAAAAAAGCTCTTGGCTAATCAAATGAGAGAGACCTACACTAAGACATATAATAGTAAAATTATAAAATATTCAAGACAAAGATAAAATAGGTAGTCAGAACCTGAAAAGTAAATAACATACAAAAGTACTCCCACCAGGCTATCACTGGAAGTCTCAGCAAAAACATACTATCTAGGAAAGAGTGGAAGGACAATTTCAAAATACATCAAGACAAAAATTGTCAGTCAAGAATATTTACGTACCACAAAACCTTCATGTATAAAGAAGAAAATAAAAATTCCCCCTGAAGGAAAGCTAAAAGAATTCTCTACAATGAGATCTTCACTACAAAAAATGTTGAAAGACTCTCTTCTATTGAACAAATGCAGCAAAAATATACAAGGCAGTAAATAGACAAAACTACAAAACAAAAGTCAAAATGGCAATATCAAACACTCATATATAAATAATCACCCTGAAAATAAACAGATTGAACTCATCAATCAGAAGACAAGCTGGATGGATTAAAAAAACAAACCCCAACCAAATGCTGTTTATAAGAAGCCCACTTAAGCTACGGGGAAAACATAAACTTAAAGGAATCATAAATAATACTCTAAGTCATGGAAAACTCAAAAAAGACAGGAACCACTATACTTATACCATAAAAAGTAGATTTTCGGTTAAAAAAGCTAACACAAACAAAGAAGGATATTAAATAATGATAAATGTGTCAATACAACAGGAAGACATAATACTTAATATAATGCACTCAAAACATAAGAGCATCTAAATGTATAAAGCAAATATTTAAAGATATAAAAGGACATAGTGACAGCAATACATAGTAGGAGACTTTAATACCCCCATCACAGTAATGATAGATCATCCAATTAGAAAATGAAGAAAATAATGACTTAAAATGACAAATTAGGTGACATGAATTTAACATATATTTACAGAGCTTTTCATCCATAAATAATTGATGCTGCAATTTTTTCAAATGTCTCAGGATACTCTCAATATGTTGAAACACAAAATAAGTCTCAATAAATTTTAAAAGACTGAAATAATACCGAAAACTTTTTCAGATTAACATGCCATTAAAATAGAAATCAAATATAAACAGGAAAAAAAGGAAATGGATTTATGGAGAATGAAAAACATGTACTAAATTAATATTGGGTCACCATAGACATCAACAATCTGATATTTAAAATATGGAGTCCAAACAAAATGAAGACAAAACATCAGAAGTTATGACATCCTGAAAATGCAGTACTAAGAAATTTATAGAAATACAAACCAAGACCAGGAAATAAAAATCATGAAATAAAAACCTAAGCCTACTCCTAAAAGAACTAGAAAAATAAGAAAACCCAAAACAAAATTTCAGTTAAAGAAAAATAATAAAGACCAAAGTTTAGCAAAACAATTTGAAAAACTATTTAAAGAATCATGGTTTTTTTGAAAACAAACAAAATAGAACACTGTTATCCAGATTCACAAAAGAGAGGAAACAATATCACACAAAATGAAACAGAAGATACAAAATATATTAAATAAATATTAAGGTTCATAATAGTATTATAAACACATATGACAGCAATTGGATAACCTAAAAAAATTGACAAATTCTTAGGAACATGCAATATTCCAAGATTAAATTAGGGAAAATAAAGAAAATCAAAATATAATGACCACCAACACAGAAATTTAAATAATAACCAAAAAGCTCCCCAAATCCAAAACCCACAACAGATGGTTTTAGCAGTGAATTCTACCAAACTTTCAAAGAAGAATTAATATCACTTCATCTCATTTTTTTCAAAAAAATTATATAAAACAAACTTGCAAACATTTTTATAATACCAACTTTACTCTGATTCCAAAATCAGACAAGGCTATCACCAAAAATAAACCCCCAAATTACAGACAAATATCTCTGGGAAATAAAAAAGAAATCCTTAACAAAACACTAGAAAATCTAATTCACCAACTCATTACAATAATCATACACCACAATCAAGTGGAATTTATTCCAGGGCTGCAAGAATGTTTCTATATATATGCAACTCATTCAATACAATACATCTACAAAAGAGAAGACAAAAAAAAATACAATCATCTCAATAGACACAGAAAGATCATTTGAAAATATTTCATAGTTTTTGTTAAAAACTCTTGAATAATAGGTATAGATGGAAGGTAGCTCAACATAATAAAGGGAAAATATGACAAAACCCATAGACATCATACTCTACAGGGAAAAACAGATTCTCCTCTAAGATATGAAATATGGCAAAAGTCCACTCCCATCACTGTTATTCCATATTACTTTGGAAGGTGATTGCTTTAGAAATAAAACTTTAAATAAATAATTTAATTAAAATGGTGCTATTGGAAGGTCCTCTTCAATTGGACAGATGTCATAATCAAAAAAAATGGAAATGAAAAGACACACCAAGGCATATTCACATTAAAAAGACTGCAAGGATACAGTAGAAAGCAGTCATTAGCAAACAGCAATAATACCTTAAGAAGAAACAAATCTGTTCATATCTGATCTTGGATTCTAGCATCAAAATTGCTATAAATTTCTTCTGTTTAAAACACCTAGTCTTTGGTATTTTGTTATGGTACCCTTAGCAAGCTAATATGACTCTCAAAAATAAGAGAATGGAGAAAAATAAGGAAATAAAAATAGTATACCTACAACAAATAAAGAGATTGTTAAATGGATTAAAAATAAGAAAACTATGTTGTCTATAAGAAATATATTTTAATCATCAAGATTCAGATAGATATAAAGTAAAGGGATAGAGAAAGGTATACAAAGTTAACAATAATTTTAAAATGATAATCTGGAGTAGCTGTATTAGTTTCTGACAGAACAAGGAAAAATTTAAGGGGCAATGATAAGACATTAATTTTTCAAAAAGACATAGTATCCCTAAACGTGGATGTATATGACAACAAGAAAGCAAAAATGTGTGAGATAAAACTGATATTCACTGAGAAATATATGAATTCATTATTGTAGAAGGAGACTTCAACATGTTTCTTTCAGAAGATGTTAGATCAAGTAGGAAAACTATAAGTAAGGATATTGTTGACCCAAACATCACTATCAATCATGACTTACTTGTTTCACATTTATTCCAAAAATTTTGACATTACTTTTAAAATAAACATTTTAACATATTAGAAGACTCATGTACCCTCAATGCATTCATATTTTATGTTTTGGCATTTCCACAGTATTAAGTTTGTGTTTATAATTTCTTCTGAAATGATTTTTCACAAAGCTCCCTTATGTTTTACTTTTATTGCTTTCTAAGACTTTTATGTCTATGTTAATTATACTATAATTTATACATTCTGCAAGAAGGCATATCTGATTAGTATAAATTTTAAATAATTTTAAATTTTTCATTGTCTTTTAAGTATTTGAGTGTACGTTCTAAGTTTAAATCACTCAACAGAATTTGATAAATATCAATCTATAGTGTTCTACCATCCATGATTATAGTGTCTGATTCATTTTCTTTTCAAATTTTCTTAATTTCTATAATTTTCCTTTAATTTTTGCATTAATTAGCTTTATTGAGAGTTTTGAAACTCTTATTACTCAGTATTTCAGAGTTTTTAAAGTAAATATTTAAGTATGTAAGCTAGGAGATTGTCTCATGGTTATACATATGTATGATATAGGATTAATATTAATGTATAATATAGGATTAATAGGATTAATAATCATATTATAAAATTATCATTATATTGTATCTACTTAATTCATTAAAAATCACTGGAACTATTATATTTATTTTACATAAGGTGAATATAAGGTTGTCTAATGGATTCAAACTTAAATCCTACCAGTAGAGTCTATTGCCCTTTTCTATTTGAGTCATTACAATGAAGTTAACATACACTTACGACAGCTGGTGAAAAGGCTTTATAGGTTAATCTAAATAAAATAGTGTAGTTTTTATTATTTAATGAAAGTACTGATCATGAAAATTACTTCATAAAAATTCTATGCAAAAGTCATCGATTTTTATTGATTTATTCATCTATTTTTATTTCGTTATTTTTTAAAAAGGAGGACAATTAAACATATAGAAAAAGGAGAAATATTTTTTAAGGCAAAATCTATTTACTAGTTGAAATTCTGCTCAATCTTTTCCTTCAATGATATTAGAAAATTATTAGAAGGTTAAATATATCTTCCAGCTCTGAAGAAAAATGAGAATATTTCTTGTTATTTCACAATAGAATATTGCAATATTTATAGGTGGCAATATTGATAAAATACTAAAATATTTAAAAATCCTACTCCAAATGACTCAAAAATAACTTATATTGAATTAAAAAGTCTTTACTTTTCACTGGATATTTGTGTGTATGCATTTATGTATGTACATAATAATATACATAACTAATTTTTCAATAAAATGCAAATTTTTTCTTTCACAGCATAGACATGAAGTTTAAAATCATACTGCTTTATTCCTTATCACTATCCAACTGTGAAAATATGTTTGCCTTATACATGCAATGATGCAGGACTGGGAAAATGTTCAACATATAGTGATTATATAGTAAAATATTCTAACTCCATTTAAACAAAGGGCAAAGTTGCCAAATCATTTAACAAAGACAACCACAGCATCATTAGATTAGAAACAGCTGGGGCAAACATAATTATCATATGCTGCCAGAAAAGGAGGATACAAATGAGGAGGTTAGCTCAGAAAAGTGGTTTGTTCAAATCAGAAGGGAATCCTAGAAAGGATGATTTACCATGAAATAGAAGAGATATTTGTTATGACAACAAAAAATCATGAGACGAAATGTATTGCAAGTTTCTTAGAAGAGAATGTTTCAAGGTAGTTATAAAGTTGTTGTACATTTTGAAAATGAGTTCTTTCACTGTTTTTGTTCTAAGATGGAATATGCAATAGATTTTAAGTTTACAAAAATCTGAAATAAATGTTAAAAGTAATATTTGTTCAGTACATATAAGATTTTATTTCTATTTACTTTTTTTTGCTTTGTTTTAAATCGAAAGCTCCCAGAAATTAAAAGTGAATTTTTTGCTTTCTATTAAGTTGTAAAAAATATGAAGTTATGTATTCTTATACAATGCTGCTAAGCATTATATGGTATAGCCTTTGGATGTTAATTTTCCATGGTCAAGGAGTTACTGTTTCAATAAAATTATATCAACCATTATATCAAACCTAAAGCTACTATCAATCACCACGTAATGAAAACTATATGGCAATGGAATTTATATACATAATATTCTCTGAGAGGCAATTTAAAACCTCAGTTTTAATTTAAAAGAATCTTCCCATTTCTATCAACTCTGATAGTTTAACTCTAAATAACTGCACATTTCTTCAGGTTAATCTATTCTGTTTTCTTTTACAAATAATTATTGCAGTTTATGATATGCGAGGTTCTTTGCTGTAAGGACATTTCTAATTACTCTTAAATTATATTGGTTGGTAAAGAGATGCTGATCTTATGACAGACAATAGAATTGTTGAATATGTTAACATCTATTTATATGAGGACAATCTTCTGTTAAATACTTAGCAAGTTCCTGTCATGATAATGTGTTTAATATCTATTACATTTTTGATTCTTTAAAAAGCTATATCGGTTAACTGAAACATAGAGAGGCTAAATGACTTGCCCACTCATGAACAAAGTGGCAACACTGAGTTTCAAACTCAGTTTGACTTTAGGCACTGAAATAGATCATGTTATATTTCACTATGTCTCAGAAATTAGTCACAAGTCTTGGTCTACTACTCTGAATTTAACATTAACTCATTCTAAAAGACCTATTATTGGAAACATGCAAAGACAGAATAAGAACTGAACCAAGCCTAAGAAGCAACCTTGAAGATATATTTTAGGACAAAAACTTAAAGATGTAATGCACTATATTTTAATAGAATGATAGAGTTAATAATATGATGAATATCAAGTAAGTAAGCTATATGTTATTGCTTCTATCACATTTCCGATGTCATCAAATAGAGAACAAAACATACAAAGTCAAGTTTATTAATCTAGTAAGCAAAATTTCAAATGTTTGAAAGGGACATGGTAGTCAAGGTGATGATGGTAATTGAGGATTAGAAAGTAGCATTCGGTTAGGAAAAAGTGGGTGCATGTGCCTGTATTCAGCCAATTAAAACTATTCCCAATATTTATTTATAGGGAAAATGTCTCTAGAGACATTGATTCCCAGAGAAAATGTTGGACTCCTTCCCAGAGACACAACAAAACTACAAAAATCAACAACTGTAAAAAAATCAAAACTGTAAAAATCAACAACTTTTGAAAAGGAATGGAAACAAGCAACTCAGAAGTGAGAAAGAATACACATCTTTATAAATGGTAGTAGAAGTCCATTTGTATCAGTGTTACACTATCTTATTCAAATATACTGAGGTTGGTAGGGAGAGACCAGTGAGATGGACACACTCCCAGAGCTAAAGGGTCTCATGTCTCAGCGGTTGTCCCCAAACTTGAGAGTTAAATTTAAGTCATTGACCAAAAAACTTGACATGAAGTGGAAAAATAGTTTCCTCATGAACTGAAACAGTTTCCTCATGGTACAGACATTGGAGGCTGACATTACATGAAGAACCCAGGTCGTGGGGGGGTGGAACCCAGTGCATTTGAACTGTTTGTTGTCACAGTTGCAGATTCCAGAGCTTTGAGAGACAGAAAGCTGAGTGATTCACAGAAGGTAAATACGATACTCCAGTTCTCTTATTAATGATCATTTGAGAAATTTTTGAAATAGAAATATCTGTCTACCTGGGGCTACTGCTAAACAGTTTTTCTATCTGCCTGATATGTCCTAGATTTTCCACTCTCAGCTCAAGTCTTGTCTTCTACCACCTACCGGGACTACTATTACTGTAAAGAAGTGACAAATTTTCAGAAGTTCATGTGCTTTGCTACAAGTAGTTCACGAATCACTCTCTATGGTTGTCTCTCTTAGGACTATCATCTGCTTGCGGGATGGACAACAACTCTTGGGTCTTATGCCTTTTGCCTTATTTTTTTAATGCCTGGGACTCCAAGGGAAACCTCTGCAATACTTATCCCAACATGAACCCTGGAGCCTGACCCTCAGGCCTCAACACAGTGCTGAGTTTGAAGTTTAAAAAGTTCTGTAGTGTCGAGATCATACAACTAAAGGAAGCACAGCATTCCAGAAAAATAGCTTAGGTATATAATTTTCAACTTGATACACTAATACAAGGTCTTTATATCAGGGAAGTTTAACCCATAGAAATAAATACAGAGTGCCAAACAGAACAAAAAGAATAATGAACACAAAATCATAGATCAAAACAAAACCCAGTAGAAAAACTGAATTCAACAGAATTAAGTAAACAACCTGAAGACCTTGAATCAACAACTCTAATTATACTCACTGAAGTCAGGAAAACAATGGAGGAATGAACAGAAAACTAAAGCAAAGATAGAGAAAATATGAAGATTTCCGAACAGAATTCATGGAACTAAAGAATACAACGAAGAGTCTCAACAGTAGGCTGCACAAAACCTCAAAATGAGTCAGCCAACTAGAGAGGTGGAATGTACCAAAGCGGAAGACCAAAGGTAATAAAGAGTTAAAAGAAAAGAAGAAAGCATATGAGGCTTATGGGATAATAGCAAAAAGAAAAGTATCTGCAGCATGGGGTTTCCAAAAGAAGAATAAAGAGGGAAAGGAACAGAAATTATATTTGAAGTATTACAGTTGAGAATTCCTAACCAGAGGAAGGAAACAGGACTCTGAATTCAGAAAATTCACAGAGTTCCAGAAAAGATACACGAGACACATTGTCATTAAAATGACAAAATACAAGAAAAAGAGAAACCCACATAAGATTGTCAGAGGGTTTCTAGCAGAAACTTGACAGGACAGAAGAGAATGGCATGATACCTAAAAAATACTAAAGGAGAAGGACTTTCACCCATGAATAATCTCCCCTGCTGTATTATCATTTAGAATTAAAGAAATTATAATGAGTTTTACAGGCGAACAAAAGTTAAAGGCTCAAAGTTTGGAAGACAATTCTACAATCCAATAGCAACCTAAAAATAAAGCAGAGACACCAATGCTTACAAATCAAATAATATAGACTTCCAACTCAAGAAGGCATAAACAGAAATGAGTGAACAATACATAATAATATGTCAATTCAGTAAGAAAACATAATTCTTATTAACATATAAACACCAGTAAAAAAGCTGTTGGGAGCGAGTTGCTTTCTGGCACTTCTGCAGTTTCCCAAGACAGATGTTCTCACACGTCAACAGAGCTACAAGTAGATAAAGGTAGGAAGCTCCAACCTTCAATGTTGCTATCTCAATAATAGAAGTAGAATAGAATGCCTGCATTCTCCTTTGTTTTTATTTGCATTACCCCTGTATTACAGTCCTATAAAATAAATTAGGGAACCAGGTTTGTGGTCAATGTCTCTGAGAGGAGAGAAGTGTCCCACCTGGTCCCTGTTTTTCTAAATGAATATTGTTGTTTGTCTTTCTTTAGGCTCCTGTAGGCCCCTCTCAGAGACCCTGCTGATTAGTCTTGTGGGTTATGGTAAAAAGCATCAGTATTTACAAAGCAATTATTAACAGAACGAGAGAGAGAGAGAGAGTGACAGCAATACATTAATAGTAGGAGACTTCTACAACCTACTTAAACACACAGATCAAGGAGGCATAAAAATAATAAACAAAAGCTTTTAATAACAAATTATAAGAAATGGCTTTAATAGCCATTTGCCAAACACCCAACAAATGCATAATTCACGTTTCTCAAGTGCTCATGGAACATTCTCAATGCGAGACCCCATGTTGGGAAATAAAATAATTATCAATGGATTTAAAAAGACTGAAATCATACTAAGCATCTTCTTTGATCACAATGGCATAAACTAGAAATTAACCACAAGACATATGAAATTCCGAACTATATGAAGCTAAAACAATATGCTTCTAAATTACTTTTGGATAAACAGGAAATTTTTTAAATGTCCTTGGAGACAAATGTGAATGAACACATACACTATCTGAACTTATGGGACGAAGCACAAACAGCACTAAGAGGGAAGTTTATAGCAACCAAGGTCTAATTTAAAAGCCAAAAAAATCTGAAATAGTCTAACACTATACATAAAGCAACTGAAAAAGAGCAATCGAAAATCAAAAGTCAGTAAATGGAAGGAAATAATAAAAATTCAAACAGAAATCAAAAAAGACAATTCAGAAGAACAATGAAAACAAAGATGTTATTTGAAATAATAAACAAAATTGACAAAACTTAGGTTATGCTAATCAAGAGTAGTCTCATAACTAGAATTAGAATAAAAAATAAGTAACAAGAGATAACTCAGAAATGCAAAGCATCGTAAGAGACCACGCTGAACAGCTATCT
This sequence comes from Solenodon paradoxus, assembly GCA_004363575.1. NCBI lineage: Eukaryota > Metazoa > Chordata > Mammalia > Eulipotyphla > Solenodontidae > Solenodon > Solenodon paradoxus. The sequence continues at coordinate 304,792 of RJWH01000011.1, forward strand.
GATAAATGGGACAACCACAAAGATACAGCCATATTTTAAGAATCATACAGCCTGCCTAGACTGAAGCAGGAAGAAATGAAAGGTCTGAAGAGAAGTATCATGTCCAGCAAGGAAAATGAAAAAGAAATACTCCAAATTCTTTCCAAAATAGCAGCCCAGGACCAGGTGGTTTTACTAATGAGTTTTACCAAATCTTCAGAATAGGATACTTATTCTACTAGACCCTTCCAAAAAATTGAAGAGCCAGCAAAATTTCCAAACATTTACTATGTGATCAACTTCACACTGCTAGCAAAACTAGAGAAGAATGTGCCAAAGGAAGAAAATTACAGACAAATATCTATAAATGATAAAAAAGTTTCTGCATATATTTATGATTAAAAAATTCTGTGCTAACTAGGAAAAAAGCAATATACCTTAACATAATGAAGGTCAGAGGACAAACCCACAGCTAACATGCTGGTCATTGGTGAAAAAGTGAAAGTGTTTTCTCTAATATCAGGAATGAAACAAAACTGAACACTCTCACCACTGCCATTTAACATCATACTTAAGATCCTAGCCAAAATAATTAAGTAGAAAAAAATAAAAGATATCCATATTGAAAAAAAAGTAAAACTATCACTGATCATACATGTAGAAAACCCTAAAGATTCCACAAAAACAGCTACAGATTTAACTAATGAGCAAAGTGGCAGATTACAAAACTAATAAACAGCTGTTTTATTTTTATACATAATGAAATAGAAGAGAATAAAAACAGTTAAGGTACCCCAGTTGCAATAGACACAAAAGAATTAAATACCTTAGATTTTAACTAACAAAGACCTATAAAATGAAAACTATAGATATTATTAAAAGAACTAGAGGGAGATTCAAAAAAGTGGAAAAATATTACACATTCATGGTTGACATTGTTAAAATGGCCACCTTAGCGAAAGCAATATATGGGTTTAATGCAATCGCCATCGAAATCTCACTGACATTTTTTCAAGGAAATAGGACAAAATTATTTAAATTTGTATGTAATCACGAATACCCCAAATAGGCAAAGAAACTGAATAAAAATAACAAAATTGGAAGTATCATACTCTCAAATCTTGAGTTGTACTACAAAGTGATAGTGATCAAATCTATATGGTACTGAAATAAAAATAGAGACATATCAGTGGAATAAAAGTGAATAATCAGAAGTAAAACTCATAATAGTTTATAATTTATGACAAAAGTAGCCATGATTAAATGCAAGTTTTATTTTTATATCATTTTAGGCAAAAAATGTCACTGTGAAATGTCCTTTTAAAGTCCCACAGTATTAGAGAATTCAGTAATCTTGATTTTAAGTAAATGTCTTTAATTGCTGGAATATTTTGATGATAGATGTTTATATATATAAAGAAACCATTTCTACTTCATTGTTCTCTTGAAGAACTGGTAATGCTAGTATTTATATAGGTATTTACATATTATTTATATAGATAGTGCAATTTTGTATTTATCTTTGAAATAATTACTTTATTCATATTAAAGCACTCTTTCATTCAACACTATGCAAATAAGTTGCTTAAAAAACTTACGGAACTCACAATTCATGATTGTGTTTTACCATCCAATTTCATTATTTTAGTCAAGATGAGGTCTTAGGACTTGGATATTATAAACTATGCTTGCTTTCTGACAATATATCTTCCAATATAGGAAGCAAAATAGAGGGGGAATTATCATTCAGAGGTTATTGCTATAATATACAGATAAGATGAAATATAGACAAAAATGCTAAAGGGGATTTAGATGAGAAGGCTTCCTGAAGAGGTAATGACTTAGCTTGTAGTTTTCTTCTGTGAGTAAAAGTTAGATGGCGAAAGAGAGAAAAAAAGAATATGTACATATCCCACTGCATAAGAGGAATGACAGTATATATTCTATTTATCCTTGTAGATGATATGAGATTTTTTTTTCTAAAAGAAATGTATCTAATAAATACAGAAGGAATAATGGAATTAGAAGTTCATCATTTTGCAATTCCATATGTAGTAAAAGATCTGGTGAAAGACTTAAACAACATCAAGGTGATTATAGTGAAGCATACTGGTTAAATCTAATAACAATAAGAGAGAAAAACAATCATATATTACCTCTTAATTTGCTTTCAAAAAGGAGCACAAGGTAATTTATGACACATTCTTAGAGAACAAAATGAAGAGATAACATCCTCTAATCAGCTCTAGGTTTTATAATGATTTCTTTAAGTAACAGAAGGACTCTGATGACCAGTCTTGATTTGAAATCTATTTCTGCCACTTTTATGTATGTACTTGAGAAAACTTTGTTTCTTTTTGTGTTTTTAAACATCTTTCTGTACTTTAATGTTCTGATACATAAATTTAACTGGAAAATAGAAAGATAATAGATCTAACAAATTTTCTTCCACTGAGGAAAGACAACTTGTGATTTGCTCGATAAACTAGCAAACTCCCTTTCTGAACCAAATTATCTCCCATCACCAATAGCTGCAGAATTCCCCAAATACCCACCTTCCCAGTCATTCATTGCACTTGAACATGTAATTTTTCTATTTAATCTCTGTACACCCTTCGGTCAGGGAATTAAGTCTCCTACCTCCTCAATGTGTCCCTCTAAAATTAACCTACGTTGCTTCCAATAATATTATCATTTTAAGTTGGACTTTGGATAGTGAGCAATAGATCTGGATTTGGTAACAAATCCATGCATATTTTCAAGGGCATTGAAAACTCACAGTTATTTCATGGTACTTACATGAACACTATCTGTGCTTTTCAGGTCACCTTCAGCCACTCCTGCTGTCTACCTTTTTCAACAGGTAGAATGTCTGCTACTTTGTCTTTTTCCTTGCATCACTTGTTTTCTACTCCAAGATCTTTCTAAAATCATGCATTTTGACCTTCTAAACTACTCAGCAGTCATGTAAGCGTAAACCCAGAAGTTCTAGAGAGTAAACACTTTATGAAATAGCATTATACCAAAGGGAATGGGAAAAGTGGATAAAAGCACCCCTTTTCTATCTTCCAAGAAAAAATCCTGAGGACCTCAGAGCATCCCATGGTGGTAGCTAACAGGATAACCGACCTAAGACTTGGCCTTTCTTTTTTCCCTTTGTTTTCTTTTTATCTGAGATTCTTTTACCAAATAGACTACCTATTTCCGATGCCCTATATCTAAAAAGAAAACATGGGAAAGTATAGGCCCCATTTAAGAGAATTACTTAGATAAGAAGCTGTGTTGTGATTGTCGTAATTCAGGCAAGATGAGATAAAGTCATGAACAAAGGTCACAGAGTAGCTATGAAAATATGGGGTAAATTTTAAGCGGTATTAAAATAAAATCTAGGGTATTTAATTGATTACATCTAAGGAGTTAGAGGATGTCTAAATAGTATTGAGAACAAATAAATATTTGGACACATCCTGAACAAGAAGAAAGGGCGCTCTCAGGAAAAGATGAGCTCAATTTGAAGATGATAATTTTCTGGTCACTGTGCGTTATTTATTTTAAAGCATCTAGAAAGTATTTGGAGATAAGGGTTTAGACTCAGATAAATTTTGAATTAGAGAGATTTTGGAGGTACCAACATGCATAGTAGCTAGACCCACTTATTCAATTTAGTCAATCAAAATACAAAGAATCAGGGAAGCACGGAGTCAAGGATTAAAATCTGGGGCATACAATCAGGGAGAGTAGAGGGAGAGCTAAAATTTTAGATTCCAATGAAATTAAAGCAGATACTGCTCCCAATAGGTACAGAAAATACCTAGTTTACAAAAACAAAGTAAAAATGTTTAGAACATGAATGAGTCAAGAAAACTAAGTTTTGATTCATATCACAGATAATTTGAACAAGACCACAATTTTTTTTTTGCAAACCATATTTCAGCATTTCAGGTGAAATATATAACTGTAATAAAATTTTCAGTAGTATGATTGGTGAAATACCTTGAAAATACAGTCACGAGTAATAATACAATTCATTCCTTTAGGAATTTATTATATAGTTGGGGTTTCCTAGGACTTAGTGAGAGTGCAGGTTAATTATTTATTTATGATCATGAGGAAGTCACAGAATAATAATTATGAGAATCATCAGTTCAAATAACCTTTATCAGGGGCACATTTGATTTTCATTTGTAATATACTCTAACAAGTATTTTAATTAATCCTACAGCAATACAATGGAACCACCCTTGTTGTTAGACAGCAGCTGTTTTGAAAGAAAATTATCATTATAAAAGGAGTCTTTACAATTGTATTATATAATTTCATTTTAATCATCATAATTGTGTGAACATAAATTTCAAAGTATAAATATGACATTGTTCTAAACTTATTAAGTATACATATTGAATATTTTGATAGTACCAACTTAGAAAAATTATTATTGAAGTACAGAAAGAGTAAAATAAGTAAATGTTTTGATCATGACAAATTGCCTCTTTTTGAATAATCTATTTTTGTCCAATATCAAAAATGTGTCAAAGCTTTTACAGTAATGCTACTGCTTCTTTTTAATGTGATATTTGATACTAATATTAAAAGACTAATTGCCTAAATCCATTTTGTGGTTCTATATCTTTAATTATCATAGTGTGGAACATAGCCAGAAATATATTTACCATCCATAAACATAATTTTTAATTCACTTTTTAATATTTAAATAATCACTAGGTAATGTTCCCACTTTGGAAAAAATTTGAAGTAAAACATTAATTTTGTTTACTTCTATATCTTATCAAGAAATACTGATTATTTTAAAAAATTGCAGACTATTATTGCTAACATATTCTGATAAACATCAAATTTATTCCATATACCCAACTTCATCAATGGTATCTAAAATGTTACTATATCTAGAGTTTCATGTTTTAAGAAGTTAAAGTCCCTGAAAAATCTCAAAAAAAAAAGTATCAATCAGTTTTGACAACTGAAGAATAAAGCTTATCTCCTAGAAAGGAAGTGACTCTCATTTCCATATCTCTGGTAATGAGCACAGTACTTTGAACACAGGAAATGTCCTGGAATTTTCGACTCAATATCTAAAAGAAGAAAATTCTAAAGATAAATCAAATTGTATAACAGGCTTCATAAGCATAAACACTAAATATTTAATGAAAAGCATGCCATGTAATCTGATATGAATATATATATTTTTTAATCTAGTTGACATTAACTTTGCCTTTTAGGTATATAAAGTCAAAAAGGGAAATTTCCATTAAACACTATAGTAGATTTTAGCACAATTCTATTTTCTGATTTCATGTCTAAATTATTTGCTTAGCAAATTTCATGATAAATTTGTATCTTCCGGTGTTATATTAAGAGTGCCCTTCCTGGAGAATAACACGTACTTTGGGTTGTCCTCTGCCTCTATAGTGAGAATGGTCTTAGTTTATGTTTTCTTTTTAAAACTTTTTTAGTATTTTATTGTAGTCACTTCTTTTACAAATGAAAGTAAACTCATCTATGCAAGTTCCTCATTTGTGACCTTTCCTGCTTCCTCAGATATATCAACACACCTGTCCTCCACCGACTTTCTACATGTTCTTCACATAGTCTTCACATAGTCTGCCATCACTTTCCCCCACCCCATCCCATTCCCTATTGGTAACCTCAGTTCTATTACAAGTGCCCAAAGGTTGATTTGGTTTTGTCTGTTGTTTTATCTATTCACATTCCACCTGTGAGTGAGATCATCCTTGATCTATATTTTTTTTGACACTTATTCTTCCTTGAAAATACTCTCTAATCCATTCCCTATTGATTAAAATTACAGGATTTCATCTCTTCTAAGGGTTGTTCAGTATTCCATTTTATATATATGTATATATATATATGGATATATATATCTTCTTTACCCATCCATCTGGTGCTGTGCATATAGGTAGTACCCAGATATTAGCTAATTAGCTATCATGAATAGGGCTGCAATAAACTTGGTAATGCATAACTGTCCATAAATTAGTGGTTTTGTAACTGTCAGGTAAATACCCAGAAGAGAGATGGCTGGATAACACAGGATTTTCATGGTCAACTTTTATTAGGAATCTTCATGCTGTTTCCCATAGGGGTTGCACCAATTTGCACTCACAACAACGTTGTGAAAATCTTCCCAATTCTCCACAACCTTGCCAACATTTGTTGTTTCCAGGTTTTTGGATACTGGTCAATACTCAGGTATAAGATGATAATCTCATTGCTCTTTTGATTTGCATTTTTCTGATAGCCAGCCAGAAGGAACATCTTTTCCTGTGCCTGTTAACCATCTGTATAACCACTTCAGAAAAATGTCTCTTCAATTTCTCTTCCCATTTTTTTTGTTTGTATTGCCTGATTTTCCATTATTAAGTTTCATGAGATCTTTATATAACGTGAATATTAAGCCCTTGTCAGAAATACGGAATACAAATATATTCTCCCAGTTAGAATGCTGTCTTTTTGTTTTGGTGGTGTTTTCTTTCACTATGAAGAAAGTTTAATTTGTTGTTGTCCAATTTGTTTATTTTTGTTTATGATATCTTTGATGATGGAGCTGAGTCCACAAAGACATCTCTACAGCTGACTCCATGGAATGTCTTTCCTAAATTGTCTTCCAAACATTTTATGGATTCCAGTCTTATATCCAAGTCTCTAGTCCATTTTGAGTACATTCTTGTAAATAGTCTTAGAGAGTTCTCTAACTTCATTCTTTTCCATGTGGCTGTTCAGTTATCACAAGACCATTTATTGAAGAAACTTTCCTTTCTCCATCATATGCTTTTGTCTCCTTTGTCATATATTACTTAACTGTATGTGAGTCAGTGTTTGATGATTCGGTTCTATTCCACTGATCTGAGCCTCTGTAATTATTGCAGTACCATACTGGTTTGATCACTATTGCTTTGTAGTATAGTTCAAAGTCTGGACGTGTAATCCCTCTGGATTTGTTCTTTTTTATCATAATTGTTTGGTTATTTGGGTTTTCTGTTGTTACAAAAAAATTTGTTTTTGTTATATTTCCTTGAAATAAGTCCACGAGATTTTAATGGGAATTGCATTAAATCTGTATATTGATTCAGGTAAGATGACCATTTTAATAAAGTTGATTCCTCCCATTAATGAACAGGGGAGTCCTTCCATCTCTTTGTGTCCCCTATTTCTTTTAAGAAGGAATTATAGTTTTCATTGTAGAGGTTTCTCACTTCTTTTGTTAAGTATATTTCAAGGTACTTGATTCTTTTTTACTACAATTTTAAATGGTGTGGTTTTCTTGATTTCATTTTCTTCTAGCCTGTTGTTTGTGTATGTTGATGCAACAAATTTGTGCAAATTGATTTTGTAGTCTGCCAGTTTATTGTATTAGCTTTAGTAGTTTTATTGTGATAGCTTTTAAGATTTTCCATACATAATCATCTGCAATGACTACAGTTTTATTCCTCTTTTTCAATTCGTATTCCCTTCTTTTCTTTTTCTTTCCTACTTGTTCTGACTAAAATCTCCAGGATGGTGTTAAATAGCTTTTGTGAGAGTACCTTATTCCTGACCTTAGAGAAAATACTTTTAATTTTTCACCTGAGACTATGAAGTTGACTGTTGGTTTAGTATATATGGGCTTTATTATGTTGAAGTATGTACCTTCTATCCCAATTTTATGCAGGTTATTTTTTAACATAAATGGGTATTGAATCTTGCCAAAAACTGTCTTTGCATCTGTTGATAAGATCATATCGCTTTACTCTGACATTTTTGATAAGGTGTATCACATTAATAGGTTTACAGATGTTAAACCATCCTTTCATCCTTGGGCTAAATCCAACTTGATCATGATGATGATCCTTCTGATGCATTGCTGGATTTGGTTTGATAATATTTTGTTGAAAATGTCTGCATTTGCATTTATCAAAGAGATCACATCGGCCTGTAATTTTCTTTCCTGGTGATGTCTCTATCAGTTTTTGGTGTCAGTGTGATGTTACCTTCATAGAAAGTATTTGGAATTATTCCCTGTTCTTAAAAATTTTGGAAAAGTAGGGAAGATTAACAGTGAATTCTTCTCTGAACACTGGTAAAACTCATTAGAAAAGCCATCTAATATTGGGTTTTTACTTTCAGGGAGACTTTTGATGACATTTTCAATTTTCTTGCTTGTGATTGTTCTGTTCAGATTTTCCAGTTCGTCCAGATTCAGTCTTGGTAGACTGTATTTTTCTAAATATTTTCCCATAATCTTGAGGTTTTCCACTTTATTCACATAGAGCTGTTCACAGTATCCTTTTATGATGTTTTCTATTTCAGTGGTAGCTGTTATAACTTCTACTCTTTCATTTCTGGTTCTGGTTTTCTTTTATTCTTCATGAGTCTAGCCAATGGCATATTAATTCTATTTATTTTCTCAAGGAACCACTTTTGGTTTCATTGATCTTCTCGATTCTCTTTGTTTTCTATTTCATTTATTTCTAATCAAATTTTTGTTACTTCCTTCATTCTAAGTTTTTTTTTTTAATTCAATTATTCTTTTTATAGTTGCTTTAAATGTGGGGTTAGATTCTTTATTTGTGATTTTTCATTTTCTCTTGAGATGGGCTTGTATTGCACTGAACTTCCCACTTTCAACTCTGTTTGTTGCATCTCATAGCTTTTGGTAGCTTGTGTCTTCATTCACGTTTTTCTCTAAATATTTTTAAATTTCTTCTTTGATTTCCTCTTTTGCCCAGGAGTCATTCAGAAGCATATTGTTTAATCTCCAATTAATTTGTCACCTTCATCTTTCTTTTTGTGGTTGACTTACAGTTTTAAGTTATTGTGGTCAGAGAATATGGTATGATTTCAATCTTTTAAAAATTTGTTGACACATGATTTGTGTGCAAATATAAGATCTATCCTTAAGAATGTTCCAGGCAGACTTGAGAAGTAAATGAAATCTGTAGTTGGATGAAGTTTTAGTTATATGTCTATTAGATCTAACTTTTCCTAATGACCATTTAAAGCAGCTGTTTTCCTCCTAATTTTCTACATGGTTGATCTGTCCACTGTTGTGAGTAGATTGTTGAAGTCTCTTATAATTGTGTTGCTGTTGATATGTTTTGTCAGCTCTAATAATACTTGCTTAATATATTTTGATGCTCCTTCATTTGGTGCATATATGTTAATAAGCATTTTATCTTTTTGCTGGGTGATCTCTCAATCACTATATAGTGTCCACCTTTGTCTTTTGTTATTCTTTTTAGTTGGAACTCTGTTTTATCCAGTATAAGTATGACTATTAGTGCTTTTTTGTGGTTCCATTCCACTGTAGGATTGTCACATCACCATTGACTTTAAGTCTTTATTTTTCTTTTGAAAGAAGGTGAGTTCATGAATGTAACAGAAGGTTGGGTTATGCTTTGTAATACATGCACCCACTCTATGTTGTTTGATTGGTGTGTTCAATTCATTGATATTTAAGGTGATTATTAATATGTAACTGTTTACTGCCATTTTATAATTTGTCTTCTGGATGTCGCTACAGATAGTGTCTTTGTTCTTCTCTTTCTCTTCTTAGCTGGGTTGGGTGTAGTTATGTTTTAATTGATTTCCCTATTTGTTTTCTTCTTGGTGTTTTCTGTGGAGATGTGTTTTGAGACTACCCTCATATGTTAACTTTAAGATTTTTATGTTATTTCCTATTTTAATTTGAAAGAAGTTTAGTCTTAACACTCATTCTAACCATCCTTATTTTCATTCTTCTCCCCACTTTTTATATGTTGTCAACTTATTGCCCATGAATAGTGTTTCTTTACACTTTACTTAACTTCCTTTAGGTTATTTTTTATTTTTATTTTTATTTTTTTGAGATGGTTTTGTGGTGATGAATTCTTTTATTTCGGCTTATCTGGAAAACTTTTTATCATCTCTTCAGTTCTAAATGATAATCTCATAGGGTATAGTATCATAGAAATCCTTTTCATTCAGCACTTTTAATATATTGTGTTATTCCCTTCTTGTCTGCAGAGCTTCAGTTTAAAATCCACTGAAAATTTTATGGGAGATCCTTTATATGTAACTCATTTTTCTCTTGCTCCCCTTAAGATTCTTTATCATGTATTTCAGACATTTTGATGACAATGTGTCCATATGTAGGTTGTTCCTTGTGTTATCCCAAAGGACTTAGATGCTATCTTTATTTATTTTTGTTCTTCTTTCTCTTTTCTGGTTTGCTTCAGTGAATTCCTTTGACTTATCTTCTAGCTCACTTATTCTATTAGAGGCCTTATTCATCCTACTTTTGAGTCTTTCTATTGAGTTGCTTATTTCAGCTATTGTGTTCTTCATTTCCTTGACATTTTGCTTCATTTCTTCACTCTTTTTTCATTCCTTTTCTACCTGTATTGTTTTCTTGATTTCGTTGAGTATATTTATCACTGTTGTCCTAAATTTATCATCAGGAAATTTGCATATATCCATTGTATTCAAATTTTCCCCTGAGATTTAATTGGATCCATCATTTCAGGTATATTTCTCAGTATCTTTGCTCTGTTCGGCATTCCGTTTATATATCTGTGAGTTAGGTTTCCTCACAATCCTGGTGCTGTGGAGGGTATTGACTGCAATGGATAAACCTGAAACTTGGTTTGAACACTTAAATTCTTGAGTTTCATGTTGTTGCCACTGACTGGATTTGTTGAAGTTCTTAGGTAGGGTCCAAGAATTCACTTTACGGTCTTGGAGTTTGTGTGAGGGATACAGAATCTTCCCCCAGAGTCTCAGGTCTGAAGACTAATGACCACCTTTGTCATGGCCCACAATCAGTAATCAGGCTGCAGTTCCTCCGCCAACCACAGGGTGGCATTAGGGGATAGTCGCTGAAACTTCCTCCCTTCTCAGAAACTTCGTTTTCCTTTCATCCTGGAGACAAAATTTCTAGTTAGCTGGTTCAATGGCTCTAGAATAAGATAATGGGCAGAAGTAGGGATGGAGGATTACCTAGTTGCCTTCTGGTTATGGCAACACATTGTGTAATCTCTCCACAGGGGCTGCTACTCAATTTCACCAGGGCACCTGTCCTCCTTCCACCCTGTGACATGACCCTTTCACCTGTCTCCATGTCTCCCTTCTGCTGGGTGGTTTCTCTGTTGTTTTCAAAGCAACTCCTTGGTAGCCTGGTTCTTCCCAAAGCTCCACCCCTCCACTATGGGCTGAATTCCTAATGTAGCTCTGAACTCTGATGTCTTCACTTAGCATTTCTAGTGGTGATTGCTGCCACTGTCTCTGAAGACTCACCCTACCCTTCTATATTGTTTGTGTATGAAAAATAGATTTCTGGTTGATCTGTATGAGTGGAGACATAATGCACTCCTACCAGGTTGCCATCTTGACTCCTATCCAGGTTATGTTTTCTTTTACACTGTGATTTAAACTGTCTCAATAAAGTTAAACTAATAAATTAACCTATGCTAAAGGTTTTCTTCTCTACCTAGGAATAGATGTTGTAACAGGTATATTTTAGCCAGTAGTCTAATCATATATATATATATATATATATATATATTATGTATACATACACATAATTGTGTATATATGTATGCACGCACACATCTACATCTGACAGTCACAATTTTCAAGATTCGTAAATAATAATGGAACAAGCTTCTTAAAAGAAAAAGCCTACATAATATATGATAACTATCTATAAATATTAATAGAATTGTCAATAGAAGAAACTGACAGCATTTGATTAGAATTAATCTTAATTATGCTTATATAAAGATATAATTTTCAGGCATATTCATAGAGAAAAAATCTTCAAGACTTTTGTTTAAACTAGGTCTTTTCATAAGTGATGTGACTGCCTTCTCTAAAGTCTACCTCCTTAATATAACTTAATATAACTTTAGTTTTAAGAAACTTGCCCATTTTTTTTTCTTATACAGAAATTCTCCAAGGAAGATGACTTATTGAAGTCATTCACCTATCCACATTTTGATACTGTATTCCTTATTTTTTCAGTTATATAAATTGAATTTGCAATCTTTATGCAATGGATGCTCTGATTACTGAATTCTTTGAAGAACTGAAGCTATCTTAAAGTACTATCGTCCCACTAGCATTTCACAACACTTTTTTATTGTAACAAATGATACTTTCACCAGCTTCAAAGCTCAGACTAAAATTCTAGAATAGAATTCTATTTAGCATAATAAAGATATAAATATTCTGGTATTGGCAGTGGGATTATCTGAATTTGACAATTTACTGATTGGGTGACTTGGACAAGTTGGTTAAAAATTTTGAGTATTTTTTCATGTCTTCATAATTAAAATAATGTTTTCTTATAAATATTTCAAAGATTCAGAAGACAATCTTTACAAAAGCACTTAGCACATACTATTACCACTTAAATCATTTCCTATATCCACTATTTAATAATTTATTTTATCAATCATTTACAAATTACATAATTTCTGTTTCAGTGAAAATGCTAATCCCATATTCTTTACATTTGTTTCTCCATGACTGACACAATTTTAATCCAGTAGCTTTCTAAATTTATCCACAGAGCCTTCTTCTTCCATACATTTTAGAAAAAGATTATCTTTCCAGATTATATATTCTCATCTACCTTTTAGAATGCCATTGGTGAATAATAACACTCACCTAGAGAATAAATTCAGACTCCTTTAGGAGGGCTCATTAAACAATTTACTGTATGCTTACTTTTTTTAAATTTTATTTATACTTGAGTTTAAGAGTTTCTCCCACATTTATTTTATAAATCCTCATACCAAAACATGATGAATTACTTGAATATGCCAGTATACTTCACATTTCTATACTTGAACACAAAATTCCCATTTTATGGTATTCTCTATTTCTTAAACACATACCTTCACACACTCCTGTAATCTTCCAAAATTCCAAGAACTTTTGTCTCTAACCTGTATGAGGTCCCTTTTCATTATGTTCCATATTTAAATGTGAAAATCTACACTATTTTATTAATATCCTCTTGTTATTTTTATGTTATTATAATGTGTTTTTGGAAGTTTCCTCATCAGACTAGAAAGATCATAACAGCAGAAGTTAGATGTTCTAAATGTGAATCACAATGCCTGGAAAGAACTTAGTAAGAGAACAATAAGTATTTGCCAAAGAAATTTTGTATTCATTTTCTATGCTTATTTGGGCAACCACTATGAGTTATAAGGGAAATCACTTCTGAACTGCTATTTGAAATTTATAAAACTGTTTTTGTTTGTTTGATTTTACTCTATTGAATAACTTGATTTAAAAATTTTAATTTACTGGTAGTATTGTGATTTATGAAAGTATTGTGATTAAAATGAAAAACATGAATACAATACAAGGAAACATTATTTTTTTATCATGTGTGGACATCACATCCTCGCTGTTCACCTCCCAAATGATGAGCTGGAGATATTAATACTGCTATCTACATCTCCATGACCACTGATCTCATATCACATTCACCACTGAATCTAACAATAAACACCAAAAGCTGCAGAAATTTTCACACTTTGCACCTAGTTTTAGATTTTCACATTTGAGGCTACTATATGTCTATAATATCCTTCAACTAGTAAGGCAATATAGCTATACAGTGACCCATGATTTGTTGAATTGTTCTTGAGAGTAGATACAGGAAATTATAAGCAGAAAAATGTTATACATTTATTATCTCATTCTAAATCAAGAAATTTTAAACATAGCTCTGTAAATCTGTTCTTTTGGCATATCCAATAGAAAAAATTAGGCTGTAAATGTGTTCTAAAATCTGAATGCAGCAATTAAAGTTTCAAGCTCAAAAACACATTTAGTGTTCATACATTTCTAAAAAATTAAGATTATAATATCTACTAAAACTGTAGTCAATAAGCATCTACTGCATTTATTCAAAGGGAGATAAAATTATCCTTTATCTTGATTAATTTAAATATATTACTAAAATGTTTTATTTTAAAATCTATATCACATTATTTTTTACATTTAGAATCATTGTGTTAAGATCTTTAATTACTTTTAAAATTGTATCGTATTTCAGTATTTTATTTTCATTCAGTCACAAATATATTATTTCTACTTTTACTCCTTGAAAATAATTTCTACTTTTTAGATTAACAAAACTAATAGCAGAGAAACTACTTAGTGCTATCTGTCAATACTTTTTACCTATTTTATTCTTAAAGAGATATGGGGAGTATCTGAATATATTTAAAACATTTAAAATCCTTCCAACATAAACGTAATAATAAAATAACAGTGATGTTTTATAACACACAAAAAATTATATTTGTATTGAAAGTAGGCTATACCATCTAACATCTTTTGTCAATATAGAATATAAAAAACTGGGCATAAACAAAATGAACTGAAAATTCAGCAACATTTTCTTCTCTTGCAGCATGTACAGTTCACTAAAAGAGAGACTTTAAAAAAATAATCCGAAAACACAAATGTGAAATTGAAACTTTTATAAGAATCATGATGAGTGGATTTGATTCAGTTCTATGACAGCAAGTGCGTTGGAGTTACTCAGAGTAAGTTAGAAACAACTGATATCTGAAAGATGATCAGAGAGGGCAAATATTGTGATATATCTAAAAGCATCATAATAAAAGGACAAAAATCATATACTGGAAGATGGAGAGAAAGCATGTAGCAAAATTCAGCACTCACATATAAAAACAAGTTTCCATAAAATAGGGATAGAAGGAACATACCAAAACACAATATAGACCATATATCACAAACCCATAGATAATATTATACTCAGTGGTGAAAAACTGAAAGCTTTGACCTTAAGATCAGAAACAAAAATGTTGACTAATCTCTTAACTTATATTCAACTTATTACTGGAAATATTGGTCAGAGCATTTAGACAACAACAAATTAAATGGTCCAGAACAAAGAAGAATTGAAACTATTACTATTTGAAAATTACATAATAATATACATAGGGAACCCAAAAATTCACTAAAAATTACCAGAAAAAAATAGAGTAAAATGGCAGTGTATATAATCAATATGCACAAACATTTTATATTGCTATACAAAACAATAACCTATAAGAAAAATAAATTATTAATCCTATTCACAATTAGATTAAAAAGAATCCAATGTCAGAAATAAATTTAAGGTGGGAAGTAAAATACCTGTACAACGAAAACTACAATACATTGTTTAAAGGAAATACAAAACACAAAGATATGGAAAGTTATTCCACGTTGCTGGATGAAAAGTATTAATATTGCTAAATCAATCATCTTACCTAAAGCAATATACACATTCAAAGAAATTCCTATTAAAAGTCCAATGATTTATCAGGAAATCAACAAAACAATACAGTTTATATGGAATCACAAAAGACCCCAAATAGCTAAAACAATCTTCAGAAAAAGAACAAAAATGATTAATACCCAACTTCAAACTATACTACAAAGTTATATTAATTAAACCAATATAGAACTAGAATAAAAATTGGCACATGGACAAATAGAATAAAATTGAGAGCCCAGAAAGAAATCCACCATAGGTCAACAGTTAATCTACAAAGAAGCCATCATCATGTAATACAGGAAAATCTCTTCAATAAATGGTTGTGGGAAAATTGGGCAGCCAAATACAAAACAATGAAATAATATTCCTTAATAATCCATACATACAAACACAACAAAACAAAACAAATAATCAAAACTACATCAAAATTAATTCAAGGCTTGAATATAAGACCTGAAACCAAAGAAGCTTCTGAACAGAGAAAAGCAATATAATGAAAAGATGGCCTTGAATGGGAGAAGATATGTGCACACAATACATTAAATAAGAAGTTAATACCCAAGATATATAAAGCATTCACTCAACTCAACAACAAAAACTAAACAAATAGCTGCAAATTTAATATTCAAATATCTATTGTATTACCATATACAATTAAAAAATATAGGAGAACTCAGGAAAACAATTCCATCAAATTAAAAAAAAAATGACTAGGAATAAATTTAACCAAAAAGGCAAAAGACCTATACTCTGACATTGTTAAAAGAAATAGAAGATGACGCAAAGAAATGGAAAGATAGTCCATGCTCAAGGATTGGAAGAATTAACATAAGCGAATTGACCATCTTACCTAAAGCAATATACAGATTTAATGCTATCCTCATTAAAATCCCAAAGACATTCTTCACAGATACAGAACACAGATCTGAAAGTTTGCTTGGAGCTACAAGGGACCTAGGATAGCAAAAACACTCCTGAGGTAAAAGGAAAAAGGAGTTGTCATACTCCCTGACTTCAAACTCTACTGCATATCAATAATCAAGTCCACATAGTATTGGAATACAAACAGAAATACAGTTCACTGGAACAGAATGAGAGTCTGGAAATAAATCCACACATATATGTATATTTAATCTTCAACAAAGGAGCCAAATACTTATAATGGGGTAAGGGTAAGCAGTCTCTTCAATAAGTGGTTTTATAAACACCAGACGGCTATGCATATTCAAAAGAGTACCCATCAATACATGAGTAACTAAAGCAGATGTGTTATATATACTTAACAGAATACTATATAGCTATCAAAAAAAAAAAAAAAGTGACATCCTGCCATTATCAGAAACACAGATGGCCCTGGAGGGAATTATGCTTAGTGAAAAAAGCCAGAAGGAGAAAGACATTGCATGATATCATTAATATACAGTATACAGACATAACAAGCAAACAATGGAACTAAAGCAATAATAGAATTTAGCTGAAAATAAAAGCAAATCAAGCGGTGTAGGAGGGGTGAAATGGCAGAGGGGTGGGGGCAAATGGGCTACAGAGGATTAATTGTATAGTGAAAAAAAAAGGAAATAGTGATAAACTTACCGTCGTATTTACAGATATAAATTTATTATCAAAAAACTTAAATCTAGTTAATGCTATAATGCAATAACTTCAACAATATTAATTGAAAATAAAATAAAATAAAATTAGATACATTCAAAAACTGAAAAAAATCACATGGCCATCGTGCACATGAAATAATGGTCAGATCACTTATCATTAAGAAAAAGCAAATCAAGACCATAATGAAATATCATCTATATCTGTGAGAATGGCTTGCATCACAAAGATTAGTAACGAAAAGTGTTGACAACAGTATTGAGTAAAATCAACCCCCCATACATTGTTAGAGGAAACTTAAATTGGTGCAGTCATTTTGGAAAACAGTAAGAAGTTTCCTCAAAAAACTAAAATTGAAACTATCCCTCCATATAACCCAGAAACCTCGTTTTTGGTTATCTATCAGAAGAATACAGAATCTTTAAATCAAAGAGATATAAGTACCCCTATGATCACAGCAGCACTATTTATAATAACTAAGATATGGCAACAACCCAAACCAATAATATATAATCAAAGATGCGGTTTATATACATAATGTAGTGCTACTTAGCCATAAAAGATTAAATTTTGCCACTTGCAGCAAAATGGAAGAAACCCAAAGAGTTTATGCTTAGTGAAAAATGGAGGACAAATATAAATGATTTCACCCATATATGAAATATAAATAAACAAAGCGGTAAAGCAACACTAAAATAAGCCAGTGGACTAAGAAAACAGAGTGGCAGTTACTTACTAGTGGTAACGAAGGTGGTTGTTGAATGATAGGGAGAAGACGATGAAAGGTATAGCGGGGTTTATTATTTAATAAAAATTAAAAAATAATAAAAATATAGGTATTTCCACTTTAATAAGTATTTTTTTCAAAAACATGGGTGTTATAAATCCATTATAGAGGGGAAATATTTGTTAAATTCAATTTAATGAGTACATTTTTCTTTTCATCCTTTTTAAATATATATTTTCCTTGATCTGTAGGTAAATATTTTCTTATTAACTAAGTATAGATGTAGCATACTGTATAAAGTGACCATATTAAATATTTCATTTTATTCTGACATAATTCCTTTTCCTCTGATCTTGTAGTACAAAAAAGGCATTAGTAATGTCCGCATAACACACAAGTTCTTTAGTTACTTCTATCTTAGAGTATTCAAAATATCATTTTGTTATCTACTAATACTTTTCATAAATAAAAATACATTTTTACTTGAAGGAAATTCACAGATTGGAGTTTTCTGCCAGGACTCATTGAAAAAGACAGAAATGCAATAGAAATTTTCAGTTAATCCAGTCGAGCAGGCTATGCAGGTAAGTTAGAAAATATATTACTTGTAGCTTAAAAATTATGTAAAGTATAGGTAAAGTATAAGAGCTAAGTAAAGGTAAAGTATAAAGTATAATAATATAACAGAAAATACTTATTTTAATTATGATTGATCACATACACATGCTATTTCAATACCCCATTTCTTACCAAATAGTTATACAATGTTTTCTTTCACTTTTTTTTTCTGCAAATAAGTAGAATATGCAGAATTCTGTATGGCTGCTTGAAAGTTGATAAAATAGATTAAATTACATCCGTACTTCTCACTATGCTAAACAGGAAGATAGCTTGAGCTTAGTTCACAACCAATATTTAGATCTAAAATGATGGGTATTTGTTAGGTACATGTCGACATAATTTTAGCGCAGTCTTTTTCATAGCCAATTAACAATGCTAGTTTATTTTTATAACACCAATAAAAATAATAAAAACAAGTTATTAACGATTCATACTTTAATTTTATTTTCTCTTTCGACATCATCTTTACTTTGTTCTGTAAATAAAATAATTATAATGTAAATGCTCTCCCTCCATACAGAGTTGTTTGACTATTTTAGTTCAATCTTCAATGACAAAATACCACAGACTAGGTGGCTTGAACAACAGAAATGTACTCTCTCACAGAGGTTAGAAGTTTTAGAGGTCAGGGTTCCAGAACGGTTAGGTGAGTGCCCTCTTCCTGCTTGCCCTCACAAAGCAGAGACAAACAAGAAATCTCTGGTATGTTGACTAGAGAGCACTAGTAGATAACCTTAGGACCTCATCTTCATGACCTCATCTTAATCTAAATCTCAAAGACTCCATATCTTTATCACATTGGAAAAGTGCTTCAACAAATGAAATTTAGGGGACACAATCCAGTCCGTAACATATGGTACACTTTTATACATTCAACAAATTATTATCTAATGCTTACATAGTAAGTGCATTTCTATGTTTAAGACCGTTCTTTTATTTTTTAAAATATACCAATTTTCTAAGCACACATATCTTTTTATAACTGACTACATTGAAGGGAAGCACACAAAGTATTAAAATCGACTTCAAATTTCCTCTTCCTCAAAATAAAAACAAAAATTATATTATATATATGTATATTTGCATACACTTATTTAATGTATATTATGAGTGGTACATTATACTTGAAATTTAAAAATCTGTATGTAATTTTGTTTCTATAACTGTGACTAAAAACTAGTGATTTGAATATATTCAACTATGAAGAGTTGCTGACATTTATTTGAATATGATAGTATACAAGCTATGTCAGGCTCTAAAATGTATATATTATTATTTTACTGAAATATTTTAAGTATATCTAAAAGAAAGCTATTCCTTAAGTATAACCAAATGTCCATACATATACATATTTGGTAATTTATCATAAATACTATTTGTCAGAAAATGAACTCTGTTTAGAATTTAATTAGCAATCCTTTTTAACTTCTTGGAATTAAAATTATCTACATAATATTTAGATTAGTTCACTATTATTAGTGATTAAAAAAATATGCAAGAGAAGCTGAGATGTATTTTCCTCTTGATTTTCTCTTGTATTATAACAAATGTTAAACCTTTAGCTTAGTAGTTACAAGTATAGGATATTCAGATAACAGATGATCTACGTTTATATTCTGGCTCTTTTTTTTTAAAGGAAAGTTATACTTATTATATACTGCATTTATTAGCTATTACTGTTACAAAAAACTTTCTACTAATTTGATGACCTGGCACAAAACAAATTTATTTTAAAATTCTAAAAGTGAGAAGTCTCTAATCAGTCTTATTAGACTAAAATCAAGCTGTCAGCTGGACTATATTCTTTCTGGAAGCTCTAGGAGAGAATCATTTTAGTTAACCTAACCCAGTTCTAGTATCTCCACGTGTCCTCTGGCTTATGATCTCATTCCATCTTTTAAGCCAGGAATGTCAGATTGAGTCCTAATATTAACCCACCTTTCCTTCCCATCACTTTTCTCTGACTGTCTGCAATTTATACACTTAAGGACTATTTGTGATTACCTTGGGTTCACCCAGATAATCTAGATAAGTTATTTATTATCCGATTAACTATTTTTATCCATTTGCAAACTTAATGCCCCTGACCATGCAACATAACACATATATCAGTTTCTGGAGGATTAGGATATATATACCTTGTTGGAAAGGGAAGTTTATTATTCTGCTTAACATATGAACATTCTATGTTCAGGTGTAGATGCTAAGTAATAAATTAGAATTATGAATGTTTACTTCATTTTCACAACACTCTATATGCTTGGTATTATTATTTCACTTTACAGATCATTCAACCAAGCAATAATAGCAATAACTGCTTTAGAATAAAATAATCATATTCACCATTTAGGAATGATGTCAGGGTTAAAATAATATATGTAAACATTTTAAATAGTGTTTAGCACCTGATGCATTTAAAGTATAATCCTGTAATATTGTGTTAAACTTTATCATTCTTTGTTCCTTAGAGTACTCTTCTCAAATGGAAATGCTCTGATGAAATAAACCACTGTGATTTGTACTTAAGGCAACAGATTAAATCACACATTTGCAATTTCTCCCTCCTGAAACCACTCTAAAAGTAAAATGGTAAAAAGAACACAGGCACATAAAGTATACAAGAAAAGGAAAAATAGAACTTGACAGCAACACTTTTACAACTGGAAGTCAGATAAATACTAAATGACTTAGAAAGCTGACGGTATTAGAATAAACACTAACAATACAGGAATTTCACATACAAGAAGAACCACACTACAAATCTTTAAAAGATTTAGAAATTTGAGGCTTGGATTCATGACAAATAGCTGCATTTGAACACACATAGATTAAAAAACAAAGGTAGGATTAGTAATCTAAAAATGTATAAGACGTTTAAATTAAATTGCCAGCACAATAGGGAGCCTTAACGTGATGGAACTAGTTTCCTTATCGTGGTGCTAGCTGCACCAACACACACAAGAGAAAATATCATTAGATAGACACACACACACACACACACACACACACACACACACACACACTAGTAAAATTGGAAAACATGAACATCAATGTAATTTGTCAAAGTTAACATCTTGAATTTGATGACTTTCTATAATTCTGTGAAATTGGTACTGTTATAAAAAACTGGGTGACTCATACATGAGATCGCCTATTGTTTCTTAGAAGTACATGCAAATCTACAATTATCTAATAAAAATTTGTGAAGAAATTGCTAAATAGGTATTTTAAATATATTTTCTTATCATATCAAATGACCTGGTCCTTAATTGAGTAGAGGCATTACCACTGATTTTTTGAAAGCTATATTTACAATAAAACTGTTAAGAAAACAGATTTTTTGAAAATGATAAATGATTGAAAATAACAAAATAACAATTTTAATGTATGCTTCACTTTCTTACCTAGAAAACCTGAGAACAAATTCTGTCAAAGGAATACATGACATGATTGCAAAGCAGTTCAAAATCAGAAAACGAAAATCAAAAAGAAATTAGAATATCAAGAGGGAAAATATTTACTAAAATATTACATGTTGTTAAGTACATGTCTGTATTCTCAAAAGATCCTTGTGGATAGCTATACTAAACAAATGTTTTAAGAGATTAATTAAATGTATAAAAATTTAAATGGTAAAGTTTAGAGGCTAAGATTTTTCCCAAAATTAATGGGAAAAGGTTTATACAGGCTAATCCATGTGTGCAGGCACATGCACGTGTGTATGTGTGTGTATGTTTGTGTTTGTGTTTGTTTGTGTAGGGTGTGAGAAGCCCATGTATCGTGTAACATATACTGGTCAATGCTCTACTTTGTATAAATATAAGCTGATTGACTCATGTAACAAAATCCTGATGAATTCAATTATATTTTACATAGTTGAAAATTCTATGTATTAGCTGATAAATGATAAATAATTTACCCAAGTTCATCTAGCTTGTGATTTGGTAAAACTAGTATTACAATCCAGGTAGTCTACTTCCAAATAATTTTGGTCACTATGATGTATGATCACCACTTACGGATTCTTACTTTAGCATTATTTACGATGCTGTAAAAACATGTCAGCCCAAAAGGTGATTCTCCATTAGGTGAGATTCTAATAACATAATGGTACAAAACTACAAATACATAGTAAAATACTATGCAATTATATATTGAAATAAAAAGGTGAAATTGTATGATTTTAAAAAGCCACATCAAATATTATATACATATTCCTAATTTTTAAGCATATTAATATAGACATAAGTACAGAATACAATTAAATGAGTCAAAATATAAGCAGCAGATTATTTTAAAGGGTAGAGTTTGAGACTTTTTCTTTATAAAAATCCTTATGAAAATTATTTCTACAAATATTCATTATATTTTAATCAAAAAATTAAAACACTTTAGAAGTCATTTCATGTCATAAGAATTATTTCACCTAAATGACTTCACTTTGCATTTCTGGTATGTCACAATCATCCCAGTTCATAATGCTGACAAAAAGAAAATGGCTTGAATACAGATGTTACAAAATCCAAGCACATTTTTGTGTTCTTTGAATTTGAATTTCAACTATATCTTTTTATGACAACTGTAATGTTTATTATGTGGATTCAGTACATTTGGTGGATTCATTTCAGTATAATAAAGGAAGTAAATATTTTCCAGTACTTTTCACATTTTGTCAGTGAATTTTTTATCACTCTTAAAGAAACAAGTAGTAAATAAAATGAGCAATTATATGGTACAGAAAAGGATTCTCTAAACTCTAGAATCTAACAGTTCTCTCTGCAACTTTATACAGATACTTTTATTTAAAAAATATGTTTATGTTGTATGCTATAAATAGATTCATCATTTTTTTCCAAAACACTAATTCCCTTTATAGTATACTGTCTTACATTTTTAAAAAATTGAAACTTAATGTGAACTTTATAAAATGACTCCATTTTATCAACTCAGTTTGATGATGTTGGCCTAATTTCTAGACATTAAACCAGAAAATCAAAATAACAGACTTTATTTTATATAGCATATTTATTAATTCTGTTTATTCATACTTTTGTGATTATTCTCTTATTAAGTAAGGATTATTATTTGTCAAATTTAAATTTTGCTTGTGATGTCTGCTAACCCTCCTATGGAGGATTTAATAGATTATCTCATGAGGACAATTTATGTATCACTGTAGTGGTTTATAGCTGCTCCCCTCTATAATCTAGCTAACACTGACTTATATATTCTTATGCTACATAAACTAAAATTAGCACAGGTTTTTCATATCAATGTTATTAAAAAATGCCTTCTATAAAAAAAAAAAAAACAAGGAAACCCAACTGGCAATAACTGAAAGAAAAAAAATAATTTCCTATTAGTCAACTATACATTAGAAATCATCATTGACATTTACTGAGCATTATAGTATACTTAGAGCTATTCAAACTAAAGAAAATGATTTGTCTGTTTTCTTGTTTGCTTGTTTTTAGTTTTTAGAAGTGTTTCCTCCCTCTAGGATTTTCAGTTTGAAAACTTATTTTATATGAGATGTGGTTAAAAAGACAAATTCAAGATCCTAAATGCTTAATCAAACTGAATCATCTTTCAGATTAATCTAATTTTCAAATAACAAAACCACTACAGTATAATGAATTTTTTTCTCCCAAAATATATGAAAGACTTTATAATTGTCACTGAGGGGACACTATCTGGAATAAGGATCAGTACGCTTTCTTGGACCTAACTTCTTAAAAAAGTTTTTCTCTCAGTGGTATTCAATGAACACTACTACCATTACGATCAAAACTAAGTAAGGCTTTAGAGCCATTCTTTCCTAAGCATGAAGGGAAACTGTAAAGAATAATTGCATGAAAGTTTCCTTATTACACGTTACAGAGAAGAGAAAAGAGGGAGAAGGGAGAAGATAGAGAAAGAAGATGGGAGAGGAAGAAAGAAAGAAGAGAGCGAATATGTTTTCTCTTGACAGTTTCCACCAAGTTTATTATCGGTATCTATTGCACATTCTGGCCTTAACTTTGTCTGTGTTTAAACTCTACCTCCTGCATGACTGTGGCCCTATTCATCTAGAATCTTTGTAAAGCCACTTCTTTGAACTCATTCCAAGAACTTTAAATCTGAATCATTTTCCCTAAGCTATTCATGCAGCTCAGATGAATTAGGCCACCTTTTGAATGAAAAAAAAAATTTTCAGAGTAGAAGATCTCAAATATTTGAATATTTAACAATGAGAAATTTAAAGCAGAACCAATCACCTTCCTATCTCTCATTAATAACTTAAAATGAAAACATATTACCCATATTATTCTAGCTCAGAGTCTTTACTCAGGGTAGTCTGCTTGCCTTGTCAATTTTATTTAAGTTATGGAGTCATAAATTTATGAGTCACATTTAAATGATACAGTTAAAACAATAGCAGACTATAAAGTTGATACTGGATTTCTCATTATTATGTGAGGCAATTTCATATAAAAGCGACTTCTCTGGAGCAAAGAAGAAATTCAGATAAATCTTCATAATTTATCACATTGGTTGGCTTCCATTATGCTGCAACTATTCAACTCTTTTCTCTTTCAGGAACATCAGTATTAGTTAACTAAAGTTTTCAAATTTCATTAACTGACACTATTTGGAATTATATCGCTAATCTTTTTGCCTTTGGCTTATCTTATGACACAACCGGCACTCATGACAAACTTTATAAGCACTCTGCTTTGTCCCCAGATGTCATATACTCAAGAGACTTTTTGAGCAATCCTTTACAGTCGGGCTGAAATTGGTCTTTTTGGTCAAAGGTGAACCTTTTCTGAATTACATCAGGTAAAATAGCTCTCATGAAGTCCTCAGAGTCTCCAAAGTCAAAAGTTTGTTTTAAACTTCCCTACATTGATCCAAGTATTATTCCATAATTCAGTATCTATATCTGTATCCATACTAAACAAAACTCATTTGTCAAACAGTATCTTCTGGAGTCTTTTGTCAGTATTAAAACTAGGTTAGGTAACATATACAGAATGATGATAATATAGCTGATTATTATTTTCTAACTAGGATTTGTTTTGTTTTACAGGTATTTCAAATTATTGTTTATCTTGTTAAGGACAACTAATAAAAAGAACGTTAATAGCCTTTCATAAACAAATAATGTATTTACAAAGTATTTCCTAGAGGTGTCACTGGTGCAGCTGTCTTTTTCAAAAATTATTCTTTAACTTGTATTTGTGAAGTTTATTAATTGAAAATTATACTTTCTTGCTGCATATTAACTACTTAATTCCAGAAAAGTAAACATATAAATGGAGGGAGATTTTTTCATCTCATTGAATTTCTACTGAACAGTTGAAAAAGTGATACTTCTAAGTATTTTTAATCATGCAAATAGAGTGTATATATTTCTGTGGACTTGTGGAAAGAAAAGAGGAAAGGAAGAGTATTTATAAAAGGTCACATTTCATTGTTTTTCTATGAAAATAAATATATCTTGCATTGATTCTTTCTACTGACATGTACATTTAGCAGAAAACACGACCCAATGTCCAGATAATGCTCATCACTAGGGACTGTCTTAGAATTTTGACTTTTTCTCAACTATTTTGAAAACTCTCATAGAAGCTAGAAATGAATGATGATATCTTTTCGACTCTAATGGACTTATTTTTCCACTGTTGGATTTCTGTGCCTTTGTTTGCTTGTTGTGCTTTAAAGGAAAGACTGAATGTCTTGGACACTTTGTGAATGATTGGTAGAAAAAGAAATCTAAGGAAATTCATGGATCCTGTGGCCGGCTATGGATTTTCTTGCTGATTTCTTGAGTGACTGTAGTCTTCTTTTTATGAAGGGGAAAGAAAAAAAAATAAAGACCTCATAGTGACATGAGTGCAAGTTGAGTTCCTTTGGTTTTTAAAATCAGAAATACAGTTTGAAATGTCGGTTTACAAACTTTTTTGGTAAAAAGAGATAATGGGTTTATTTGTGTTCTTTCTCAGAGATCAATAATGCTGTAGAAACTATTTAATCTCACCTGAGGAATTTAAGTGTTTTCTCAATAGTGATAATTTTACTTGTCAAGAAGAAACAATATGCTTTCGAAAAATGAAAGACACACCAGATCAAGTTACAATTTTTTCATGGTTGGTCAAAATATTAAAGAAACTAATGAAAGGAACTGCTTTTAACATTAAATCTAATTGGAAGAAAGAGTTCAACCTTAGAGTTAGCTGTGGAGGATAAAGCCTATCTCCATACTACAGCCAGATCTCAATTGTGAGTGTTAAATGTTCTTAAATGGTCCATTTGTCCAAGACATATCTAAATAGATTATGAATCAGACCTTACAGGAGTTCGGTCATAATTATAGAGCTGTGATGATAACACAAGGTATTTTTCATATTCCTCAGATAAGAAAGGATTCTTTCTAGTAATATAAAATAAAATTCACAAATTTAAAACTATTTTATTGAAACAAATGATTGATCATTCTCATTTATTTATTCGTATAGCATCAATTACTTAAAACAGTGCATCATAAGGAAAATAAGTCATTTTGAGGATATGGGGAAAATAACCAACATCGATTTGTATCTGAAAAATATTCAGTAAAAATTTAGAATAGTGTTTTCCCTCCAGGTGTTAGGTGAAGAGGGAAGTTGTTGCTCTTTGCCTGTAATGGATTGGCAGGTGGGAGGAATTACACTGTACTTGGAGAGAAAGCATACTTCTCAAGGGTTCATATAAATAAAATTCACCAATGATTATTTTAATGAAACTCATATCCAGCTGAGTAACAGTAGCAACGAAGTGAACTCAGCCTTTCCTTAACATTGTCAGCTCAATGAGGTGTTAATATTATGGTCAATGGGAGCATAGCCTTATAGATGCAGACAATTTCTTTCTGTAGTTCTACTTTTTAAAATAGCAACATTCAGCAATGCAATTACACATAAAACCTTTCAATGTCAAATTTTAATTTAATGAAATCAGCAATTTTCTGCATTCAGAGGATACAATGTAAATTGTCTTTGGGAAGAAGGTGAGAAGATAGTTCCAATATTCAGAAACTAGCATTTTTGACTTTAGTAGAAACAAATTTCTCCCTTTTCTCACTTGCATCAGTCTTTCTAGGTTACCTTTCTTTTTAATTCCAGTCTGAAATAATTCAGCCTCAAGTGATTTAAAATTGTTGAATTTAATGACATTCCTTTACTAAAATTTGTTTTATATAACAATATGTAAAAACACTTTAAAAAATAAAAGCAATAGGTGCAATAATGGTCTCATATTGGTAGGATCAGCATAATCACCTAAGTGTCTACATTAGACTGCACTATAATTCAAACTGAAAATCATTTGCTTAATTAAAATGAAACATTTTAATACTAATCAAACATGAGATCAAGACTCTAAAACCTTCAGATTTGGTAAACTTCAAATATTTCATCAATAAATAATAGCAAACACTCACTACCATTTATCAAAAAGCTTTTAATGTATAGATTGCATATCAACATGTTCAAAATCAAACTTACAATCTTTCTGCTCAACCCAGTCGTCCCTCTATTTTCCCATTTTTAATATCCACTTATTTGCTTAATCCACAACTTTAGGAAAACTCTAGGCTCACCTCTTATCATATTTCCTGGCTCACTGAATCCTGTTGATTTTCTGTGCTAGAATATCTAAATATCAAACTCTGCCTAACTTTCAATAACTTGTCAGGTTTCTGTTTTCTCCCACTTGAACCACAGTAAGGTCCATTCATTTCTTTCATCGCAGCTTTATAATCTTCTACAGAGATTGAAATAAAAAAGACCACTTTTTTCCTATTTATGTTTTAATGTCAAACCCACTGCTTAAGAGCTTGTCAGAATGTTATAAGACATACTTCAAATTTTTTCATTTGCATTTGTTACATCAACAGAGTCAATATTTCAGTCAAGACCAAAAATTTACAATTCCCTTGACTGTCTAATATATTTCTTTTGTCACATGCTTCTCCGTCTCCTGAAATAGTTTTTTCTCATCAACTCCTCAAACTCTCTGCTCCCATCAGGAAAAAAAAAATCTACTCCTATTTTATGATCATATAAAACAGTTCTTATTTGATAATATACTTTGTGCATTCAAGTTTATGACTTGTGATTTGTGTCAATATTCTATTTCAGAAATGCTTGAAAAGTTTCATTGATTGTATTTTATTCCACTGATTTATTTATATCACTATCTCCATTCCTTGACTGTATGACCTTTAAAACAAATCATCTTCCACATTTATCTTTATATCCTAGCACTTTCCACAATGTCTTGAACATATTGTGACTTAATAAATGTTTGTTGAATTTAATTGACATCAAGTTTATCAAAGACGGTGAACTTAACTGAATCTCTACTACTTATACAAACTTTTGTGAGGCTGGTAATGTCAGCTATGAGATGTCTGTTAAATACATTAGTGCCACTGAATAAGAAGAGGTTAATTAGTCTATAAACAGTATTTTTAAAGAGGTTGAAATCTTATGTCATATGAAACAAAATTGATAACGAAAATCAGGTTTTCTTTCTTTCTTTATGGCAAATTTTCAACCTCAGTTTCCACTTTTGCTTAAATAGAAGAGTGGTAATAAACTATTTTTTGATTAAAAGTGATACTACCTTTTTGTAGGACTGTGCCTGCTTCTGTTATTTCTGTTTATGTTCAGTCCATGGATGAGAGGGAAATTATGAATCATCAAAATTCAAGAGCTGATGGAAACTGGCCAAATAGATGAGACATTCTAATGAAAAATAATTCACATGAAAATAAAATTGCAGAAGGTGGGAGGAATAGCACCATTTGCCTTTGTGGTATAGTATATGTAATATAAATAGAAATCCTTTAAAAATATATTTAAAAAATACTTTGTTTCTTTCCAAGCTAGACATTTCATTCTCATAAAAAATATAAGACATTCTAACTGCAAAAGCCTTCTATAAGCATTCAAATATGACTTTATTTGGGAAACTTAATTTTCTTTAATTTGGGAAACTTTGTCTTTCTATCCTTATGCATGTCTCTATGCATAACATTTTTTACTCTATAATACCTACATCACATTTTTATCATGTGAGCATATGTTTTATCTATGTGTGCTTGAGCCTGTATTTGTGTAGGTATAGCTTAGTATAACTAGCAATTCTCACATAAAGAAATAAAGTGATACCTTATGAGTATTTGAAAAGTAAAATAAGCTCAAGATGATACAAATGATAAACAAAAATTGGGAGTTCTCATAAAGATGTGCAATGTTTACTATTCTGTATCATATATAAAAGTTATATGTAATATTAATACCTATGCCTCTTATAATGAAAACACGGCTTTCAACCGGAGACACTATATAAAATGAAACATGAATATAAATAATGAATTAGCAATAACAATCATTAAATTGCAATATAAATAGGGGATCTTTTAAAAGTGACACATCAATAACAAAAAGTACAAACAAATGTGGAGGATGTTGTTAATGCTAAAGAAAAAGCATTATGAAGAAGCACAGGAAGTGGACTTAGATTTGATTAATAAATAAGACCTAGTAACTAGAGTATGGAGAAATGGAACACAACTTCTGAAGGGATGGTAACTTAAATATATTACTAAAACCGCTAATGCGACACATAACGACTTCTAACTAAAACAACAGTAAACACTATTCTATTACCATAGGAGACTTTCTGGAGAAACTGTTGAGTCTCTCATGTCTCCCATGTCTCCAGTGGAAAATAAAAAAAAAAAAGAAAAATCTAATATTGGCCAGAATAAAAACATATCTATGTCCTTCAACCATTGTAAAAATATAACCAGCCTTTATTTTCTATATGTATGATAATTGAATATTTGGGGGGTGGGAGGGAGGCGAGGTCTAGCTGGCTGAGACTACCCCCCTGAGGGTTGTTAGTTAATTCTCATTAGTAAAGAAACTGCCTTCTTTGGTTGCCAAGAAAGTTTGAGTCCTTTGCAGCATATTATAAATTTTATGTCCTTACCTGGCACAAGAATTAATATCTTGACATCTAGACATGGCCAGAGATAGAGACAAAGACACATCTTTTCCTTTTCAGAATATCAACAGTAGCTCCAAATTTCAAACTCTGCTTCAAAATTTTACATAAGACTCTCATTAATAGCTTACAGTTACTACTTTTCTGGTATATTTTTCATTATTTTGAACATGTAAAGTTAATAAATACTGATAAAATAATAGTCATATGTATTATCAAATTAGGTATATATTTTTCTTTAAATAAACATGCCACTTACAAAATATTCCAGTATTTTTTCATAATCATGTGAAAGTTTAATAATTCAGTTGTGATTTTTTAAACTTTATTAAAGATCAGCTTAATATAAAAATCAATGGTTTATTAACTAAATTTGGTTTTTCTACTAGTCAATCAGCTTCCATTGAAGAAACTTCATGTGGAGGTATAATTGATTACCCTATATATTTGATTGTCAATATCAATAATATCACTGGATTTGTCAAAATCAGTTTATGCAGTTACAAAAGTATTATGCCAAGTAATAGAATACAAATTAGACTGAGACCATTACAAAATAAGTCAGATAATAGGCTTTTCTGTGCCTTGCTTTACATTTGAACTTTCCCTACTGGAAACAGTATCTTTACTTCATACTCTCCCCGAATTTCTCACTTTATTATCATATGAGTAATAATCTTTTATATTCCAGATAAAGAGGATATTTTGTTCCCACCTGATCATGTAGTCCATTTTCCCAGATAAGATTCTTGCTAACATTAAATAACAAATGGAAATATTTTACGAGAGAATATCCTCTGTTTAAGTGATCACAGGAAGATATTTCCTTTTCTTTCCAGTACTATAAAAATACTAAATAGGTTTTTCTTAGAGAAAATGTTCTAAGATATTTTCTTAATTCATTTTTTATCTATTCATTGCTAATCATTGAAAGCAAATGTTAAACTTTTTAACTTTCCATATGAATTTTTTCTTTTATCATTTACTATACTACTTTAATGAGACAATTTTCAAGCATTTGCTGATCATTTTTCCTCATAAAATTTTAATTTTCTATTTTTAAAAGCTAATATTTTTCATTTTGTTTGAATTAATGGAAAATATTTACATTAATATGTTACTCCTCTAAGCTTGCTGTCATAAATTTCTTCATTTCATGAGAGAAGAATAAGAAAATGTTCCCTAATAGCTCAATCAGTTCATTCTCTTATTCAGTCAGCATCTTGTAAGGATGTATTATCCAGTGTTATGAATCATAAATACTCAAAGATTAAAGATTTGGTCTCTTCATTTAGCTCAGAGTAATCTGGGTCCTATAAATTATTGTCCTGATACATTTTTCCTATACTTCATCAGAGACTAATAAACACCTATAAGAAATCTTATTTCTACTGCTAAGGATTCAATTAATAAACCATTTTTATGAACTTGTTACTAAGGATTTCAAGAACAATACATACTTCCTTATTTATACCTATAAATTATGTTTGGTATATTTTCACCAAAATTTATTCAGCAGTGTTACATAAGTTTTATGAGATGCCTACTTGTTATTAGAACTTTAGTACTTAATAAATATCCAACCATACAATTATTTGTATGAAGATAGCAAAACAAGGCTAGAACTTCTGAATACTGATAATTATAATTTAAAAAATCTCTATAGATATTATAAATTTCTTTATAATATTTCTCATATAAGGCATAAAATTCTTTAAAAATTTATACCAAAGGATTTTGCTAACATAAAGACAAGGTGTTAAAAGTCTCAATCTACAAGGATATACCTTAGACTTCCCAATTACTGTCAGAGATTCCTTGAATTAAAATACTTGTTTTCATTAACTGTGGATCCACCTGAATATTGTTACTTGGTATTTTTAATATATCAATGTTTTTTTATTCAGCTTATTAATAATTATAAGTAAGCATTTTCATGTTAATTACAGTTAACAAAAAATTTCTGACTCAACTTATGAATACAAAAATGCATTTTGCTAATGTGAGTATAATTATTGTAAGTACATTGATGGATAAAAATAAAATATTTTGTACATTCTTAATATATTTTCATTTTTCAACTCTAGGTATTGATTTCAGCTATAATATATAAAGAGTTCTGAAGTTATCAAATCTATCCTTACAAAAAGAAAAATAAACAAACGAATTCAGCACCTTTTCTTGGATTCCTCAGAGAACTGAGTTCATAGAACTAATAACCATCTCAAATTCTGATGGAACAAATAAATCTAGGCTATCACAGGGGAGATCCGGTCAGCTGGAGCAGAAGCCCTGGAGTTACAAACTAGGTAAAATACATAAATAGTAATTTTAACAAGTCGATGGAGACTGAGTGTGGACAAGTGTGAGAGTAAGAAACTCACGGGTGATGCAGGAGTTTTAATTTCCACAGATTCTTTGGTCTTATTTTCAGGGGTTTTACTTCTAGAAAACCCACAAAGATCTGATAGTAAAGAGCAAAACATGATTCCTGTTCGCCTACTTCTCATGGATTTGACTGGAAATGAAAAAAACTGATCATTGTGAAACAAGCAGAACATTCTTGAAAACAAAGGCATACTCTCCAGTGAAAAACTTTCACTACAGACATTTCCCGCTGGAGGAAGTTCATTTCTCCCACTCCACACAGCCCAAGACGTATGCGACACTTTTGTAAAAGATTAGAAAACAAAAATTCTAAATAAAAATGGGTAAAAATCTCAACAGATTAAAGAATTACACAAATAAAAAATGTGCATATGAAAAGAGGTTTAATATTCTGACCTTATCAGGTTAGCTTACTAGATTTTATTGGGGCTCTGGGAGTGCTCATAAAATGCCATATAAAGTATAGATAATAGTACCTCTAAATCAAAAAAATAAGCTAAATGATACCAAATAGAAACATTAAACTTTTGGGTAGTGGGGTAAACCTAAACTCACATATATGTCCTTTCTCTGTAGTAATTCTACAGAAGCAACAACGAAATCCAGAGGGTAAATCTTGATTTCTAATAACATCCTCCATATAAAGAAGCAGAACTTCTTAGAAAAATGGCCGATGTTAGGACTGAGCAGGAAACATTCAAATGAGGCTGGAGTATAATCATAAAAAACATTATGAAAAAAACTGTGTAGATGTAAATATGCCAAGCAGAAATAGAAGTTAATAGAAAATGCTCCTAATACTCAAACTGGAGCAAAAAATTGAATGAAACAGAACTGCACTGTAAACCAAAGCACAAAATAAATATACCTGACTCCATACCAATAGACTACAGTGATTAAATTAATGAATGAATAAGGCAGAGGAAACAAACTTCAAGTGTATAAGATTTTGAAAAAAAAAATAGTGTTGATATTCTACCCTCAAAGTGGGGGAACATAATTATGCCCTCCATAAATTTGGTCTCTGCATGTGTAAGTAAGTGTATGGGATTTGACAGGCATTATTTTACAGTGGAGAAATTGGAAAAACATTACTTCTCTGGGTAATCAAAAACAGTATAACAGTGCAAATCATCTTCAGAGTATTTACTCTATGTATGATGAAATAAATACCTCCTTGCTTCTTGTGGTCTTCCTTAAAAATATATGACCCAGGACACATTATAAAGAAAATATCAGATATATTCCTATCAAGAGATTGGAATACCCAATCTGTTCTCCTAAAAATTTCAGAGTTGATGAAAATCTAAGGAACTATTACAAGTAAAAATTCTAGAGATCTAAAACTAAATACAATGTAGTGTCTAGCAGAAAAATAAAATATGATAAAATGAAGGAAAGATGACTGAAGATTGGACTTTGTTTAATAACAATATCAGTATTGATTCATTAATTGAAACCAATATAAATTATTATCATAAGATGTTAATAGGGGAAGTTGGAAGTGGTTTATATGATAATGCTATACTATATTCACAGTTACTCTGCAAATTTAAAATTGTTCTTAAACATTTATTAAAAAATCTTGCCACTGTATTTTATTCAGAGAATATCAATTCATCAAATATCAGAGTCAATTGGTTATATAACAATATGTTTACTAAAATATACTGTGAACTGTCCTTTACATTTCTGCATTACATTTTAATACTTTTGCCCTAGAAAAGTGAGTCTATTTCACTTATTTTAATTGCAAATAGGGATTATTTCACAGTGTCACATGCATTTATTATTATTAATGTTCACCCATGCGAGGAAAGTTAAGTAAATGATTGCTGAAAATGTCGAACTGCATTTATCTCACTGCTCTGTCATTGATATTTATAAAAGATATGCATAATTTTCTGCTTTTAAAAACACAGACTAAGAATAATATCAAAGTAAATTAAGTAAAATGAACAAATATTAAAGTTTTCTTGTACCATTTTCTATTGTTATGTATCACATTACTATAAAATGTATTCATTTGGACAACACTGAAAATCTTTTTCATAATTTCTGTTGTACTGACTGTAGTCAGCTGAAGGAATAAAATATCTAATATAGTCTCAATCATACTGATAGGTAGAACTGTTACTTGGGATGACACATGGACTCTGTTTCATTGGTCGAGGGGTCTTTAATATGTGGCCATCTCATATAATGTTAATGGCAAACGTGGAGTTTCCGAGGAGTCTTTGAGATCTAGACTTCTGCATCTACAGTTTAGTTCCAACACATTTAGTTGATCAAAGAAAATAATAAGGCTTGCCCACTGAATGGAAGAATCAGCAACTACACTTCAAAAAATGCTGCGAACACTGGGTTGAAAGGAATTTGTGGTGATAAATCAAACTGCCATACATAGAAACAGTGACATCTTGCATACTGATATTACATGACAGGAATTCCTCATAGCTTGGTCATGATTTTCATCATCATCATCATTACCCATTATTGACTCTAACAGGTATTGAGACTGTTCTTTGAGCAGCACATTAGTTAAATAATGATATAATTAACTCATCTGAACATAACAAAGCTCTGAGACATTGTTGTCATTATTCTCATCGTGAACAGGTTGCAGTATATATGTTAATTAGTTTTACTTTAATTATTTTTTATAGTTTCTACCATATACAAAAGACATGACAGAGAGCAATTTAATCTCTTTGAGCTTTGGCATTTTAATTTGATAAAATGGTATTATTGTAGTAAAAATGTCAAGGTCCTTTTCATTCTGAATATTAATGCATTCCTATCGCCAAAGTAACATGGATCATATATGCAAAACTAATGATATAAATCGATGTTCTTACTTTCATAACTCTTCCCTTTATTGTTTATTGTTAAAAATATATAAAATAATTTATTTCATGAAACATTGTATATGGTTCAGTTGAACATTGGGAGAAGCTGAGCTGAAAATCTACATTCACCATTTTCACATTATAAGATAATTTTAAAGTCAAGTAATCTTGTGAAAAATTAAAAAGCTTTTAACCTGTAGAACTTTGATCGTTTCAGCACTGAAGTTTTCTCTAACTCTCACTTGACAATCCATTTTTCTAATTTTTTTTTTTTTAAGGAAAAGTACAGACAGAAATGAAGGCAAGGAGAGGCAGGAAATCAGGCAGGAAGAGCAGAGGAAGAAGCATTTTTACTTACTTTATTGAGTTGTTCATTTTATTGTTCCTTCTGGATACAAGACACAAACCTGGGATCTTGGAATGTGTGTAGACTGTGTCCAACCACTGTTACACCAAGACCTGCCTTTAAATTTTCATTTATTTTTCCAAGACAGGAATGAAGGTGAGAAGGCATGCAGGCCAGAAGATAAGGAAGGAGGAAGTATTTTATTTTTATTGAGTTGTTCACAGTGGGTGTTTCCCTCTGGACCCAGGACTCAGATCCAGGGGTGTGTGACCTGTTCTCCTTGTAAAGTAAATGACCTAACTGCTACATTATTAGGGTGCACTCCTTTAAATATTTTAATTCCTTAAAAATAATGTACTATTTTGGAAGGATTTCTGTGTTTTTTTTTTTCATTGTTGTTATTTGTTTGTTTTTAAGGAAAGGTGCAGGCAGGAATGAATGTGATTAGGCAGCAGCCAGGAAGAGAGCACTTTATTTTATTTTTATTTAATCTTTCACAATGTTTTTTCTCCAAACCCTGGGTGTTGAACCTGGGACCTTGGGAGGTATGTGGGATCGCTCTCCCCAGGTTGTACCAGATTAGTAAGCCACCAGGGTGCACCATAGATGATGCCCTTAATAATGTTAATAAGAATAAATGAGCTATTGCTTACTTAGCATTTTAATGAACAGATATTTAACTCAATTATATATCGAAGCAAAATTTTGTTCTTGTTTAATAAAATGTTTCTCAGACAGTCTTTGTAGATTCTTCACAGATACATAGTTCCACAGATTTCCTACAAAGTAAACAAAATATTCTCCAAATAGAAGTATAGCCTAAGACCCCAAGATTTTATGTGACTTTACTGAGACTACAGGACTAATCAGATTTACAACTTAGTTCTCTTTGATTCCAATTAACCATTTTATTTATAACAAAGGTGAAGTATTTTATACCATTTTTTCACATTTTTAAGAAGACATCTCAATAACTATACAAGCATATTTAAGCTGCATTTTTACCACTTAATATAAATTTAAAGAGCATCTTCTAAGATTATGCAATATGTATTTATCCTAGACATCAGGACTCCAAATCCATTAACAAAAAGAGACTTTAAAGGCAAGTGAATATTAATGTTTGTTGTACATTCTAGTTTAAATGTTTCATGATCAGAAATCAGAGTAGACCTCATTATAAGAAGACTATGGAGAAGTATAAAGAAGTAGAATACACATAATTTGTGTCTTTCTATTCTGTTTAATATTAATTATGAGTATTGAATTACTATATTTAAATATTTTAAAGCTCCTTAATGATAAAATTCTACTCTTCTTATAGATCTTCTTATATAATGTATATAATGTTTGTGGATGAAATACTATAATTGACTTTTCATTGTCCAATATGCTATGGTGCAGAGATGAAGCATGATTTGGTATGAATTGCTTAAAATTGAAGCTGAGAGATAAGTACAATAGGGGAAATTATTACTCTATCTCTGCTGTTATAAGAGCTTGGATATTTTAACAACAAAGAGAGAGCTCAGTGCTTGTGCATAGCATGCCCGTTTAATGTTTTCACCAGAGATTAATTGAAAGTTAATTTAATATCATAATTGGATCTTGAGTTATATCCAATTTATGATTAGACATTGATGTTTAACCTAATCTCTTGATAGTGAAAAAAAAGTCAAAACTACCTCGGCTATCTAGAGTCATTATCTTCTGAAATCTTTCATCCTCCTACTCATCTAATTCTGACACCATCCCAGTAGTTGCTTTACTCTCAGTTCATATTTGTGGATAAAGTTTACTGTATGTGCAGAAAGCAGGAGAGTATTCTATGGCCTTTGCTAAATCCATCGAGTTAATTCAGAGATTGTTGTACAATCCAATTTGGGGCAATTGTGAGTGAAGAATTGCATGTGGGTCATCAGATCCTCCTTTATGAAGTAAATTAGAAATTGTGATGATTTAATCTAGGATTGCTGGTGAAAATGCAAATTGCTACAGTCATTCAAATTAAAATAGAAATTCCATATGATCATTATTCTATTTCTTGGAGTTTACCTGAAAAATATTAAAAAACCCTAATTTTAAAAGGTATATTCACCTCTATATTATTGCAGTTATCTACAATAGCTGAGATGAAAATAATTCGTGTCCATTAATAGATAAAAATGATGGTGTGTGTGTGTGTGTGGAATACTTCTCTGCTATAAGAAAAAAGTAGAAATCCTGCCATTTGCAACATTGATTTCCCCAGAAGTTATTACACTTAATGATATGGAGAAAATCAAATAAAGTACAATTTCATTCCTATATGGTATACAAAGATTGACTAAATAGATAAACCAAAAACAAACAAACCACAAAACATTGATACTCTTGATGAAATGAGAATATTGGAAGTGATAAAAGGAAAAACAGTTTGAATTTTTCATGAGTAGTGAGTTGAGAAAAGAGGTCAACTGTTAGTCAATTTTTTTCTGATTACTTAATATTATTATCATTTCCATTCTCAACTGACAAGCAATAGGATACATGTGATTTTTAAAAGCGAATAAGGATTTCATATTTTGTACAGTATGTTTTATAATTATATAGGAAAAATTTCAGAGTTAATGATGTACTATAACCGATATTATAAAGATTTTCTCTTATGATTTTAGAATGTCACTTTATGAGTCTATAAAATTATTTCCTAATGATTGTTCCCAGAAGTTTATAAGATTTGAAAAGCATAAGCAAGTATATTTTTGCATTCAGCAATGCCTTTTATCACATTCATGTATAAAATTAAAATCAGTAAAATCCCTTCTCTTTTTATTTTAATCTACTAAGGGATGAAAATATATTTAAGGAATGTGTGAATGTGTATATTTGTATGTGAATAAACTTGTAATTTATTTTCACATGATTTTCATATAATAAAAATTTGAATGTTTCCATAATTAAGTAAAACTCAACCCGAATCATTGCTTTTATATAATTAGATACCACATCATTTCTTTATTCCTTCCTTATTACTATATGTTTTCAATATTACATTTATATTTAGTGAGATGTTTATGACAGGATATTTAGGGTTAGCTGAATCAAATTAATTTAAAGACAATTGATCACTGTAAATTTTCAAGACAATTTTTCTGCATTCACATAATAGATTTGATTAAGCAGAAGAAAACCAAGGGGCATAGCCAATCTCAAAGTAACAAGATCAATAATAACCGATGGAAGGTCTTGTTTCATTTAACAAAATGGGATTTCATGCACAACAAACCCATGAATTTATTTCCTATAAAAAGCCCTCTGGAAAATTACCTTTTGATATCTATGCAAGTATTTATCTTTTCTTGCAAATATATATATATATATATATATGATATAAGATAAGTAAGCATTCTACAAAAATATCAGTGCTTTAAACTATCAATATTTTCTATGTATTTTAATTATATTCTGTAAGTATATAAAGTAAGCAATTTATAATTTGTCTTAATTCCATTCAGCTTTCAACATCACTGCAAAATACATTATTAAATACATGTTAAATTAAAAAATTTAAAAAATACTAATATGTATAGATTATTAAAAACAAAAGTATTATAAAATAATATTGAAATAAGTCTATGTACAGAAACCATGGTATACAATAACCCAAGGCAGAAAAAAATACTAGAACAGCAGTGATTCTAACTGATCAAATACTATTATCGCCATCATCTGCATAACAGGTAAGACAAAAGTTTAAAGTACCACACAGGAAGAATTCTAAAGAGTTGTAATTATTCCATTTATTCTCATATTTTCAAAATGATGTCAAGAGAAAAGTAACATTGTGATCATAGGGAATGCAGATGCAGAAAAACAGTTTAAAAAATAAGTCCACAATGAGAAAAATGAAAATTTATAATCCGATCCATCATTTCTTCCTCCCCTCACTTCTTTTTATTTATTTATTTTTTTACTTACAATATGTACTGAATTGATTCTTTGCTAAGGGCTCACAATAGAAGACATGAATACTGCTTCTATGTAGAGTATATTATATTTCATACATAGAAAAGTCAATGAACTAGTATGCAATCTAGACTAATTGATATAATCAAGCTAGTATAAAACAGTAGAAAAATTTACACAATATTTTAATTTTGATTTTTTTTGAGGTTAGAAAATACTTCTTAAATGAAAAATAGGAAAAAGATGACAATCTGATATGCATTCCAGGTACAGAAAAAATATGGTCTAACACTTAAATACAACAAACAAATCTGTTAAATTATATAAGTATATGTACATAGATAATACTATAAAACTTAAAAAATTAACCTGAATGAACATGTTACCATTTTATAAACATGATACTACAATATATATTTATTCATATATGCATTTGTGTTTACAGTAGGATGATTTGATGATTTTTGAGGAACAGATTCACAATTCCATCTATATGTATATCACAGGTGTATATGTATATATTTAAACTGTTTAATGATATTAATAATTATAGTAATGATTCATATTGAGTACTTTATATGTGTCCGTGTTTGTTCTATGTAAATATATTTAATGTCCAAATCTTGGAAAATTATTTTCAACCAAGAATACTCTACCTTGCTAGGTTATCGCTTAGAATTGAAAAATAAAGGAACAGATGAAATAAAATCAACTTTTTAACACTTGCACTTTAATTGAGCTTATCAGCAGGGAATGGGACAAGGGGGTGGGGGGAGTGGTGGAGGAGTCCACAGGACAGTGGTAAAGAGCGCTTGGTGATTTGATGGAGGGCAGGGTGTGCAGACCAATATCTGGGGAATGTGGAAACCACACAAATGTGTTCATTTTAATGCACTTAATAAAAGTTACTACAATTAAAAATATAACAAATAAAATAAAAAGTTGAAAGAATTCATCGCTACTAAAACAGTCTTGCAAGAAATACTAAAAGGATTTCTATAAAATAAAAAGTGATCCCACTTAGAAGCAACAAGACATAAGCAATATAAAATGTTAGGGAAGGGGAATTTAAAAGGAGACTACCAGAATAAGCTCAAGATTAACCAGTTTTCAATTTAAAATAGTTTATAAGCTTAGAAACTTATATGCAAACCCCATTAGCCTCTAAACAAAATCCATACAAAAACAAAGGAAAAATAAAAAGGGAAGCCAATCATAACATCAAAGAAAGCTATCAAATCAAAAGAAGAGATTAAGTGAAGAACACATTTATAGAGGCAGTCTGCAAACACCCAGAAAATAAATAAGCAAATGTCAATACATAGCTACTAATCAATAATTGCCCTAAATGTCACTGGACTTACTCACCATTCAAAAGGTACAAAATGGCTGGAAATATTCACCATCAAAATGAACAATCTTTGGCATACAGGAAATTCATCTAAATTCCAAATGCATCATATTTTAGCTAAAGTTGGTAAGAAAAAATGGAAAACTCAAATAAATATATCTAAAATGAAAGTGGAGTAGTTGCAACTGATGCTGCAAAAATACAAAGGATCATAAGAGACTAGTAGGAACATCTGTATGCCAATTACCTGGCTAGTCTAGAAGAACAAAACAAATTCTTATAATCTACGGCCTACCAAGACTGAATTAGAAGTAAATACCTAACCTTAACAGTCTTAGCTCGTAAGGTAATTGAAATTATAATAAAAAAATACTCATCCTGGTGAGCCCTGGTGGAGTAGTGGTTATGTGCAGTTCATATAAAACCCAAGGTCCCGGGTTCATATGCCAGGGCCAGTAGGAAAAAAAAATGGTGAACAACTAACTAAAATAAATTAAAAAGACCTCTTCATCCTCCCTTTTTCTGCCTGCCTGCCTGTCTCTGCTTCCTTTCATTCCTACCTGCAACTTTCCTTTTATTTATTTATTTTTTCAAAGCTTTCCACCGGGACATTTTGGCTTTGCTAGTGAATTTAAATGAATTTTTGAAAAGTATTCCAAACTTATTCTCAAAATCTTTCAAAAAATTGAAGACAACACTTCCAACTACATTTTTTGAGGCCAATATAACCCTAATAAAAAAAAAGGAGACATGAACATCATAAAAAATAAAAATATTGGTAAGTATCCTCAACAAAATACTAGCAAACCAAAATCGATAATAAATCAAGAGAACCAAGAGATTAAATTGAATGACCAGGGAAGCAAGGATGGCAAATCAATTAAAGTGATATATCAACCAAAGGAATAATAAAAACCAAATAATCATATCAGTATGTACACCCTCATCACTACTATTCACTATAGTGTTGAAGGTACTAGAAAGAGCAATTAGATAAGAAAAAGAAATAAAGAGAATCCAAAATGGAAAAGGAGTAAAACTATCATTATTTGCAGATGACATGCAGATCTATATGAATATATGTGTATAACATATAAAACATCACCAAACTATCAGAATTAATAAATTAATACACTAAATTGGTGGTAGGCTACAAAGTTAACATATGGAAATGCGTTACATTTCTACATGCAAACAGTGAACTAGAAGAAAATGCAATTAAGAAAACAAACCTATTTGTACTCATATCTAAAAGATATGGGAGTAAACTTAAGGTGACGAGTGATGTGTACAATTAAAACTACAATGTATTGTTAAAAGAAATAACAGTAGGCACAAAGCAATTTAAAAATATTCCAAACTCATTGATGGAAGAATTGACATTGTTAAAATTGCCATTTTTCCAAAGCAATATGCTGGTTCAATGAAGTTGCTATCAAAATTCCAATAGCATTTTTCAAGGAAATAAAATAAAACAATTATGAATTTCTATGAATCCACAAAGCCCCAAATAACCAAAGCTATTATTTGAAAAAGGAAGCAAAATGGAGGCATCATGCTTCCTGATTACAAACTGTATTAAAAGATGATAGTAACCAAAACAACTTAGTACTAGAAGAAAAACAGACACGCA
The DNA here is from genome assembly GCA_004363575.1 of Solenodon paradoxus. Lineage (NCBI taxonomy): Eukaryota > Metazoa > Chordata > Mammalia > Eulipotyphla > Solenodontidae > Solenodon > Solenodon paradoxus. The sequence goes on from RJWH01000011.1 coordinate 347,588, forward strand.
GATCAGTGGTATAGAATTGAGAACCTATAAATAAACACATGTAGGATGAGTGATAATTTATGACAAAGGAACAATAAAAAAGATGAAATTTTGTCACTTAAGAAAATATAGATACAAATATAGGGGAATATGCTAAGAAGAAGAAGTCAGAAAAAGAAAAGCAAACACAAAACAATGTTATTCCTATGTGGAATATGAAAAAACAAAACAAAAACATGTCTTGAACTCTAACAACATGACTGAGGTCACCAGAGTGAGGTTTTAAAGAGTGCAAGGAACAAAAAGGAGAAGGGTTCAATAGACAATATTCGAGGATTATTAGTACTTTGGCATTGGAGTTGGTATGCTATCATACATTTGAGGAACAGTGAACTTGTACTCCTAAAACAATGTTGTAAACCAATGTTACCTCAATTAGAAAAGAAAGAAAAATCACATACCTCAAAACACAATCGTGTTACACAAAAAATTCATCATTACTCCCTTTCAACAACTACTCAAATGCATTTGATAGGTTAGTAATTTCTCTAAACGTGAACAAATTTTGACAATTGTCTCACCTTTTTTGGTCTCTGAAGATAAAAGGTTACAGTAACCTCATTCCTTCAAAAATTACCAGTCAGCAAATATAGCAAACACTATACTTTATGTAAAGTTTAATATTTTCCATCCCCTCATTTTGGCTTGCTTAATTAAACTGCTTCTAAGATATTCATGTGATAGAATTTTTTCAAAATTTGCCACATTATTGTCTTTCCTGGTGCCCATACCCTTGCTAGACCCCTGGCTTATCTATGTGAATTGCTTTGAGCATTATGTTAGACAGCATGTTATACAGCATGTTAGACAGCATGTTATAGACCTAAAAATATTTATGCATTGAGACTGGCCCTCTATTGATGCTTTTGAGAACATCGTAACCATATCCAGGTGAACATGTCAGAAATAGCCTGTTGGATAATGAAAGCTATGTGACAAACTCATCTCATTTGTCCTGACTGACCTTGAGGCGGTAATCAATTTAGAATGTGACCCTCTTAGATTATTCAGTCTTAGCATATGTGCCCACTGAAGTCTAGTATTATCTGCACCATCTTACACAAAAACCACCTCTAGCTCATACTTTAAGCCATGAGAAATAAATGTTTATTGATTTAACTCAGTTTTAGTGTTTTTGTTTTTTTATCAAAAACATACAGATATATTCCAGAATTAAGAGTATAGACAGGAGAAAATAAAAGAAGAATGAAACATCTTTCTTTCATACAAATTGATCCTCTTCCTTCTACTTGATTTGGCAAGCTCCCTGATGGATTTCTCCTACTGTAACTTTTATTGGATAATGTTTATTCTTATAGTGACTATTTAATAACTTCATCTCTGTTACATTTTATAAATTTTTCTTGCATCTGAAAATGTGTATCTGCCTTCTCTGCTGAGTTGTCTTATCTCTGGCAAAGCGTTTTTGACCAAAATCTTTTGGAAAAAAGTATTTTACCAGTATTTTAGGACCAGGATTTTAGGACCAGGCCCTGAAATAGTTCAGTTTTGATCAAGTGCATGGAGAAGCACAATTATTTCCAAAACATGACTACAACCAAGGAGATTGTGACATTTTGACCCAGTTTTTATAATTGGTGGTAATTAGTACAGTCATAATGGAAAACAGCATGGAAATTCCTCAGAAAATTAAAAATTAAATTCCATATGATTACATTATTCCAATTCTGGGTATTTATTTACCAAACACAAAAACACTAATCTGAAGAAATATATTCACCTTCAGTTTCATTGCAGCATCACTTAACAATAATCAAGAACAGGAAACATAAATGGTCATGAACAGATAAGTGGCTAAAGAGATGTGATATATATACACAATGGAATGTCATTCAGCTGTAAATAAGATGTAATCCTTACATTCATAACAATATGGATGGACCCAGATGGTATTAGTGAAGTAAGAAAGATGGAGGAAGATAATCACCATGAATTTCACTCACATGATGTAAAGAGAAAACAAACAACTGAATTAAACAAAAAAATCTAGCTTAAAAGATCAATTTATTATTTACCAGAAGGGAAGGCAAAAAGGAGTGGGCAAATTGGGCAAGAGTGGTCAATTATTTTGTAAAGGATTAAATCGCACTTTTAGTTGCAAACATATTATAGTATATACAAATGTTGATATATAATGATACACATCTAAAAATATATGTGTATAAATGTATATGTAAAATGCTATAAAGCAATCTTATTGCTTATTATTTCTTATCATTTAGAAAATCAGTATGTCCCAGAATTATAAGGGATAAATACGATTTCTCCAAGTAGATTCTTTAGAGTACCTATTCTTAGATGAAAGTAAAATGAAAGGGCTATATCATTCAGGATGAGGGCATGAAACAGTGAAAACTCTCAAAATATTTTCTATCTCAATTTTTTATAAGTACTCTATTTTAAATCATGTTATATTATCGATGAGAGAGAAAGAGTTGTTCTTAAGTGCTATTTTGTCATCCTATTTAGAAAAAATAGCACCTCAACTTTCATTTACTGCCATGGGGTCACAAGCAAATCTGGGCAAGATATCCATGTTTTGTTTGTTTTTAAATAGCTATATTCTCTTTCCATTTGCTAGCAAAACTCATGTCATTTGGCTTAAACAGGTATACCAATCATAACCTCAAAGTAAAATAACATTGAAAAAAAAATAGTGTATAATAGTAAGATCTGATGTATAGCTTACAAATATATTTTAAGCTTTCCCAAATGTCTTGTTTTAACATTTTTGGAAACTTTTCATTATTAGACTTAAAAAAAATAAAACAGCTACTCTATTTAGAAAAAAATCAATATCAGTTTATAAGATCATAAGTTATAACTACAAATAAGTACACTTGTAAGGTTTTTTTCAGTAACCTGTTTATCTCTTTGAAAATGTGATTACCATCTTGGAGATAATGTTATCAAGGGGAAATAAGGCCAGGAAGTCTCCCTGTATTCTGGCTCTTAAGCATTTAATGTGGTCACTTCTGCTAGTTTGCTATACAGGTTTATCATTAAGATTAAAAATAACATTAATTATGTTACACTTTTTCCTTTGCCAGAGTCAGCAAGAACTGTGGAGTGAGAATAATGCAACTTTCCTATTGAAACTTAGAAGCATGATTCTATGAGTGGCAAAAAAATCCTCACTGAAAGTAATGTTTTACAGTGCCATCCCTCCAGGGCGGGAAGAGCACAGATCAGAGATTCTATTCAAGCTCTTGCTTCACTCATGATCTGAAAAGAACAGACTTTTGACCACGAAGAGCTTGGAATTTGACAAAACTGTACCTGTCCCGAGAAATCCAGATCAATGTCATAACTTTAATCTTATCATCATGCTACAATCCTACAACTGTAGATTGTGAATAAGCCATAGAACTACCATTAGGATTAAACAACGTATTGAGCTTTGCCTCGTTATACTATACATCTCCACATTATAGACTACTAACCACATAAGGACTTCAATATGAGGAGCTTTATTAGAGCATTATTGGGCAGGCGTACTCTAAGAAATATTATAGGTTCATTTCAAAATACTTGAAAGTCATAGTTAAAACCTATGTAGATAATGACTATTAAAATTGTGATTTTAAATGAATTAGAAGTAATATGAATAAACTTTATTTTGTGAGTTCTTCAATTAAAATAGTTAAGTATAGGTGTGACCATATTTAGTAAATAGCTACAGACGTTAGCATAGAAACAAGTTTCTGGCTAAATGGATGGGTTTATTACTTATGAATGTTTAACTTTTTCATTTGAAAGACCATTTGTTTCAGCAATTCATGACAAAATAAACTTTAGATGGATAAACTCATGAAACCCAATGTAATAAGCCATATACACAAGAAAATTAAATTTAAACCAGGACAAGTGTTACAGTAAATAAATCAGTGTAGGAACAGCACTTAATTCAAGAGACAACTTGATTCAACAGAGTAAAAACATTCAGAAAAACACCATCATAACAACAGGGAACAATACCCTGGCCGTTTATTTACATAGGCTGCAGCCCAGTCTCAAGAAAAGGCTTTAAAGAACTTCTGTATAGAATGAGATTGCAAGTCAAATATATAAATGGTGATATTTTAATAGTAATCTCATTTGAATTTCAGCTTAAGAAAGTGTTAGTTGTAGAAAGGACAGAAAAAATGAACTCCTTAGACACACAGACGTAGTTATATTCTGAATTGTGATAATATTTCACTGTATCTCATTTTAGTTATCTCTAAGTTAGAAGAATCCTGAACTGAAAAAAAAAACAAAAACTATTGAATAATGACAGCTTAATAATAAGCATCTGAATAACATTAGAATAAAAACTATTTGAATTTTAGTCTTAAGAAAACATTATTTAAAATAAATAAGGGAAGTACATCTTAGCAGCATATATAAAAAGCTTGCTCAGATTTTCTTAATTCTGTGTCATTTTGTAAATTTCAGTGTTTATGGCAGATACTTAGAAATGAAAAGTGGATTTTAAAGACATGTTGCTTTATAAAAATTTTATGTGAAAAGTGTTAGCTTGTGTTATAACTATGGCTATAGAGGTTTAGATGTATTTTAAGCCTAAATTTGAATTTTAACAGCATTGTATAATTGTTAATTTTTAGAACTACTTTTATTGAAATTTTACAGAAGCAAATATTTTATCCACTTAAATGGTAATTCTGTGCATTGGCGACTTTGAGAAATTTCTGTAGAGTAAGTGGCCCTAGCATGAGAGAATTAGAATTTCACTTCATATAAAAGAGCTAAAGAGGAAAATTCCATTTTTATGTCTGTTTTAATTGTCACTACAATTCTAATAAATACTGGCTGGCTTACTAAAAGGAATTTTGAAAAGTCATGATTTTCATTTCAATATCTCCATGTCATATTATCCTTAATCAAATTGATGACTAATAGCTATCTTATCAGCAATAACATTTGCAGGAATACAAGGGAAGATTTATGTACCACCATTAATATGAATCATAAGATAATGAGCAAGTGGTTGATCATCTAAACCAGAATAACTCTTGAGAAAAAAAAGGGAGGCTATAAATAATGTAGCAGGATTATACTGGGAAAACAAGTATGGTCACTCAATCAAGTGTGTTCTTAAAGAGCAGAGATTATCTGTAAAGAGAATAAGACTAAGTAAGTTGTCTGGAACAAAAACACAAATAGGAAGACACAAAGGAAGAGTAATACCTAAAGAACAAGAATCTATCACCTATCTATCATCTACTATGCATATATACATGTGTGTGTTTGTGCATATATATATTTGTTTCATAGGATTTTTTTCTTCAGAAATTAGTCATAAGGTGTGATTTCACATTATTTGAAGCACTAATAAAATGTTTACTGATAATTAAGGGAACTTATTGTAATACAATAAAAACAGAACTGGTCAGAACTGATCAGGATTATGGAGAAAATCTATGAAATTGCATCTTACAGTCACTCTTCATTTCTACAATAAACAGACCATATTTTGCAAAAAACACTGAATTATTTTGTACTCATATTGTCAAAATCACATAAATTAAGAACTTAAAATATTAAAATATTTAGCATGTAGCAAGATTTATCTATTATCAAAAATCTTTTTTTATCTGTTATTGTATATTTAAATGTACACAAATTGGAATTTTAATAGCATACACATTATACTATGCAAAGATACATCAAGTCCCAAAAAATATTCCATGGATCTCAACATTTAAATTGAACTTAGAGTTTCAACTATGGAATAAATGAAGTTTGAATACCTTTATAAGAAAAATCTAACAAATGTAAAAATCCTTTTTTTTCTTGGACACATCAGACAACTATGTCATAGGTTAAATACATACACAGAAATCTGGAGTATAGTGAATCTAAAGAGATACAGCTGATCTTTTCTTATCTGGAGGAGAAGCCACTGGTATAAAAATTAAATGATAATTTGAATACTGGTAACTTATACATTTCTGGAGGACTAGCAGTACTAGCCTGAGAAAAATTAGAACCACAGCTCATTTCAAATAAAAGACCTACTCTCTAAGAGTGAACCTAATCCCATCTGGGTTAAAGATAATTCCCTACTCTAGCTTCTTTACCTGTGTCACTTAAAGGTGGGGTGGGTAGGTATAAGAAAGTCTTACAAAGGTCACATGTCATGTTCCTTGAAAGACTTACACTTAATTATAAAATTATAGAACACATCCCCTCTTCTTTACTACCTAAACAACAGAGCTCTAGCACAGCAGTAGTAGATCATAACTGAAAGAAATTAATAAAACATAATTTTTATTAAAGAAATATGTAGGACAAATCTAAAAAAATAGAAAAGCCAAGTCCAAATTACACTAGAAGAATTTGAATATGCTGCTACATATATATAGAAAACATAAAATGCAGCTCAAATTTTAGTAAAATTAAAATTAATTTTACATTGAAGTTCAATTTACCTCAGTTCCTATTTATCTAAACCATCATGCTCAGTGTTCATTTTAAAAAAAAAAATACATGACACACTAGGGGACAGACAAAAAATTGTCTAAATAGACACAGCAATCACAGAATCAGAACCATACATGACACAAGTATTAGAATTATCCGACAGAAATTTTAAATAACCCTGTATACTATGCTAAAGACACTAAAGAGGAAGAAGTCTATACAGAGAAACATATGGGTAATTTAAGAGAATAGATGGAAACTCTAAAAAGGTAAAGAAATCAAGTTAGAAATCACATTAGAACTTTTAAAAAATGAGTTACCAAAAAATACCTTTGATAGACTCATAGTTGACTAGAACCAGAAGAAAAATGTCAGTAAGTTTGACCATTGACTGACAGAAACTTATCAAAATGAAATTCAAAAAGCAAAAAAAATGAAAATTTTAAAAGAAATGGAATAGAACAACCAAGAATTGCAAAGTAAATTCAAAACGTGTAGCACATATATAATTAGAATTTGAGAGATGACAAAGAAATGTTTGAATACTCAATTGTTCCTGCATTTCCAAAGCCAATGAATGAAACCAAACCAGAGATGCCAGAAGTTTAGAGAAAATCAATCATAATAAATGTCAAAAAGTCACATCAATGCAAATATTCAAATTACTAAATACCAAAGACAAACTTGGAATTTTCAAAAAAAATAGGAAAGAAAAATTATAAAACACCTAATCTTTAGAAGAATAAGTATCAGAATTATAATGGACAATGCAATGAAAAATGGAATAGACTAAAATAATTTACTATTTAAAGAGAAAATTTTATAGCTCTGTATCCAGTAAAGTAATCATTCCAAAATTAAGGGAAAAAAAAAACTTTGTCAGGCAAAACAAAAATTAAGGGAATTAGTAGAGACTACTTATCCAGCAGAAAAAAAATGTTAAAATAATTTCTTCAGGAGAAAGAAAATTATATTGGTCATAATCGATCATCTTTTAATAATGATGATGATGATAATGAAAATTATAGAAGGAAAATTAAGATAGATTTTTAATGTTTTAATATTAATTCATATTAAGGAGCTGTAATTTTAGCTGATAACAGTAATAATTTACAGATAAGTTAAATAAATATGTTCATAGAGATAGAAGGGAGAAATTAGGAATGTACCTATTGCATTACAGCACACACATGAAGTAATACAGTTTATTTAAAGATAAATTATTTAAATATGTATATACAAACTGTAGAACAAATATCTTCTTTTAAAGGAAAGATGAAGGCAGGTATGAAGGCAAGTAGGCAGGAAGGCAGGAAGAGCGAGAAGGAAGAAACATTTTCAGTTTATTTCCATTTAGTGGTTCACACTAGTTGTTTCCTACAGGTTCTGGACTCAGACCCAGGGGTATATGTCTTGTATCCTTCAGAGACAATTGAATTAACTGCTGCTCCACCAGGGCATGCTGAGAACACAAATTACTAACAATGGAAATATAAACAATCTTTCAATACATGTAAAGCTAATGAATTTGAAAAAGGATCATTATTATGTCCACAAATTTGTAGCTTAGAGTAAATGAAAGAAAAGTCTTGAAATAAATAGCTAGCACACACACACACACACACACACACACACACACACACACACACACACACAAACTGAACAGGTCTTTTATCTATTGAAGAATAGGTAATGAATAACCTTCCAAAAATGAAAGTACCAGACAAGTGGTTTCACTGGTAAATTATCCAATATTTAAGGAAAAATAATAACAATTCTATTTTCTCTAGACATTTAAAGTAGGAGTCATGCTTCCCTAATTACTTTTTGAGTCTAGTACTACCCTAATACTAAAACCAGATAAATAAATTACAAGTAGGAAAACTGCATATCAGTATTTCCCCTGAGTATAAGTTGTAAAAGTTCCAGTGGAATATTAACAAACAAATGGAAAAACATATGAAAAGAATTGCAAAACATGATCAAGTGGGATTTATCCTAGGTGTGCAAAAGTAGTTTGATTTTTAAAAATCAATGAAATATATTATTAAATAAAAAGACTAAAAAAGTCAAATGACTATACCAGTTGATGAAGTATTTAGCAAAGCATTTAACAAAAGTGCAGCTCTCATTTTTGTAACACTCTGAGTGAACTAGGAATAGAAAGTAGCTTCTTCATTCTAATAAAGAATATCTGCAAAAAATGTAGTTATATCATACTTGGGAGAAATGGGACTCTTTGCCCCTAAAACTAGAAACAAGAGAAAAATGTCCTCTGTCACTACTTCTATTCAATATTGTATTTGAAGTTCTAGTTAGCACAATGAAACAAGAAAATAAAACATACACATATGTTTGGAAATAAGAACTAAAAATGTTTAAAAATTGCATGAATATTTATGCAGAAAATCCTTAAGCATATCAGACATACAACTGGAACAGTAAGCTAGTATAACAAGGCTGCAAGCTATGTTACATGTAAAATTCAGTTGCTATCCTCTATCAGCAAGAATTAGAAATGAAATTTTAGAAAACAAGCATCATTTAAAATAAAAACAAAAAAGAATAAAATGCACTTGAACAAATTAAAGCAAAGACATGAAATATCTATACACTGGAAACTATATGACATGGCTAAAAAATCATTAAAAGAGAAACAAAAACAGAAAGATATTTCATGCTTATATATTGAAGGAATTAACATTGCTAAGATGGCCTTATTAGCTAAAGCAATCTCTCCATATCTCTCTATACATATGCATAGATAGTGATAAATACTCATATGTAATTTCTATCAAAATGTCAATAGCATTCTTCAGAGAATTAACAAATAATGATGAAATTTGCTTCAAGTTACAATGACTCCAAACCACAAAAGAATCTTTAGAAAAGAAGATCAAATATGAAGATCTCACACTCTGACTTGAAACTATACTATGAAGTAATAATAATGAAATCAGTATGGTATTGGGAGAAAATAGACATAGAGATTAACGGAACAAAATTAAGAGTCCAGAAATAAATTCACATGTACATGGACTATTTATTTACTACAAAGGAGCCAAAACATAAAATGGGGCAAGGACAGATTCTTCAATAAGTGGTATTGAGAAAACTGAATAGACACATGCAAAAGAATAAAACTACATTATGTTAAACACCATACACAAAAACTAATTCAAATGGATTAAAGACTTGGATACAAGAACTGAAACAACAACAAAAAAACCTAAAAAATTTAAGCGATATACTTGCTTTGGCCTAAGAGATATCTTTTGTAACTTGATTCCAAAGGAAAGGGAAACAAAACAAAAAATAAATGTGACTACATAAAACTTAAAAGCTTCTTCACAATGAAAAAATTATCAAAATGAGAAAACATCTGGCACACCCTGGTGGAATAGAGGTTTGATGCAGTTCACATACAACAGATCCCTGGCTCAAGACCTGGAGCCAGGGAGAGCAACCAATGTGAACAACTAAGTAAAATAAATCAAGTGCTTCTTTTTCCTCTGTCTCCCTACCTGCTTCTGCTTGTTTTCATTTCTGCCTGCACATTTTATTAAAAAAATGTAAAGAAAAAAAAGTATCCCACTAAATAGAGGATATTTGCATATCATAATTGGAGAAACCATTATGGAAAGAAGTATGAAGATTACTTAGAAAATTAAAAATAAAAACTCAATATGATCCAGTTATCCCATTATATGTATTTACCTACAAGCAACAAAAACCAGTAATTTGAAAATATAGATGTATCCCCATGTTTATTGAGGCATTATTTATAATACCCAAGAACTGGAAAACTAATTGTTCATTGAAAATTGTTGGGTAATGATAATGTATATATACCTAGTGGAAAGCTATTCTTCTATAGAAGAGAAAGAGAGGAAATCCTATAATTTGCAATAGCATGGTCAGACCTAGATGATATTATGCATGGTAAAATAAGTCAGACAAACACCAACACTATATGATTTCACTCACATGTGGCTTATACAGAAACAAAATAAACTGAATCAAATAAAAATAAACTTTTAGTTTATAAGACAAAAAATAGTGGTTATGAGAGGGGAAGGAGTTTAGGCAAATTCGGTAAAAAGAGTCAATTATATGATGAAGGAAAGAATTGGACTGTTAGTGGTGAACTCAGTACTATACAGATGTCGATATATATTAATGCACAACTTGGACCCATTTAATGGTATATAATGCAATGTTACTTCAATAAAATAATGAAAGTATATAGCAACAAAAATAAAATAGCTAAAAATCTAACAAAATTGGTACAGAATTTGTGCTGAAAAATTCTGATGAAAGAAATCAAAGAGGATCTCAAAAAATGGAAAGACGTTCCATGTTCATGGATTAGAAGAGCCAATATTTATAAAATGTCAATTTTACCAAGTTAACAAATATTAAAAACATTCTAACCAAAATCTATTCATGCTATTTATAGATACTGACAAACTGATTCCAATGTTTACATCAGAAGGCAAAAGACCAAGAATAGTCAACACAATCATAAACAAAAACAAAGTTGAACTATTCAGTTTTTAAATGATTACTTTTTGACATGCCTTGTGTTATTTACCAAACTGTTGTTTTTTTTTTAATATGTGCTTTCTTCAAGTACATATTTTAGACTATTCTTGATTTTGGTAATAGCATTAGATAAGTCGTAACTGGGAATTCTCAATGTGGCTATGTCAAATATTGGAAAATTCAAATTGTATTTTACAATGTACCAAGGTATTTATTTATTGTCTATGAAGAACTCATTATAAAATTTGGAAAAACAAATTATCTTTACCTAAGAAATATACACTTAACTACATCTTAATATATAAATATTTAAATAATTTTGGTAAATGTATTGCTTATTTTTATCAAGCAAATTACACCCAAATTAACTTCACAACATATTCTACTATAATTTAAGTGAAATGACATCAATATATTTAACAAAAAAAAGATAGTAAGTCATTTTCTTCTTATATTTACTTGTTTAAATTCTAAAAATTTGCAAGAACAGTTTTTCATCATTCAATAGAAAATAGACAGTAACTAAAAGTAGAAATACAAGTTTGTGAGACACTTAGTCTTATTTGTTTCTCTATTATTTTTATTCCTGTCTATTAAATACACATCTTCCTTGTCTGATAAATTAAGTGTATTGGCTGTTTACCTGAAGGAGACATCTGTCATATTATATGCTTTCAAAAATTCACTGAAAAGTTATCACAGAAATGTATAAGCAAAAAAAAAAAAGACTATGATCTCTTTATGCTTTGGATAAAACAGCAATTTGAAATGTTAGCAACCTGTCCTCCATCCAAAGAGTTACTTGAACTTTAGCATTAAAGGTATTCCACCGTGTTGCCACAGATATATTAAAGATTCTATCGGGATACTGTTTTATATCAGGTTCTGTCACTGAATAAAATATTCTTATGTAGGGAAGAAAATACCTGCCAAGAGCAGATGAGGGCTTAACATGGTGTCAGCATAGTGGAAAGTCAACATTTATTCTGTAGTTTACTGCAAGACTAATGAAAATAAAAAGCAAATTTAATAGAGTGATAGCAAATGACAAAATAATGGAGGTGAAAAAAGGATTGCTTTTCTGAAATATATTAATCAATCTTACTGCGCCTTGGTTAGGTTTGTTAGCACTGCTATAGCAAACTACCACAATCTTAGTGACTTAAACAGCAAAAATTTATTGTCTTGCAATTTTAGAAGTTAGGAGTCTAATAATGAAACAAGCAACTAGAGAAACTTCATTTTTGCTGGTCTACTCATGTAACCACTTACGTTTAGGGTGTGACCTGTACTTCTGCAACCACTTACAGAAACAACACTAGGTTATAAATACCCTGCACTATTTGGGTTCAGGGCTGCTCGATTTGGGTTGATATTTTCCCCCTTGCAGCCGCTGGCTAATAAACTCCTCCTGAATTCTCTTTGACGCGGGTATGTCTCTGATCTCGTTGGATACTTTGGAACAATATCGAAATGTCAGCAGGTTTGTTTCTTTTGAGACTTATGAGGAAGAATCATTTCTGGCCTCTTCATGACTTAGAGATGGCCGTGGTTTCTATATGTTTTCCTTGTGTCCAAAGCTTCTCTTCTGTTAAGGACACTAGTCATACTGTATGAGGATCCATCCTACTAAGTTCATTTTAAATGTATTACCTCTGGGTATGCCCTAGTGGAGCAGTGGTTAGGTCAGTCGCCTCTGAAGCAGCAAGTCACATAATCCTGGGCTCAAGTTCTGGCAGGGGGTGAGGGGGAACTACCAGTGTGAATAACTAAATAAGATGAAATAAATAAAACAAATTAAAAAAACACCTCTTCTTCCTCTCTTTTCCAGCCTGCCTGCCTCCTTGCCTTCATTCCTGCCTTTCCTTTCTAAAGAAGAGAAAAAGAAAACAAAACATTACCTCTGTAAAAAGTTGATCTTCAAATAAAGTCATTTCAAATTACCAGAGTTTAGGCAAATTTTGATATATGAATTTCAGAGAAATACACTTCCACCCATACATTTTGCATCACTGAAATATTTTTATTTTATCTAAAGTTACCTGAAAGCTGTAATTTTTACTTGTCATTATTGCTAATATATTTATGCATATGATTTAAACAAGAAACTTACACTTAATAACAATTTGTTAAGTAGATGTGAAAAATATTTGTAAAAAAGTTAACCCTATTTTAGTCAATGTGACATCTGCATATATTGACAATTTTGAATTTAAAGGCAAATGTCGTGGGTTTGTCTTTGTTACTTTTGTTTTGAATCTGCAATAAAGGCTACTTTTATTAGGATATTTTGCATGTGTGTGTGGGGGGTTGTTTGAACTACAAGACACACATGTAGCCTTTTGGTTTGCTTTAAGATTACAAAGGTAATGTGTTTCCATTTGACCCTTGTGAATCATTAGAATAATTTTGTTTTATAGTAATGGAATTCTACTTTGAAGGAAGATAACAGAAAATGTTTTCCATTTTACCTCCTTTCTAAATTAAAAATCAGTTATGGAAAAATGATTTTCATGACATTGAAGCAAAGTAGGATGTTTTTGCCTTGTAAAAGGATAACATAAAAAGAAATTCAATACCATTACTGTTTAGGGAATTGGAAATTCAAACCACAAAATATTTCTGTACATTAACTAGAATGTCATAATCAAAAAAAATTTAAACAGTAGTAAGTATTGTAAGGTAGAAAACTTGGAACCCACGTACATTGCTGAAGGGAATATAAAATGGAATAGTTTGGAAACAGTTTGGCAGTTCTTCAAATGTTAACTTAGAATTACCTAGAAACTTGTCTACATAGAAATGAAAACTTATTTCCACGTAAAATCTTGTACCAAATATACATAGAAGTATTGCTCTCCAAAGTGATAAAGTGGAAAACTCAAATCCAACATATGGATGAAACAAAAAATGTTACATGTTCCTATAACAAATTATCATTTGGTGATAAAAATGAATGAATTATTGAGACTTGTTACAAAAATGGATAAATCTTTAAAACATACTAAATGAATGAGGCTAGTAACAAATATCACATATTTTATGAATCCAGCTAAATAAAAGCCCCAGAACAGGCAAATCTCAAGAAAAGTCAATTATGGTTGCCTAGGATTAAGGAGTAGGTAATTAGAAACAACTGATAACATATATGTGGCTTCTTTTTGCAGTGATGAAATGTTCTAAAATTTGATTTTGTTGGTAAATCTTTAAATAGACTAAAAACAATTCACATAACTGTGAATGTGCTTAAAATCATTGAATTACATGCATTAAATAGGTAAGTTTCATGGTATTTGAATTATGTATCAATAAAACTATTTTAAAAAAGTAGAAAATTGAATGAGGTATAGAAATTAAACAATTAGTAGCAAAATATGAAACAGGAATTATAACCACATTCCATCAGTGCAAAATATAGAATAGTATATTAAGCAGAGATGTCAAATTATAGAAAAATAAAAACCTAAAATGAAACCTAAAAACAAAAAGTACAATGTCAAAGAATCAAAATACACTGGATGTAATTAATGGCAGATTAGCCATTACCAAATATTACTGAACTTCAATACTCAACAGTAGCAATAACCTATAAAAAATGAAAAACAAAAAGAAAATATCTGGGGACAATAACAACAGAGCTTTTATCAGTAAATGCTGGGGCAACTTGAGGCATTCAAAAAATATATGCGTTGGTATTTGAGTTCACTCAGTTAAAATAATAATGGAAAAATAATTAACTATTTTTTTCTAAATGTTATGAAAATATAAACACAAAAGAAATTCAACAATTTTAAGTACAAGAAGCATTAAGAAAACTATATGACATGTCACAAGCAAATTGCTTAAAATTAATGATTAAGAGAAAGTCTCACATACCTATCAGAATTGCTAAAACAAAACATAGCAAGAACATTAAATACCGATAAAGATGCAGATAAACTAGATCTCTTGAGGTATAATTACTCTCATAGTACAACTATTTTGGTAGCTACTTAAAAACTAAATCTAGATTTACCATATGAGACAGTAATGTACTCCTAGATATTTACTTCAGAGAGATGAAAAATTGTGTCCACAATAAACTTTCTACATATTTTTCATGGCAGTTTTATATATAATTGCCAAAAATTAGAAATAATCAAAATGGCCCTAAGGGAATGGTTACTCCGACTGTTGTGCATTCATATCACAAATAGCACTCAGCAATAAACAGGACTGACCTACTGTTATGCATTCAAATTAGATGGATCCCAAAGGCATAATGTTGAGTGAAAAGGCTATCACAAAAGGTCAGACATGATCCCATTTACATAACTTTCTTAAAATGATAAAACTATGCAGATGAAGAGGGATTAGTGGTTGGTAGGACACAGGAATGGTGGGGTAGGGAATGGATGTGACAGTCAAGAGTATACAGGGAGATCTTTGTGGTGAAATGGTTTTGTATCTTGACTGTGGTTATGGCTCATTGAATCTCTACATGTGAAAAAATGACATAGAAATGTAAATACACATTGTCCCAGGGTCAGATTCTGTTTTGATACTATATTGTAATTATGTAGGACCTAGTTATTTTCAGAAACTAGGTGAACAGTATATACAACTTGTTTGTGCTATCTTTGCAATTTCCCATGGTTAAAGATTTGCTTCAAAATTAAAAAAAATGAAAAATGCTTTTATTTCAGTGAGGACTGCTCCCAGGTATTTGCTGACCCTCTTTGCCAACAGGGAAAAGAAAAACAAAGCAGATCTAAACTCAACCCACAGTGATAAATGAAATCTAGTTTCTCCTGAACTAGATTTCCTGAAGTAATAAAGAAAAATAAATGGCTATTAAGTCACTGAGCTCTGGAGTGGCTCGTTTTGTAGCACTAGCTTGACGATGGCTAAATAATATGTCACTTGCCTCTCCTACTCTAGATGGCCCTAAGAGGATGGATATACCACTGGGGACTATGAAAGAGACAGTGAGTTTTCCTTCTGTATATGTTCTACCCTTCTGTTACCTCAGAGTAACAGTATCTCTGATTTTTACCTGATCATATGGCTATCTCGATAAAGATTATATTTCTAGTCTCTCTTGTAATTAGGTATACCATGTGACTAAGTTCTGACCAATGTAAAGAAAGGTATCACATGTCAGTTTCTATGACTCTTCTTTAACATATAAATGTAATTCACTTCTTGCTCCTTCTTCTTAGTCCCTTCACCCCTTCTGCAGATTGGAATGCAGAAGTGATGACTTAAGTTGAACAAGTTATCTTGGATATGAGGTGGAAGCTACATTTAGAAAATAGCAAAGCCACAAAATAGAAGGAATTTGGATACCTGTTGTTGATGAGGATGTCATACAAGCCCAGGGCTGCATATATCTGAATTTCCTTTAGAAGAGACATAAATAAATTTATGTTTTCTGTCACTCATACAGAACTCAATTGTTAAAAAGTTATTTCTTATCTAGGCTATCAATTTTCATGAGCTTATCTGATTATAGGTATGCTATGTACGGTGTGCCTTCCATTCATTAAATAAATATTCACTAAGAATTTGTTATACTGCAGTCAAGGTGATAATGCTGGAAACATAAAAGACAGATATTGTATCAGCCCTCAAGTTAAAGAGGGAAGGCGTGGTGTGGGTTGCGGAGAAGAGGACAAGGAGAAGAAAACGTTAAGGAAGGTTGAACAGAAAACGAAAGCAAACCAGAAATGACAGCATAATTACAATCCATACAGAAAAACAAAGTGACCAAGATTTTTTGTTTAAAAAAAAAAAAAAAAGCAAGTTGAAAGACAGTGGGGAAATGTCACTAAATGCTGGGAAAAAAAAAAAAAAAAAACTGTCAAGAAAGAATTCTTTAGCCAGATAAATATTTTTCAAAAGTAAAACTGAAAGGTTTTTTCTGCGCTCCGCGAGGAAAAAAAGTCAATCAGACAAAAAGTCGAATAGCCAGGGCTTTATTGGGGCTTGCGCACCCGTGCGAGGTTCTCTGGTCTGCAGAACGAGGGCCGGGGAAGTCGCGCCCGAACAAAGGGAAGCGTGCTCTTCAAGCAAAAGAATTTCGCGGCTTCATACGTCGCGGTTGGGGATTGGTCCTGTGATTCCAGGTGTGGGCTTCAGTCCCTCAGTCTGACATCAGCCACCTTTTTCCTGGGTATGGCTGTCGCTTTGACCCTCTGGGCCAGCCTAACAAAAACTTTTTAAAATATACACAAGTATCAGATAAATTAGTAGTCAAAATGTGTAAATTACAAGAATGCTAAAGGAAATAAATGAAGCAGAAAGAAAATATAGATATATAGGACGTTTGTTATATGGAGAAGGATCGAACTAGAAAGTGAAAGGTGAACTTAATGTAGTATATACAGATTTTGATTTATGATGAGGCACACCTGAAACATAATAATTGCAATGTAATATTTTAATAAAAATATAATAAAATATCATTTTAATTTTTATTAAAAACAATCAAAATTGCAAACTACATGGATAAACATAATGACTTTATTTTTTAAATAATTTCAAATATTACTGACTTTAAAAAAATGCAATGTATTATGACTGTCAGGGAGAAGTAAAATATGTGACAGCATTAAGTTCATGAGAAGAAAATTGTAAGTGTAATGTTGCAATGACGTCCTTACACTGTATATGAAATAGTATATTAAAGGCATACTTAAATTTTTAAAGTTCATACAGTAGATATATGGCTATATAAAGAATTATAACCCTGGAGACATGTATCTAATAAGCAAAGAGATCAAATGGAATGATATTTAATTAATCCAAAAGAAGACAGAATGTGGAAAAAGGTTGAAAACAACATATGGTACAAACGAAAACAAATACCAAGATAGTGGGTTTAATCAATAATCACATTAAATGCAAATGATGAAATCCCTTAATTTAAAAAAATTCATAATATTGTAGAGATTAAAAGCAAGATCACCTATATGCTACCTACAAATAATTTACGTTAAATTACACAGATTTAAAGCAAAAAGAGAGAAAGATCATCTAGGCTAAGAAATATGTAATTCATAAAAATAAAATTGGAAAACTTCTAGATTCACTTCAGAGCTACAGAGAGATACATATGTGCTAGATCCTCCCAAATATTTGGGCATTTGAGGGTTAGGTTAGGCAACTTGGAAGGAGCTATCCAAAAAATGCTTGAATATCCAAGAGTTTATTTGGAACTTCAAAGCCAGCAGGTTTGCTAATGGAGCCAGCCAGCCTCAGGAGAAGGGCAATTGGCTATTTTTATAGGAGGGTGGGGTATTGCAGATAGAAGGCAGAGTATTAAGGCAAGACACTGCTGCAATTCACTCAGACCCTGGAGACAGAGTCTGTTTAAAAATTCATTAATATGTTAATGTAAGACATTAGTCAAAACAATGAGGATCATTATCAGAAGAGACTGAGGAAAGTGCTTAGGACCTGCCTCAGCCTGGAAAGACAGACAAAAGCCAATGGAGAATCCCTCCCAAATGCCACACACAAAATGGTATCACCCATGCCTTCTAGGGGATGCTTATTTTATCAGTAAGTATCCTTTCCAAGCTTACAACACAAAAGAGAAACAATATTTTAAGTAATAACTCCTCTTGAACCCACAAGAGAGCAGAAATCACAGAACAAATAAGCAACCACAAATCTGTACAAACACAGGCTCCGAAAGAGAAAGAGGACTCTGGCATTTGTTTACCTGGGACAGACACCATAGAACGCAATCTAAACCAGTAACAAAGTACAGCTACAGCATTTTGAAGACTATCTACAAGTCAAGTGTAAGTAGATGTGAGAGTGTAAAATCCTAGGAAGTGACATATAGGGGAACAGGGTCATACCTTTTGCCGAATTTTCCTCCACAAAACCTACCCGCTGCTCACAGAGAAAACTGAGGAAAATTCAGAAGTTTTCTTCATGGTGGAGGAGGGAAACATCAGCTGCTGTGAACAATTTCAGAGAAGAAAGTCTTCCATTTTACTTCAGATAAAATATAAAAAAGTTAATCTGTAGGGGTGGTTGCTGGGGATCTTAGAACATTGGAGGAAAACAAATGTAGCTAGAGAAAAGAGCAGAAAAATACACAAATTGAAACCAACAAAACCGCCCCCCGCACTATCTCTAAAGTAAATTATAAGAATACATACTTGGGCCAGTACTACAGAAGCAGGAAGACAATTAGCACTCTTGAAGTCTAAACTACAAAGGTGCAGAGACACTTTCCAGCCAAGACTCTGGTTTAAACAGAATATCAAAGAACAACACCAATCTCACCTGCCAGAAGGCTACCTGGCTTTAAATAAACATAATAATGGAAAACAGCTGGGACAATGTCAAAAGAATGATTCTCTCTGAAATCCAAAAAAATAAACAACAAAAACAAAAAATCCTCTGCAAAGTAATCGGTGTCCTCAAATTATAATCTCCAGAGGAATTGAAACTGTAATGCAGTGAGAATAATCATAGCAACAAAGGACCTAGACCCCACTTCAACTCCTAACCCACACATCAAAGTGAATAAAGGTGTTAAATGAAGGCTAAATGAATGATCAATTTGATATGCAAAAAAAAAAAAAATTACCTTCTTATCTACTGCCCTACACAACGTTTCAGACTTCCAATAAAAAATGACAAAGTATATAGAAGTGTGAGTAAAAGCAAATTCTGATGAAACAAATCGATCATAGGAATTAGACTCCAATAGAAGACAGATATTGAAAAAAAATTAACCTCAACTGACATTTACAAAACATTACAATATGCAGAAGCAAAATACAGTGTCTATGAAAAGTTGTTATTCATTAGGGAAATAAAACATAAACCATAATAAGACTAAGACACTAGTCCCCTAAATGGTTAAATTGTTGATATCATTAAAAAATTGGTGATGATGTGGAACAAACATAATGCATACTTGTACAATCATTTGGAGAAATGTTCTAACAATATATAACTAAACATACACTTATCCAATGATGATTCTGTAATTCCATTAGTAGGTATTTGCACCTCCACTCTCCCAAAGGAAAATACACATTCAAAAAGAAAAAATAAAAGACATACTCAAATGTTTCCAAGCAGCTTTATTAATAGTGGTTAAAAACTGGAAATAGTTGAGTCCACTAACAAGTGAATACATTAGGAAATAATGTATATCCATACAATGCAATACTTTACTTCTGATGCTGAAACAGACACAAGACGTATGTAGTCTGAAAATATCAGAATAACAGTTGCTTCTTGAGGAAGTCAGGAGGACTGTATTGAAAAGTCATGACCAAACTTTATTGGATCAGCTATGTCTTAATTTATAAGAATATGTGCATTTGTCAAAATTCAGGAAGCATATAATGAAATGTGACAAATTATATGTAAATTTGACATTAAAAGAGCAATATATAAATACTTTTATCTAAGATCTGCATACTGATGTATTTAGAGGAGTTCCAATGTCTATAAATTCATTTGAAAATCATCAAAAAGTAAGGTGAACAGATGGATGAATAGAGTTATGCGTAAAGGAATGGATTTTTCATGAAACAAGAACATGCTGCAAAATGTGACGTAACTAAGGATGAGTATTTATTATATATTTTTTAAATTTTGATATGTTTTAAAGTTTCCATAATAAAAAATTGAAATACATAGAAGAGGATGATGATTGTTTCCAGACATAATAGAGCTCTAGCTAAAGCACAGAGAAATTGAGCAAGTATATATTTTGTTAAGGTCTATAATTTTTACTATTACATGAGATTGGATAATGTATTAAACATAAGGGAAGAAGAAAAAAAAAAACTTTTTCTCCTGTCTTTTTAGATCCTCAATTGGGGCTCTGAGTGAAAGACAGGTCACCAAAAGAAACTTTATAAGGAAATGAAGATACAAAGATGCTGTTAACCAAATATTTTTATGTTTGTTAGGTTTCATGAAGAGTGGAAAGTGGTAGGGAAATGTGATAGCACACAGAATATGAACTAAGAGGAATAAACTGGAGGACATTTAGCAAAGTCTGTGTATTTAAATTCCTCTCAGCAGTCCTCAGTCTTTGGAAATAAGGATGCTCCTTTCCTCTGAGTATGTGGTAGTCACATCTCACAGAAGGGTCTTCTGACCTATTTCAGGAGAGCTGGGGAGGTCAAAGAGTTCTTCCTGCACCTGTCATTTCTCAAATAGCATCAGCTTAAAATATTCAGTATGCCAAGTTACCATATATTGGAGTAGTATATTCTGAACCTTGTCATATTGAAATAAAACGTCTTTGTAACTAAAGTAACCAGAGAATACTTTATTATTTGTGAGAGAAACAGAAAAGTCATAGATCTTGCTCCAGATATCACCCACGGAATAGGGAAGAACCAGCCAAAGATAATAGGTTTAGGGGGACAGTTATGAGAGGATTAAAGTTAGTTTTCCTTACATTCTATTGTACTCACCTTTTCAACCTAATAGTTCCCAGAGCTTTTCTTAGCAAGATTAAAAGCCCAGTTTAAATGCTATGTAGCTACAGTGTCACCAATCTATGCTGGGGGCGGGGAGTCATGATTTTTCTCCAGTGGGATGAATTATTTTGTAGTTGCTGAAAGAGTAAATTGTCAAGCCAAACTGCCTAGAATTTCCTGTTGGCTCTACATTTATTGACTATAAAGTCAAATTATATAACCGCACAGAGAAAGTCTCCTCATCTGTAAAATGGAGATGATGATAATAGTATATACATTTTGTAAGGTTGTAGTTAGAATTAACTGATAATGGATAAACCATCAAGAGCTATGCAATAGAAGCACTGACAATTATAGCTTGAATATTATCTGTACTTTTTACAAAAGCATTTGCTGCAATAGCCAAAGAACTCTCTTTTAGCCTTAAAGTATTAATTAAATTTGCCATCAATATCAAAGGATAGCCTAATCAGACCAAACTTTTCAGTGGACTTCTAAAAAGTATAAATTGAACAAAAGGGAAAGTGACTACTGTTATACAATAGCTTCCTTGTGATTACAAGAAATTTATACTTTTCATTCAAGGAATTCGCAAATCTGTCACACGATTTATCACATCACAATTCTGTCCTTAGCATTGAATTTAGTTTCAAGCAACACACACACACACACACACACACACACACACACAAACACACACACCTACAGCATATACTCCTATCGTTTAATAATTCATTTTACTTTTCCTATATTATGTTATCATTGCATTGATACATTGCATATTTACACACCTAGAAAGTTTTATTTGGCTGTGTAGCATTGTGCTATAGCGTGATAAAATAAATATAATATCAATCACATAATCTAGTACCCATACGGTGATCTTGCAGAACAGTAATATATGTGTGTGTGTGTGTGTGTGTGTGTGTGTGTGTGTATGTATGTGCATGTGTATTTTTTTGGATAGTAACCCCTGATTTTCTAGCGAAGAGTGTGTATATCTTCCAAAATACTGTCCATTCAAGTAAGGTCTTGACTTGCATGAAATGTTTAATTTTGTCAAGAGC
The DNA here is from genome assembly GCA_004363575.1 of Solenodon paradoxus. Taxonomy (NCBI): domain Eukaryota; kingdom Metazoa; phylum Chordata; class Mammalia; order Eulipotyphla; family Solenodontidae; genus Solenodon; species Solenodon paradoxus. The sequence continues at coordinate 370,137 of RJWH01000011.1, forward strand.
TGTAAATGTCTTCCTCTTCCCTCAGAGTTTGCAATATTATTCAAAATTTATATAGATAGTTTTTTCTCCCTTATTCTAATAAGGAGAATATTTACAAACATTGCACTCTATATTTGTTAAATGTACTCAATGTTCATGTGATTGTCACCTTGTGAATGGCCCAGAAAACAGGGCCAGTACCCAGTTTTCTTTCAGTACTGAGTTACTCTCCATCCTTATTTCTGACTTACCAGAAAGTTTTCTTCTATACATTTAAAATGCAAATGGAACTGAGCAATATTGTAGAAAAGCAATCAACCACCGAAAAAAACTAAATGATTTGTTCCCTCCATGTTGTTTGCAAGCATCTCAGGCTCCTGTGACAACATCAGCTCCTTAACTCATATTGAATGGAATGGGGAGAAATAACCACAATGCTATCAATATATTCTGGTTCAAAACTTCACTGTGATAAATATCTGATTTAAGTTCACTCTTGCTCTTTTATGTTTTCGTTGTTCTTATGTTTATCTTTTCTAAGCCCTAGCACCTCATTGTGGATTCTGCATATTTTAATTTCTTTCTTTCTTTTTAATTTTTTTATTTTTAAAGGAAAGGTAAAGGCAGGAATGAAGACCAGCAGAGTCAGTCAGGAAGAGAGAGGATAAAAAAGCATTTTAATTATTTTATTCAGTTGTTTATCTTGGTTGTTACCCCCAAACTCACCCCACCTTGGGACTAGAACCAGGGTCCTTGGGGTATATGTGAACTGCTCCACTAGATTTAACCACTAAGCCACCAGGGTGTGCTTACATGCCTTAATTTCCATGACCAAAGAAACCGATTTTGACACTATGTCTGCTCCACACAAGAAACGTTTTTAGGCATATTATTGTGTGTATTGTTCAGGGGAAAAAAGTGGAAGTATATTCTAAATAGACTGAAATGTTTTCTAAAAAATTAAATAGACTCCTATAATTAGAATGGCATCTTTAGTTACACTTTTAACTTTTAGAAAGCCTTATTGTGATGTGAGGGCAAGAAGAGGCTGCTGACACAGTAAGTTAGTTTTGGTTTCTCTTTGTGCAAACCAGAAAGTAGTACTTACTATTAAGTACCCTAATTTTAAATTCAAATTTCACATTTTAATTTAACACAAAAGATAATGATAACTAGTTTTAAAAATGAACTTAAAAGAATCTGCTAGCCATATTTATGAAAAGTGACAAATTTGAACAGGGTAATTGATATTCAAGAGAATTCAATTAAAGTTCAAATAATTTAATGAATTTTACAAGAATATATAATTATGACTGGTGTAATTTTGGTTAAACTATTTCAATAATTGAATCATCTTAAAGTGTCTTAAAACAAGATTAGCACTGCAATGTACCCTAGATTATTCACATAATCTCTGCTTTAATAATAAAGAGGCTTCCGTTAAAGTAGTGTTTAGGAGAGAATATATGGCATTTGGAGCTTTCCCATTCCACAGATAGAGTAGTGTAAATAGCAAGATTATAAGAAAAAAAAATGTAATAGACATATTCACCTTTATCCTGATAATAGACATTAAGTCTTCAGGATGTTACAGGAGTAAAAATGAATCTATCTCCAATGAGAAGTAACAAATAGAAATTTGGCTAAACCTTATACAGTTACTTGGAAGAATTTGTGGCTGAGGTGATGAAGAGACATGAGACTTGAGTTCCAAATAAGACTGCAGATTCTCATTCCTTAAAGATAAAAATAAGGTGTCTATCTTCTTGGGATTACTTTACTGCGGACCTAGGATTAAAGCAGGGAGATGAATGAACTATGTTAAAGTTTCATTCCAGGCCTGTAAGTTAATGAATTTTTTGAATTTTCACCATTTTCTCCTTGTAACAGATGCAGCAATGCAGCAAAGTTACCAAACAACCCAATTTCTTAGGGTTGCAGCAATGTCACAGATAATTAAATAGAAACTGGGGTTTTGTCCTGATTTCAATAAATTAGCCAGCTGGACCACCAGTAACATCTCCCTGTGCAGTCATAGTGATGGAACAGTGTGTTAATAAAAGCCACAGGGACGTCCCACGAACTATTGGCTGTTTTCTACAGGAGATATAGCTCTGGGCAATTTCAAAATGTGTGTCTACTATTCCTGTTTCAATAAGAAGGTAAGTATGAGTCATGGTGTATGTATGCATAAGTGTAGGTATGTTAAGTGGCCTAAAATGTAGTGAAAATTAATGAGATATCATCATGGAAAAATGCCTAATTCCAGCCTTCATACAACTCTGCTAACCAAACAACTCACCAGCTGTTAATAACTAATACTCAAAGGGAAAGCGCATTTGCAATTTAATTAAAACACAAGCTGATAGGTTCTATTTAGAAATTTCTTGGTGAAGGCAATTTTCTCAACCCCCAACGATTTTTTAAACCAATCTTTTTAATACCTGACATTTCTCACATTTGACTTGCTAATGCTGTTAACATCGGAATTAGTCTAGCAGAAATAATAAGTGAGAAGTTTAAAATAATGAAAATAAAATAACAATTTATACATAATTTAATTAGATAATTAGGCATAATAAAAATAATATGATTCAGCACTTGAAAAAATTTAATTTGACTATGAAATAAAACAAGAGGGGTGGTAAAATTTCTATACATTCTCCTATATTTTGCTCATGAGCTAAGATTATATTTTTGCTCATTTATTTAACAATTCAAATCAACCATACTGATGATTTTTAGTAGACTCATTAAAAGGTTAACTATAACTATATCTTCCAAATTTATAGAAATAATGGTAGTAGTAATAATAATAATTAAATATTATTTTCTAATAATGCAATTTCTTGCTCAACTTATTAAAATGAGCTCTAATTATAAGATCCTCTCTCCAGGGAGCCCATTCTTTGACTATAAATTTAAATGGCAATTTTCCTACTTATCAGAACAGTTTGGAAATTGCACACATCCATTTTTAGGCCTTTTATTTTTTGAATTTAGACAGCATAACACTTAAATGTTTTAATAAATGTCAGATTGACATGCTACTAACTTTCAAACTAAAGTTTAGGAATATTTTCCTTCATAATTATTTTTAAGTGTGGATCTCCATTTCTTATCTGTGTAAGTTAAAAATATTACCCACAAAAATTGATTCTAAAGCCTTATCATAAATAAACCCTATATTTGTGGCACTTTTGTCTATCAAAAACATTTTTAAAGACTAAGAAATCCTAAACCACGACATACTCTATAGCACTGTAGTAGAATTTTAAGAAAAGTTACAATCTCTTATTCACATGTCATCCTATACAACTGATATATTCTTCAGAATAACTTGTAGAGGCATCTAAGCATGTACATACATAGACACATACATGAAAATTACAGGCAAATATAGAGATAAATAAGAATTATTTATGCAAAGTTAATAATGGCATGTATTAAGGTGGTATTATAGGTCACAATCTCTACTTCTTAAGACTTGTTTCACGATTAAATATGCTTAAATAGTGAAAATATTAGTCTGACTGAGGCAGAAGGAAAAATAACTTCATGAAAATTTAGTCTGTGCACTGATAGCATTGAAAGTCAAATTTTATAACTACAATATACCCTACAAAATCAAACTCCTATATTAATCTTTCTAGTTCTGATGCCTTATAGATGTGAAACTGAATTTCAAATGTAAATCTGTCCCTTTTATTAATTTCTAATTTTTAGTCATCATAATAATTTATTGCTTAATAATAATGAATAATTTTACCTTGGTTCTTTCAGTAATTTGTTTATTAACACTTATTACTATCTTGATCTATACTGAGAAGGCTCAACCAATTATAAATGGCATCTATACATTGCAGACATAACCCAGAAGTAGGAAGGATTAAATTTGTTTGTAGAGACTATGAGGCCATGCACATTGCCTTGTGAGAAGTAGCCTGAGATTGGAAGAATAAATAGTTTACTGGACCAGATGTCAGTAAAACTGGACTGTTTAGTGCTCTTCTTGGTTCCTTCTTTTCTTTCACTCATCTGTCTCTTGCACCTGTAATCCTTCCTGTTTTGTTTCTTCTGTCCAAATATGTTCTGCTTTTATTGCCAGTGCTAGCAGCGGTCCTTCTATCCCCGGTTTCAGTAACAGTGACTAATTCACAATTATTCTCTTTGATATTATCCTACTTTCCCAGTGTTCCATCCTTCTCACCTCATAATAGTTGATTTCTAAAACATTTTGTCATTCTGCACTTTACTAATAAAACTAACACGACACTATTATTCATGTAATAAGCTCCAAAATTATCTATATGATCCCCAAATCTTATTCAAATGTTATCTTAAATAAACTTCCCATTTCTCTCAAAAAACAAACTTGATTCCATCAACGTATTTCCATTTATACTCTGTGCTTTCACTAATCCCTTTCTCTTTGAATTTCCACTGCATTTCTTTGCCTGGTCATGTTTAACCTTTGCTAAAATTGCCTGTATGACGCCTCTACCTCTTCTAAGCTCCAGTTTTAAATTTATCTTGTTCAAAAGGATTTTAGTACCACCACTCTTTTCCCATCCTAATAGAATTAGCATCTTTAATTAGTATTCCACCATCTTTCTAAAAACTTTTATCATAAAATTTAACACAGCAAGTGTCAGGCAGAATGAAAGAGTTTTCTGATATCTAAAACTACCAAATGTTTTTTATTCAGTATCATATCTAAGATCAAAACAATCATAATCATCTTTTATTTTCTAATATATTTTGGACAATTTTCTCTTTTTATAATTCCACATTTCAAATGCACACAATTTAAAAAAAACAACTGATTTTCCTGGTCACAAATTATATTGCTTCCCCAATAATTTAACCTCCCATTAGAGATAAATTATCTCTGAATATACCTGAATAAAATTTTTTCTTAATAGGATAATACTATAATGGAGTTCACTTGTTATTTTTATTTAATTGGCAATTTTTAAAGGAGAGGGAGAGATGAAATTTTAAATACTTCAGTTTCATGTAACAGATATCTAATAGCTTCTCTTTTCTATAGCTCATGTTCCACCCTTCTCTAATAGGTAATACGACAAAGGAAAATATACAAGGTGCTTTATATGAATAAATGAGAACTAATGCTTCTGTGGATTTTGGGAGTGCTTTGCAAGTGCCTGCTTTTATCTGGGGAATAATTTTAAAAGATAAGAGAGATAAGTGCAATCATTTAGATGTGCTTGGTTTTAGTTTAGCAAAAGTAAACTTACACATTTTCTGAAGATGGAATTTTTTATTAAACTTGAACTCATTTTTTTTCCTTTTTTCTATATGTCAATAAGATAAAAGCTTATTTTTCTCCCTTTTAAAAGTGTCTCTTTTTACTGAGTGTAACTGAAATAGCAGAATCATAGAAATTCAAATTTATATGTGGGAAGTTTTGCATAAGGAATAATCTCTTCAAGTTTTTTATTTTTGGAAATTAAACATGAAAATGGTAATTATTTAAATATTGGCATGACTATTGCTGATACATGTTTTCATGAACTTTGTTTTCACAGTATCATAAAAGAAAAAAAAAAACCTACTATGAAGTTACGTGGACAGACTATATACGAGGATTTAGAACTAAACTAAGAGAAGCTGAGCAGCAGTGTCAACAAAAGCCTGCAGTCTGATGCAAGAAAAATGTGGATTCTAGTTGTATAGTCAGTAGAGTGTTTTTTTTTGTTTTGTTTTGTTTTGTTTTTCTTATTAACAAAGAGTTATCCACATACTGACAAAGTCAGTGATTTTTTTTTTGGAAAAAATACTTTAAATTCAAAATAAAAACACTGACATTTAAAAGACTTGTTTCACATATCAGGATCATGAGGTAAAACAAGGTAAAGGAAAAGCATTGTTATTTCCTGCCTATTCTGTGAGAGTTAATATCTCCCAAGATCTTTGCTCCTATTGATTTTTCCCTTTGCTCTGGCTCAAAGTTTGGCATGAGGAATTCCCCAATGTCTCAAAACCTGCCATCGTTTTCTTTACTATTTTGGGACTTTCTAGCTATTAAGCAGTTGGACTGATATCCAATGTGCATATGATTCCTAATATAGACTTGCTGCCTGGTACCCACAGTGCCCCCTCCCAGGGAGTCAGCAAATGAAGGAAAGTGTGATAGATATTCTATCATGGTGTGAAAATTCCAGGATCTAGTGATGGAACAAATGGGGAGAAAACTTTGTTTTCAAGATTCCTATAGTTTGTTAAATAATAACAATAACAATGGCAACAGTGAAAGTCAACATTTATTGAATGCCCAGAGGAGAAAATGAACTAAACATTAGTAACTGTGTTTGTTTTTATTACAATTCATTTTTCCTTAGTCAGGTACCTGTACTAAGGTAATAAGTTTGACACTTCCGTGTCATAACATCATGCCAAAATTCTAGAAGTCAAACAGTGAAAAGAGAGGTTGATGTTCATAGAGTGGAAAGTAATTCAGTGGGCTTGAAGTTAGTGTGAAAAGAAAAAAAGACATGAGAAATTAGGGTTAATCAAGAAGCAAATTAAGAATAATCTTTTAAGCCCTTTTAGACCATATGCTCAGGAACAACTAAAGTCTTAGGTACAAAATACAGTCTCATATTTAAGTTGTAGGAAGACGTGTAGTACGAGAAAAAAACTGAATAAGGGCAAGACTGAAGGAGAGAGAGCGGTTATCAGCTTGCTGCAATTATCTAGCTGAGAGTTAATAATGACTTCATCTAAGGTACAGTCTCACCTCAGCATTGTAGAGAGTGGGAACAAGACACATTTTTGTTCTGAGGATGATTGTCCTGTGAATTGTTGGATGATAAGCCACAATCACTGCTTCTACCCACTAGGTGCCAGTATCATCTCCAATCCAGGTTTGGATAACCAAAAATGTCTCCAGTCCATGTTAAATGTCCTTCCGCTGATCTAAGATAGTGCAAGAATCGATATAGGAAGGGGACTGTATAATATTTAAGAAATATTCTCAACAGTAAAATGATGATCCATTGGATATAGATTTTGAGGAAAAAAAGTGAGATATTTGAACTAAAAAAAAGAAGCTTATTTTAACCTCTACTGGGAATAGTAAAAGTTTTTAAATAGGGAGGTGATGACACCAGATCTTCATGTTTCAATAACAAATAATGGAGATTATACACATATATTCAGGCATGATAAATATATATGTATATACATATATGAATGTTGGTGCTGTTTTTAGTTGTGAAATGAAGAGGACTTCAACTAATGATGTGCCAGTTGAAACAGAAACAAACCTCTGGGAAATTTTCTGATAGCCTATAGTGGGAAGGAGTTAGACTTCTATCAAGGTCACTGCAATATATATAGACAATAGATGCATTATGCGTATTGACTTTTTTAGAAAATACAAAAGAAGCATCACATTTGGTGACTTAGGGATAAAAAAGCATTAATCATAGTGACCCATCATTAACATAGTGACCCTGAACGTTAGCAATGTTCAGAAACACTATATTTCGTTTACTTTTTGGAGGGTATATATGATTTTAAGAACATATTGTAGAAAGACAAAGGATAAGAAAGAAGCCCTTGAATATTTTAAAAAAGAAAATGTGCTTCATTTTTGATATTAGAATACAATGAACTTATTCTCCCAGTTAGTTTGCAGAAAATAAGGCAACACCAGAAAAAAAGTCTGGAAAGCTGGAGAGGAAGAAATTTGCAGGGTTCAAACAGAATGAAAGCATGTGATTATTCTGAAGTTGGTATTAGGAGAATCTGTTCTCATTATCTCACATAGGATGCTTTTACAATACTAAAACATTGCTCTAGCCAGTCTCTACTAGGAGCTTGTTTCACTTTTCTTACTTCTATGATAAAAGCAGGATATTATTTGTCAAAGACTTACAATTTCTGCTGCCAATTCGCTGTTTCCCTGTAAGCATACGAAAGAAACCTAATGATTTATAAATTATTATTATTATCATTATTATTATTTGCAGGCAAAAAACAATCTAGCATCTCTTATGAAACACAAGAAAACTTGATTCTTTCACATTTTATTTTCAAAAGAAATAAGAGCATATAATCTTTAAAAGATACGTTCATGTTCATTCTCAATTTTTTAAGCAACGATTTATATAAATAAAGAACATTTAAAAATAGATGTTGCATTATTTAATAAGGAATAAAATTTAGTTTAAATAATTTAAAATTTAGTTTAAATTTGGTTTCTTAATCATGAATTATTTAAATGAATTGCTGCATTTTCATAAGAATATTTTTAGAATGTATTTTGTTCTTTTATTTAATAAATATAAAATAGTTTGATACAAAGTAATCAGAAAAGCTTACAAATCAGCATATATATATTTAAAATGGTAATGGATATTTGACAACTTTATTACTTTTTTGTATTTACTTGTCAATTTATAGTAACAATTTCAATCATAATTCTGAATCAGTAAATTTTATTCAATTAAAAGGATATGCCCAATTTTATTTAACATATCTTAAGTGACACGTGGCAATGTATCTGATATTCAGATACTACAGATAATGCATCTATGACTCTCTTGATAGATAAATTATGATTCGTTTGTTCAAATCATTATTTTATTGCGTGTTGTAGGAAAAAAATTATGGGTAAAATGTATTTTTACTTTGAACATTTTTTTGGAATCTGGGAGAAATGTGTTAATTGCTCATGCTAACTGTGCATGATTTTTCTACTTCTTTTAAAACAAAAGGTTGCCATTTAAATTGTGGAAACAATAGAAATACTTTCATGAATCCATTATGAATAAGCGTATGTATTATGTATCACAGCCGAAAACAAAATGAAGTAATTCTAAGAGACAAACCATAAATAATTGGGTTGCTCTGTTACTAAACAGAGTTGCAAATTCAATAAAATTGCAGACCTTTTCCATAAATCCCTACTTCCCTAAAAAACAAAATAAAAATCCAACCTTCTGTCCTTGATTTTTGCATACCTCTTATCTGAATATAAGACCTTAACTTTGTAGCTATGCTGATGACAGTGTGAGATAACTTGTGCTTTTTCACCATAAACAAAATAGCTATAAACTTAGTATATATGATAAAATTTCTGTTTTTTTTCCATAAATTCAAATCCACATATTTGTTTTCAATTTGATGACAGGTGCTTTCAAAATCTGGACTTATTTTCCAGTTCTTTGAAGGAAAATTTCTTTTCTTTTATACATTTTTTGCTGTTTATTATTCTTTTACAGTTGTTTACCCATTTCATGGGTATTAGTTCTTGTTTGGGATTTTGTTTGTTTGTTTTGTTTTTTATTATTTTACATGGTGGAATGAAGGCAAGTAGGCATACAGACAGGGATAGAGAGGAGGAAGAAACATCTTTTATTTTGTTTCCATTTTAGTTGTCCACACTGGTACCCCCCTACCCCCATTTGCCCACTGCCAAATCTAGGACTTGAACTCAAGGATATGACCTGTGTCTTTTGGAGGTGATTGACCTAATTTTCCCCCTCAGTGCCCATCTCATATGTTTAAAAACTGTTTTTCAACTTTGAAGTAGCTTGCATAGATAACTGGTATTTCAAAATATTTTAATAGATGGATCCTCCTTTTAGAGATTAATTTGCATTTCTTCTTTTGAAAATTTCTTATACATATCTATGGTCCTATTTCAATTGAGTGTTTTGATTGATAATATTGTTTCCTTATACATTAAATATATTGCTATTTTCCTCATGACATTAATTTTCTTTGATATTTATTCCTTTATTCTTTGTCAAGGTATTCAAAATTATTCTCATAGTGAAACCTATCATTATGTTTTCCTGCAAGTTTTCATGCTTTAGAAAGCCATTTTAATACTAAAATTTTAATGTCTTCAAATATTTTATAACTCACCTGTGATTTCATTTTTATCATACATCATATTATATTTGACTTACACCATAAGGAGAAATGGGTTTAAATACCAACATTGTCCATTACTAGTTCAAAGATTGGATGAATTCAATGAATATAGTGATTAGTCTGTCTCACTTGTAATTGGAGGTTGGTAGTATCTAGCTCATTAGGTATTAGGTGTCTGTAGAAATTAAATTAGATAATACCTATAACAGACTTTGTCTGTAATATAGTAAATGATAAATAATTGTGAGGAAGATGTAAGCATTCATGCATCACAGAAATGTATATATGTATAAAGTATGCATAAACCAAACATCTATAACTCACAGAATATTTAAATTTATTTAAATAAATAGAAATGTAATTATTTGGATTGTTAACAGATACTTAATTTCAAAACATGTGTGAATATAGGCTTGAAAGTAAGATAATTAAAATGTTTTCTTTTGGAATATAATGGGTAATTAAGCAGTGGTAATGTATTCTGAACACAAAGAGAAATTTCCTGTACACAGAAGCTACTTTGAAGTCTAGAGTTTTAATCTTTGTTCTCTCACTCTTTTTAATGACATAATGCAATAAATAATGAATAATAACAGGGATGGCAGATAAACAAGCAAAGATAAACACAAAAATAATATAAGACAGAGTGTTCCTGTTCAATATCCTTTGAGTAGTTTCAGATTTAGATTACTTCTAGGCACCCAGGCATCTGAGCTATCACCAGGAATATCTAAATTGCTTTCTCACAGGTTCCACAAAGCACTCTCTTTACTTTATCTACTCATTTTAGATGGCACCTCATTGAATTTCTCCTAACCAATTTACTTTCTGCAAAGCTCACATTTCTCTTACAATGAAGAAATTCTTTTTCTCTACTCTTAATTTTCATGTAAAAGCAAGGGGGCTTTCTTTAAGCTTCGTTGTCAGCAGAACAGCGCAAATTTAACATTTATGTGATTCGTTTTTACTAAATAGTAGAAGGAGAAAGTATTATGCCAAGGACAATGTGGGTATTAATTTTCTTTGTAGTTTCTGCAATTACGTTAACATGTCCCCAAAGAAAACTAATATATTGATCAAAGCTAATTAGCTCTAATTTATATAAACCCATAGCATGAATTACTTATATGCTGTGGAAAACAGTCAGTGAAAATAAGCCATGGAATTTAGAATTCAGATTCATCCATCACACAAAATATCTAAAGAGTAATATGAAATAAAATGTCTAATGTTTTAAGAAAATTATTTTACTAATAATTATTATACATTGCAATTATTTTACATTGACTTTTAAATTTTATTGAAGCAGCATAGCATTATAATATTATATAGGTGTAACGTGTTCATTATTGTATATCATTATCTGTATATATAATACATTAAGTTTACCATCACCATTCTAGTTCTTCCTTCACCAAGCAATAAATCCCCTCTACCAAAATTATGTGCCCCACTTTCTCTTCTTAATTCCATTCATTTGTTTTTATTGACTGAAAACCTATATTCTGTTTGATTTAGCTTCCTTGTTTGGTTTTTTCTATATACCGCATATGATTGAAATTAGATAATGTCTCTATTTCTCCCTCTGACTTATCTCACAAAAACATAATTCCCTCAAGGTGTAGGCTCATCCCTTTTGTTGCAAATGGCAGGGTTTCACTTTTTTTTAAGATAGCTGATTAATACTCCACTGTGATATACACGTGTGTATTTGTGTGTGTGTGTGTGTGTATTCTTTATCTAGTCATCTGTCGATTGGCAGGACTTCAGTTTTATAGACAGCTGATTAATACTCCACTATACCCTTAGGTTGTGTCCAGATCTTGACTATTGTAAATAATGCTGCAATGAACATAGGGGTACATCTATCTCTTTGAATTGTTGTGTTTTTTAGGGTAACTAACCAGAAAGGAATAAATGGATTTATAGAATTTTCATTCTCAACTGTAAATTATGTTTTTAAATGTTCTGCTATATAACACACACATATTTATATTTAGTATTTTTAAAAATCTAGAAAAATAGAAATACCAAATTCACCAATACCATCATGCAAAGATAAAATGTAAGAATAGTGGTGAATCTTCCTTAAGAATGTCTCTAAATGCACATACACACACACAAGAAATGATCATTCCACTTATTCATTTTTCAATCATCTTTTTCCAAATAACACTAAAATATCAAGAATTTTTTCATTTTTATTCAAAAAGTATGTATTTTATTATCTTTTATAATTTTTGTAGTATCTGCATTATAACATGCTTCAGGTGTAAGTCATTATAAGTCAAACATGTATTTGTTACAAGTATTTATTAAGCAACTTCCATTTACTAAAGCACCATACTACTGACTTTACAAACCAAAACATAAAAGAGTAATTGCAGTTCCCCTTTAAAATTCACATTTTGTGTAGGAACATAGACAATGAACAATGAACAATGGGACAAATAACTGAAATTGCTTTTCCATGTTTTTATAAATAATAAGCCCAAGTAAGTCACCAATTTAATGCAGCAGATTGAGGTTGAAGATTTCCAGCTAAGGACATATGAAGCATAACCACCCTTAAATCCTTGAACAAATGTCTAGAAATCATATTATGAGTAATAATAAAATCATTGTTTTATACCTTATTTTGTGATGAATCATTAGCAATTATTAAAAGAAACAAAAAACTGTAATATAACAAAATAAAACAATATTACATCATAGAATATAATTTCACATAGAGGGATTATTCATCTTTTCTAAGCAAATATAATTTGATGGAATGTCCAGAGTTATTCTCCACACATTATTGAATCATAAATGAATTTTGACTATTAAATGAAGTCAATTATGCTACTCTATTCTTATTGCTAAGAAAGTAAACACTACTCTTGGGTTTCCTGTTAATGTTTCTTCAACCATCAGCTGTGATGTAATTTATAATCTATTACGCGATTGTCAAACTGAAAATCTTGAGAGCAAGTTTTGAAGATTTTGTGAAATTATTCCCAGAAATTCATAAATAAAATTGAATAAGTATACCTGAAATGTGGCAAAATTATGTATGATATTATGTTCTCAATTGGAATGCATTATATTATTCTTTTTCCTGTCATATTCTTTAAGAATATTGGAACTAGCTACAACTCCAATGCTATCCTATTCTTCAGTTATAAATTCTTAATACTTGATAAATATAAATACACAGATAAATTTATTTTACAAGGAAATGAATTCACATAACAAGTGAATGAGGCTTAGAAGATAATTCTTTCCCAATCGAACCTACATATGAGAATGTAGCTTGGCCAGTGCAGTGATTGTGAGTTCCTTGAGCAAAGGACATAGCGAATCTGTACCCAGAAGCCTGTCCCATGGAAACTGAGAAATGTGCATTATTTTAAACCACTAAATTTCTGGCAATTTGTAATCAATAATGGAAAGCTAACAAAAGGCATCACATTTGCATACATCAATGCTGTTCAATAAAAAGAAAATATGAACCAGTGTTACTTTAAAACAAGAATTGTATTCATATATTATGCATATATGTATGCTATTCTTTATCAATCTCTTTGTATAATATATAACAAATATTCTAGGTAAGTAGCATAATTTTTATAATTCATATATCCTATTAAATATTGATATTTTATCTTACCCAATAGTGAAATATTTTCACCTAAATACATAATAAAATAAAAATTTAATTTTAGTTTAATAATTTATTCAATATTTTGTATTTAATAATTTATTAATATAAAATAATGATAGATGTTTTTATGTTGTTTTCAATACTTCAATCAGAAACATTTGATCTGCACTTAAATTTTACAAAAGTTATAACTGAAAAAAATTGAATAAGTTATGCTTGACTTACCTTAAGTTGTTCACATTATACCTAAAATTGTACATGTATCACTTTTTAGTTTTGTTAATTATCATTATAAAAAGTTACAAATTCTGCTCCTCACAGGTCAGAAAAGGTTTTAGCTCACAGTAGTTATTTGTAGCTAGTGGCTACTGGCTACCATATTGAGTAAAGAAGATTAGCTCACAGAGTTTGTGGGCCCATTTGTTTAGGCCCATGTCTATATTTCACATCTACATCAATGTTCCAGACTTTACGGAACCAAATCAATCATAACTAGTACTTGTTTTAAAAAAAATTGCGAGAACAACACCTCACTCACTTCATTCTGATTCACGAGATTTATAGTTGATTCATGTAATCGTGATGTAGGTGCTTTATAAATCACATTTGACAAAATAAGGGTGATGGAAAATAATGGGGACATGAGTGGGATGAGTTTGGAGATTGGATGGCCTTAATACCTATACATTATCTTTATATTATACAACCAAATCTTTTTTATCAAAAACAGGATTTTTTTAACTAAGCTCATATTTCTAGAAATAAAAAAAAAAAAAAATTGAAGAACAATATTGCATAAAGGAGAACATGCCCATATCTTATGCAAAAGAATGACATTGTGCTATAATTGGACCCATCCTTAATGGAACTATATTAATAAAAAACTCTGAATTTCACATACTATTTGGGGTATGCCCAATTAACTCTTCTTCATTTATACCTATTCAATTACTTCCTAAGTTTCAAGCTACCATAACTCAGATTGTCTCTTGAAAGTAAATGTAGAGTTTCATCCACAACCTTATGTTCTTTTCAATTTATATTTAAATCTTGGGCAATTTCAACTAAATCCCAAACTTCTGGTACTATTTATATGTTAATGACTTCTAAAACTTTATCTAAACCCATATTTCTAAATTCTACTTGTTATCATCACTTGAGTGGCTTATAGACACCTCAAACTAAATGTCTAAAATGGAACAGATTTATTTCCAATTATTCTTGATTTTTCTTTAACTTATCTCTTCCTAAATGCACTACTGTACACATAGATAAAAGTAGACTTTGAGGAGTCTAGTTAGTTGATTTTTCTCTTCTGTTTTTCTCATATCGTCATCAAAACCTAGTTTTTAATTTATTTAATGTATCTTTAGCATTTCCTTTCTATTTCTACTGTCGATGCCTTGTAATTCACACATAATTTATTTATAAATTTCCATGTTAATTTTATAACGACTTTCTTTTTCTTAATTTTGGCCCAGTATGCTTAATTCACCCTATGTTTTACCACTACATCCACATAAAATGGAACCTCCTAATTTTTAGGAAAATTTAAATCTCCCTAGAGAAATTCACAAGCCACTTATGATGCATAGACTTCACTTAACTCATTTACTTAATTTCCCTATACCTTGTACAGTGCCGCCTTCATAATATGTACTCAATAAAATGCTGGGCGAGTACTTAGGTTTTTTTTCAATAATCAGACATTTTCACACTTTTTTATTTCACTTTTCTTGTTTTTTTAAATACTTAAAATTAACCAAGAAACTTATTGGACAATGACAAATATCTGATTCTACTCCCTAAATGAAGTAATTTGCAAATGTTATTTAAATGAAGCTAATTTAAATAAGTCATATGAGAAATATATATTAACATATATTAAAAATTTTATGTTATCTATCATTTGAAAGGTAGTTCACTACAACAGAGTAGATAATATACTAAACTAAGAAATCAAAAAACAAAGGTTTAGGGCTAGTGTCATTGATGCCAGAGACATTAATAATTCTATTCTTAAATGTGAATATAGCTTCCACTGGAAACCTTCATCAAGTTTTATATATGTATATATATTTAATATAAAACTATTTAGTTTCTTGAAATGTTATAGAGATGAAATAAAATGTATATATGAACAATAGAGGAAACTTTTTTTGACTATTGTGAATAAATGCCAGCATTTACAAATAGCATATGAAGAATTTACTACTACTCAGCCTGAACACTTTCTCATTTAGCATCATTAAGAAATCATCACCCACTCAAGGAACCTCAGTAATGGACAGAAATTGGTTCTTTAAAACAATGAGAAATTTTAAAAGGCAAAACTGCTAACATTATTAGCTAAAATAGATTTCCTGTGAAAAAAGATAATGAGACAAATATGGATATCATATACAAATAAAAGTTGGACAGCCACATGCAAAAGAATGAAACAAGATGACTATTTAGCATCATATCAAAAAGATTAATTCTATGTGGATTGACATATATAAAATCTGAAATCATGAAGTTTATAGAAAATACAAGCAAAAACATATGTGACATGCTCATTGATGTCAGAGTTAAAAATGTATGTGAACTTGACTCCAGTGATTGGAAAAAAAAAAGCATATAAAGAAATTAGATTACATCAAACTAAAAAGCTTCTGCAGAGTAGAACAAAGAAACTATCATCAGAACAAGAAGACATCCTCTGAATTGGAAAAGATTTTTACATTGTGCATCCATTGTAGAGTTATTATGCAAGATAAGTAAAGGATGCATCAAATTAGATAACAAATGAAATATCAAATAATCCAATTAAAAAGTCAGGGCATGTGAATGGACAATTCTAAAAAAGACATAAAAATGGTCAACAAAAGATGGCCAACAGACACACATAAAGTTGTTGACCATTTCTCATTATTGGAAAAATGTAAATAAAAAAAAATTATATATCACCTCACACCTGTGAGAATGGCTATTATCCAATAGACTGACTGGAAACAACGGTATCAGACAAGATATGGAGAAAGGGAAACCTTATACAGTTTCGGTGAGGGTGACAACTGGTGCAGTAATTATGGAAACCATATAGATATTCTTCAAAAGAGTGAAAATAGAAATAATGATCTCATTATTCCACATCTTCAGATTTACCTGAAAAACACAAAAAAACACTACATGAGAGAGATATATACATATCTCAATGTTTATTGGAACATAATTTGTGATAGACAGGCTTGTAAACAACCTAAATTCCCAGAGATGACTAAATTATTAGTGCATATGGAGCAAAACAATGGAATAGTTCTCAGCTATAAAAAATATAAATCCTACCACTTGAAAATGGATGATCTAGTGAGCATTATGCTTAATAAGTCTGTATGATTTCACTACTATGTGAGATAGAGAGAAACCAAACAAATTTATGAACTAGTAGATCAAATTAATGGTCATTAGATGGGACATAGGAAATGGGGCAGAAAAATTTAGTAAGTGGGACAATTATATAGTGAAGAATAAAATTGGACTTTTATTGGTAAATTTATTTTAGTGTATATGTTAATTTATGTTGGTGAAAATCTAAAATTTATATAATCTAATAAAATTACTTCAATATAAAATATTTGATATACTTATCAACACAATATAATGCATCTAAAATTATAAGAACACATAGTAGATTGCAATTTTGTCAAATTATTGTCTAATATTTTATATTGATATTCCATTATTCCATCTTGTTATTTTATTCTCTTTCTGGAAAAATCACTATCCAGGAGAAACAATAAGCAATGAGACTTTGCAATCATTGACTAAATTTTAACATTTCAGAGACTCAAAAGCTAAATTTTGCAAGAATTTCAAAACACAGAGTGCGAATTTCTGAAGCATTAGTCAAAATACTGTAATTTGTCAACAGAGAACTCTGCTTTGATTTATATTGAAGTCAGAGAATCTGTCTTCTTTCCTAAAGAGTCAGTGAGGATTTTTTTTTTTCTTTCTTGCAGCTGTGCTATTCCCATTAGTCCTTTGGATAGAAGAAGAAGATAATTACGTAAACCTGGGGGGAAATAATGTTAGAATTTCTATACCAGTTGAATAAAGGTGAAATAAATAATATAAAAAGAGACTTCTGTTATTCATGTATTTATTTCTGCAACATTATGAGTACTGAGAGAAAAAACTTCATATGCACAATATTTTGTCTGTATGATAAAAGTATTTCCAATTTAGTAGAATTTTGTCATGGTATATGTTATAGTTGTTTATAAGCTTTTTAAAAATTTTTATGACTAAAGGCAAGTGATGTTATTTTTTAAGATTTAATAATTAAGTATTTAATTTTCAAATAGCAATATGCATTTTAAAAATTGAGATTTGTAAAATTGGGGTAAATATATTTAAATATTGCATCAAAAATACAGAATCACATTTTAGTAATATTTAATAATATAAATTTTATGATTGTACATATTGTATCTGTAAATCTGTAATATATGTTAAAATCTCAAGTATTAGTAGTTTTAAATTATAATTGTTCCCTTCAAATCACTGTAGTTTATGTATCCATTTCTTCATATCAAAGTAAAAAATTCTCATACAAATTATAAATAGATTTATAGTGAGATTGACTTCTCCATAAAGGTCATGAAACCAGTCTATGCATGAATGGATTGAGTTTGGGAAGTATCAGTTTATAAAATAAGCTTAGATTACATAATAGAGAGTCATCACAAAAGGTAGCAGGGGTTAGAAAAGAAAACAGTTAGACATCATTAAATCAATACATACTAGATACTATGCCAAATATTATGAACTTGTATCTAAGTGAGTAATATAAGAATCAGTGTCTTAAAAGTAATGCAAGATTTTATAATATATGCTATGTTATATAAAATGTATATTAATTCATTGGAGTGACATTCCAGATGTGGGTGTCAATGAAAAAGAAGTTCAGGAGAAATGAACAGAGTTCAAATGTGAGTAGCCAGGGGGAAGGACAGACAAAAGACATAGAAGAAGATGTTCTGGGTAAAATTAAAAAGTGAAGTAAAACATGACACAGGAAAGAGGCTATATGAAATAAGGGGAATCTAGACTACATTTGAGGAGAATGTCAAAAATTAAAGAAAAGTTTTCAGTTATCTGTTTGTGAAAAGTTCCCAGTGTTGCTTTAATAAGCTTGAAGTTTATTCTAAAAGAAGAGTGATTCACCAAAGTTTTAAGCAGGAAATGATCAGTGATGTTTAGACTTTGAGATAGCAAATAGTATATTACTTAAAAGAGTTGAACACATATAAATATGAAATAAACAATTCCTAGTATTTTAAAAGCATTTTGACTAATGAGGTAACAGATGCTATAAATGTGTTGCAAAGTAGCCAACGAGATTAGAAGAGATACACCAGAGTTAAAGAGAATTTAGGAGGAGTTTATTAGCTGGTGGCTGTAAGGGGGAAAGCATCCATCCAAATCATACAGCCCAAAACTTCATTTTTGCTGGGTTACTCTGTAAATCACAAAGCCCTGAGGGCCCCGTGCTTTGTAGATAATCCTCTGGCAGTGAACAGAAACCTTAGACCTGCCCGGTAAAACCATGCCTGGAGGGGTTTCTGTTAATCTGCTGAGATCTAAGAACTTAAATGTCAAACAAGATAGCTTAAGATGTTTAGGGTGTAACCTCTGCTTCTGTAAACCACTTACATTTAGGGTGTGGCCTCTACTTTTGTAAACCACTTATGATAATCACTTATTAAATTTATGCACATACCCGGGGACACCCGGAAAGGAAAAAAAAACCTAAGGTATAAATACCCTGTGCTATTTGGGTTTGGGGCTATATGATTTGGGTCTGTTTTCCCCGTACAGCCGTTAGCTAATAAACTCCTCTTAAATTCTCTTTAACTCTGGTATGCCTCTCTGATCTTGTCTATTTTGGAACACTTGCAGCTCTGTAAAATAGCCTGGTCCAAAAAGAAAGTTCATCACTGGTTTCCTACAAAAAGCACAGAGCTCTAACACAGACTTCAGAAGAGCTCAAAGAAAATCACAGTCCTGCAGCTGCCTGGGGCTGTTGCTAAAAAGCTTTGCATATCTACAAAGTATGCTGCAAGTGCTCCATCCTCAGGCCGGAGGGTCTATAAGCCACTCCTTGTTGGGGCTGCAACCAGACAGAAGACTGAGAGAACTACTGGAGGGCAGGTGAGCTTTTCCGCTGCTGTTTTCCAAAGATACCAGGAGATTCCAAACAACCTCTCACAAGTGGCCTCTGCTAGGACTGTAACCTGCTTGTGGTCTGGCTCTCTCTTTTTGTGTCGTGGTTTTCATATCTGTGACTGGGGGAAGCTTCTGCATTTCATACCCAAATCCAGAAGCTGTAGGCTGGCTTTCAAGTCAAAACAGAGAGTTAGCTTTAGAGTTCCATCA
Organism: Solenodon paradoxus; assembly: GCA_004363575.1. Classification (NCBI taxonomy): domain Eukaryota; kingdom Metazoa; phylum Chordata; class Mammalia; order Eulipotyphla; family Solenodontidae; genus Solenodon; species Solenodon paradoxus. Next base: position 390,094 of record RJWH01000011.1, read on the forward strand.
ATACTGATTGGTATAGAGATCACACAACAAAAGACAGAGCAGCATCCCAGTCCAACACCAGAGGCCTATAGTCTGCAACCTGACTCCATGACACAGGTTATTACATCAGTACAGGAAAGAAAGTCATTTAGCCTAACCCAAAAAAGAAACACAGAGCACCAAACAAAATGAAGAGAGAAACATTCTCTGATGATGGACCAAAACAAAACTACAAGGGAAAATCTGACTGCAGCAGATTAAATAACTCCCTAAAGAAGTCTTTGAAGCAATAATTTTATAATACTGAAATCAAGAGAACAATGAAGGAACTATAAGAGAAATACAGCAGATAGAAAAAAAAATGAGGCAGTTCGAAGCAGATTTTATTGAGCTCTATAGGCCAGAAGTTATTTTCAAAGTGTTGAAGGAAAAGAATTTCTAACCAAGAATACGCTACCATATAAGTGATCACTTAGAATTAAGGAGCTATAGAGAGATTTACCAAAAAAAAAAAAAAAAGTTAAAAGTATCAATAACTAAACCAGATTTATAAGGACAACTAAAGGAATTTATTTAAAGTGAAAGAAAAACCCACTTAGAACCAGCAAATCATCAAAAGTTTAAAATGTGGGGAAGAGGAGAGTAAACATGTGGACTGTTAGAATGAGCTTGAGACTAACTTGCTATTAATTACCATTTATAAGACTATATGTAAATGCCAGGATAATCACAAAACATAAATGCCTAAATAAATCAAAGAAGAAAAGCAAAAGGAAGAACCAAACACCATACAAATGTTTTCAAAGCACATGAGAAGAGTCGAGCAAAGATACAGTCTGCAATAATGCAGAAGGAAGCCGCACCCACAGTTTCTAGCCGCCACGGGCCAGCGGTGAAGGCCACCAAGGCATCAGGTGCCTAGCAGTCTGGACTGGCTGGAAGCTTTTGGCTAGATAAAAGGACTTTTACTTTTCACCTGAAAATGGAGCCCTGTGTGCATTTTTGTAATTATCTGAATCCTGTATGTTGCCCGTGTGAGGAATTCAAAGACAACTAACTTGGGTTCCATTTGTAATTCCTATCTAATTTACACCGCGCCCTCTCCCTTACTCTATAAAACTGTACCCCAAAATTGCATCTGGGCTCAGATTACATGCGGGCCTATGCATAATAAAGCTGCCTTTGCTGCTTCTAAAAGAGCACCCGCTTGGCTCTGTCAGTAGAGAGAGCTGTTAACAATAATATCTGGAAAATAAATAGCAAAATGACTATTAATAGTTACATATCAAAATAGCCCTAAATGTTAATGGATTGCATTATTGAATAAAAAGGTACTGAGTGCCAGTGGTCAAAGGTATTGAAAACTTTACGCAACTCTGCTGCATACAAGAAACTCACGTAAGTTTAAAAAATAAACAGACTCTGTCATAGGTAGAAAGTCCTACAATAACCCATTTTTTTTCATACAGCCATGCTTATATCAGATAAAATAAACTTACAATGAAAGAAGATAGCAAAAGACAGGGATAGATAGTACATAATTATTAAGAGATCAATACAGAAAGAAGGCATTATCTTATTAATGTATATACAATGGGACACCAACATACAAAAAGCAATTGTTAACAGGAAAAAAATAGAGATATTGACAGCAATACAATAACAGTAGGAAGCTTCAACAACCCACTTGCACAACAGACAGATCAACCAGACAGATAATTAACGGAAGCAACAGCTTTAAATAAAAAATTAGAACAGATGGTTTTAATTGACATTTGCCAAGTTCTTCACCTAACAAATACAGAATTCATATTTTTCTTAGGAGCTCATAGAACATTCTCAAGCAATAGTCCACATGTTAAGAAACAAACCACGTGTCAACCAATTTGCAAAGATTGAACTTGATAGGATTAAAATATGATACCCCAAGATTCTCAGAATTGTTCTCCTGTACATGCCCCACTATAACATGAAGAAAGAAAGACAGTGAAGGACAACAGCTCAAAGGCAATGGAGAAGCTTTTATTTTTCTAAACCTTTAGTCATTCAATGCAAAAAGAGAAGTCATCTGCCACTCACTGTGTCTCCACCCTTCTCCTTATTCAGAAACACTGTTTTGTCCCTATTCTCTAGAATAATATACAAAGGGGAGTTATCTTTATTTTAGAGTAAATCTAAGGGAAATTATTACTTCTTGCCATGTGGAGACCCCCTTCCTTGCTCCCCTGATATCTCTATGACTCTGCTCAAGATATAATGTACTTGTGCCCCAGCAACCTCAGAATTTATTGCCACATAAATTCTCCACAGTATGTTCTATTAAATCTCGGCTTTTCTCTTACTAATTGTGCCTATATTAATTTGTTCATTGGTCCAGCCTGTGAACAACTTCAGATAAACAGGGGAGCTTCTCCTTTGACACCCACAAAACCAAACAAACAAAAAAACCAACAAGATCATAAATATAAAGAACAGATTGACAGTTTAGGGTTGGAGTTTGAGCAAAATGGGCACAGGAAGTCAAAAGATACAAGTTTCTAGTTATAAAAATATGTATCATGGGGATGTAAATTACATGGTGACTATAGCTAATACATCTTATTTGAACTATTGCCAAATGAATATATCTTTCTCAGAAAAAGAAAAATCTTCCCAACTATTTATGATAGTGCAAGTTAACTAATCTTATTGTGGTGAACATTTTTCAATAAATGCAAATGTCAAATCATCATGTTTTATAACTGAAACTAATATAATACTGTGTGTTGATTATACAGTAAAACAAAACAATTATGTTATAGAAATAAACCAGTCTGTTTTTTGAACTGATAGACCTCAGATCAATGCAAAAAAAAGTTGAGATTTAATTTCTATATAAATATTAATGCTCAAGTATATATGAACACTTGCTATATGATAATAGTAGCACTACAAAAAGAGAAATACAAAATTGATTAGAAAATGGATCTGGAAAACTGAATTTTTATATGGAAAATTAAAATGAAATTTGGATTGCACCATATATAAAGATTTAAAAAAAGGGGAATAGAAATGATGCAGGAGAAAAATATTTATATCCTGGTATAATGGAGAATGTATTAAAAAACACAAATAAAGATTTCTGATAAAAGAACACCTAGTCAAGAAGACATTTTCAGTGTTTCTGGGGACATGTAGTACCCATTACTTGGGGAATGGTCAGGTAAAATGAGCTAAATTCATGCATTGGAGTGAATGCAATGAAATTCTGCCACAAATATAAAGCAACAGATAGCTAAAATTGTTGAATCAGAAAAACTAAAACTAAGAATAAAATAATGTTGACCCTTCTTATTTGAAAATATACAAGCAAGAACAATGGCACAGCATATTTTTCAAAGATACACATAATTTAAGAACATATATTAAATATTTTAAAGTACATGCCTTTGGAGTGGTGCTGGTAAGGATGGGGAAATAAACTAGAGAAGAATTTGCATGGAACATGATGACAAATGAGCTGGAAGAATACAGGTCCTGAACTACAACTCTACCTTTTTTAAAAAATAGAAATGTACACAATATATTGCAGAAAGATTCATTCCCCTTAAAGAGGATGATAATACAATATTGTAACATTTTTCTAGTATAGTATTACAGATTAATATTGATATTATTATTATTAATAATAATATTATTATTCATTGTAAACTTATTATAATCATTTCACCTACATAAAAAGGGTAAGTGGTAATTCCCATTATTCATTGCATATAGATGAATATGGATTCTACAGAAAATAGGATAAAGTCATATTTATTCTAAGTGGAGGATGATCTCCGCAGTAGAAAACAGTATCTTCTCCTATTGTATATAACAGAAAGTGATTTTCTCACAGATAGAATGTAGTCACCAAACAGAACAGACATTGAATACTCAAGATTTAAAAAATAAAGTTCTGTGTCATCTGTTGATCATTTTCACTAATCATAAACCATTGAGATAACTTAAAAGGCATTATCATTGAATATAAAATCTTCCACAGATATAAACTGATGATACTGTAATACTTAAAGACAAATCTTTAAGTGTTCTTGTGCAAGATCATAATTAGTGTAAGTTTTGGAAATAAAAAGACATGCAAAAAGCACAGAACTGTAATCCTCAGAGAAACTTCAGACATGGAATGCTCCTTTAAAGATATTAACCGAGCTTATTTCTTTTAATGGGGAGATACTGAAGACATATCAGAGCACAGTCTGTGTTCTTTTATCCTTTCAAAGTCTGTGATTATTACACTCATGTCAATTGTAAATAATTATCACCACTGATGGGGTATTCAATGAGTGATATTTAAAAAAAATTCTCCTTTCTCTTCAGTAATTTCAGAGTAAAATGAACACACACACAAATACACACATAAATAATAATAATAAATAATACTATACTAATATACTACTTAGAAGCTTAATCTTTATTGATATTTCTTGGCAATCATTGCAAAGGTTTATACTGGTAGAATAAGCTAAGAAAAAAAAAGTCACAAAAAATCCTTGCCTGTAAATAAGGCAAAACAATATCCTCAAATAAAAAGACCTTCAATTAAACAAATGTCATATGAATCTCCATTGTTTAACTTCTAAATATTCTCGATACTTTTTAAATTTCCTTTATCTTCATGTAAATGTTACTTTGCATTTTATAAAAACTTTACAAATCAATAATCAAAGATACTTATATTTAAAATATGCATTTATTGTGTGCTTAATACTATCTTGTATAATTTTACCATTTTATATAATTATGAAACTAAAAGTGTTAGTTGAAAACAAAAGTCTTGAGAATACGTTTGTAGGTGACTTTCCCATTTTAATCTATTTATCTAGCTATGTTAAGTTATAATTTTAATTTAAAGAAGAACATTTACATAGCCTAAAAGCCAAAAATAAAATAAGATATATAATTTATAATTCTACTTTGTGCATGATCTTCTTTCTGTTATTTTCTCCATCCTCTGTTGCCTATCCATTACCTGATCCTATTCTCCTTCAGCTTAGTGTCTATATGCCCATTCCCTTACCACTACAGTAAAATTTATTTTTATATTTTGATAGCTTTCTTCCTTATATCTTATGCACATAAAATCACTCATATACACCATTTTACACAAACTATGTGGGTTTATTACACATACTTCCCTGTTCCTCATTTTTTAGCAGTATTGTATCTTGGAGACCTTTCCCTATCATATAGCCAGTTCCTTCTTTTTTTAAAATTTCTTCATGGTATTTGGTTGTATTATAACTTATTCAACAAATCTCTTGGTCAATGACAATTTGAGATAACATCACTTGAATGTTCTGACAAAGATTGCCACTGACTGAATTTGTGCTAATTCCCTGAAGTGTTTTTTTGGCGGGTTTAGAAATCACTCACATGATTATTTTATTTTTCAATTTAACCTAGACTTTGGTCCCTAGTTATTTGGTTAAACACTAATATAAGGTATTATTACATGTGATTAACAATTTAATCAGTTGATTTTGAATAGAGTAGTTTACTTGTAATGAGTAAATTGGACTTCATCAAATCAGTGGATCAGCAGAAGTCCTTAAAAACAAAGTCTGAGGAACAGTCCATTCTTTCTGGAATTTCCAGACTGCCAGTCTGCCCTATAGATTTCAGACTTATCTTCCCCAAAAATACATTCGACAATTCCTTAGAATAAATCTGTTCATTTTTTTCATTCCATATATCTCAATGGTCTGTTTCTCTGGAGACTTCTGCTGAATAGGGTATCTGAAACAGTATTGGGCTTGCTAATACTTTTCTATTCTCCAGTTTTTCATTCAAGTTAATATAACAATATATCCTTGGTCCTTCGTTGTTTTCAAAACTATCAGATTAGTGGAACTGTTTTATGCATTACTATGCATAAAATTTTAAAAATATATTTTTGTCAAAACAATGAGTCTTAGAGAAGGATAATAAGTGATATTTGTATTTCCTAGACTCCAAGGCTTGCCTGATACACCAATACACCTTCATGAACTCTACAACTTTCTAAAGGAGAAACATAAACTGCTATCTATGTGCTTTATCACAAACTGTGCTTAATTCATTCATTCCTTTTTGCCCTCTAAAGCTTTCATAACCTGCATTTTAGCTGTCTGAGGCACAAAGGGGAACAGATTTTTTGGATGGATTATAGCTCTTGGAAATGATATTTCCAAAGGGAAACTGATATGGAAGCACATAAGAAATTACTTAAAAATGATAGCAGTGACTGGTATCTAGGATTCTGGTTGTATGTGTAGAATTATGTAGGTATTGACTGAGGTTTTTATCTAATCTCTTGAAATGTATGTATTATGGTAAACTAATGAAATATTAATAAAAAACTGATTAAGTAAAGAGCTTCATTCAAAGCTCATCTAAAAAATCAAATACATGTAGTTCAATACAATTTCTGGAAATCATTTGAAGACTTCGTGAATTTGTTAACATAACACAAAATATAATAGGGCCTCCCGGTATCATTTTATAGTAGTTCAGTTTCTTTGCTCTTAAAGAGGGAGGGGACTAGATTATAAACTAACTTATCTTTTAATTACAATCATTTGATTATCTGTTCTTCTGTTTCACAGGTTGTGCATATCCCAAGAGTATCTGAAAAGGGAAATATTACAGTAGATAAAACTTCTCTTTCAGAAAGAAGAATAATATATTTCAAAGACAAGAAATACGATTTATAGTAAAATCAAAGAATAAAAAAGATATGCAGTAAAAGCTTTATTTTACTTTATTTACATTTACACCAAATTTTAAGTGTTTAAAATACTTTGTGAATGTCTGTAACTGAAATACAAAATAAAAAATATTAGTCACAATGGGCACATTGTTAGTCTTATATAGCATTGCCCTGGTAGCTTTGAAGACAAAAATTATAAAAGCTTTGGATTGCATGGAAGTAGCAAACCCTCCTGTCATTTGCATTAGAAACACTTCAACTCTTTATGCTGTAACTAGAACAATAGTTTTATATGGTTGGAGGTACACAAGGTTCATGTGTTTCTTTGTCAGGTATGAACTTAATTTTTGATATAAGAAGAAACTTGAATCCCTAATGAATATGTTATTTTTTATGTTTTAATAAAAATTATTGGATATATTATATAATTTTAATTATAGAACAAAATAATATATGACATTCTTGTGTTTATAACTGTAAGAGAAATATATCTGACTTTTATTTAAAATTTTGAATCAGCTAAATATAAAGATAATGAAAAAATGAAATGGTTATGTTTTATTCAAAGTTGATAAGAGCAATATAATATATTTGAAAATATTTGAAACTCATACATTTGTATTTGTATATTATTCATTTGCTTTGATCAAATTTCTTTCTATATATCTAACTAATTGATTTTTTAATAAGGTAAGTAAATTATTTAGGGTCCAAAGTTATTTGTGAGTTGGCAGATGTTAAAGTTTAATCTATTAATAGTGCAATTCTCTTTCTTCTTATATTTCTTTATTAATGATATTGATACTAAAAATTAAGTTAAAATTTTGATATGCCTACACATTTCTATATAAAGAGATATTTTAAATATTATTCAATCAAAATAACAAGTTCAAATTTGGAAATTATATCAACTTAAAGAGAATAATCCTATTATTTAAGGTATAACATTAAATTGTACCTATGTAACCAGTTAGCTAAAAAATAGCTATGTCAAATTTATGACATGTTAGGAAGAACCCTCTTAAAAGTAATACTGTTCTCTACAGAATTATATTATGCTTTCTTAATTGTTAAACTGTTGGTATTTGTGTACATTTTATTGCGGTACTCTTTTTTTATTTGAAAACTATTCAGAAATCGACCTGGATATTTTGAATCAGGTTCACCACTTTATTATCAGAATGGCTACACTTTCTGTAATATTGACTGTTTTATCAGATGTTCACAACTATTGAGAAATAAATGAGAAAATGTAGAAAGAGAAATATTTCAGTTAATATTTTGACACACAACATTTCTGCTATAATTTTATTTTGTATTTATTCTAAGGCAAAACTACTTTATCATTCACACCCTCAGGCAACACAGTTATGAAGTTTCTAGCTTCAGAATTCAAATAAACAAGTAAAACCAGATGTAAAATTAGCTTATATTATTATTATTCAGTTTTCAAAATTGTTTTAACATGGTCAGAATAAATAATTGTAAAATAGACCAAATGATTAAAATGCATCAAAATTATTAATTAATACTTTTAACACACAAAAGATTTTTTTTACCAAATGAAAAATGTTCAAAATTAGTACAGTTCATGATCTAAAAGTTTTTATTGTTCAAATATATATAGATTTTATTAAAGGTATATGATCTAAAGCTATTAATAAATGCAAAGTAACTCATTTGTTTGTAATTATCAATCACTGCCAAATTCAAACTCCAATTGTTTTATATTGTATCATCATATTGCTAATAATAGCATTTTAAAGTAAGAGTTATTATCTTAGAGTAATGTTAGTTACAGCTAACTGGAGGGAAAGGCATAGATTTCTCCTATCTTTTCACCTCCCCATGAACAGCCATGTTTATCAACATTCTTCTCAGTGATTCATTCATTTCAACTGATGAACCTATATTGATAACTAATAATCTACCAAATCTATAGTCTATCTTAAGGTATCACTCTTGATGTTGCATGTCCTATGAATTTGGACACATCTGAAATAACATTCATCATTATCATACAGATTATTTTCACTACCATAATAATCCTCTGTGCTCTACATATTTGTCACTATTATACAACTCCCCACTCCTGCTCCAACAACCCCTGATTTTCTTACTGTCTCCATAGTTTGGCTTTTCCTAGTTGAAATTATACAGTATGTAGTTGGTGTTTTTTTTTTTTTGGTCAGCTCTGCCCATTTCATTTAATAACATACATTTAAAATATCTCCATATCTTTTCATGACATGATGGTTTATTGTATTTTAGCATTAGATGACATTTCATAGTCTGGCTCTACCACAATTTATCTCTTCATAATTAAATGATATCTTGCTGCTCCTGAGTTTAGGCATTTATGAATAAAGTTATTAAACATTAACTTGTGCATATATTTGTATAGATATAAGTTTTCAACTCCTTTGAGTAAATATCAAGTATCAAGGAGCATAACTGCTGTGTCATAGGGTAAAACTATCTTTAATTAGAAGGACATCACAAACTGTTATCCAAAATGGCTGTATCATTCTGCATCTCTACTAGCAGTGAATGGAAGTTTCTAATGCTCCTCATCTTGATTGGCATTTAGTGGTGCCAGTGTTCTGAATTTTTGTTATTCTCATAAATGTGTCGTAGAATCTCACTGTTGTTTAAGATTGCATTTCCCTGATGACGTAATGTAGAGCCTCTTTTCATATGTTACTTTACTATCTCAATGTTTTTTCTGGTAACATTTCTTTTAAGGATTTTGGCTCATTTTTTGTCAATTAGTCTGATTTATTATTATTGAATTTTAAAAGGTCTTTGCACAGTTTAGATAACAGTTCTTTATCAAACGTGCAAATATTTTCTTTCACTTTGAGACTTGTCTGCTCATTCTCTTGGCATTTTCTTTTACAAAAAATTAAAAACAAATTATACCAAGTATAGCATCTTAGATATTTATTTCATGGATCATGTGTTTTGGTGTTGAACCTAAAACATCATTGGCATGCTTAATATCATCTAGGTTTTCTGCTATGTTATCTTCTAGGAATCCTATTCTGCATTTGCATTTAATTCTGTGATCCGTTTTGAGTTTTTTCCAAAGGAAATGAGTCTGTGTCTAGATTTTCTTTTGCATGTGGATGTCTAGATGTTCCAGCATAATTTGCTGAAAAGATGATCTTTGCTCTATTGTATTTCCTTGCTTGTGCTGGTGCTCAGAAAATCTTGTTAATTTAGTGATTAATAAGCTCATGTATTTTCCATGACTGGAAATTCAAATATAAGGCAAAGTTCCTCTACTTTCTCTTCTTACCACTAAGAGATACAGTTTTTCTTAGTTTTCTAGCATTAAAGTCTCAACTTTGGAAAAATAATACCCTTTGTTTGTTAATAAACTCTTCATAATTCCTTCACAAATAGGAAAAAAAGAGATGGTTAACTCATAATCATGAAGAACAACTCATTGCCGACCACATTTGATCTGACAAAAGAACTATCATTCAAGTAGTAGTCAGTCAGTGACTTAATCATAGAGACATTATCGGCTGTGTATTGTTAGAACTATAAATGAAGTAGAAAATCTGATTCTTCCTCTCAATAATCTTGCCAAGTATGGCTTTTTTATCATTGAAATTCTAAAAAAATCATATTTATATGAACACAAAATTTTAATACCAGAACTTAGAGTTTGATTGCATTTTAGTTCAATCATCTTATATTTTTAATTTTTGAAGTTATTTTCATCCATTTATTAGAAATCTGTTAAACATACATTTTGTTCATTAAAGGAATAAGGACTATGGGTAATATCAATGATGATTAGAAGCCATTTTAATTTTCATGTTTTTTTTGCTTTATTTCTCTAGATACCATAAATAAAATAAAGCAGTGCTTTTCTTTTCCATTTGATTTATTTCACTAAATATAAAAAATGACTAGAGAAAATAAAAATGAACTTTAGACTAAAATAGAACTTACATCTTTATAGGCTGTTTAGAAATGAAGACATAAACTCAAAATGTAGCTAATTATTACCTCCTCTTTTATCAGTACATTTTTTGAGATACTATCATAAAAGGGAGATTAGTATTAAGCAAGGCCTTCAAGTGGCAATAAATTTTCCAACTGAGTCATCATTTCTAAGGCATTTGAACCACTGCAATTCTATAGATCTTACAGAATATGTAAAATCACTTGGCCCTTGGCATTAACCTTTGCTAAATGAATAGACACTGTTTTCTACAGAGAGGAACAAATGGGAAGATTATTGATTAAATACCCCATTTACTTGATCTGAAATACTTGCTGAACTCACTTCTTGTTTGCAGTTCCAGAGGGAGAAAATCAGAGTTGCTGAGTCTCAAGAGAATAAGTGTAAATCAGAGCATTGTTTTTTTCCTGCATTTTTCCCTTTCAATCAATAATTGGCAGCCTTGATCAGTCATGAGTCTGAATTGCCAGTTTAGGCCTGTTTATCATTTAAGGTGAGAGGTCATAGTTCTATGGCTAATATTTCAGTTCTAAGTAGGAATTGTTTTCTTATTGCAATACCTATTGATAAAAAGAAAATAAATACATAAGATAATCTTATTTTCATTAAAATTACTCTCAAAATCTTAAAACACCTGCTTTAGGAACGAGTCCTCTAGAACCCAATAATAATGATTTTTATGACTAAAACTGTTATGCACAGCTTTGTAAAAGTCATATTGTGAATATTTGTTTTCTTTTTTCTTCCAAAAATACCTGAGTGAAACTGATGGGTCATAAGATAGGTGTATAATTAACTTTATCGAAAACTCATAAATACCTTTCCAAAGAGACTCTGTAATGCAAAACCCCATCAGTAATGTTTAAGAGTTTCAGATGCTCCACATCCTCATCAGTTTTTTAATTATAAATTATGTTTTCAGTCTTTTAATTGTAGCCTTTTCAGTGATTGAATCTTATTTCTTCATGATATCTTTTGACAAGCATAAGTTTTCACTTTTATGAGGTCCAACTTGTTAGGTATATCATCTATGGTTTAAAAAAAAAGTAGAAAACATGGCATTGAATCCATATGGAACATAGTTGTTCTAGTCAATGCCGAGCTCCCAGGCAATAGGACTATAAACTGTCAGATGTGATTGAGCTGACATGTTTCAACTCAACTGAATCACCAATTGATGGCAGACTCACCCCATAAACTATGGCTAAACACAGTCAACCCACAAGATTTTAAGAGATAATAAAATAATCTATGTTTTAAGCCATTAGGTATGTTGTTTATATTTAAATAAATATGATATAGTATTAATGTATGGCTAAAAACAGATTTTTCTGATAAAATGCATTGTCAGATTTAGAGAACAGCTATATCATAATCCAAGCTTGAAAGTGATATTAATTAAAATTCACAACTGAAAGCATGAATTTTCCAGAAGATTAGATATAGCTAAAGATACAACTGGTAAACACAAAGGCCAAATTAAATAAATTTATCAGAAGATGACATAGAATATTAGAAACTGTAAACAAAAAGGGAAGATAAATGAACAAAGAGTAGGAATATCCAAAATGGATCCAATAAAAATGCAAGAAAATCAAAATCAAGACTATAGAGTAGAGGAGATATTGAGTACAAAATGGCTAAAATTATCCAGATATGATGAATCTACACTATTGGAGGTATATTATATAAAATGAGGTGAAGTAAAAATTCATTATACTTAGAAACTATTTCATAAAATTATAGAATACCTAAGACAAGCAGACTGTTTCAAAACAACTAAAGGGAAAAATGGCAAAATATTTATACTGAAATGATAAGAACATCAGCTAAATTCTTTCTGAAGCCATCAACAACAGAATTAGAAGTCAGAAAGTAAATTTTTAGTAGGAAATATTCATTAGCCTGGATATTGTAAGAAAATTAAATTCTGAATCAAGCAAATATTTGAGATCAAAAACAATAGAACGAGGTGGCAAACTTAATGTATTATGTATGTATGTATGTTGATTTATAATGACGCACAGCTTAAACCTATACAATGTTGTAATGCGAGATTTCTTCAATTCAAACAAGAAAAAGAAAAGGAAATAGAATATATACCATAGAAATTAATTTTAAAAAATCAAATGAGGGAAAAAATATTGTAGTCACTCCAAAACAGACATGAAAACTTAACATTACATGTTGTGTACAGAATGCACAGACAAATAAGAGAATTTTAAAATGTAGAAGATAAAAGAACTGGGAAAAATTAAAAAGAAATTAGGTAAAGATAACTGGTCTATCTAGATTCTTGGTTATTTATTTATTTATTTTAAGGAAAGGTACAGGCAGTAGCAAAGCCAATTAGGCAGGAAGAGAGAGGAAGAAGCATCCCACTCTTTCCGGTCACTGTCCATTTTGACTGCTCCTTCCCCACTCCAACTTCACCCAGGGAGTTAAACCCAGGTCCCTGGAATGTATGTGGAATGTACTCAGAGACTGTTGTACCTTCTTTGCTAGGTCAGGAAAGCTCTCTATTACATTAATACATTTTGAGAATTATAGCATTGCTATAATAATATGCACCTATACTGATAGTTTCAATCAATTAACTTGATTCAAACATTCACTTTATTCACTAAATTCAGATAACTATGTATATATAGTTATATATGTATGTATATATAACATTATGTAGGCTTAAGGTTTGCATTATTGCATCACTATTGATATATCTTGTGTTAAGTTCACTAACAGTTCTAGTCTATTCTTTGTCATATAATTGACCTCCTTAGTCTAATTTTCTCAGTTTTTTTCCCTTTGGTAACCACTGATTCCTTCTCATAGACTATATATCTGTTTTCCTTTGATTTGGTTTACTTGTTGATTTTGTTTGCTGTGTCACATATGGTGTATATCTTCCTTCATCTGTTCTATTTCACTCAGCATAATTCCATCTATGTCCATCTATTTTGCTGCAAATGACATGCTCTGGGGAGAGAGAGAGAGAGATAGAGACAGAGAGAGAGAAGAGGAAGAAGAAAGTGGAGGAGGATTCCATTGTGCAGATAGCTAGATAGATGATAGCTATCATATCTTCTTTATTCACTCAGTTGTCAATTGGCACTTAAGTTGTCTCTTTTGCTATAGTAAATAATGCTGCAGTAAATATAGATAGTACCTATGTCTTTTCAAATTATTATTCTGGGTTTTTTGTTTGTTTTTTCTTTTGGTAAAAACTCACAAGTGGGATAGTGGAATCAGATGACATTTCTATTTTTAGTTTTTGAGGAATCTCCATCTACTTTCATAACATCTGCACCAATTTATGTTCCTGTCAAAAATGTGCAAGAGTGAAAAGTTTCAATACAATTAAGCTGAAAGTGTCCATTTCTCCAAAGGAAAGAAAAATGACTAATGCTTGACATTATATTTAAAAAGGCTTCTTCTACAGATATGCAGATCGAGTCAATTAAAAACTAGTAATAATATTATAAACAGCACAATTAAGAAGCTTAACATAGTGTACTCAGCAAATGGCATATACATATATTTCCAAATATAGATATAATTTTTAAAAATGAATAATTCTTAAGCTATGAAGTAAACTTTAAAAATTTTGAAGTTTATAGACTAATAGCACTAATTTTAAATATGAAGAATGAACAAAAGTAATTGTAAAACTAATATACAATTCACAGGGAAAATGTTCAATATGCTAAATTGATTGGTTCTATGTACTATATTTTACTTTTTACTAGAGTTCTATGTGTTTATAATAAATATGTTTCAGGAGAATGAATTCACTCCATCAACATATATGTCACACCTCATCCACCATCAGGGTTCTAGTGCCATTCACTTCATTATTTTTAATCACCAACCCTGTTTTTCCTCCACCATGCCCTTCTATCCTCTGGTAACAACTGTTTTGATTTCAAAATCAAAGATAATTTTGTTCTGCTTATTTAGTCCATTTCATTTCTTTATATTTCACATATAAGTAGAATCATCAAGTATTGTTTTTTTTCCTTTCTAATTTCACTTAGGTATTGCAAAAGGCAAGATTACTATGTGTACTTCCTGAATGATTAGAAATAACATTTTTTTAATTATCAATTTTTGTACCATTAAAACCCAAAAAGTGATACTTCCTGGTGGAATAATAGTTAGGTCAGCTGTCTCTGGCTGGGCACAGTACACACACATTCCAGAGATCTGTGTTCACATCCTGGGGCTGAGAAAAACAACGAAGATGAACAACAAAATAAAAAAAATAGAAATAATTACATCTTTCTTCTTGCCTGTCTGTCTCTACTTGGCTTCATTCTTGTCAGAAACATGGAATAAAAAAATACAGAGAAACTGGGAGATGTCTACCAGCCTCTAGATTGCAGATGATGTGACTTTAATTAGAGTCTTTACAAACAGATATGTCAGAAAAGTTTAATGAGTGCATTGACCATATTAAAAATATTAAGTTCTCTGTATTTACTAGGGTCATTGTAATTTGTTTTGAGTAGATTAATAAAATGACTGGTTAATCTATGCTGAATTTTTTCAAGTAAAATCTAGTTTTTTAAAAGTATTTAAAATGTATAGAACAAATATAAAAGTGTGATTAATTTTTCTAATAAAACATAGAGTATAAACCAAGTCAACATTTGTATCTAAAAGCCAATATGAAAAGACTTGAGTTTACTCCCAAAGTAGATGTCGCATGTTTCAGAAATTTAAGTAGCATGTCACCCAGAAGTTGAAGGAAAATGTGCCCTGTTAGCTATTGTGGAATTTTTAATCTACTAGATTGTATTGGCTGTTTTCTGCTAATTTATTCATAGATAATAATTATAAAATGAGGGTATCAAAAGTTAAATAAATTTGAAACCAGGAGATACAAAATCACAAAATACAAAGTGGCTGAAAATGGTAAATGTGGCTAATTTCTTGTACTAGGCACAGAGTTAGCAAATTGTATAATAAACATATATTTAGACTGACACATATTTAAGCCATGGAGATGGAAATTATCTTGCCTCTGACAAGTTAAGCCATAAAGATGACATTCTACTAAAAACAAAAAACCAGAAAGTAGGTTGAGGGCTAATATTAAATAGAGGTATGAAGACCAGAGGTTGGAAATTATGGCAACTATCTCTGCATTCTGACTACCACACAAACAAAGGAACCTGGGATCATCTTGGCACTAACTGAGCTAATTTCTGATTTATTTTGTATTGATATTTACCAATACTGAGACAGAGAATTCAGTTTCTATTTCCCACCCAGCAATCTCCTCCTAGGTCCTGTCATGTAAGTATATACCCAAATAATATAATTGTCCCTATCCACACATACACATATGATAAATGGAAGTATAAAGAAAATATCACACTGACATCAAATTTCTCTGCATTACGTATCTCTGAAAGTTGTTGCTGAAATATGTACACAATTTTAAAGGCTGAAAAAAAAAAAAGTGTCCTTGGAATTTCACACCGAGCTAGTGAATTTCTGCCTTTTGGAAAGAACAAGAGATAATGCTCTCAAGTATAAAATGGTCAGATGGAATAAGAAACTTTGAAAGGCCAAAAGAAATTTAGGAAGAAATCTTCATAAACAAGAGATAATTAAAATCAATAAATAAACAGTAGGAAAGAAGTAGGATAAAAAATGAGATCAATATAGTAAAAGAATTTAAATGGCCTTTATTTAATATGGTTACAAGCAAATAAACACTAAAAAGAATACTGAGAAGAGTACAAAGAATAGAAAATAAATTATCTGGTTTTAAAATCCAATTATGACAATTAAAACCTTTAGTAGGGATCAACAGAAACAGATTAAAGAATGATGAGTAGGGTGATTCTTTCAAATTTCAAAGTATAAAAGTATGGATTACTTACTTCAACCTTTCAAAATAATTTTTTCTAGCAATATGCTAATACTTTTCACCATAAACATTGAAATGCAAATGATATTCAACAAAAATAACCATTTTAACATTTAAATACCTTTCACAGACCTCTTCCCCTCACATTCAGTTTGGTATCCAATATTCATTTCAGTATATAATCATTCAAGTCTCTTCCTACATATTTTCTAAATTATTATGTAGGTAATTAACATGTATATACATCTATCATTATTTCTGTTGTAGCATAAGAACTCAATACTCAGTGGGAAATTGTCAGTATGAAAGTCTTCATTTTAGTGTGTAAAACATTATTATCATTATTGTCATAATCAGGAATAAAACTGATAAATGAAAAGAGAAGCATCTTATAATATGAAAAAATAGTATTTTCAAATACATAAAATGAGTAGTATTACAAAATTATGTTTTTTAAACACCAATGAAATATGCAGCCATTCAGAAAGTTTGAATTAAGTACAAAAACAGCATGAATATTATAAAAATAAATATTCATCATTATATAAATTTAAAATAGTAAATTGATATGATACAATTTGATTTGGGAATTGGTAAATATCTAAATAAGTATATTTATAAACATATCTAACTAAAATTGATTCACAGAATGGTATAAATCGTCTTATGGAATCCATTGGGAAAGTCTTACAAAAATCTTACAGAAATATGGAGATAAATCAGTTTTAAAGCAATGGAACATTGTTTAGAAATCAAATACATTTATTGTATTGTACTCAAATTATGTAGCTAGCATTATAGCAGTAAAATATTCAAAAATATCAAACTCATAAGACAATATGATATGTACAATGTGTCTATACACACGTGCACACATACACACAAACACAGTCAAAACTTATGGATAAATTGAAAGATATTGTTGGTAAGCTTTAATGTTTTATATACAGATATTGATTAATGATAATGCACACCTTAAACCTACAATACAATGTTCCTTCAATAAAATGAAACAAAAAGAAAGATACATAGAAAGTGACTTAGAATATTTTAAATAAAATATTCAAATTATTTCAAGCAACATCTATTTGTGAGTGATAAAAAGAGAAAGGGAGAGGATTGCTACTATCTCGATAGACAGTAATCTTTACAGAGCATTCCATTTTTGACAAAAATACTCTTTCACTTATGAACAGAAAAATATTATTTTTCATATTACAAGGAAAATTGATCACAAAGGTGTGATCAATTTATAATTAACCAAATATTTGATCATTGTCATTAAATTTAGGAACAAAACAATTGCGAGTAAATAATCATTACATTGTTATGAACATTTTAGTAACTTTCATAGCACTGGGATAGAAATTGACAGAATTATTAGAAGAGATAGAGCAATACTGGTGTTTATAGAAAAGCTTTACATAAATAAGTTTCCCAAAAATCATGTTGAAATTTTAGAACGAAAATGCATTTAAGTTGAATGAACCAGGAAATAATTGCACACATGCACAGAAATATATTTAATAAACAATTATTGATTGTAGTGATATATGTTTTTCAACATAATTTTTAAAAATAACCTGTTTCCAAAAAAGGAAAGAATTGAATAAATTTTGCAGTTTATTCAATTTAGCACTAGGCAGCTATCATCATCATATTATTATATATTTATAATCATATATATTCTTTGAAGTGAGCAAGTGGCAATAGATTAGACCATTGAATTATGATTAAAATAAATTTATTTTTTAAATATTTCTAGATTCTTTAAAATTAGAAATAATTTTTAATATTAGCAAAAAAGTGATAATATAGCTTAAGATTCTTAAGATTCAGATGCATAGAGATAATTTAATATGAAAGGGTAAAAGTATATATAGTAAATGTATTTGTGATAAAAAATAATTTTTATTTTTTATTTTAGAGTAAGAGCAAAATGCCAGTGAGTTGTGGTATTATCACAGTTGACTGAGCATTTAACAACAAAATAGTTTCCCCACTAAATGTTATACATTAGAAGGTAGTCTATTATGAATTTAATTTTTTAAACTTCAATAAAAATATGGAAAAATAGACATATAGCTTTTATCAATGTAAAGAAGAATCTCTGAAATCAAATATTCATTAAACATTCCCACATATTTGACACACAAAGATAAAAAATTATATATGCCAAAAATATACATGAGATATAAGAAAACAAAATAGGAAATATGCCTGCAATGCTGATCATAGTCTTGATGAGCAAAGTTCATACTCTTCAACTTCAAATGGACAAATGTGTTAATATAAAGTAGCTTTTTTAATTAAAATTCAAATAAAGATATATATAAAAAATCAAGTTTTCTAGTAGTTAAAAGGAAATAGAAGTGATAAGGACATCTTAAATGGTGGCGTGGCAGAAGTCAGAAAATCAGCGAATCCTTTCACCAAGCTCAGTGATGAAATTATTGAAATTACCACTTCAGAAGTACAGACATTAGTCAGAGATATACATCAAATTGAAAAGCATTTATTAAAAAAAAAAACAATAAAAACTTGATTAAGAACTAATGTAATTTGTAACACTTTAACCTGGGAGTCTTCCTATTCATAATTCTGTAGCAGCTCTGAGGCAGTAATGAAAATGGCTAGCAGCATCACTGACCCCAGAGAAGAGTGACTTCTCAGATGCCAAGTTCCAAGGAAAAGTCCCACACCCTCACACATTATGAAAATGATGCAGTCTGATGACAGTCTGGGAAGACCAACATCCCATCTACCTGATTATTGCATGTAAGTTGGGGCAGCAAATGAGCAAGCAAAGCATAAAAGAAAGATTTAGGGAACAAGATGGTCCTATGGGGTTTAATGGTCTTTCACATATTACTAGGACTTTATGCATGCAAAAGGCTGTGTCTTATTCAGGAGAGACTGTATAGTTTCTGAGTTACAAACTCATTGCTGGCTGAAAATGAAATACTGCACGAGCAGAAAGTGAAAGCTGAGTCAGACAAGTAAACGACCCGAATTCTAAATGCATGCTCCAATGCCCAGGTGTGTAAATTCAACCTCTGAGCAATCCCTGCATAGTCAATATGGCTGGAATAGTTAGTAGTCTGGAATTCCTAAATCATTGGTCAGTGAATGAAAAGAGTATAAACATGAAAAAAGAATCAACATGAGTAAAGACATCACTGTGCACTGCAAAGGAAACAGTTTTTGCAAAATTAGTTCAGTAAGATGCTAAAGCAATAAAAATGAATAATAGACAATTTTTAAGGGGAAATCGACATTCAGTATTGGTACAATATGTCATCAAAAATGTTTATTTATTTATCAACAGCAAAGAAAAAACAAAATAACAACATACAGAAAAAGCAGGAGAGTATGTCCATGAGGAGAAAACAAAAACAAAACCACGTCTAAGAGAACAAAGTTATTAAATTTGATAAACAAAAACTTCAAAACAACTATAATAAATATATTTAAAGCACCAGAGGAAACCAGTGTTAAAGAATGACAGGAATGCATTTTGATAATGCATCACTAAGTAGAGAAAGACAGAGAATTAAAGAAGAAAAAGAAGAAGGAGAAGAAAGGAAGAAAAACAAGCAGAAATGAGTGAAGTAGAAAAGTACAACTTTAATGAAAAAATTACTAGGGAAATTCAGTAGAAGAATTGGACCAAAAAAGGCAGCAATCTTAAAGCCAGATCATTAGATTTGATTGTGTCTGAAAATAGAAATTTAAAAAAATCCATGAATAAAGATAAACAGAGCCTGAGACACTTATTTGACGCTGTCATTCTAGAATGCTTCTCAAGATGGTCCCAAAAGAAAAAAAAGGAATAGAAGATAATATATTTGAAGAAATAACAGCCTCAAACTCCCCCAATTTGATGAAAGTATAAACACCTACTCTTCTAAGAAAGTTTTATAAGCAAAATTTAGAGATTCACTCTTAAAAAAACTGAAGTACAACTATCAAATGAAAAAGTGAAAAATCTTGAATTCAAGAGTAAAAGTCTCATTCATGATTCACCATAAACAAATACATTTCAGTAAGATTAGAAAGAGACTTCTCATCAGAAAGAATGACTGTTAGAAGGAAATATTAAAAGGATAAGGGAAGATTATGCATACATCTCAACTAATGTCCCAACAATAAGAAATTAATACTTATTTTCACAGTGATTTCAGTGAATAGTCCTAGCTGGTATTATATTTATTAGTTTCACTGAAGTTTCTTTTTTAGCAAAATGTCATAACAAAGGTAATGCTTTCGACCTTTCAAAATGTTGCTCTGGTTTTATGGTCATTTGAATAATTTTGAAGACAAAGCAGATAATATTACAATACAAAGAGATTGTCATAAGGTAATTAACAAAAAACATTGAAATTATAATGAATAAGTAACATGTAAAAATAATATATCAATAAAAATAGGTTTAAAAGAACATGTCCTTTCAGTTTTTGCAATTATGACAGCATGAATGGCAATATATTTTAGAGTATGGATCATGTTTGGGAAAAATTGCCATACAGATTGCATACAAAATACCTGTTTCATACAGTTTCTGCTATTATTTGTCTCTATTCTACTTTGAAAAAGTTATGGAAACTTAAGCTATGATATTAATCATCCTTGCTAAACTCTCCAAATTTGCCTATTTAAAGTTTTAGGGTATCATTGTATTAAAAAATATCAAATGATATAAAATATGAATTATAGTAGCTTTAGATAAAAATTTAATGATTTAACTATAATTTAGGCTGACTAGTCATTTCTTGTCTGGTATGTGAATATATCACATTAAAATAACATGTTGACAAATTTCTAAGCATAGCATTAACTAAAGAAAAGCAATACAACAAAAACTTGTTTTAAGTTACTCTACTATATAAAATATGCTAGTCTCTAGCATATTTAGGATAACATTTATTCCTTCCAAACATCTGACTTTTTAAAGCACAAGGTATATAAATTTACTACAAGATGTATTGTTTGAACAACATATAACTTTTCAATTGTTTTAAAAACATATTCCCTTCCTAAAATAGTAGAGGTGATGTCAGCATCAAGTCTTTTTCTTTTTAAATTCATGTATGTGTCATTTTCAATTGAAATGATAGAGACTAGAGACTAGAAGTATTGTCTGGTGGGAAACATCACTCCAGAAATACTTCATAAAGATAAAGTGAATTCCACAAAATCCCTTCACTACAGAGCTATTCCAGTAATTTGTCCACAGTTTCTGCACAATGCGGGAGGATCACAAAACAGGACTTGTCTCAATGTTTGGCTGAAGTGATGGTAAGTTTAGAAATCGTTCCTTCCACATTCAGATGTAAATATGCTTAATAGAGCCTAGGATCTCTTTGTAGCTTTTACCCCTACCACATTTGCAAGAGTTTTTTTGGTCTTTATGACTAAATTTTACCTGCATTGGCTGCAACAACTTATTAATTACTGAGTTTCTACTGAGACTAGTTTTGTGTGTGTGTGTGTGTGTGTATTTCTGTGCTTTTGAAAGTTAAAGTACCTTGCAGGATCTTGATATTAAGGGTGATGTGTGTAATCCACGTAGACTCCAGCAGAGGTCTAAGTTGTGTCTCATTGTTCAGAATTGTCTGTGTCCATCTGCTGAGCTCATGAGGTCGTCTAAGCAGAAACTCGCTAGTGGGTGGTTTGAAGTTCTCCTGAGAGAAATCACTGGAAAAAAAGAAAGAGCTAGGCAAAAAACAAAGAAGATTGTCCAAATATCACAACTTTGGTAGTCAGATAATAGGAATTTGAAGAGATTAGTCATTTGGAGCTCTCCTCCTTTAGAATTGAGGAAAAGGCAGGAATATTAGCAAAGAGTGAAACAAAAGATTTAAAAAAATCATGCATTTCAGGACCTGAGAACAAGGATTTGGCAGTTTTTAGACAAACTTTAACACCGCAGAAATAGTAAAGCATTCTACCATTTTGTTTTACTAGAGAGTTTGCGGATGCTCCTGGTGCCTCCATGGTGTGATCTGGTAGGCAGTGAATGGAATGGTTGTCCAATCAAAGAACCAGCATGTTCATCAGAAAGACGGGACTTCTGGGGGATTTTCTCCTGTAAACTCAACCTTAATGAATGACTGGAGCAATAACACCTACAGAAGTGATGGTAACAGTCTAAACATTGTCATTGTCAGGCCTTTTTCTACAAGTGAGACAACTTGAGAAATCCAAAATATTTAGGTAGAAAGAGCAAGGATCAGTGACTGATGTTCCACATGAGCCAGTGGAAAAGGCCAGAGACATGTTGTTATTCCTGTTACTAATGACCCATAGACTGGTGAGAGCTGGACAGACTCTACTCGGAGCAGTGGTGCTTTTCTTAATCTGTTTTGACAGATACCTGAATTATACATGCATATGTCACCACCTCCAAGAATTACACATTGCGTATGAATATTTTTATTCCATACCTAATTTGACTTTGAGGAAGGGGTCTACATCTGCATTTTATCACTTTACACTAAGTAGGACTTATTTCATGTCCCTGTTTAATCTCTGCCTTCACATTCCCACGTTATGTTTCTATCAACAGTTAAGTGTTTCTTCATCCCTCCGCCCCAACTATAACCTTTAAACTTCATGTTACAACTCCTGTATTCTCTTCAAAATTGAAGTCACCTTCAGGCTAATCTTACCTAAATCATTATCCTCAAATAGACACAATACTGACAGACAATAGACACATTTTAAAATATTTTTAGCAGTGACATTCTATATCACATGCAGTAAGTTTAGAGACCTGCATTAGATTTAAAGTACAGTTGAGGAAAACAATTGTATATTTAGAATTTTTCTGTTTTGAATTTAATATTTGACACGCTTATCTTTAAAGACTTTAAAAAATAAAATTACATTACATTTATTACTGTGAAAGAAACTCCCTTGATTATACCAATTAGATTGATAAAAACTACATATATTTGTTGAAAAAAGCAACCAAATGAACTTGCAGATATTTCTGAGGAATATTTTAAAATGGGCCCCTTTTGTCACATATGTACTAAAATATATAATATGAGAATAAGCACAACTAAGAGTATAAGAAATTTCAATCATTCTTTTTCTTATTTTTAGAAAACATGGCAGACAGAATAATGGGAGTCCAAGTGTTCTTGTTCTTGTTTCCAGAATCTATAATTACGCCGCTTTACCTGGCAAAAAAGTTCTTTATAGATGTGATTATGAGTACATATCATATAATAGGCACATTATCCTGGAATATCCATATGGGACCAATGTTATTACAAGAGTCTTTAGAAGGGGAAGAGGGAGGCAGAATAGAAAGAGTGACTAAAGGAAAAAATAAAAAAAGCACAGAAAAATGTAAAACTATTGGCTTTGAAGATGGATGACTGCGTTTTAAAAATTCTAATCTTCTAGAAGCTGTGAGTCACAAGGAAACAGATTCCTCCCTAGAGCCTTCAGAAGAGGATGCAACTCCGCCTCCTCTTTTTAATTTTAACCCAGTGAAACTCATGTTGGATTTCTAACCTACAAAATTGTAAGATAATAGATTTGTATTTTGCTAAATCAACATGTTTTCACAGCAGCAATAGAAAATATAGCAAGTAAAACAATTTGATTAAAAATATTTAATTTCATTAAAATAATTATGAAAACTACTTAAAATATTAATATGTGTTATTATAATATAGAAAACATCTAGTTTAGATATATCTCCCTATATCTCCATGAATGTCACTATCTTCTAAATTTAAGAAGATGAACATTTGAGTAACGAGCTTAATTATGCTGACTTTGAATTTTCACATGACCACTAGATTTTACTGGTCTCAAAATACGCTGAATTTGCTTTATCAGTTTCTTAATGTTTTAGGATGATCTCATGCTATCTCTTATTTTAACTTTTCTTTTTCACATTTATTCAGTTTCTTATTTCTGAATGATATTTTCTCCACCAAAATAATTGTTCTCCTCAGAATGTAAATACTCTGTGTAATCTGCATTGTATGTTTTCATGGAGCAAGTAGGAGTGCGATACAATATTGCATTATATCTAAAACAAATGTTATTCCATGTAGAGATTATGGTTGATTAGAGGTGACTCAGATTAAACCTCCAATCCATTGTCATATGTAAACACTCATATACTATGAGATTGGAATCTAAAATCTGTATTTCCCAGATTCCCTTTCAGCTAAGGGTCTCAAAGTGAGTAAGCTTGCACTTTTTGGTTATCCCATAGGTGCAAGCAGTATTTGAAAGACTGGAGTTATGTAGAAACCAAAATTCTGTGACTTTCATCTGTAAGTACTGGCAAAGGACACCCAGGAGATGGGAAGTTTCCCAACAGTAGTATTACCAGGTCTAAACCCCAGCTGTTGAAAACCAGAGGGAGCAGTGCCTGGATCTGGAGTCTCATCCCAAGATTGCATCATTAAGCACAAATTTTCCAACCTCCTAAATGCTGTTGAAAGAGTCAGAGACTAGTTCTGGAATATTTCCAGTGTAACTTCAGTCAGTGCTTTCTGGAGTTGGTAAATTCTGCAGAAGTTCAGGAGACTCGGCTTGGAAATTGTTTCTTCCATTCTGATAATGCTATGGTAAGCACATAATTTCCTGCATGAAAATTCTTGGTATATAAAAAAATGCCTGCAGCGGCTTCTGTTTCCTGTAATAAACTACAGTAGTAAAGTTCATTCAGGAAGTCTAAAAACACATTATCCATAAAACTGCTGTTATTTCCAGCAAAAATTGATCTATTCTTCATTATTAAATGAAGAGTTAATTGTAAGTCAATTACATCACCTTAATTACCAGACATCTGCATATGCAAATTCATGGCCATAATTTTATATTCATTTCAGGGGCAAGGATTACACATATGACTGTCTTCATGTAAAGAATATATTAAACTAAAAAAAAAAGGAAATTTTTAAGAACACATCAAGAGTCAAATACTATTCTATTTATAGTAAGGGAAAAATCACAAAATTAATACATATATATGAACATAGTTATATATACAATATAATATAGTGATATAAATCTACGTGTACACTTACACATACATTTCTGTGTAAATACATTTACATAGAGAGAGAGGGATATAGAGAAATGAGAGGTATGTAATAATGTGAAATGACAATCAGGCTGCATCTCACCTTTTTCTGAGTTATGAGTTACATAATGTAATAAATATCTCCAAATATAAAAAAGGAAAAACTATTAAGAGGGAATGTATATGAATAGTCTGATTAAATCTGTATATAATCAGTCTGGCAGCACTTCCCAACTTTAATATCACTTTCTTCCAAGAGTTAGCCTTTTATTTTATTGGAGATTTATGAAACCTCTTGCATGCAGTCATTAAAATTGTGACCACCTCTTACTGCAGCCCTGTCATTTATTTTTCTTGCATTATTAACTGGGCAAGACACTGTATATGGTAATTATGTTCTCAATAATGAAACCTACTCAGTATACATTAAGCTTCCATTCAGAGTCACTTGTTCTGAATTTTAACATTTGAGAGTTTGCAAATACGTGTGCACAGAGATTTGAATGTGTAAAATGAAGGTTTTATTACACTGATGATATTTTAAATTGAAAAACATTATGCATTTAACTAAGATAACTTTCTTAGACATCTACAGTCGTATACATTTCATACTTTAGCTTTTGAATCGGGGGCAAAACTTAATGATTTCTGGAGATAGTTTTATTCCTGGAATCCCCTTCTTAGCATTATTTCAAATACCTGTCTCTAGATTGAATTTGAATAATTTATTTTTTGAATTAATACTGGAGACATTTCTATAAGAAATATCCTTGAAATATTGAGAGATCTTAACAACCAGTAGTCAGGATTTCTCTTTTAAGTGCTGAAGTCTAAAAAGATGATTTTCACTTTTTGTGTGTTGTGTCACATTTGGGAAAGCAGTCTGTTTATGCTTATAAATATATAGCATAACAAATTGATTCTTATTAATTCAACATGATGTTTCAATAAAAGGAAAGCAGTTTATTAGGATAAAATTTATTCTTAACTGCTATTTTACAGCTATAACTAACCTTGTTTCTCCTAAATGCTGTCAACTCATTTTAAGTTATTTGACATCCATGGTAGCATACCCAAATAATTTTTCTTTAGAATGTCCCAACCACCCAAAGCATTAGTTGGGAAAGTCAATTAACAACATATGCAAGTGGGCTTAGCAACCCACTGGGCTAACCCACGTGAGCTAGCATATTAGACTGAAGAATCAGGAAAAGAAAACAAAACAAAAAACAGAGTTATTTCTGGGAGAGATAGAATAGTTAATCAAGAAAAATAACAACAACAAAAAAAATAATAATGGCAATTTGTTTTAAAATTTCCAAATGAAGCGAGGAGGGTGGGGTGATATACGTAGAGAGAGAGAGAGAAAGGGTAAAGAGACCAATATTAAAATATGGCAGAATGTGTTCCTGGGATAATTAAAGGTCTTTCTGATTTCCAAGTTAGATTATTGGAAGTTTTTTAACATTTAACAATGAAGAAAAACTTTCCTCAATCTTCTCTATAATAACAAATAAATAGCATGTATTATTAGATTTCTCAGTAACAACTCTGGAAGCTGGGAGACACTGAAAATCATTTATAGACTATGAAGTAAAAATAACTCTACAACCAGTAAGATAAAATTTCAAGGTAAACTGAAGATATTGAAGAATATATTAGAATCCAAAGATTGCAAGATCTATTTATTTTGTTTGATGGTGCTGTTAGAAGAGTAACTAGAATGCAAAGTAAATGAACACATGGGACCAAAGGTAAAGGATAAATGACAATTGTGAGCAGCTCTCTAGGAACAGATACAGAGTTAAATGTTTAATGGGTCTTCTGCTTATATAATTAATCCTCAAAATTGTGCTGGTTTAAACAATAAACCATTATGTCTCTCTTATGTAATAATCCACTATGACTATTAGACAGATGACTTTGTATAGAATGATTTGACTATATCTTTTGGATATGTGTCTTAATCCTTTATGAGTGAGAAATAAACTTCTAATGCATTACACTGTCGAGATTTGGTGATTTATATATCATAGTAACTAGTATTAAGAATACTTGAATCATGTATATTCCTACTTAGAATGACCTGTAACATATGCTAAGACAGCCAAAAAGGCAAGTATAAATATATTTTGAATGTAGTAAATATTTCATTTCGCATATTTGAGAAATATTTGCTGAACATTCATTGTGAATTTGACATTATTATGAATATTGAGAGTAAAACATTATTGAAAAGTGTTTTCAGCCCTGAAAGAACAATAGCCTATAAGCAGAAGACAGTCAATTAAATATTTGATTAAAAGTTGTCATAAATCTTATGGTGATAGAGTATCCCATTTCATGGACAATAGGTCCATGGCAGAACATCAAGGGTACTTATCCTGTAAAAAAAAGTTATAGGGAAAACAGAACTGAATATAGACTTTCATGAAAAACTGACCTTTTAACTGAATTCTGAACAGTGGATAAAAATTAGATAAATTAGAGTCAAGAGTGTTTCAAAATGAAAGAACAATACACTTAAAAGTCTGAGCTGAGCTGAAAGAGAAACTACTGATTGGTGCAGAGAGGGTTATAGTGGTTAGATATTTAGAAGAAATTTGGAAAATGACTTTTATGAAATTCTATCATAATTCTGTTAGTGTTCAAACACCCTTTGTTTTATTATTTCTGCTACAATTTTATATCATATGCAATTACATGTTAAGAAGAGAATAAAAAATTAGAGAAAAACAATTCTAAAGGATTGTAACAGTTTTATATCACAGATAACTCAAAATTGTAATTCTCTACACATTAATGAAAAATATTATTTTGTTTTCAACTGTTGGAACAGTTGATATGCAACTGTTTGCATATCAAATGACTCCTACTCATCCTATTAAAATTTTAAGCCTATTTTACTACTCAGAAGAGTATGGAGTAGCTATGTAGTTCTTTTGTTCTTGGCTTGGCTTGGCTAAATTTTCTCATGCATGTGTGATCAGCTGGTAGGTAGCCAGGGCATGGCTGGTTAAGGACAGCTTCACTTACATGCCAGTTGTCTGGATAGCTGTCTTCCAAATAGCAGGAGTAACTGGGTTTGCTTCTTTTATCATTTAGAAGAGCCCAGCTTCATCACGTGATTGCCCTGGGAGCCAAGACATAAAACAGATTTGTACAAGCACTCTGAAAGCCTACGTTCAGAGTTAAAACTGCAACTTACTGCCTTTTCTTAATCAAAGTAAATCAAAAGACCAACAAAGCTGCAAGGACAGAATGAAGAGACATTCTATCTTAATAAGAACATTGTTGAAGTTGCATTACGAAGGCTATGGCTAGAGGGAGGGGTGAAGTATAATGGGGTGGGGGGGTGTTTACTAGTAATAAACAATTTATTGTGTGGCCAGGTTTGGATTTTTAACCATTTAATCTTATGGGTTAATGCTTGTTAGAAAATTTAATTTCTTTCAGAAATGATTTTCTTAATGTGATTTACACAAATGGTATTTTCACGGAGTTGGACATTTGTTGTCATCTTATTTTTTAATATCTAAAGCAAAGTTTTTTTGCATTTTCAAAAGATTAGTTATTTGAGATAATCTTAGCCTTTCCTGTGACTTTGTCAACCATTTCTTCCTAAATGCACTTCTTGGTCACAAGCCTACATTCAATAGATCAATTTTGCAAGATAATATCCATATCTTCTGCAGCTTAGTTTACTTTCAAAGCATGTGTGACAATATTTGTTAGCAACTGATATTTTCTGAAAGTCAGGATTCTATTAGGAACACAAACTCAAATTTACTGCTAGTCTCCATAACAAAATTTCAAGTTTGAGAAACAATTTCAGTTTTCTAAATTAAATGTCTATTATTCTGGATATTCTAAAGACTACATATAGAAAGCAGATTGTCAAAAAAAAAAAAATAGGGTCACCTGCTTTGACAACTTACACATGTATCCATGTTCACACCAGAAAAATTTATAATTGACCTTTAAGATAATTTGTTATATTTATTTCAATGACATATATTAAAGATATGTTTCCACACATTTTTCACAGTGAAGAAATATGAGAATCACTCAGAACAATTATATTTCTTACCAATTGAACTTTTTAAAGTTATAAAGATTTTATGACAGAACTATTTTCTTCTTTGCCATGATTTTTAGTAAATTTGTACCAAATTTATGATCTGTTACTCTGGACTAATTTGTGTTCTAATCTAATTTCTGAATTCTATTTTCCCTTTACCTCCTTTCCTCCACCTTTGTATATATTTTATCTCTTCCTGTCTTAGCTGTTTTAAACTGTTTTTCTTTTTGATTAATGAATATTTTGAAAACATATACATATAAACATTAATTATATGGCCAAGGAGAAAATTGAACTACTGGTGGTAAATTTAATGTATTATATACAGCTTTTAATTTACAATAAGCATAACTTAAACTTATATAATATGATGCCATGTTTCTTCAATTTTTTAAGAGTAATTTTCAAACTTAAATGTATTCATCACTATATACATTCTGTATAGATTACCTGAATACAGTTTTGTCTAATATATCAAATATTAAAATTTTTGTATTATAATTCTTTAATATCAATTTACTTATCCTAGTAGACTTAGTGTTAGTATTCCAAATAGTCAAAAGTTAATAAGCATTGAAATAATGAATTTTTCATATGTATAGCATATGATTGAATTAAAGGACTTTGATACACTCCTTTGGGAATATACTTTTCTGCTTTGTAGATGCAAAAACAAGAATTGAAAAGATATCTGTCTTTCCCAAACCCACAACAATTGAAAGGCATATTTGGAAATCGAAATATATTTAAGAAACGATACATGTTATTTCACTTCCATTGTGTAAATTAACATGCTAATTTTCTATAATTTGTATAATACCAATAACATCCATCTTCTATAAAATTTGCTTTTATTTCATTGTTAAGGCTGAATAACTAGAAGTTATAAAATGTTTTTTCTTCACTATATGTATTTCTTAAAATAAGAATAATAACAAATGGTAATGTTTTTTTGTA
Organism: Solenodon paradoxus; assembly: GCA_004363575.1. NCBI lineage: Eukaryota > Metazoa > Chordata > Mammalia > Eulipotyphla > Solenodontidae > Solenodon > Solenodon paradoxus. The sequence continues at coordinate 420,756 of RJWH01000011.1, forward strand.
AAAATGTATGATTGAATTATGGAAGTTTCAAAGGTGGTTCATTTTTAGCTACTAATAACTAAAGCTTTTGCAGTAAGTTCATTGAACCATGTTTATATTTCATATTTTTCCTCTGAATATAAGTGACATCAATTTTCACTTCTAGCCTAAGAGTCTATAATTTTCTTTTTTATTGTGTTTGAAATCTTACAAGAATTCATGCACAGGTAAATTTTTAAGATCAACTATTAGAATTATTTTTTGTGTACATAATTTTCTTTCATATCACCTTTTATAGAAATAGTCATATAAAATGCCATACTTTAATTCATGTTCAAAAAATAAGACTGAAATGACTTTTCCGTGGTATGTAAAAACACTATATACCTATGGAAAAAAAAATCCAATACCCTATAATGACTTTTTCCATGCTTGTAGTTTCCATACATAGTGAGCATAGATACAGTTTTGCCTTCCTCTCTCAGGAGATTATTGCTCGGTTTGTTATGAAATTTTTATATTTTAATTTATGCAATATTCAATTAAGTAAATGTATCATAAATAGAATCAATTTGTCTGTATATACTATATATCTTGATGCATATCTCTCATTAATGTTATTTTATTAAATATTTTGTGCACATGATCGTCATTATTGTTATTGGATATTTTCAGTTTTTTCTATGAAATTTTAAAATAAGAGGATATTTAAGAGTAGAAGAACAGTTTCTTGCAAATCATTCACATTTAGAAAAAGCTTCGAATTTTATTATCTTTATTAATATACTGAACAGTACCATAAGAAAGTTATTTTAGAATAGTGTTTATTCCAAACAACCTATTAGTAACAGTACATCATTCTAATTCCTTTAGAATTAGGAGGGAGTATTTAACAAAACTCAAAATTATTTACTTTTAAATATTACCTGAATGCGTATCTAGCATTTATAGCATGATATTTTTTTTGTTAATAAAGAGCAGATAAATGAATATTTCAGACTTTGAAGACCAGAAAGGCTCTCTCACAGCTACTCCTTACTGCTATTGTAGCTTAAAGGCAGCTGACGATAATGGGTAAACAAATGAGCATAGTCATTTTCCAATAAAAGTTTATATACAAGCACAATCAGAAAACTGTAATTTGCCAGCCCCCAACTCAGAGAAAGTCCAGTTGCTAAGAGATCTGTTACATTTTGAACATTTTTATGAGACTAAGGTGAAATTAAACATTTGTTTATTATAAATGAGAAGAATTATGGAATAAACAAAAGCATTCATAATTTTAGTGATTGCCCTTATAATTATTTTTCTCTCTTTTTTTGGTTGGGTACAATCTTTTTATTTATTCATTTGCTTGTTTGTTCATCCAATAGTTACTAAACTCTGTTTTTGCTAAGACCTATGCTAAACATTCAGATGTAGTTGTAAATAGCCCATTCATATTCTCTACTTGTGGGAGCTATAGTCTAGAGATATACAGAGAATAATAAAGAGTTAATGAATACTTATTGTTAATAAGTTCACTGAAGACATAAAAAATTGTATAGGACCCTATTTGTTTTAGAAATCGTTACAAGTAAAAATAATCCTATAAATATCTGAAATATTGGGCTCTCACATCATACAACTATACTTTTATTTTGATATTTAAACATACATAAAGATTTTTCTGTAGTATGTAACATGGTATACATTTGCAAATGGGAGTAATAGTATGTAGTCGTGATTTTATTTATGTAATTATTAATTCCTTAGAATGACATTTTTCACCAGACCTCTAACTTTATAACACCTATTACAACACATATTGTGGGGAACCGTGAAAGACATATAGAAATCTATAGGTATCCAACAATTTCCTTGAAGTTATAGTTTGCCAGACTTTCCTTAAGTGATCCTTGAGTAATGAGACTTATATCTAAGCTCACTTAAAGACTAGTGACTGAGTCTGACTCTTAACATTGAGTAGACACATTTAGCTGCTGCCATTTTTACTCATCACCTTGAGTATCAGAAGCTGATGACAGACAATAACTCATGAAACAATATCCTGATTGAAGTCGTCATCTAATTATGAATGTGAAAATAATTCACTGTGGACAGTGAGGTTATTTATTTCTCAATAAAATAAGCCAGCTGAATAGCCATAAAAGGAAAAGTAATATCTACATTATTTTACGTTGATATTCCCAAAGCTAAATAAATCAACAAATTCTGTTCATTTGGTGGGAGGAGACCCTTTTATTTGTTATAATCTCTATATAGTTTTTCCTGGTAGTTATAGTTCTCTACTCTGTATTATGTGATACAAATGTATGTAAGAAGTTTTGGAGAGTTCTATTATTTTTCAGTCCTTATTTTAAATGAATCATTATGTTTCTCATTGTCCACTTACAATTGTGTCCTGGTAAATGCTATTAATTTCCATAAATTAAACCTCAATGGATTGAAAGTAAAAATTACATGTAAAAGAACAACAAAAAAATCACTTTAGCTTCCATCATCTAGAACAGCAGGAGAAGACTACAAGCAAAGTGAAATGAGAGGGCCCCCTTAGTGATATAATATTTCTAAGCTTCAGCAAACTCAATTACTGTCGCTCAAATGAGGCAAATGGGTGAAGTAATTGTAGTCTCTATTGACACTGTCTACTGTAGCCTAAGAGCCACAACTCAGTAATGGTTTTTATCTTAAATACTCAAAAACATTTCCTTTATCTACAGTAAATAAGAAATAGGTTTTTCTGTAAGTTTCAAGTCAAGCATTGTTTGAGAGCTGAATTTGCCTGACTTAAAAAATACTCACAGAAACACAGAAAAAAAGCAGCATGATGTGATTTAAAAAAGGACAATAGTATCAAAGTAAAAGCTGCTTACTGACAGTCATAGATTTTCACTTATTGCTTATAGTTATGTGGCATTAATACAAGCTATTCAATCTCTTTTGTATGTGGTTTCTTCAAATGTAAGAAGTGAATCTACACATATTGGATTTTTTAGAGACCAAATATTATGATGAAAATAAAATGGCTTATTGTACTTATAATCAACAACAAAATTTGTAATAAATAAAATACTCATGTTATTTTTAGAAAACCACGCTCATATTTATTATTACATAATTTAGATTATGAAACACATTTTATTTTTATAATTAAATATGCAATCTCCCAGGTGCACAAAGTGATTATAACTCTTTATTTAGTTCAGTAATTATTTTTGTTCATCAAATATTTACTGAGTACCCACTATGTTTCAAGAACTGTTCTAAACTTGAGATATCTTAGCAATGATCAGAAATAATATTAAATCTTTAATTTATTTTTCATAATACCTTTCCCCAATATTTTAGTTGCTAAATTTTAATGATAAAAATAATTGAAGAAAAACAACCAGTATTCCTTCACTTTTCACCTTGAATAAAAATGTTTTTATATTGTTCCATCATTGATATATACACACATGCATTACACATATACACCCATATACATATGTATCTGAATCACTTTGAAAGTAGCTTATAGGTAGCACGTTTTTTTGCTCACATTTTTCAGCATGGATTATCTGAAAATTCAGCAACATACTGACTTTTAAGAAAGATGACAATAATTCAATAATATTCTCTAATATTAAATTTATATTCAAACTTCCTCTTATATTCACAAACTTCTTTACTTCATTGCATTTTTAAAATGAGAATCAAAATATTTAGAAACTGTCAACAAATTGAGTATATGGAGGGAACATATCTCAACATAATAAAAGCCATATATGACAAGATACCATGTTAGCTATTTTCAAAATCAATCAAAAAAGTTTTATGTGCTACCTGAAAACTACCTCATAAAATCTCCAACTTGTTTATTCTTTTATGTTGTCAAGAGTGTCTTTTCCATCTTTTCAAATTGTTCTATGAATAAATTTTATTCTGCATGATGAAAAGTCATTCGTCAGGAGGTTACTGCTGTCTCATATGACAAGAAAACTAGTAGAAACTAGTTATCCTGCCATGAACATTGAAAAAAATGCATATGAGGCTGTTTGCAGACTGAACTGCTGGCAAGGAAGTTAAGGAAAGAACAAAAAAAGGTAAGCCCAATATTGCCACAGTCTTCTGCCTGGAAGAATTACCAGAGCACAATTGAGAGTCTGAGTTATTTTGAAGTCAATAATAAGAACAAAACAATATGTAAACAAAGCATAGTATGAGCTAAAGTAGTGGTTGGAATAAGCATTTTGACTTTAAATGATATTATATAAAAATGCACACAGGTGCAAGGTCAATAATCTGCGTTCCTATTTGTAGAAGCTAGAAAAGCTACCAAATATAAACACCAAATAAGCACAAAATATAATTAAATTTACAGCAGGATTCTTTCCAAATCGAAAGTGGAGGAAATACTAAATCAATGGGATAGAATAGAGAAGTAGTACCACTAATAGTGATATTTCTCAGTGGATTTGGTAAAGCTTATACCTTAGACAATTCAGCGAGATGATAAAAAAACAAAATAAAAAAAGGCTACTGCTTCTACATTTCATGTTCTACCAAAGGTTGCTGTGACTCAACAGAATAAGCACATTGGGGAAGTTGGATAATAACTAAAACACATCAGGGTAATCTAGACCCCAGAAAAAAAGCTGGAACGAATAATTTCACCACTTACCTCACCGAAAAGTAAATAACCTCAATGGTAGCAAGTTACTTCAATATGAAACTATTCCTTTTCAGGAAATCCAAAGAGCTGAAGAATGAGATAATTCAGGACCTGACTGAATTTGAGGCTCAGTTGTTGCACACAAAGTAAGTCAACAGATCAGCAAAAACTTTGCTAAGCCATCGCACACCCTCTATCTTCGCAACAAAATGGCCTTACACCACTTAGTCAATTCCAATCTGAAATCAGATAGGTAAAGGTATTCTGAAAAACATAATTAAAGTTTACGAACATTAACCTAGAATAATGCCAATACTGCCCACCTTTTCACAATTTGACATTCACGACTATATCTTCTAATAAGACTTACAAATAGAAGCGATACCAAAAGCATTCTTCTGCATAGTATGATAAAACTATCCCAAATACAAAGAAGACATGCTAATAGTTTCCCCCAAATATATATACCCACACACTCTTTACCCCTGTGTAGGTGATGACTGGACTTTTTCTACCAAAGTCGCATTCTCCTCTGACACATTATACCTAAAATATTCATATATGTTTGCTCACTATTAATATTTTGTGCTAACTGGTAGAGAAAGAAGAGATTAAAATGTGAAAACAATGATCTATATAGAAAGATATTGGTCTTCTGTACTGAATTGTCATAACATTGCTGAGCAAAGGTAAAAGAATTCTTTCCTTTAGATTTTTCATTCTGGACTTTTACTAACACAGGAAGATTCTCAACACGACTTGATTTGACTGACTTCTCATCTTTCAGATCTCTAAGGAAAAATACTATTCTTCATATGTATTATTTCTAACCGTGGGGTTAGAAACCAAATCTTACTTACCTACTGATATTTAGCAATCTTCAGGACTTAAATAGAACAAAGTTCCGGTCCAATTTAGATAATAAGGTCAATTTGAGATTGAGGAGTATTAAAATACTAAACTTTGAAAACAAATAAGAGATTAGAGAGAGAGAGAAAATAAAGTACTTAATTAGTTTGTTAGATAAGAATGTATTGATTCAGTATTTATCAATCTACTTGTTCAGTCCTAAGCTTACCATGATTGCTAAAAGTAAGCTGTAGCTATCCTAAGCATTAAAAAGAATGCCTTATGTCACATAGATATTCATTAAATTAGAATAATTGTATTACTAAGCATATTGTTATTTTCCATTTATAAGTAGGATATAATCTATAATTAAGCAGGAATGAATTAAAATCACTGAAGGTGTGTATCTTACATCTGTCTTAAAGTCTACAGTTTATCATTAAAATTTTTCAATTTACTCTTCTGCTCAGTCATATGATATGCCATTGGTAGACATTATATTTGATATTGAGGATTCAAGTGAAAGTGAGTAAAAATTCTGATATTAGTAAAATATGAGCATTTGAACAGATATTTTTCTACAAAAATATACATTCTCATAAAAGTCACATAAGTCAACATTTAAAAAATTACATAAGAAGCAACAACATATTGAGACAAGCTGAGTGTATAGAAATACTTTTAACAAAATTTTGGAAAAATAGTGATGCTACTATATATTCAATTTTTTTTAAATGTGCTATCTTTTGATAATTTTGGTACATTGTACTTTTTTTCCTTAAGCAGTCAAGAAAGAGTAATATTATTAGTACTGACAGTATTTAAACGGTTTCATGACTTAAAGTTATAGAATACATCAGTAGAACAACTGTAATCAAAACACCAGGCTTTCTTCACCTATATTTCACATTTACTTTAAAGTCTAAATCCAATGTTCACTCATATGTCCTCAAGAAGAGACTCATTTCTCCACATATTTTCAGAGAGTAATTTTACAGAGAGTTTGAAATTTTACCAATGTTCAGAGCAATTGTACTATGAGTATCCTATATTTGTCATCTGTCATCTCTAATGTTGAATGCTTTTCCCATAAACAATACATTGTGGGACAGTGACTACGTTCTAAAAATATTAATTTTGAGAGAGACATGGCTCCTTTTATTAAGGTCTGATGTGGGAAAATAAACCACCCAGAATATGTACATTAACTAAAGGGAAATGATAATTCACAGAAGCATTTACATTAAGTAAAAGTGAGAAGAGATAAACTCTCCAAAGATGCCAGTGGTCTCCATGATATCACTGATAAGATTTTTCCTGTGCTACTAGAAAAGGAGATGTTACGATAACAATAAATAAATAAATAAATAAAAGGTTACTTTAGGTTACTAGAATGACATGATGAAAGTCACAAAGGTATATATAATCTGTTCCCCAGTACATATCAATAAAAGTATGAATATCAATTTTTTTTGCAATTAAATTTGGAGATGTATAGAGGGAGATGAGATCAGAAAGAGAAATAAGAAACACAAAAAAGTCAATAAATATTACATAAAATAATTTTATTAGATATTGAAAGATTTTAAGTCAAAGATAGACGTGAATAAATCCATGTTCTAGAAAAAAATGTTGAAGGTATTTAGATGATAAAGTTATTCTTAAATTAGAAAAATATTTAAAAAGGAGGATGTCAGATGAATTGGCTGGGGGAGAATTGGATGAGGACTGTCATTAGAGTAAGCTTATAAATGATGAAAGAAATCTATGAAGATAAATACAGAGGTTTATGAAATGAGAGATGGACACTTTAGTGTATATTAGGGTGTATGAAGTAATACTAATTAATTTTTTACTTTGAAACTTAGTAAATAGTACTTGAAATGTCAGATAGAATCTAGATTATAGGGAAAATTATAAAATTAATTTTAGATGATCCCAAGGCAACCAGATTTTTTTTTTTAAAGAGTGGCAAAATCTATCTCAGTGAGGGTAAGATTTTAGTCATATGACTGAATCAGCTTGATGAGCAACAGATTCCGGCAACACAAGATAAAGAAAGTTCATCTGACACCATTTCTTGAGTTCTACATTTGTTGTCAGTGACTACATTGAGTGATTTTCATTGATTAAAACAGCTCATTGATCTGAATCATAATTCCTCTTTATTCTAAGCACAATTTTTCTCCATAATCTCAAAAGGCTCTCAACAGCTAAGATAAATGTAACTTAAAAAGGATTTTATTTTTATTTATTGTGAATATTTTCTCAGATTTCCTATAGTAGAAATCATTTTAAAGTGTTCCAATACTTAAAATACTTACTATATTACAGCTTAATAAGATAAAGCAGGTATAGTGCTAGAAACTTAAAACAGACAAAACTATTACTACAATGCTTATCTTAAACTTTAAAAATACTATACATCTTTTCATATCTTCTAAATACCTGGTTGCATAACTGTAAGCAATAATTTTGTAAGAGTCTTTGTCAAGTTTTATTTGAAATTTTCAGTTACTAACATAATGTCTTAAAAAGAGTAGTCAACCATGGTTTTTGGGTTTTTTTTTATAATAAATTATGAATTACAGGATGGTTCATATACAAGCGAGAATAATATTCAGGGACCCTTATATAACATGGAAAATAGACAAATACCCTGTTGACTCATAAACACTCTATGTTCTCCAGATTAATTTTCCTTGAATCCCTTTCCTTCACTGTAAAGTGCTCCTCCCTTGACTTGGAATATTGTTTACCTTTTATCTTGCTTCTCTACATACTACCAAAGTTTTGGCTAGCACAAGAGACTCAAATTAGAGTTTTGAATGCTTTAAAACTAATGATAAATAATTGTAAGATGCCAAAATAGTTGATAAAAATAAAGTAAGGGAATCTCTTCTAGGACAAAAAACACAAGAAAAGCATCTGGAAAATAATTTTATGCAGTGTCTCCTGATAATATTCCTCTTACTTCACCACCCCACTAAATGCAATGGATGCCATGTCAGGAGGGAACTGAGCCTAAAAGAAGTTTGATTAATATTCCGGCAGGAGGGAAATTTTATGGATTAAATGGTGGGTAAAACATAAATAAATTCACATTTGAAACAAGCACATGGACCTAGATTGCCAAGTCTCTTTGAAGACCTGTTGGAGCATAAGGATGATAACAATCAACCAATTTAACACTTGCCAGGTTGAGTTTGATTCTAAGATACTATTAGATTTCAAATGGTCATGATTTTTTAAGTACTGGTGTTTCTTGGCCAATAATCATAAATATTGGCTGAGTAGACAGATACATTATATTCTAGCTCTGTGAGGATGGTGATCTTATCTTGCAATTAAATAATCAAATTTAAAAATCATTACTTCACCAAAGTTGTTCTTAGAAAAAAATAGGAAGAAAAATGGAGGAATCACACACTCTAACTTCAAACTATGCTGAAGAGTGATTGTCATCAAAACACTATAGAACTAGACCAAAAAAAAAGACAGAAAACTGAATAAAACTAAGATGCCACAATAAAATGATACCAACATGGGCAGTTAATCTATGAAAAGGAAGTCAAGGATATACAATGGAAGATAGAAAGACAAGTCAACAGATGGCAAATGGTGCTGGAAAAACCGGATAGTCATCTGCAAAAATAAATAAGTAAATAAATAGAATAAATGAAGAAAGAAAAAAAGCAAGCAAGCAAGCAAGCTAGATTGCTCATTAGCACTGCACACTGAAATTAACACAAAATGGATTAAGGACCTTGATGTAGGAGCTGAAACCACAATGTGCACAGGAGAAAATGTAGGAAATACATTCCATGACATCAACCACAGATGTGTCTCTGAGGAAGGAACATCTACAGCAAAGGAAACTAAAGTAAAACAAAAAATTGATATAGCATTAAACTATGAAGGTTTTGCAGAAAAAGAAACCACTTAAACAGAAAGGAAATCTGCTGATGGGACAAGGTATTTGCACGGCATACACTAGAGCTTACTCTCCAAAATATAGAGTTTGTGTATCTCAATTACATAAGCAAACAACTAAGAAAAATGAAATGTCTACAGACATGGATGGCCTACAGACACATGAACAAATATTCTACCTCACTCATCATGAGAGAAATGCAAATAGAAACTATTATGAGATAGTTTCTCTCGGCTGTGAAAATGGCCTATATCAAAAAGACTAGAAACAAGTATTGGGAATGTGGAGAAAAAAATAACTCTTCCGGACTGTTGGTGGTTATGTAAATTAATGCAACCTCTTTGGAAAACAGTATGGAGATTCCTTAAAAAGCACAGCAATGGATTGGCCATATTATCCAGCCATCCTCTTCTAGGCATGTGCTCAGAGAACACGAAAACTCTAATTTAAAAAAAAATAAAAATGTATATATATATGTAAATATATGTTCATAGCAGTACAAGTCACAATAGTCAATACATGGAACCACTCTAAATGCCTATCAACAGATGACTGGATCATTTGCTTTTACTCAGTGGAACTCTATGCAGTTTGTAAAAAAGTTGAAATTGTGCCTTTTGCTACAACCCGAATGGAGTTATATGTGATTAAACTAAATGAAATAAACCAGAAAGAAACAGAGAACTGCAGAAAAGATTCATCCATGTGTGGGTTAATAAAGAAACAAAACAACAAACAGAAAGATCTCAACAAAATTCATAGTACGAAAGATGTGGCTACCAAGGATAGAGGAGGGGAAGAGGGAACTAGGAAAGGTAGGAAAGAAGAGAATGGTGGTAAAGGGTACAGGGATTCTTGTGGTGGATGTGATGTGAAATGTACAGACTGTGGTGCAAATTCAATATCCTAAAAAAATATAGCCGTGTAAACAAAAGATAATAAAACAATAAAAAGTAAGTTAAAAATTATTGCATCAAAATCATATCATGGAGAGAAAAAAAGCCCTGTCTTTATGGTTCTAGATATACTTGACCTAAAGTACTTCATATATACATACTGGTGTGAGAAACTGATTAATTCAGATCCGTCAAGGCCTACCATATTTTGAAATATGAGACACCTGATGCTATAACCTCATGAAACAATGAAAAATCATGTTTTGCGATTGATAATGTATCATCTATACCTTTATAAAATTAAATTGACCAATACTAATAATGTATTACTTATTATTTTATTTTATACAATACAGTTAATTGAGGTGCCACTATAAAATCTTTTTTGAACATTGTATTTCTTTGATAATTTACAAAATTATATTTCTTTGATAATTCACAATGTAATATTTCAGAGCTTTTCAAAATCGTGGACTAAATTTAAATTATTCAGCTTTTTAAGGTATCATCTGAAGCACTTTAACCACTTTTTGCAATTTATGTTGTGGCAATAACAACACACAGTTATAATGAAACTTTAGAATCAATAGATAGGTTTTAAATTAGCAGAGCAACAATATTTTTACCTAAAAGGGTATTATTTTAACTGCAAAGTTAGAGGCTAAATATGTCACTAGAAATTAGAAAAAAAAAGTTGTAAATGAAGGTATGTTGAACTACTAAATTCCTCCTAAAATTCATGCATCAAGATGCATAGAAGTTTATGCAATATTTTTCCAATGATCAGAAAAGAAAACATCTGTTTTTACTATGCTCAAAAAGTGAGGGAATATTTTCATTTTGAACATTAATTTTAGATATTGTGTTTAATGCTTTTTTATCACAAATAAAGCAGACTTCACTCATACAAACATCATATATTCTAAACTTCCCATTAATTAGGCAGTATGTGCTGTTTTGTGTGAGGTAAATTTATTTTCTCTTTGCAACATGAATACTCTCATGTTATTCATCATATGACTCCCTAAACTAAATGGAGTTATGTTTATTTTTTAAGATATTAAATACCGTGTCTTCCTGCTAAAGACTGAAATCATTTAAGAGTTTATTCAAGCCATAAATTGCTTATTTGTAAGTAAATGGAGTAAATTCACAATTCCAGTTACTGCTTTGGAATGCAAACTAAATTGAACTAATAAAATTTCCTGCTTCCTGTAAATTTGAGCCATATAAGGTTATTGAGTTGCATGTAGGAAAATACTATCACTCAAACTTAGTCTGAAGTATATTACATATGCATATGCACATCTGCCTCAAGGTGAAACAGGGATTTAGAGAAGAAGAAGGCTTGATAATACTTTCTATTTCTGAAAAGAATAGTGAGGGTCAAATTATAACAGACTTGAGACTAGATGGACAGAATGAATGAGGTAATTATGGAAGCAGAAAAAGCAAGTCAGGAGACAGCAGGAGAATATAAGGAATGGGGAGACCAACTGAGACTAGACTAATGGCTTATAAATTGTGAATTACATCTGGCAAATGTTCAGTACTTTAAAATTCCACAGCCAAACTATAGGACGCATATCAAATAGTGGGTGTTGTGTTATAACCACTGTCCATTATATTTGATACACGATTCCTGGTTATACTTGTTTCCTATGAGATATTTTCTAGAGTGGGGTCTGAACTTACTTTGTTCCTGCTTGCAGTTGCCACTGTTCACTCACATGAGAGAAGAATGTAATAAAGACATAGAAATCTGTTAAAAATACATGTCTACATTTTATTTTCACTCAGTTTGTTCCTGCCATTTCTTCCAATACACACAAAGTTCAATGTACTGAGCTCTTTACTTTGTCATGCACTCTGCATTAGAAGAGGTGAGAAAACATGCAAGATAGGTAGTGGGAGAACAATTTGATCACCTTCAACCAACATTCTTTTCTTCTCTGTGGAACCACTTGGCCTACAGGGAACAAATCTTTACAACAGCACTTTTAGTGTGCACTTCATGAAATATTAAGTCAGAGACTCTTCTGGGTGAAGTTAGACATATAACATGACAAGTGAATGAATTAAATTTCTTAGAGCATTTAGATGAAATGGGCACAGTCCCTGTGTCATGCCAAGCATAGAATGGAATGATGAGCTTGGATGAAAAGCAATCATAACACAATGAGATAAGAAACTGCATTTTACAAAGTGACATGCATGAGATAGGTAGCACCTATGCAGGAAGAATGCAGACTAGTGAAGACTCCCTGGAAGAGATAACAGCTGAGTTTTTTCTCAAATGTATAGGCTATCAAAAGAGATGTTAAATGGAGAGGTAATAAAATGTGATAAACATCTTTGAAAAAATAAGCAAATAACACTTTTTGCGCATAACATGCATTTGGTGGGGTTTTTTTTCTGAAGAAATTGGGATTTAGATAAATTAGTACTATTGAAATTAATAAATTATAAAATGTGCCTTCTGATACTTTGAAAAAAACAGAAAAAAATGTATTGGGAATGTACGATGAAAAGATAGAGATATGAACAACCAAAAAATAGAAAAAGTAAGAGAAAACTCACTGCCATATGGAAGCTTAATATTTAGTAGGTAAAACAAAACACACAAGCAAATTAAATTAGTAGGACATGATTTAAATAAATGCCATGCAGCCATTTATAATTAATTTACAAATGAATAGGAGAGATAAAAAGTGTCTTGGAAACTTGGAAGATAATAAATTATATCTGAATCTGGAGGTGAAGCAGAGTTTACGGAGGAACAGAATTTAAGTGAGGTTCTGAGGTAGACTTTGAATAATTAAGTTTGTCAATGCTTTCTTTTGTGCAAGTTAACAGCACATTGTAAGAACTGTTTTGACAATCAATAAAATTATCTTAAAAACCTGATTGGGAATATCCTATTGTTAAATTGATATAAGTTAATTGGGGATAAATAAGTCTTATTAAAACTAAGTTTTATTTGGTTATTTAAATGAAGTTCTTAACTCCTCTTAGATGGTCAATTTTGTTTTCATTTATAACAAATTTTGGTATTGCCTGTATATTTATGTATTTATTCTAAAGATTCTGATTTTTCTGTAGGTGTAGACCAAAAGTCAGGTCCACTATTTTTCAAAGTAAATAATTGACTGATAATCAATAATCAATCAATTAAAGAAGAGGGAGGCAAGGGGTCAGGCAAACAGAAGGGAAGAAAGAAGAGAAGGACTTTTTTTTTTTAATTTATGTTTATTTTGGTCGTTTACCCCCAATCCGGGGTCTTCAACTCGGTCCTTCGGCTTTATGTGGACTATATCATTGTCACAGACTTAACGCCTGAACCATGGCAGGTCCATTCTTTTTTGTGATCTGAGAAAGAGAGGCATAAATGCAAGAGGAAATTTTTTTTATTAGAACTCTTTTGAATTATAAACATTTTTGAAAGATGAATTTTCCAGAAAGTGAAATCAATCTTTTTGATTGAGAGGAAAATAACACAACTTTTCACTTCACATTATATTGAAGAGTCCAAACTATTTATTTTAAAATATTTCAATTCTCTTAGCTGTAGTTCCAACATTAAGAAAACACACCTTCGATATGTTTGTGTCTCACCATTCTTAAAATAATATTATATACATAAAGAGACAACGGAGAATATCATACTTAGAAGCTTTTCAGTGCCTCAGGAAAGTTGATAGATTTTATGAATATATTACCTTGTCAAACATGCCTGTATATTTATTTTTTATACTACTTTGGCTGAAAACCACCATGTCCCAATTATTTACAACGCTGAAGTTGAACAAGTTATTTGATAATATCTTCTTTAGCGACACCTGGTAAATCTGAATAATTATGTACAATAAAAAGAGTCCTTGGAATCGATAATTTACCATCAGCCCTGGTAATAAAGATTAATGTCAGCAACTCATTTAATATTAAGGCAAAACTGTCATTTAATTTAATTGGCTTCTGGTCTCCATATATTACATAATGAAACTGGGGGTTGCAATCTTTGTACTGCTTTTTATAATATTTTGAATTGCAATTTTAATTCCATTTAAAATGTCTTTTCTTCTGAAACTAAGATGTATAAAATGTCAATATTTACTGACAAAACTAATATGGAAGGCTGAAAATTTGACATTATACCTATTCTTGCAAATGAAAAAAACTAATTTACTCCTTCCTACAATAGAAACAACCTGGCTGATGTATGTAGTGTACAGTAGGTATTGTTTCCTTCCAAAGATAAATGTGATTTTATGTAGAACATTACATTTATTCTTAAAGAGGTGAATGTATTATAGTTCTATTTTATGGACAAGGAATTTAAAGGAAAATGTTCCAAAATATTGATTATAGGACTATGCAGTTGAAATACACACACACGCAAGAACATGAATTTCCAATATTTAAATTAAAAAAACCCAGCTCTTATATGTCAAGGACTATATTTTGTTCATCCTTTATTTCCTTCATGTGTAGCTTAATTATATATACATATATAATTATGCATATATTATGTACATATATACATAATAATAGGGATTTGTTAGCCCAATTATATATACATATTTTAATTAACATCTGTCTTTGTAATATCATTCTAAGGATTTCACTTAATTTACTTTGCAAAAATAGACATAACAACATAAAAATATACCCATATAAGATAACTATATTTAAATCTCTTTTTATTTTTGAATCATTAACATTCTTGTTCTTGTAGTATGTTTCTTTATAATAACAATCAACATTAAAGTAATTCAAAAATCAGAAAGAAGATTTCTTCTAAATTTTCATTAATTGTCCCTTTTTCTCCTTTTTTTATTCTTCTTGGCAAAAAGCTTTTCTTTCCAAAATAATCTTTCATTGTCAAATATAAGGGATAAAACATCTTTCAAGTCGCTGTAAACCTTCTCATCCAAATACATTTGTCTTAACTCGTCTTTGAGTTATATAATTGTCTCACTTATAATTTATGCAATGTCAAAATAACTTCTTAATCTAGATAAATCATTGTGAAAAAAATTAGATTCCTGCATAAAAGAACATTTAAATTTAACATCATGTCAGCTGAAGGGCAGTTGATTGATTTTATCATCACCACAGACGATTTGGGGAAATGTGTTATATAGGTAGGTAGTTATATGGTTGTAGGAAATGTTTTTTCTAAATTGAGAAATAGAACTATTAATGAGACTCAGACCATTGCAAGAAGGTTGCATTACCTTTTTCTTCTGCAAACCAAATCTATACTTCAGGTAATATAGATCAGATACAACAATGAGTTATATATAGATAGTTTAATCCATACTACATCTTTTTCTCAGATCTTAAATTTATTTATTAACTCCTAAAACCTATGCTATGGAATAATTGCTATAATTTGCTCTTAGATGAGAAAGCTGAGGCACAGAAAATATAAACAACTTGCATGATGTCATTCAAACATGGAGCTGGAATTCAAATTCATTATGTCTGTTCTAGAATAGGTGCTTTTAAACACTATGCTGTTGTAGACGAAATTTTTAGTTTCAAATAATATACTAAAATATTCATATTCAACACCCCAAATATCACCACTGAAAACACACACATGTGCACACACATACACACACACATGGCTGTACTTGTGTGTGTATATATATATACACAAATGTAGGTACATAGATACAAAATTTAGATAATGATACATATATTTGCATATAATTAAAATATACATATTTTTAAACAAAAATAAATTTGTGTTGAACATTTAATAAGAGATTTATGTGAATTTTGCTTTGTGAATATTACAAAATATTTTATCAGGAGAATTATTTTTTCCTCTTTTGGATGAAAAGCTCAGCAAATGTTCATGCTTATCTGGTGATGGGTCTAAAGGAAAGAATGTCATAGCTATTTTAAGTTGAAAACATTATCACAATTTAGTAACTTAATAATAATTTCTTATGTATTGAATTTTTAATTTTACCACGTTTCAATGTTAAATATCCTCACCACTCCAGCTAAGGACTTCCATAGTCAGGAAACCTGAAGTAAGCTCATTTTTAATTTTGTGTGTGTAAATATCTTTTGTCAGGAGGGAGGAGCAAAATGGAACAAGTGAAAGTTTTTAGCATTCACTATTTTGCTAATGTTTCTATAGATGGAAAATATTAATGACCAAGCCCTTTGACTAGTCTACATGCAAGAAAAGAGATCATTCAAATCCAAAGAAATAAAGTCATAATGCTTTAAGTTTGGTTCAAAAAAGTGGGTTTAGATGACTAGAGTTGATTTAATTAACCTTGATAAGTCTATTCAGGTCATTTGTTGGTAGCTGAGTAGGTAAAGAAGGACTGAGCATCCAAAAGGATCAGGTACTGGGAATCTAGCTTCCATATCAATGGGCACAATTCATGTCCTGTGAGTATTTAGATTTTCTGATGGTAGACACAAATTCCAGTAAATTGGTTTCCCAATCAATTGATCCTAATTCTATTAGCCTGTCAGAGGAGAATAGATTGGTTGAATAGTGAGGAAGCTGGATCCACACTAGATTTCCCTATTTCCAGAGAAAGTTTTCCTGCCATTTCCCCAGCCAACATTGACTTCTAATTCACATCCATTCATGTGTCTCTCTGCCCACTCAAATCCTGTAATTGTAAAAGCTTTAGACAGTCATCATCCGTGTTATGAACATGGGAAGAAAATGGGGACAAATTAGTATCAATTATGTTATACATTAATATATTCCTGGCTCTATCTTTGACTATTCTAGGACTTTACATAATTGGAAATATCATGTCTATATCTTCATGAAATTGTTTTTTCAAGTATGATAAATCTCGTATGTATTTACAAACACATAGAATGGAAAACTACATCTCCAACAATGACTCCTTAATGTCACTGTCCATAAAACTGATTAAGAATTTTCATTACTAACTTTTGCTGTGAAGAGGGAGTTTTAAAAATATTTTTATTGAAGTAGCATTACATTGCAACCATATATAAATTTCAGGTGTACATTAACATAAACATTTTATGTGCTATAATGAATTCACAACTTATTTATTCTAACCACCATATAATTGACTCCCTTTTACTCTAAAATAAGCATCAAATCTTCCCATTTATATTTTGCATCTTGGTTTATGTTCAACCATGTGTTTCTATTGTGCTCAGTAGCAGTATGTTTACAGTAGGTTACATTCACAGAGATACTTACAAATTATTGAATTAATGTAGGCATACTGATTATATAACATTAAAATTTAACTTTATAATGAAGGTAAAGAGGATCTGTTTCATAAACTTTGTATTTGGGAGTTATAGATGGATGTATTAGTTAGGGTTTATCAGAGAATCAAAGACATTACAACTGAAATAAGATTAAGAAGTTAATAGTAGGAATTACTTCTTAGCAATTGTGAAGCTATTTAAGGCTCTATGTGAGACTGTGGATATTGTTTCTGATAAGAGATCTTGAGTCAGTAAACTGGTAGTAAAAAAGAAAAGATGGTATATGAAGTGAGATTGGATAGTAGGGAAAAGAACTGAAACCTTTGAGGACCTATTAGAACACAGGAATTAAAAATAAAAAGCAGTTTATTCCCAGTGTGTCTGACTAACTCACATCTCTATAATGCAAGTGATGTGAAAGTAGGTTCATCATGGAGTTCCAGACACACCTTACTCAAGAGTTGGAGAAATTGAATGATATGACCCGTTTGAAACTGGAGGAGCTAGAAGTCTGGCTGCTGCTTCATGTCTGTGAGTCAGCAGATGAGCAACAAAATGGGTGAACTGCAGCAATACCCGGGTCTGCCCAAACCTTTAGAACAGTCTGTTGCTCCTCTAGGTTCTGCTTAAAAAGAATAGATGCCAAAATGCTTTCAGAATTCTAAAGTTTCTTTCATATATGCATTCCTTACAATGTTGGTAAAGAGCAAATTCTTTCAATGGATGAATTTATATAGGATTGAGATATTTGTGAATAAGCTTTGTATTATTAATCCATTCCAGCTTTTCAAACATCCTAAATCTTTAGATACTGTCCTTTCTAATACACCAAAGGAGTTCTATAATTTCATCTCCTTTGGTGAAAACTGTCTTTGATTTTATGTTTCTACCACATAAATACAGTGCTAAAACAATTGCTACTGCTACTCTTTTCCAACACAATTAGAATTCATTCCCATATAGGTTTCCAAGATTTCTGCTGACTTAATTTAACAGAAACACTGCAGGCTATTTTATGAAAACCTTTTGCATCTCCTATTTGTCACACTTTTAGATTTGCCCCTTCTGGTCTCCCAGGATTTGGATCTGATTTTAAGTTAAGAAGCAATGAGAGATTATGGGATAGTTACTGAGGTGGATCAGCAGTTTCCTCTAAATTAAGTATTTCAGAGGAGGCCCTCACAGATTATTCAAGCAAAGAGAGACTAAACTCTTCATAAAGGAGGAAAAGCCACTTTCAATGGTAAAAATTATCTCAGGGTAATTTGTCATTCAAAGTGTCTGGCTCCAAAAATATATATATCAGGTTCATATATAATTTAAATATATGTATATAAGCATACATATTCACATTTATATTTATAATCAAATATAAATATTCATATATCTATCCATACATACAGTTAAATTATATATCTATATATGATACATGTAAGAATATAAGGATTTATATCAATTTTGAGGGTCTCTATTCTACCACGTAAAGGTCTTAACTTTAACAAAAACATCATGATTTAATCAATATATAGAAGTATACTTTGCATTGTTTAACTCACTTGGAGGATAAGTTTTGGGTTTGATTTTCAGAAATCTGAGTTCTATGGATAGAGGAATTTTTACTTCAAGGGGTCATAACAACTTTCCAGGATCAAGAGAGTTGAGCTGTGACTTTGAAGTCTTAAGTTTATCAGTTCTTCTCCCCAGTCTTTAGGCTATTAAAAATAAACAATTCACTGTACTGCACTTGATATTTTCAATACCTTATTCTATGGCAGTAACTAGCTTTCAGAGATTCACCTTTAACACTTGATTACAAATACCTTCAGATGACAATTTAAATAACTTTTTCAATGCTTGTTATGGACAAACACTAACCCAATTATTACCAAAAAAGAGTCATTAATGTCTTTAAGACTAATCAGACAGAAAAACAGTTCTGTAAAATTCAGAACCAATTCACAGAATTGACTCTTTAGTTCTTGATTTTTCTAGAACTGCTTGTGGTTCAAATAATATATGGTTTGGGATTTCATCAGAGAATTATAACCATAATTGGTGGTATAAGATAAAGGTTTAGTTACAGGAATTTGTCTTTACATAGCTAAAGAGCTAATTAAGAAATTTAAGATTATTGCTACTGCATCTGATTTTGGACTGAAGTCAAGACCAGAATATGGGAGGAAATATTAGACATAAACTGGGGAAGTATAAGGACAAACTCATATTCATGAGGATACATGGGTTGTACATGGGAACCTATGAGATAAACAGAACTCCTGAGATTAAAATGAAACCCATAACAACAGAGTAGAATTACACCAGTGCTCATTGCCTCCAGTCTTGATGATATGAGCAATCTGTGTTATAATCTTAGTACCTTTCAACAAAGAGCTACGCATTTGCCTGGGCCATGGTGTGCAGAATCTGAAGCACATTATCTATCAAGAAATTCAGGAACCAAGGGCTACCAAGAAGATGAGCTGGCACTTTAAAGAAAAATTGTTGAACTGCAAAAGTCATGATTCCACAGTGACTCTCCATGGATTTAAAAATAATTCAGTTGTCTACTTCAGCCTTCCAAATCTCATGCAAATGTCTTTTATGGTTGATTTTAACCAGAACCACATGAGAAAGGGAAATCGGAAATGTAGTTTAGCAAAGTTAATACAACGCTGTCATTACATTGAGAGTGACATCCCTATGAGTAAGTCAAGAATTGAGAATAAGGCAGGCAGAAATTGTTTCCTTTCTAATCAAGAATACCTAAAATGTCTTAACTTTATCGATTCTTAGCAACAACTACAATTAAAAAAAAAAAAGAAACATCAATTTATAGATGTGAAACACATATTTGAGCTTCTAGAATTGAAAAATTACAAGAGCACATGAAAAATATATGTAGAAAATCTTTAGACCAAAATCTTTGCCTTAAGCTTAAAAACTTAAAGTGGACATCAGTGCTAATCTGCCAAAAATATTTGTATGCTCTCATATGTCTCATTATGATTATAAAGGAGATTTATATGAAAGAAAGGAAAAATTGATAATTATTCTGCTTACAAATTTCTACACAATGCATTTAATATGGTTCTATTGATTTTATTCTATTAGTAATTTTATTTTATAGAAATTCTTAAATATGTGGAAATACCCAAGTTTTATGATATGCAATTTAATGCTAAGTTATTTGTGATAGGAATAAATGACAACATATATAGATGTTAGTACAAATATGTTAATACACTGTTGATGAATTGCTAAATATCACAGCCTTAAGAATTTCTTATACATCACATATTAACAGCAAGAGGTATTTGATCTAGTGAGGGGGTCATGAAAAATGCAAACTGGACAATATGAAACTAACAAAGATGGTAGAAAGTTACAATGCGATAGCCAGCATATGGCTTCTAAATTTAGAATTCTAGAAAGGTTTCCATCTTTGTAAATATATATTAGTCATTGAGTCTGTACCTACTTTGTGGCAGAAGGCAATCATTGCAAGTTTGTGATTTATAAATCTTGAGCAATCTATTCTTGAATTCACTGATCTTGCAAGCTTATAAAATTGGTTGAAAACAAGGTCTGTGCACCAAGAAAAAGCCATATTTGCCATGTTTCAGTGAAGAAATGCCATATGTCATTCACTAAACTGAATATTTAATTCAATATGTCAGGCAAACAAATCCAAAATCAACAAGTAACAGATCTTTTTTTAATTATTCAAAACATATAATAGTTCTACTCATGGGTGGAAACAGTAATAACCCAAGGAAAACAACTTAACACTATAAAAAAGACATTGTTGTTTTCAGTCCAGTTGGTTTGCTTTTTTAAAAAAAAAAATCCAACCATGATTCCGAAGATTATTTTTCTAAGATTGCATACATCTTGAAATCTTAACAAATATGTTTGAGCACAATAATCAAAAGTCAGAGTTACTTGTCACTGCAATAAAAGAAAATTGTAGGTCAACATATCTCTGAAATATTTTATAAACAATTTTGTTTCAATTTAAGTAAGGTAGCATAAAATAAGTGGAGGTACATTTCCATTTCTTGCTATGATGTGGTAACCTGTAGTAGGCAAATCCTTCTGCCAAGAATAACTAGAAAATCCATAAAAATGAATTAGAAAAATATTGTGTTCAAAGCTATCATGAAGTTTCCAAAGCAGAAAACATTTTAGGAGTGAGATCTTGCAAGAAGAAAGACTGAAGGAAAGTAGCAACAGAGACTGTGAAAGACAGAAGGTTAAGGACCTGAAGGAAAATAAATTATAAACAGAAAGAAACTTTTGGCAGACTTAAGATTCTGAAGACACAGAAGTAGAAGATCAGGAGATAAAAGAAGGACCAGGATAAAAACAAGACAGTATCTAAAGAGAATTAAGCAAAATAAAAGTACAAAGAGTGTGTAGACGCTAGACTTACCTTGTTAGTCAGTCATTGATGGTATGAAAGTGATTCTCTCTACACTAGCTGCCTGACAGAGAATAAGGAAGCTTTTCATGGGATGAAAATAACGTGAGGAACTTACATAATCTTTCCTAAAAAAATTGCTAACATCACTAAACACAAGCACCATAAGAAAAAAAAAATAGAAACATAACTATAGATAGTTCAGATATTAGAGACATTGTATAGATACTTTGAAATTATGATAGATGTTTGAGAAAATAAATGACTATAATAATTCACTATTGAAGTGGAATCTATTAAAAAAACAAAATAGCAGGACTAAGAATAAAAATAGGTAAAATGAAAAGCTTAATGTGTGAGTTAATTGAGAAGATTAAACACAGAGATGACAATGTTCCCAGAAAGCAATGAGGGCTGAGAAATCTCATCATCATGCTTTTCTGTTTTTAGAAAAGGCTAACAGGATTAGCCACCTTGTTCCAAGATTCAACTTCAGGTTTCTTCATTGATTCAGACAAAGCCCAGCTCTATTTTTCCCTGTGGCTACTGTAAGAGTCACTTTCACTGCGTGGTTAATTGGTATCTAAATATTACTAGTTCTCCCTCCTTCTGTTTGTGGTAATTTTTATTAATGATGTTATTCCTATCTTGTAACCTGAAGAGCATCTTCTCTTAATTGGTTGTGTATTTTGTCTTTTACAGAGAAAAGTGCTGGAAAATGTTTGAGGATACAATTCCAGACTTCACCATAGAGAATAAAAATACAGTAAACACCAAAAACAATGTAAACACTACAGAACCTTGAGAACAAGCTGAATATATGTGTATTTGGGATCCCTAATTTGGAAAATCAATAGTGCAATTGGAAGATATGATGGATATAATCAGTTCAAAGTAGAAAAATATTTTGTAGATTCAGAAAAAAACCCTGCAACTCCAAGTAGCAAAATGACAGCAAAAGCAACATTGAAATATAACAGTAAAGCAATGTCTAGGCATACCAAACATTTAAATGAAGTCAGAAATAAAACTATATTATAATCAAATAAGTAGTTATCACTATACAAATGAATTCTCAACAGAAAAAAAAGTAATCTAGATGACAATGAATGCATTAACATGTTTCAAGTACTGAAAGAAAATAAGATCAACCTAGCCTTCAACAGTACGAAAATATCCTTCAAATGTGAAACATACATGAAGCAACTTGGGGCATATAAAAACTAAAAATACTTCTTGCAGACCTGAAGTAAAAGAATGCTCAAACAAGTCAGTCATACACATCTAGGTAGTCACTAAAAAGTAAAAGGGTAAAAATTAATATAGCAAAAATAGTTGAGTGGAATAAATAATACTTGGTTAATGTGAATATTTGGAATTAGCCAAACTCAAGATGACTATGTTTCATATACCCAAGTCTACCCAAACCTTCCAATACGTTCTTCTGATATCCATTTCATGTTTTAGGTAAACAAAATCACCTTTAGCTTTGATAATTCACTAAAATGACTAAAGAACCAAGGAAAGAGTTCCGCTTATGATTATAATTGTCTTATAGAGAAAATATATAAATTAGAATCAACAAAAAGAACAAATAAAGAAAATCTGGGAGGTAGTCAAGCTTGAATTTTCCATTGTCTCCTCAGTTTAAATATTAGACAGATTGCTTCTTGCCTATAGGGCTGAGCTCCCATTTCTTAAAGTATTTACTTTAGAAAACTTGTAAGTCTTACTCTGTCCCTTTTGAAGCCAAGTAAACATTCCTCCTCCTGAAGAGAGAAGCTTTCAAAAGTGGAAGTCAAAACAAATACTGCCTAGTTCTGTGAAGAGACCACGTAAGAATGTACTAATTTGAAAAAGCAGAAACCTCTCATCCTATCTGCTAGAGAAAAGACAGGAGAGAAGCCTTTCTGCATACTCCCTGTGACTACCGTAACAACTTTATAAATCATTGCTTTGCTTGTCTCCTTAATGTTCTGAGCCAAGGATCTGAAATTGTTTTGAAACAAGTGGGTGAAAGCAGACCTGCTTACTCAAGCACAGTTGTTATAAAAAACCCAACCAAAACCATAATGGTGGGCAGCCTAGGAAAAGCAATTTGTCTGGCTATACCCAGGTCCCAAATCTTATAATTAGCTAATAAGGTTTTGATTAAGTTTCCTAATTTCAGCAATCATTTTACTTCATTTGTCACTTTGAAATGCAAATCTTTACAAAACCTTACCAATTTGCAGTCCAGAAATGTTTTTCACAAGGATCTTGGAGCCACCCCTTAAAAATGGAATCATCAAGAAAGATAATACCCTACCTATATCACAGATTCCATAAAAGCCTTTCTGCAAAAAGTACAAATTATTCAACAAGATGGTCTTGTCACACTGACCAGTCTCTCCCTAATGTCCTCCAGTAGTTTCTTACTAGCTCACTCAGTGTTTAGAAGCTCTCTGCCTTTTGTTTTAGTGGATTAAAATTCATTTTTCTTCACCCTGTTGCAACTGTCTTGATCAAAGTCTTCCTTGACTTCTTAAATCCACTTAGTATAATTTTTCTTTGACAATAGCAAAATGTAGCACATGCATAATAAAGCTATAGACACACATGCAAAAATTTTAAAGAAAATATAATCAAACCGAATGAATGATGTGATGCTTAAGTAATATCTGATGGCCAGTTTGTATTTATTTCAGAAATGCAAGTGTTCCTGGTTATTTGAAAATTAATTATTAAGTTTGTTAGGCTGGGCCAGAAGGACAAAATGGTGGCCGTACCCGGGAAAGAAAATGGCTGAGGAAACAGAGACCCGGGCCAAGTCGGACATCCTTATGGCAACCCGGGTCTGGGCCAGTCACCAATGAAAACCTGACACCTGGTGTTACAGAACCAATCCCCCATCACCACCCATAAAACCTGTGAAATTTCTGCTTAAGAGCCCGCTTCCCTTTGCTTGGGCGCGACTTTCCCGACCCCCATTCTGCGACGGGAGAACCTCGCCCCGCTGCGCAAACCCCAATAATGCCCTGACTATTCGAGTTTTTGTCTGATTGGCGTTCTTGCCTCGCGGAGCCCGGAGAAAAAACCTTTCAATGTTTTTATCACAGAATACATTTATTTAAATGAAACATCCATTCATGAAAAAAATATCTAACGAATAAGGGTAGAAAGTAAATGTCATAATCTATTACTGTTGCAGATCCCACCTCCCAAGGGTCTGGTAGCCTCTTCGGGTTCTTGAATCTTTGAGCAAATAGAAAGCAAAGAGTCCAAATGCTCCTCAGATAAGGCTTTATTGCAGTTATCAGGTGAGAAATAAGAGAAGAGGGAGAGAGAAGAAAGCAAGTGCTTATGTGTATAAAGGGTTTAGCATGGAGAATAAGACTTTCTTTTGTTGTGTGCCCCATGTTTGGAATCTGGGATTTTTAAGTCAGAATGGCAAATTAGATTAGCAGTTTTGATGGTGGTCAGTGATTTCACAGGAAGGATATAATGTGTGTCCAGACTGTCTAGCCCCTTCTTGATGGAGGGGGACAATCCAGGGCCTGAATACAGCATTCTCTAGGTTTTTTTTTAGACTGTGTCCTTCCTCCAACAACAAAGGTCATGGGGTGCATCTGGCGGGGGCACAGGCTGGGGTTAATCATTAACACATCGTTTTATTGTTTTCCCCAATACAGCGAGGCTCCTGGACTAGCTGAAAGCTGAAGGCCACTTCCCAAGAACTTCCTGGAATATCCTTCTCCTTCCCTCTGCTGCCACCCTACTTCTGCTTTTAAACTATTATCTTGTTAATTAGAGACACTGGAAAGTTAGTCAGCTCAAAAGGCCCTTCCAAGAGTGTAAATCCAACCACCTGCAGTCGGAAGCTTGGAAGTGCAATCTTTCTGCACATGGGAGCTCTACTCTCACACATGCTACCACTTTCTCTCTCTTCCAGTTTCTCTAATAAACTTTAAAACTGCTCCTCTTTAACATCTCAAGAATTTTTTCTTGAATCTTTCATCACTGAACTCCAGCAGACCCACATCATTGGTAGGAGCAAAAAATATCTAGGAGGTTCAAAACGCTTGAGTTATGCAATGTCCCTTCTCTTTTGCTTTGTATCTGGAAGATTTGCGTAGTTTGGTTGGTCCTAAATCTTTAGAGTACTCGTAACTCCTTAGTTATGTTAAAGATGAGGCAGGTGGTGTTCTAAGCAATCTTAAGGCATGTAGTTTAATCATAGTTTTGTGGTTGGGACTTGAAATGAAGGTGGAGGTCAGCATAACTGGACATGTTTTGGGAACAAGAAGATAAAATCCACCATACTTTCTCTATCTTTACCCAGTAGGAAAAAAAATATCATTCTTTCTGTGGTTCACATTGCTTAGAAATGAAAGCAGACACAAGGATCTAAGAGCAAACAGGAAGTAATTTTTTGAGTGTAGTAGGGAACTCCAGTAGACATGAAGGAAATTGATAGTGAGAAGGAACGCAATAAAAAGTAGGTTTTGAACTGGCTATCATAGTAAGTAATTGGAAGCTTAATTCAACAGGGAAACTCTGGGAAATGCTTCAAAATACTTGTCTTACAGGAAAGTATTTAATACCACTGTGATTCTGGGAGTGGTGCAAGGCTGCTTGTCTGTGGTATTAATTTCCTGGCCTTTCCAAGCCTGCCAATTCACTGGCTTAGCAACTTTCAACAGAAAAACCCTCCCCCTTAAATGCAAATATCAGATTTTGGGATTTTTATGGATCACAATGCTAAAATAAGGGTTTTGGATAATGTAAAGTATTTGTAGTGTTGTTACAATGCCTAATGGCAGAAAACATAGAAATTTTTCCAGATCAGAAGCAAAAAAAAAAAAAACAACAAACTATAACACAGGAAAACTTTCACTCCTGACCTTTTTATTCAAAAGTGAATGGTGTTCCCTGGTGAAGCAATGGTTAGATCAATCTCCTCTGAAGGAGCAAGCCGCATATCCTCAGGGTTCAAATTTCAGGGATGTGTGTGTGTGTGTGTGTGTGTGTGTGTGTGTGTGTGTGTAAAATAACCAGTGTAAACAACTAAATAGAAACAAGGCGAAATACTTCTTTCTCCTCTCTCCTCCTACCTCCCTGCCTACTCGCCTTCATTCCACACTGGACCTTTCTTTAAAAAATGTAGATGCGAACTGGATGTTATATTACTGACACAAAGCAAAGACATAGAACCATTCTGAAAGTTAGAGCAGCCATTCCAGGGGGACTATTTTGTTCATCTTATTTCTTAAACCTTTGGACTGAGTCAAACTGCAATGCTTTGAGAAGTCATCAAGCATATAATTGTTTAAGAGGTCAGTAGGAAAACAGACATCCTGGTCACAAGGAGTGGTGATTATTAGCTATCTACCTGAAGATGGAATCAATAACCAATCATGGAAAACCAAGAGTAGCTTAAACTTGTCAGCACCATTCAACTCTTTTTCAAAAACATCTTCCTGTCATGCTCTGGTGGAGTAGTGATTTGGTCAATCAACTACAAAGGATCACAGGTCACATACCTTTAGATCTGAGACCTGGGTCCAGGGGAACAACAAACATAACTAAAAAATAATTAAATTAAATGCTTCTTCCCCTTCTCTTTGTCTTCCTGCCTGCCTATATGCCTTTGTTCCTGCCTGCACCTTTTTTGAAAAAAACAACAATAACTTCCCTCAACCCCTTTACTTTCCATACAATCTCTAATTTTTGTTCCTCCTTTGGACAATGTCTGGGTTTATACTTAAATTTCAATTATTTGATCCCAAATACATGTACTTCGCCTTTTAATCATCTCAATTTTTAGCCTAAAAATACAAATATTTTGAAAAAGAGCAAGTAAAAGCATCATTAATTGTAGATGTCTTGATTATTTTATGATGAGAAAATATTTTAAAATTACACATTTTTAGAGTTAATATGCAACCTTAACCAAGCTGTAGAATGCAATGTCAGTATTTTAAAAATTAATTAGATTTCTATAGACAACAAATGATCAATGCTTTGCTAATATCATTTGAAATAGTAAATAAACATCAAATACCAAAATATTTCAATTGTTTAAAGATAAAAAACACATCTATAAAGACAACTACAGAGTGATAGCATGAATTTTAAAATCTAAACAAATAAAATGAATCTGAATTCGTGGATTGGAGTAATCAAATACTGTAAAATGTTAATTATCCTCATTTTGATCTTTATATTAATTGCAATCCCAAATAAAAACAAAACAGCTTGTTTGTGGGTGGTTGTAGAAAGTGGAAAACTTACTTTGTAGCTTATGTAGAAAGGAAATAGACTAGGAATAATCAAAAAATGTTGAAAAGGAAAAACACACTTAGGGATTTTATATAGGCAGAAATACTTACTATGAGTTACATAATCAACAGAATATGGTTTTATCATAAGAATAAGATCATAATTCATTGCAATAGAATAAGGCACTCAGGAACAAACCTACATATATATTGATATTTGTTTTATGACAAATATTCTTTGTAAGTGAATTTGGAAAAATGTTTTACAAATATTGTTGTCAGTCAATATTTATAAGGGGGAAAAAAAGTGACTTCAAACCAGCTTAGTCCAAACATTGCTGTAATATGATGATGGGATTAAAACATAACACCCCAGATTTCTCACAAGTGGTCTCCTGTGCATGCCTTACTCTAACATGAAGAACAAAGGGTAGTTGGGAACAGTCCCCAATCTAAAAGAGAAGCTCATTTTCTTCTAAACCTTTAGCCTTTCCTTTATTCAAGGAAGCCATCTGTTTCCTCTGGACCCTCAGCTTTCTCCTAATCAAGAAATAGTCATTTGTCCTTATTCCCCAGTAGAATGCAGAAAGGAGAGCTATCTATTTTTACTTTTAGAGTACAGTTAAGGATGAGTTATTCTTCTTTGCCATTATGGAAATCCACTCCTCTCTTCCCTAGACCCCATACATCAGCTCAGGATATTAATGTGTGTGTTCTCCAGCAACCTCAGAATTTGCTGCCATGCGAATTCATCATATGTATGTTATTATTAAATCTGAGCTTTTCTCTTACTAATTATGCCTAATGTTATTTTGTTTATTGGTATAGTCAGTGAAGAAACAAAGAACTGGGAGAAATTTTCCTTTGACCCCCCACAATAGAAATATTTTATGTCTCTATGATATGGTGGTCACAGGCTGTAGTTGGCTGTTGGGCAAGTGATACATGAATAATGTGACAGAGAAACTAAAATTGTAACTTTAATTAATTTTAACTTTAATAAGCAAGCATTTATGGCTACCATATTATTCACATTGGTCTAGTTTCCACCATAAATAGATACATATTAAAAAGATAATATACATAAATTAGGAAGGGAAAACCTTATATGACATATGAGAATACCTTATGTCCTGTCCTAAATAGGTAAAGAGTCCTTAAAAATATACAAAATATAATCAACCATAAAAAAAGATTGACAACTTAGAAATGATTTAACATAATTATATTTATCACAAGAAGATCATTATTTGTGAAAACGTAATCCAAAGAGTCACAGATGTCATTTCTAAAGCACATATTAATTCAAATACAGAAAATATAAGAAACCCTTACATATCAAAATAAAAACAGTGAATCTAATAAATATGGGCAAAATGTTGAACAGGCACTTCATATTTCAAATGGTCAATAAACATGGCATTTTGCTCAAACATATATTTTACTAGGGGAATGCATATTAGAATCACATTCTGTTACAATCTTAAAAGAAATGGTTACAATTTAAAAAGGAAGATTTTACCACTGTTGGCAATAATATATATATTAATATAACATTCATATACTTCAAGTGTAAGTTAAAATTGATACAAACCACTCTAGAAAACTGTTGATCTTTTACTATTAACTTAAACATACATATTCACTATCACCCAATAGCTCCAATCTTAAATGTATACAACTAATATCCATGTGTGTACAAAAAATAACCTCTAGAAGCTTATAATTGGAGTATATTCCCTATCCTCAAACTGAATGTAACTAAAATAGTTATTTAAAGTTAAATGAATAAAAAAATTATGTTGTCAAATAATACTATATTGAATGAGAAAAAGATATTTAAGCCTTCAAAGATCTGTACAAATATTGCAATGCAATAGTAAGTAGTTAAACATCTGACATAAAATAAGACAATGTAGGATTTCATCTACATGTAGTTTGAAAGTATAAAAAGAAATTCACAGTGTTAATAGGAGAATCTTTGCTTTTATGTGGAGTATTAACTCAGAATAAAAACCAGATGCACTTCTTGAGGGCAGCCAATATCCGAATATTTAATCAAAGTGTTGAATTTCATTGGTGTGCTTATTTTGAAAAAAAGCTTACTGAAATTTGAACTTATAGTTAGACTGAAATAGAATAAAATTTACTTAGAAATAAAAAAGGTAACCTTGAAAAGAACTTAGTGGTAGCACATGATTAGTAAATGACCTGTACTAAAAGATTAATGTGGCAATATAGTTAATAAGTCTTTTTGGTTTGTTTTTGAGATGAATCATTATTTGATCATATCATATCTTATGAGAAGTTTGACTTCTATGTTTCAGCATTTTGTTACTTCCTTATTTAAGTGATTCTTTTCAATCTATTGCTACTAGAAGTAGAAGATAAATTTTCCTTTTGAGATAAAATAAAACTAGT
Organism: Solenodon paradoxus; assembly: GCA_004363575.1. Lineage (NCBI taxonomy): Eukaryota > Metazoa > Chordata > Mammalia > Eulipotyphla > Solenodontidae > Solenodon > Solenodon paradoxus. Next base: position 451,408 of record RJWH01000011.1, read on the forward strand.
AAAATAACATAATTTATTTGAAATTTAACATATATTTCAGATTGCAGTGCACAAGATAGAATGAACAAAAATAAAATATTCTACAAGTAGTGGTCAAAAATGTATTGAGAACCTAGCATTTTATGAGATATTTATATTAGCAGAGAGTTTAGAAAAGCATGATGAAATATAACTACTTTTTTGATTCCTGTGTTCTGAAAAGAATACAAATTTCTGAATCTCAATAGTCCTTTCCAGATTTCACGTCAAGTAGGCTAATACTCAAATTATTTTCAGTGTAGAGTGTAAAATGGTTTTAAAGTTCTATATCATAAACATGGATGATGCTGCATGCCATGACAAATGATGCATCCCAAATCTGTTTCCTTTTCATTTTGTTTGGAGGTCTACTTAAACCTTACAACCAGAAGTTAATAGTTCAGTATAAATACTTGCAACTACATTGTTAATTCCATTATTCAGCAAGCAATATAATGTCTCTTTATGTTCTATACTCTTCTCTACTTGAATGGAGCATAGAGAAATAATTTCCCATTAGTCAGAATGCTGACATTGTCATGAGAAGTCACAGACACTGATGTTTATCATGGAATATGGAAAGTGCAATGAATAATGGACATTCAGCCATATTGAGGGAAAGGATATGGATACATATGGATACAAGAGAATTTCCTATTGAAAGATGAAAATTGTGTTTTGTAAATAATTAGGGAGTGACTGAATGAATTTAATCAGGGGATCGACAGGATTTACATTTTTAATATCTTAGTCTACCAACTGTAAACATGAATCCCAGTGGAATCAGAAAGTCAGTGACGGTGGGGTTCCTGAGGGGTTTGCTGCTGTTGCTGTTGCTGCTTCAGGAAAAAAAAAATTTGGAGAACTCCTGCCCTAGTGGAAACTTGAAAACTGCTATGTTAGGAGGAACACACTTAATATTTCACCATTATATATTTTATAATATACAACTGTCCAAGACCACAGGCATGCGTGGGCCTTTTTCCCAATTTGAGAAAAGGCACTCCCCAATGCCCGCTGGACCTCTACACCTGACAGCATATCCAGAGACTGCCAGCCAGTATGAGCTCCTTTCCATGCTTGAGGAGAAAGTGAACTTCTCTCCACTCTCCATCCCATGAGTACCTCAAATCCAATCCAGAGAACAAGCATGGGTATGCTTTTCCCTCCACCTGAGAAGAAAGTGTGTTTCCTACATCCCTGCACTAAGAGAAAAAAGGAAAAATGCACTACTCACTCATACCCCACTTGAAGAGAGGAAAGGGAAAGTGAGCTCCCTGTATCCTACCTGATGGGCAGAAAGTACACTCCACCACCCCGGGCCAAAGTAGGAAGAAAATTTAATTAAAAGAAAAGGAAAACCATAGTAAGAAGTCAAGGCAGAAAGAAAGATATGCCAAAATCAAAGTTGCCAAAGAAAACATGAAGGGCCTCAAAAGAGGAAGATGACAGTAGTTCACCAGAGAAGAACTCCATGATGTGAACCAGGACAGCCTAACAGACAAGGAGTTCAAAAAACAATTGTTAAGAAAGCTGAATAACATAAAGGAGGCACATACAACTACTCAAAGGTAATTGGAAGACCTCAGAAAAGAAGTGACAAGTCATAGGAAACATATCACCAAAGAGATTAAGCACATAAACAAAGCCCTAGAAAGAATGCTAGAAAAGAAAAATAAACTCAAGGAATTGAAGATACACATGGAAATCTCCATAAGTAGACTTAACCTTGCAGAGGAATAAAAATCAAGGAAAACAGAGATGACCGTCACAGAAAAGGGACACAACATTGAGGGAAAAATGAAGAAAACATACGAGAAATATCAGACACTATAGGAAAACCAAATATATGGATCATCAGCCTTTTGGAAGGAGAGGAGAGGAAGAAGGAACAGAAAACCTATTTACTAAAGTAATATCAGAGAATTTTCCATATCTGTCAAAAAGCATAGAGAACACCAAAAATTTTAAATGTGAACAGACCTCCCAGATACATAACAGTAAACTCGCAAAAGTCAATGACAAACTACTTGAGGCTGCTAGAGAAAAGTAAAATATAACCTACGAAGGCACATCCATGAAGATATCATCAGATTTCTCAACAGAAACCCTACAGGTCAGGAGAGAGTGGAACGGCATCTTCAAATTATGAAAAGACAAAAACTACCAGCCAAGAATACTGTACGCTATCAAATTATCATTTAAATATGAAGGAGAAATAACGATTTTCAATGAAAAAAAAGTAAATGACTGTTCCATCATCAAGACTGTCATTCAAGAAATCTTAAAAGGGGTCTTACAATAGAGAAAACAAAGACAAAGTCCCACCAAGCCTTGAGCAAGCCTGGAGAATGGTGATAAATAGAAAAGCGAAAGCAGGGAAAAAAGGAAACAACAGCAAAACACTGAAGGGGAAAGAAAAACAGGTATCCTATACAAATATATAAATATGATATGGCATCAGCTCATAACAGAAAATCACAGAGACTACAATTAGAGACAATCCATGGGACAGCTACAAAAACCAAATCTAAAGAAATGGATAGCTAGGAAGAAGATAAAACTGAAAAAACAAACACTGAATCTCATCTGAAGGAAAGAACACACTTAAACAGGAAATGAAGCAACAGGTAGAGAAAGCTAACAGAAAGCGAAGACTCAAATGATAGTAGCAAAATCCTAAATATCTCTCATCATCCTAAATGCGAATGAATTGAACTCAACAATCATAATATATAGTAGCTGGCTAGATCAACCAACAGGACACATCATGATTATGCTTACAAGAAACTCATATCAGATCCAAAGATAAACACAGGTTTCAAAGTCAAGGGCTATGGAAAAAATATATCAAAGCAACAATGATGAAAGGAAATCAAGGACAGCAATGCTAAAGTAATACAAGACAAGCTTTCAAATAAAAATGGTACACAAGGGAAGGATGGACACTACATCATGGTCAAAGGGGTAATCCAGCAAAAAAGAAATAATTATCTTCAACTTACATGTACCAAATACAGGACCACCTAAATAAAACAACTGACAAAGCTAAAGGCAGGCATTGACAGAATACACAATAGCAAGGGACTTTTAACACTTGCGTAATTGGACCATCCAGACAGAAAACCAATAAGGAAATGAGGGCCCTAAATGAAACAGTTGAACAGATGGAAATGACAGACATTTATGTTGTGCTCTACCTCAACAAAAAGAAATACTTTTCTTCTCAAATGTACATGGAACATTTCAAGGATAGATCACATCCTGTGTTACAAAACAAGTCTCAGCAAAATTAGCAAAATTCAAATTATAGAAAGCATCTTTCCTCACCCCAAGGGGATGAAACTAGAAATAAACCAAATGAACAAAAGTGGAAGAATCAAAAAGATGTGGAGACTGAACAACATGTTTCTGAACAACTCCTGGATCATCAGTGAAATTAAAGATGAAATTTAGTCTTATCTGGAAACAAATGAAAACTTTGAAATCAGTTACCAGTATGCATGGGATGCAGCAAAAGCAGTTCTGGGAGAAGAGTGTAAAGACAAGTATACATCAAAAACCAAGACAGAACCCAATTAAATATCTAGCCACATACCTGAGAGAACTAGAAAGGGAAGAACAATCAAACCCCCATATCAACTGAGTATATGAAATAATAAAAATTAGAGCAGGAATAAATTTAATTGAAAATAAAAAGACTACACAAATAATAGATGAAACAAAGAGATGGTTCTTTGAAAAAATAAGCAAAAATTACATACCCATCACTAAAAAAAGCCCATATAACAAAAATCAGAAATGAAAGAGGTGAGATTACAAAAGACCAAAAGACATTTGAGGAATACAAAGGATCATGAGAGAGTATAATAAACACTTATATGCTAACAAATTTGTCAACCATGAAGAAATGGACAGGTTTCTAGAATCCTACAACCTCCCAAAACTTAACTAGGAAGATACAGACAATTTAAACAGAATAATCACAAGGATAAAAATTGATTAAAACAGTAGTAAAAAAATGTCTTCCACCCCCAGCAAAAAAACAAAAACAAAAAACAGCTCCAGATGGCTTCCTAGTGAATTTACCAAAAATTCAAAGAAGAGCTGCTCCCCATCCTCCTTAAGCTCTTACACAAAGTTGACGAGGTGGCAAAACTCCCAAATATATTCTAAGTCAGTATTACTATGATTCCAAAACTATGACAAACACAACACCAAAAAAAGAAAATTACAGACCAGTAATATCACTGATGAATATAGACTCAAAAAACCTCAACAAAATCCTGGCAAACATTCAATAATAACATCAAAAAAATTATACCCTGTGATCCAGTAGGGATTATTCCAGGGATGCAAGGATGATCCAACATATGCAAATCAATCAATATAATATGTCACATCAACAAAGTGAAAATCAAACCTCATGATCATCTCAATAGACACGGAAAAGTCAATTTTACAGGATTCAACACCCATTCATGAGAAAAAACCCTCACCAAAATAGGAATAGAAAGCGCATAACTCAACATAATAAAAACAAGATATGACAAACCCACAGGCAATATCATAATCATTGGGAAAAAACTGAATCTCTCCCCTAAGATCTGGAGCAAGACAGTGTTGCCCACTAACCACTGCTATTCACATAGTTCTGGAAGTCAAGGTCAGATCCAAAGGCAAGAAAAGGACATTAAAGACATCCAAATTGCTGATGACATGATAACTAGAAAATCCTAATGACTCCATGAAAAACTGCTAGGAACAATAAATACAGTAAAGTGGCAGGATATAAAATCAGCACACAAAATTTAATAGTATTCCTTTAGGTAAACAATGAAGTAGAGGAGAAAGAATTTAAGAAATAAATTCCTTTCACAATAGCTCCAAGGAAGATCAAATATCTGAGAATTAATGAAAGAGGTAAAAGACCTCTATAATGGAAGTTACAGGACATTAACAAAAGAAATAGAAGACTGAGAAGTGGAAACGCATTCCATGTTCATAGAGTGGGAGAATCAACATATTAAAAATGACTTCTACCAAAGAAATATCTAGGTATAAATGCAATTCCCATCAAAATCCAAGGGACATTTTTTCGAGGAAATTGAGCAAATAATACTATAGTTTGTAAGGAACCTTAAAAGGCCTCAGATAGCCAAAACTAGCCTAAGAGAAAATAAGAACAGTGGAAGAATCTCCCTTCCTGACTTCAAAGGATACTGCAGAGTATTTGTGATCAAAACTGTGTGTTAGAGTAACAAAGACAGACACACCCATCAGTGGAATCAAGCTGAATCTAGAAATAAAGCAACACCCATGTGGATAATTAGTCTATGACAAAGGTGCCAAGAGCATGCAATGGAGGAAGTAAAAATATTCAGTAAATGGTGTTGCAAAAACTGGAAGAACATCTGCAGAAAAAAGAAATCGTATTACTCACTATTGTCAAGCACAAAAATTAACTCAAAATAAGATATAAGACCTGAAACCATAAAATAGTTAGAAGACAATGCAGGGAAAACACTTTATGACCTCAAACTCAAAGAAGTCTTTTGGGGAGAAACAGCAACAGGAAACAAACAAATAAACAAACAAAAAAATAAAAACTAAACAATTGGGATTACATCAAACTGAAAATCTTCTGCTCAACAAAAGACACCACAACTAAAACAAGAAAACAGCCCACAGAATTGGAGAAGATAGTAACACAACATATATCAGTTAAGAGCTGAATCTCCAAAACATATGAAGAGCTCATAGATCTTACTCAACAGTAAAAAGCAAATGACCTACTCAAAAAAAAAAAAAAAAAAGGGCAAAAGAACTGAATAGAAACTTATCTAAAGAAGACACACAGATGGCTTATAGACACCTGAAAAAAATGTTCTGGATCACTTATCACCAGAGAAATGCAAATAAAAATTAAATGAAATGGCATCTTAACACAAGTGAGAATGGCCTTTTTCAGAAGAACTGGAAATAGCTGGTGTTGGAGTGGGGTATGGAGAAAGAGGAACGCTCCTACACTGGTAGTGGGAATGTAAACTGGTGCACCCTCTTTAGATGCCTCAAACAAATATGGATTTATCATTGGGTCCAGCACTCTCATTCTTGGGCATACACCCAGAGGATACAAAATCTCTAAACAGAATAAAGAATCTGCATCCCTGTGTTCACAACAGCACAATTCACAAGAATAAGACATGGAAATAACCTAAATGCAAATCAACAGATGACTGGATAAAGAAGCTATGGGATATATACTCTAGAATTCTATGCTGTTATTAAAAAAAAAAGATGAAATTTTGCCCTTTGCAACAATATGGTTGGAACTGGAGGCCATCATGTTGAATGAAATAAGTCAGAAAGAAAAAAAGAAGCACAGGATGGTTTTTACTCATATATGGAATATGATTAAATCAAACACATTGTAAAAATCCCAAGAGAAATATAGCAGGGCTCAGGACTGGTTACAGGGTAGAAGGAGGTGTTGGTGAGGTACACTGTAACTCTGGTGGTGGGTGTGATGTGAAATATAGACTGAGATCAAGTGTTCATATCCTAAAATTAATGGAACACTGTGAACCAAAGAAATAATAAATATTTTTAATAGTGAAAAAAAGCTGCCAGAACTAGCTAGAATACAATTGAAATGGGAGAATAAATACAGTGAAACTCAGAGGTAGTAAAATGAAGCACAATGTGCCAATTGAGACAGTTCATTCATTATTTCTTTTTGTAGTTTTTTTGGTCAAAAGAATCTCAAATCACTACCCTCCAATAAACTTTCCATTACATTAAATAGTTAGACTTAAATAAGATGTCCAACTTTCTCAAAAGGATGTTGCAAAATTTATCTTGGACTAATCATGATTTCTTTCCTGAGGCTGAGGAAAATCTCACTTTTGAACTCATGTGTGCCAGGATACCTGAGCACTGAGGTTCTTCTGAAAGTTTAGAACTGGAAGCCAGGGAGGGATGGCTATTGGATTCATCATCAATAATGTCTGTCATTATTACTCTATTTTCAAAAGTTTATGATTTCTTAAAATAATGCCTTAAACATCAAATGAATCGTTCCTTTCAAAGTTCAGAGAGAATATAACCATTTCTTGTTTCCAACTTCCCAGACTTCATTACTTATAATAAATTAAAATGCAATTAGTATCAAATACATAGTCTAAATATATAGTGTTGTTTTCTTTAATGTTTCTTAATGTTTTTAAATAAAAATTTCCCACGTACCTAACTTCAATTTGATTAATAGCTTTACCCCTGTGTTGAAGAACTACAGGATCATATTTAGTTAAGAAAAATAATTCATGTTCTTTATCTTAAATTACTTATTTCTAACAGTCTGAACATTTTAAGACAATCAAGCAAAAACTTGCATTCTTTGTATCAGTTATAAATTATGTATTTCTACCAATCTAGATTTTCTGAGATAGCAGATAAAATAAAATGATGCAAAAATCACTGATTTCTTATTATTTTTATTAGAGATGGAAGATCATCTATAGATCTATGATTACTCATATATGTTTATGCACTTGACTGGTGTCAATTTATCTTCATGCATGCTACAGTTGGAAAAAAAACAACAAAAAACCTTCCCGCTCCACATTGGAACTAAATATAAGTATATACTTTGCAAACTAAGAGTATATTTTAAGAGAGTTTTTATAGTGGATATAAAAGAAACTAATAGCAGACATTCAGTTAACATATAGTCCATCCAAAAATATCCTCTAATACATTAAAATTAAATTCTTTTACCCACTCACTACCAGGACACTCATGTACACCACAGAGAGCTTTGAAGAACTTTAGAAACTCTGACAACAGTTCCACTTAGTTTATTTTCTCCCTCAAAAATTTCCTTTAACATCATACTAATTAAACAATGATCCATCCTCAACCCTTTCATTTAATTTACTTTAAAGGTGTTTTCTCAATTATATAAAACAGATTGCTGGATGATTAGCAGTTCCTAAATCTAAGGAATACCATGGAAATAATTAATTGGTTGTATTATCATTTACCCAGCAAGGGAGGAAAATTGCATTTATCCCCATGTCATACATGTTCACTGCTTGAAGAAGATGAACTTCCAATCCATATTATATTACTTTCTCACTCTAATAAATGACTTACCAATGTAAAGCTTAAGTATGTGAATAGATAGTTATGTATGTGATTGTGTGTTCAATTAATTGTGGATGCTTTAACCTAAAATGTCCTAATAAAGGAGGAATTGCAATAATCTTTAAATGTTTTCTCAGGTAAAAAGAGTTAAGATAAATTGAATAGTTATTTTTATTATTTATATATGGTTGTAATCTATATATAATTATACATATTAAAATTTAATTGTAGAAATGTTTAAAAATAAGCTAATTATGGAAAACATAACTTTGGGAAGTGCAATGAAAGAATAATTTTTTTATTTTTGAAAATGCCTTATTTATATTTAATGTATTAATATCAATTATCTTATATTTAATATTCAATTTAGATAGAAGTTAAACATTTTTTTGGCATAAAGATTATTTTTGCAAAGTGGGGATAAGAGTATATACACAGGTAAAGTTAAAATGAATTTGAAATATGATGCGTTCCATGTCTGATTTTATTTTTGATAGTTTTGCTATCTTATAAATATATGAAACACTGTCTGTCTGGATTCCTCTGTGCACTTTCTCGTATATTCTAGAAGGGCCAAAGACTTGGAGGGAGTGGTCTTTCTGTCAATGTCTCTAGTTTTAATTGATGTGTGAACCATTGGATATAAGTATTCTTCCAAAAAGAAATATGATGATAACAAATCTGATACTGAATATTTCATTCTAATAGTTATATTCTTATTTCCATTAGTCTAGTTCTATCATATTTAATTTCCTTAATAATTACCAGGTCCTGACAAGCCTAGGTCAATTCATAGTATCAGTGGCTATGGCTATAAATAACTTAAAATCAAGTCTATCAAGCTATATCATGCTATAGTTTAATCTGTTTCCCAAGACTCAATTGTATTACAAATTATTATTTGACATAATCTTAACTACAACTATGGGAAAAAGTCATGCTCACTTTGAAAATAATTCAATAAATGGTTATCTTGATTCTAACACATTTCAATTCATTGAAAAATGACATTTAACCATTCACTTTTAACCCATTTGCTGATGTGATGTATTTTCAAAAGCTCAAATTTCTCTGTGTCCAACCTCTTGCCCTGACCCTTAGAATTCACAAACAACAAAATTTAGGGACAGTTAAATACTTTAAATTTTATAACATTTATAAACAAATTCTTTATTTGCTAACCTAACCCAGTTTGACTCAGATTTACTTCTTTCTGTTCCTATGGTCAAAACATGAATTAGCTCAAAAGTTATTTTCCAGACATTTTGACATTTGGGTAAAAGACATCTATTTGCATTTACTATGTGTAGTAAATTATCAGAGTATAATCACTGTGAATATATGAATAGCTCCTTGTCACATTTTCTAACAATGGATATGGGTGACTAAACAAATTCAAATTCATTTGCTCACAGCAAATTATCCATTTCACAAATGTTCATCAATTCTCTGGTACAAAAAAAAGTCTTACATTTTGTTCTTTGCATAGACTGAGAATAAATTTCATTAGGATAAATAATTTCTACTATTTAGATATTATAGCAAGGTAGCTAGGATTTTGATAATGTTTTTCTACACAGACATTTATAAAAAGGAAAAGTTCTAGCTGATTCTATACTAAAGTTCTCACAACTCCTTGGAGACATCATTTCATGAGTTACAACACTTTTAATCTATTACTATCTTGTGTTAAAAATATGATCAGGTGAGTTTAATAGTTTCATTATCAAGTGTTACATTTAAGTTTAGATTATGTTTAATTGGAAATTATAGTTCTTTCCCTCATTGCATTCTTGAAATCCCACTTAATTTATACAATTTTGATAAATTTCAGAAGATGCAAATATTTGAATGCTTATTTGAATGCTAATTAAAAGTGAAGACTTGTTTGCCCAGTTAGCACAAACAATGGCTTTCAAAGAAGACTGGAATAAAGGCAAAGGTAATATTTCCATATTTCTAACTGACAAATAAAAGACAGAGAAAAAATTGTTATTGGTAATTTAGGAAAAATATCTAAGCAATCAGAGTGGGAAGATAAATAGTACAACCAGACAAAAAGTAATCAAGCTCTCTAGGGTCAAGGTAAATTGAAAGGAATCAACCAGTACATCTTAATAAACTCACATCAGAAAAACAATTTAAATCCATTTAAACAGTCTCTAAGGAAGTATTTTTTAGAACTATTTAGTAATGTTTCCACATATTAGGATCTTGGGGGAATACTGTTTAAGATAAAATCTAAAGAAAAAACAGAATTTAGATTAGTAGGATTTTTGATATAGAATTTGGAAGCAGGAAGGGCATGGTAATGAGATCCGTGTATCTGTGGAGAAAGTTATGGATTTTAGGGTCAGTGTAGAAAGGGAGTTGAATGACCCAAGTCATGTTATAAATTAAAAAAGGTAACCCTACTGGAATATCTTAAATCCAGTAAAGAGTAAAAGAATGGAATATATGAAATTATTTTATAAATATATTGTAGATTATTAATGTTCAACAAATGATAAAATAGTGGAAATCGCATTAAGTGCTAACAACCACACAATATAAAAAGAATCTCTTTTTTTATTTCTAAGGATATTTTTTGTTGTTTTCATGGCTAAATTCAATTATTATCGCCAGATTACTTGTCTGTTTTACACAAATAAAAGATTATCACGACAGAAGTTTAAAACAAAAAAAACTCTCCTTCTTGTTCCAGAAGACTCACATTTAACCATAGATACAGTGTTTGTTGTGCCCCTTCCTAGACTATGATTTAACTGAATAGGTTCTGTAATAGACAGCTAGTTAACTGATATGGCCCCCAATAATTCCTGCCTCATGTTTTTCAAATCTAGGTACAATATATTCCATCTAGTACAGATAGGCTTGACACTGATTCACTTCTATTAATATATAGCTAAAAGAACTGAATCCAACTGCTGAGTTTATATATACCTTGTCTTTGATTAGGTTGCCAGAGCAGGCTTTCAGGAAAATAAGGAAAAATCTTAGAAACTGGAGGAAGGGAATCACTGTTAAATAATGACAGAAAATTAGATGCAATTTTGCTTGCAGGGTGGGTAAAATAAGAAATGTGCCTAATCAACAACGGAGTCAAACTCAGAAGTTTTTCAAGCAAAGTGTTGAAAAATGCTGCCCAAAGTGTGTGTGTGTGTGTGTGTGTGTGTGTGTGTGTGTGTGTGTCTTCTAAAAAAAATATTAGATGAGAAAGATAAAATGAGAGTTGGGCTGTTAACAAAAAGTAACTCGTACTTGATGGTCTTAAAAATTCTCAGGCTCTATAAATGACAAATGATGCTAGTATAACAAATTGTTTCCAAGTAATGATTATTTCAGAACACTCTTTGAAAGGCGTGGCCTGAAGATGAGATGAGAATATGACTCTAAAATCCTTCGTTATAACATCAAAATGATAAGAGATGGTTCCTCAGAGCATTGAGACAGACATGTGTTCTCATGAGAAATTCAAGGATATGCTTCAAGGATCTCTCAAACAGAGATCCATGTCATGCCACCTCAATTGTCAAATTAAATAAATAACCAACAGTACGACTTCCAGAATACCTACACAGTTTTGAAAAGAATTGTGTCATCAGAAACAGTTAATTTGGACTGAAATGCACAGAATACAAAAGGAAAAGAGGCTTTTGTGTACTCCAAATTCTACTGATAATTAAGAAAATGACTTGATTGTTCATAAATATCAGTCTTCTATGAGTAAATAAAAGGGAAGAATGATTCAAAAGTTAAACTCAGAGTCATGGAGAATAAATCCTGAGTGGAATGAGAATAACTTCCTGATTAGTGTCTACTCCTGGTCAAGTTAATTTCAAATATACTATCATATGTGATAACTTGGTGCCTCCTGCTTCTCTCCATCTTGACTAGATACGCTTCTAGTGTATGCTTTGTCAAATAACGTTATATATTTATTGTGTGATTGTTGAATATTGTCTCTTTAGTTCTATGAACTAACGATTGAGAGAAACTATCTCTGAAGATCTGCATTTGAGATATTACAGTCATATCTGCATCTTGACCTGATTTGGATAATAAGTTCTGGACACTGAGTTTATGTTGTCATGGGATTAGTCTATTGTGGGACTTGGAACGATTGACTGAGAAGTATCAATGAGAGGCAGAGTATGAATTCTGGAGTTGGCCTCCATCATTGTTCTTATAGTTCCCTATCTCTTGTGTAATATATGACCTTGAATATTTTTCTATCATGCTGTCCTATATTACGGTAAATAGAATATAACAGAGGTCATAATACATACATACATATTTATATATGTATGTATGTATATCTCACTACTGAAATGAAGTTATAAACATTATTTGGGTTTCTATAATGATGGTTTCCTTTTTCTTTTGTATTATGCATCCAAGCAAAATCCATTTTTTATGTTATGAGCTGCTCTATACTAACTCCAAATGGCAAGGAATTAAAGCCTCTTGTCAACAGCCATGTGAATGAGCTTGGAAACAGTTCCACAAGCCTCCGTCAAACGTTTGGATAATGATAGTCTCAACTGACAACTTGACTGCACATTCAAGAGGGATCTTTGGCCAGAAATATCCAGCTAAACTGAATCCAGATTCCTGACTGTCAGAAATTGCTGGAGATAATAAATGTTCCTTGCTTCCAGCTGATAAACCTTGGAATGATTTGACACACATGGCAATAGATAAACTGCATTTATCAGAATTCTCTAGGGAAACAGAATCAGTAAGAGAAATATAACGGAGACTGACTATGGGATTTGACTCATCCAATTATAGAGACTGAGATATTTTCTCTGTAAGCTGAAGAACCAGAAAAATCAGTGGTATAATTCAGAACAAATATGCAGATCTGATCATTAGAGGAGCCATCACTAGTCTAATATTCTGGAGTTCAAAGACCCCAAATTCAAATACTTCAAAGTCTCAGGCAAAATATGAATATCCCCTTTCAAGTAAAAGATAAGTCACTCTTCCTCTGCCTTATTGTTCTACTTAGACTCTCATTGGAGAGTGTATGGGGAGAGGGTCTTGTTTACTAATTCAAATGCTGATATCTTTCAGACACAGCCTTACAAACCAGGCTATCTGGTATACTTGAGCCCATTCTAGCTGACACATAAGGTTAATCATCACAGTAATTATGGGTAATTATGAGAGGTACCAATGTGGCCAGTTATAGAAGAATCAGAATAATGGTCTTGGTATATCAGCAAAAATGTACTCATGCATTTTTCCTTCCTTCCTTTCCTCCTTCTCTTTCACTCCCTTCCTTCCTTCCTTTCTTTTGACTTTCCTCCCCTTTTCCTTCCCTTCCTCCCTCTCTCCCCATTTTCGTTCTCCCCTCCTTTATGCTTCTCCTTCACTAATTTTTGTTTTCTGAAAATATTTTTTAACTTCTTCCATGTTTCAGATACAGGAAATTCGGCAATAAACAAGGCAGCAATTCTTAAGTTCTACAAAGGAGACTATAAACAAGAAGGAAACAGAAAATGTGTACATCTAGCAACTAATAATGTGAATTTAAGTAGCTATGTGTTATGAAAATCAATATAGACTAACACTTTTGTTTTGAATCAAAATCTAGTGAAGAAGTCTTAGGAATTTCAGAAATATTTAATAGGTAATGAATGAATCCAAGCTTGAGCAACGCGAGGAGAGGAAAATGTGATAGTTGAGAAAGAGTGCTTCAGGCAGAGGATGGGTATGTGCAAAATCTATAATTGCAGTTTTCTCTCTTTGATGTTCTTGTGGTCATCAACAGCCCCCAGGCCTTCCTTCCTGTAAATGTTGTGGGTCCATGAGTGAAAATATGGCTTAGAAAAAATAAATCAGAATCTGTCTTCTCTTGAGCATAAACAAGAAAAACACATTGCTTCATTTGTTGCTGGCAGCCTTTTCAAAACCACAGAGAAGCCAGGCTGGGAACAAAGCCAGCATGACAGGATGGCAGAAAAACAGAGAAGAAATCTTGATAGTATTATACTTGATGTCCACATAGTTCTGAACCTGCTATTTTGTAAGATAATTATTCTTGTTATTTTCTAAGACATGTTTGTGCCTTTCCAGCATATTTCTGTAATATGGTCAAAAGCACCTATACTGATTAATTTCTGATCCACTTACTCCACTTAAATAAATGCATCATATGGAAATAACTATTTGTTGAAGTATATAAAAGAGATACACAGGAAGTCAGAGATACCTTAATTTTCTAAGTATGTGAAACAAACAATTATGAAACTAGTTTAAGTATATTCAAACTACAAATTAATATTATTTGACTTATTGTAATTGTGCTTATTATTAATATTTTTATTTTTAGAGTAGCTTCAGTTTCAAACAAAATTGAGTGGAAGTAGAGATTTTCCATGTATCCCTTCCCCCACCCATACACAACCTCTTCCATTATAAATATTCCAACCAGAGTGTTGCACTTCTTACAATTGATTAACCTAGACACATCATAATCACCCAAAGTTAATAGTTCACATTATGGCTCACTCTTGGTGTTTTATTTTCTATTGGTATGGCCAAACGTTTAATAACATATATTTATTGTTACTGTATCATATGGAGTATTTGTTACTTCCCTAATGCAATTACGTTTTCAAATAATGCTTTAAGACATTAGAGGATGCTCATGATCTAATGCTTTAAATAAAAAAATGATGCAAACTATTATACATGCACAGAGACATATACAACTAGATGAAAAAGAAGATCCATTAGAAAGAAATATGCACAAATATTTAGTGTGATAATTCATGGGCTCTGATTAAATTTTAATAAAATTTTGAGCATAGTTTCCATACCTTCCACATCCTTAATTAACACATATTACTTTACAATCATAAAAATTAAATATTATGCATAGAAAGGAATACTCTATTCACTAAATCCAGAACAATGTTAAATTACCTATTAGCCAGTTTAATTGCAAGTGTAAAGTTTGCCTTGTTAATTGTAACAAGTAGGGTCTTTTCCAATGCTCTTATAGTAAAAGTAAAATTAACTTTGTTAATTCCAACACTTACACAAACTAATGATATTCATGCCATAATCCATCCTTTATTCAAGAATTATTTAATAACTTTGCATTTTATGTTGAATAAGTATGTAGTTATATTGAGCTCAGGAATAAGAGGAAAATGGGACAGAAATAAGGATTATTTTAAAGATTTGGCTTTACATAGAAATATGAAACATAAAAGTGCTAGTAAGCTAAGAGAAAATGAATCAGCATATTTCTGGAAATTATGCATATGTTTAGAGCTCTCATCCTTTGGTTAATATTAAATTATAGCTTTAATGCTTTAACTGTCTGAAAATTCCTCCTGGGAAATTTCTGTCCCAGTTTTCTAAAATTATTTGGGAATATAAATTTATAATTACTTATAATTTTGCATAGTTCGTGTTTATAAAATAAACTATAACCAAGCCTTGAAATTGAATAGATGAACAACGAAGTTGAAAGATTGAAATGTTAATTAACATAGGAAAAAACAGACTTTTAAAATATTACGTGATATTTCTATTTCTTTTGAATAATTATTAACCTTGAAAGAGAATGATCTGGGGACCATGGTGAATTTAAAAATTATTTCTTTCTTAAAACAATGTTTATATATTTTTCCCTTTATTCTTTGTCTTTTAATGTAAAGTTCTGTCTCTCTGTCTCTCTCTCTCTCTCTCTCTCACACACACACACACACACACACACACACACACACACACACCACAATTTAAAACATACTTTATAGGAGTTATTTTCAGCAAATAACAAAACAGCGAAGTATATAGAGAGCAAAATCACTCCGAAATCAGGGATGATTGGAATGAAATTCAACTACTTTGGAATACATCTTTCTACTACTGCTACCGACTTATTTGGCAAAATTTAATATTACGAAAAATCAGTACTTCAATAAATGCATTTTACTTACTAAGTGTGCACATACCCTTTAAATTGATATTCTCTTCTTGGGGCATCCTTTCCCACTACAGTCAGGTTGTGTGTCATAGGTATGAAGGTAATAAAGCCTAAAAGTCAGACCTATTTGTATTGAAACCCAGACTTGTTGCAAAAACCTTTTAATTTCTAGGCTTGATTCATAGCTACTAGCCTTCTAGTTCAGCTAGTAAATATGTCAGAACAGTATTGTTAAGTTTAAAATATATCCCAGAACCCAGCACAGCTTTGTCACTACTAAACTTCCTTATTAGGAAGCAAAAGATGCATTCATTTTTTCTGTACACTGAAAGGTATGTTAAACATGTTCCTAAACACAAGATTCCTAAAAACTTTACTAACATAATTTATTTCTGAATTTGAAACATTTATTTCAAATATATATGTCTTACCTGGACTTCCAGTGCCTGTGACTGTTCTTGCCCTCTAGTCTGATTCAAGGAACAAAATGATGTTCTGTAAATTGTCCATTCTAGCCCAGGTCCCTCTGGATATGCTACAACATTTTCCTAGACTAAGACTGTAAGTTTATTCTATTGTCCATCATGTGCAAATGTAAGTGGCTTTTTTTTTCTTCTTCCTCATAGAAATGAAAAGACTACATTTGCCAGATTAATTGCAATATGCTATGTGTCAAAATAGTGTTAAACTGCTCTTTAAAAAGATGCCATTTCTCTTAAAGCAGTTTCACGAGGGCCATTTCTTGGTCAAGTTTGAAGTAGTCCATGGCATTAATTACCAGGAACTCACAAGTTTACATTTAGAAAGTGATCCTAATGATACTGTGAGTCCTAAGTAACAATGTTAAATCAATAATTGCACCAAAACATTCCTAAAAGATTTAGGTATATTCTCTCCATTGCTTAATTACTTGAGTACATTTTCAAAGATCCATAGATTTTCCCGAGTAAATAAATATCATTCCTTTGTGTTTGTAGAAAGACAGCAGTCATGCCATTTAATTACTTATGATATTGTAGAGTACTTGCTCAAAAGATCCCTGTTTCTTCTCCATTCCAATGATTCTAGGTCAGAGAAATAACTAAAATCTAAAAACTTGGCAAACAGTGACTTTTCATTATAGTTTTCAGCTTTCTTATCCATTCTTGATTTATTTTCATTATATAAAGTTAATAATATTCTTGTTGACTGCATATCTTTCTTATGGGGATTGCCATGTTATTTAAACTATTTCCTTTTTTTCCATGACTTTCTGCACGGAAGCCCTCAGTGGTTACCTTCTGAGATTCATGCTTATTTAAAAAATTTTAATCACTCTGGTTCTGTTAGGAAAGTGCTACTGCTTGTCTTCTATTATTTAGGGTTCCATCCAATATTACAACAGTACCTCCTATTGTCACCATATGGTCTATGGGGACTAGTCATCTCTGAATTGTTCATCAATATTGGTATTATTCCTACCTTATTCCTATATTCCTTATAATGAGGATTCTCTACTCTTAAAGTATCTAAGATATTATTTATACCAAAAATATTCATAAAAAGTTAGGAGCCTAAATGCTTTAATGATTTGGACTTTTTAATAAGATGTTTATAAGGATGTAGGTGACTGAATAGTTTTATTTTGTAAAATGAACTGACCTTTACAGAAGTATTGCTTAATTTGTCTTTTGCTTGTCATGGCTCAGTTTTATTACCTATACTTTGATGTTTTTCCTGCTTGTCTCAACCTTTTGTGATCTCATTTCATTGTGAGATGAGAGAAAAAATGTAGACTTCCTGTCAGTGCTCAAAATAGTGGATAATTTTATTCAGTGCTACTCTTCCAGTGTGTTGTAAATATTTTTACTAATCACCAATTTATTGTCTTCCAAATAATAAATTAGTTCTAAAAAACAAGTGATTGTTTAGATCATCTGTCTGTCATTATCTAACTTTCAATTAATTTTGTTGAAGAAACAGTGCATTATAACATTATGTAAGTATAGGTGTATGCCATTGTTAATCAAAATCTATGTATAATACATTAGGTTTATCACCACTTGTGCAGTTCTTCCTTTGTATAATTGACCGTTTTCACCCAATAATTATCCATCATCCATCCATCTATCTATATATCATCTATTGATTTTATTCTCTTGGGAGTTAAAGGAAGAAAATGTTTTCATTTCAAATGACTAAATTGTATATTGAGCAGAAACCATTCTTTTCCAGTGAGTTCAGTTAGTTACTATGCAAATGGCAGCTAGTTTTTGTTCATCATATTGGCAAAAGTGTGTGTTGCAGATATTAATTATTTTTTTCTTTTTGTATGTCAATATGAATATTTATATTGTAATTGACAAACTTGCATTTTTAATAAAACAGACTTTCCAAGAAAATTCCGCACTAAGTTCATGGTACTATCTATGGTTTATTAAGTAAATTCAGTTGTATAATTAGTACAATATAAAAAATACTTCCAGTTTTCTACATATTTTTGCTTCTATTCTTTTTATTTCTTTGAGCTATGAGAATCTCATAACTTGAAAAATCTCTTTTAATAACTTAAAAAGCTATTTTATGTTTTAAATCTTTTTCTGTGTCAGATTTGATCTTCAATTTATTGACACAAGCTGTCGATTCTATTCAATACTCATTAAAACAGTATTTGTTTAAGCTTTATTAATTTTTGCCTATAATGAATTTTAAATTGTATATTTTAACATATAATTAGTTTTCTAATGATTTCCAGTACCTATAGAAAAATTCTCAAACTCCAATTATTTAATGTTCTCTAATGATTCCTAGTAACTATAGAAAAATTCCCACACTCTCTAGCATAATATAAAAGATACTCTAAATGACTTGACCTCTGTTAACCTTTCCATTGACATTTCTCACAAAATGTCTCACAAAAACAGACTAAATCCAATACCATTTTCACAAAATTTTCTCTGTTCTCAATCAACTGTGAGTATGCTGTTTTTGTTTCATATTCATGCAGCATCTATCTCCATACTTGTTCTTAGAAGTATTTTATCTGCTGAGAAATTTTCCTGATGATTACTTACCTTCATTATTTCAGATGAATTTCCACTCCAAAAAATGCCACTTCATCTATATTTCTAGAATAAAAATTGTCATATTTGGAAAACATAGTGAATGACTTTTGTTCAGAATGAAAATCAGAATAAAAGTTTTATAAACAGGGTTCTATGTTAGCTACACTTGACATTGTTGTAATACCATCTAGACAGGGACTGCAATGGAAAAGTTCAATAATAAAAAAGTCATTTTATACTTATTTACATTCAGTACATACACCTTTTGCATTTCTGCTTCAGATATGCACTAAGGAATATTCTCCAGGCTATATTATCAAAAGGGCAAATGAGAAATGGAAGATTCTTTGTAATTCTAAAAGATATAGTCTGACAATTACATAGATAATGAGATAAATGCCTATAGCATAGGTACCCCTTAACATCACACTTGTTTATTAGTGTATACAATACTCTAAGGCATCCAAAAAATCTATAAAATTACAAGTTTATCTACAACAGCTAAGTTCAAATTTAGATTTGTCTTTTCAAAAACCAATCTTTTTGAGAATATAAATACTTAGACCCAAATTATATAGCAAAATAAATACATTTATTACATAGCTGACTTACACTTAGAAAAGAAGCTTCATTTTTCTTCAGAAACTTCCTTTATAAATGGGATATTAAAATTGCTTTTTTAGTAACTTTGAAACTGATAGAAAAACAATCAAATGCTAAAAATTGAATAAAAAATTAAAAATTTGGGAAAATTGCATTCAATGACTACAATAAAAATTATTTGAACTTGATTTTGCTGTGTGCTATCAATTTTTAAAGACGAATGAAACAACTTATTTCTTATTTTAAAGAAATGTATCAAAAGCAATTATTACATTTTATTATTACTGATACTGTCATTTTAAAATTTTGAACCTCATTTTCTTGTTTTAATGTGTATAGTAATATGGTGGTAATAACCAGGTATAGTCTAGTTTTTATAATATTTATCTTATTAATTTAGGTGTTATCATCTTTACACAAATTTGCTACAAAGTTAGAGCATTTAACTGTTATTTACATGAAAAATTTAAAATTCAGTATAGGAAAGTAGTAGATCAATGAATAACATCTTATTTTTATTTTCTCAGACAAATAAAGTACAAGTTCTCCTCTTTTTCTTTTTAAGTGTAGTACTATTTAATTCATATCATTCACTTGTTGTCTAATCCAAACAACAGTAGGCTCTCAGTGGTGGAGACAAAGGATAAGTCAAAGGGTACAGAAGAGATGGGGGAGGCGTAGGAGGAAACAGGCTAAAGGGGTTTAATTATAAAGTGAAGGAAAAAAAGAAAATAGTGTTAAACCTACTGTGCTATATAAAAGATGTAAATTTGCTATTATGTATACCTCAAACCAAGTTAATATTAAAATGCAATATCCCTTCAATAAACTCATTTTGATAACTGTTTTCCTGGCTTCTAAATAGTTAGCTTCCAACACTTTGAACTATCAGTTAATTAAGAATGTTTTAAGAATCCAGGATATTTATAAAATTAAACATTAAAGTAACACATAAAACAAATTGAACATTATATATTCTTTAGGTCATTGACATTAACATCAAGATTTCAAAATTTTTTTATTTCCTATCTGAAGTATTGATACAAATAGCTAATGACTCGGGAGCCTCACTTCTTTGAAGGTCAATATAGCCATAGGGTCGACTTCCAAACTAAATATTTGAATTGACATTCCGTTTTTCCTGGAATACCTCACTATTTCTAATTCACTTGTATTTTATTGAAGCATATAGTTAAATTTTGTAATTAAGGTAGTGGAAAAATTTTGCATACACATGTCTATATATTTTAGATAGTTATATACATGTAGAATAAATTTTCTTTTATACAGAATGCAAAAACACTTACTCAGGTGAGCATACATATTGAAAATCACAGAAATCATATATGTATATAAGCAGTTTCTTCAAAATGAACATATCTAAATAACCAGTACCCAGAAAAAATGATTTTAAAAAAGCAAATGAAAATTCAAATATATATAAATATATATATATACATATATATAATATCATTAGTGTCAAAGAAGTTTCTTCATGCTACTTTCTACTCACAATCTTCCACCAAAGCCCAAAGATAAGCATCTTCTGGTTTTATGATAAAACAATAGTCATGCTTGTTTCTGAAAATATGTAAATTGAATCATGCACTTTGCTCTTGATTTCCATTCTCCTTTTGAGTCATCTGTATGACTGTATGTAGTTGTAGTTTTTCACTGCCATTTATTTTTGACAGTCAGTTGTATGACTATACCACAATTTACCTAATCTACCACTGATGGACATTTGCAAAGTCTCGAGTTTGGGGCTATTATGAATGCTGAGTTTACGAACATTCTTGTTCCTGTCTTTTCATGACGTTGTTAAGGTATAGACTTAGGATCAGAATTTTTCAGTTACAGGGTTTACATAGGTCAAGAATTTATACATATTGCCATTTCCCCCCCAAAATTATGACAATTTTATGCATTTGTGAGCAGATATGTGAGTGCTGTTTGCTCCATACCATCTGAACTTGGTATTTTAGGCCATGTTCTTTTAATAAGGTTTCCATTATGAGTAATAAAATTTGGTTTCCACACCCTCCTTAGGATGCCCTATTTTATTAAATACCTATTTAAGTATTTTGTGCATTCATCTCTGGGTTATCTATTTTGTTTTTAACTGACTATAGCTGTTCTTTAAATGTCTAATATAGAATCTTTTATCAGATGCAAGGATTGAAATTGTCATTTCCAAATCTGTCACTGACTTCTCATTTTCTTAATGATGTCTTTTCAAAGTTCAATTTATATTATTTCTGGGTAGTATTTACTACATCCTGAAAAGTATTTTTTGCCTACTGTATAACTATGCAGACTTTTCCTCTTTTCTTTAAAACCTTATGTTATGCTTCCACTGAGATTAATAATCTAATTTTTTCCTGTGCTTATGAGGCAGGAGTGAAGAGATCTTGTTTTTCGTATATTTTTGTCAGAAATTCCATGATCACACTTTAACCAAATATATGTTGAGTATAAGAAGCTACTAATTCCTCACATAGATGCTTAAGAGGGCAATTACAAAGATGAGGATGAAATAATAAGGATAGAATAGGACCATGAGTTAGAACTGGCAGTTATGTATTATATAGAGAAGCTGATTTATAATTATGCATACCTTAAACCTATACAATGTTACAGTGCAATGTTTCTTCATTAACATTTGAAATTCTTAATCTTAATGAGAAGAAAGTTATTAAGAACAAATATAATAGAAGACAAACTGATAAATGCTATAACAAAAATTATAGATGTGCTAAAGTAGGTCTGCAGTCATTTCTGGCAATACATATTTTCTTTTGGTACTAATTGATGTATAAAAATGGAGATAGTACATGAAACCAGTTGCTCATTGCAACTTGATTAGGATCTATGTCTAGAAGAATATAGAGGAGTCAATGGGAATGGAAGATCAAATATTACTGATAGCAGAGTATCAGTATGATGCCAATCTTTTAGACTTTTATAAGCTGTCATTAAAAACTTTTAGAGGTAATAATAATCACACTTATATTTAAGGGGTAATTCAGTTGACAGTAGATACTGAGTAAAGATAGTAGAAACAGAGTGATTGGATAGAAGTCATTTCAACACATAAAAAGGAACCAATGGCCAGAACATAGAAATATAATATAAAGGATAAGGCAGATTTCTAGAAACATATTAAGTTCTGAAAACATAATGAGTGATCAGTTGTGAGAATGATAGTGACGGAATTTCTGGTTTGAAGACTCACTAGATCTAACATCATTAACAGGAGATCACAGGATTAAGGGAAGTTCAGAGACATGAAAGAATGGGAACAAGAGGACAATGATGATCTCAGTGTGATATAAATTTCAAATTTGAAAGAGTCTATAAATGTAACAGCACAGTTTGAAACCATACTTGAGATCGATCCTAAAAATTAGAATGAGTAGACACACTTTAAGAGAATGCATTCAACGAGTAAGGATTGAATTTTTAGATAAATGATTGTCAATTTGTATGAGTTTGTAGAATAAAGGGAGGTAGAGAGAGAATTAGAATGAGTGTGTGTGTGTGTGTGTGTGTGCGCGTGTGAGAGAGACAGAGACTATACCTTAAGGTCAAAGTTGTCAATGGAGTTTCCGTAGGTTACAGTATGACCTCACAAGTAGAAGAATACTTAGAGATGTTATCTCATTTATTTTCTTAAGCCATCAAAGCTCATCTGTATAAAAATACATAAACCTGTGGATAGTTTCCAACATACTGAATTGGAATCTGCTGTCATTTCAGTCTAATGGGAAAATTTCATGCTGATTCATAGCAGTGATAGAACAGGTACTGCCACTTTCTACACAATAATGGATAAAAGCCTTTCTCCAATTTAGTTATGATCTTTTCATTTCCATTATGGAATGACACTTAATGGATAGACATTCTTTCAAGTGGATAAGATACATATTTCTATTTTTAAAAAA
Organism: Solenodon paradoxus; assembly: GCA_004363575.1. Lineage (NCBI taxonomy): Eukaryota > Metazoa > Chordata > Mammalia > Eulipotyphla > Solenodontidae > Solenodon > Solenodon paradoxus. The sequence continues at coordinate 475,113 of RJWH01000011.1, forward strand.
TAGTGTTTGATCCAGTATCTCTTTAAAAAGATATTTTGGATGTTCAGAATAATTATTATATTCTGCTTATCTCTCCTCTTTGCTCTTAAATTAAAGTAGTTCTTGTCATTATCACATGAGTAAATACTATGAAGTAAAAGTTTAACATGTTACTTTCGTAAGAAATTTGAAGTAAAGGCTTGAAGAGATTTAAAAGGAAAACTGGACTTTATCCAAGAGAAGCTTGCTTATATCTGAATCATCTTTGGAAACATAAATGTGTAAGGCCTTACTCTGAAAATTAATTTTTTCTGACATAAATGTTGAACATCACAGCAATGCATTTGAGTCTATATATAGCTAACTTAAAATTAAGTTGCTTACTTTATTCATTTTATTTATGAGTAAACAAGGTTTTAAAATAGTTTTTAATGAATGTGACCTTGTGATTCAGATGGTGGAGACAATGGCATTGGAATAATGATTTGGGTGTGACATTCAGGATCTGGTAAAAAATAAATTAAGATGCTCCTTCCATTCTTCTGGAAAGGCTTCATTTTTCTCTTTTAAAAATGAATTAAATAGTTTAAGATATCATTTATGTTTAAATAAAATGCAAGATAATTACATAAATTCAAGGTGAGCAATCATTCCTTTCCTCTTTTTGTTTCTTGTCCCTTCTCTTAGTTCCTTCCCCTCTCCTTTCCCCCTCCTCCCTTCCCTCCTTTTCTCTTCTTTTCTTTTATCTAATCATTTAATCTGAATGCATTGGATGAGAGTATGGAAATTCTTGTCTGTGAAGAGTCAAGAAGGCTGAAGAAGAGAATATCTATATGGACGATTAGAAGGTGGCGTAGGAGCACAGCTCATCATGGAGTGTTATAACATAAGTAGAGTGTGCAAGACTTTGACACAGAAGGCAATACAGTGGAAAGCCTCAGAGTCTGCACATCATGAAAAAGCATCCACATACCATGGCAGCTCAGCTCAAAAAGTCAGATCCTGATGGAGTTGAGGACAGTTTCCACTAGGTTGAAGGAGTCTGGCACATGATGTAAAAGCTTGAAAAGGATAATGAGATTGACAATACAGAGAAGTTGATTATGCACATTATTGGAGCTAATTGTGTCAAGGCAGACATTGCAAGAGAGACAGCTGTCTTGGATTGTTGGAGAAAAAGAGCATCAGAATGATGAGGTGGCTCACACAAGGAAGTACCAAACCCAGGTGAGGGGGAGCAGTGTCCACTTGGTGGCGAGTTGGCCTTTTAGAGGATCTTGGAATCATAACGGAATGAGGAGGGCTTTCAGGAAGGGTGAGATAGTTTAGTTTGTGGCATGATAATCCAAGTAGAATAGGACTTTCACCTAAGGGACTGTCTATTTTAGAGTGCCAGAACCCATTTCAGATTTTAAGAACATCAATGCAGTGAATTAGAGGCGATGCAGGGAGGAAAATCAACTTGAGTGTTGGAAGTAAACCACAATGGAAGAAAAGACAAGGGCATAAGAAGGATGTAGGTTTCATGTATCAAAGAATGAGAGGTATAACAAGGAGGTGTCATATGTTGGGCATGCAAGTACAAAAAATCAGAGCACAGGTGATATGAGGAGGGAATTCACATGGGGTCAGCTTAATGTGAGATGTAAGTATGATTGCTGTGAGGAGATTATCTGTTAAGATAGTGGACTGGTCACAGCAGTGGGAGAAGAAGAATAAACTGACAGAAACCAGATAAAAAAATCTATAGGGTTATCTTTAGAAGTGAGAAAACTGAATTAGTCTTCTCTAAAAGGAGGGAATGAAAAGTCCATTTATACAAAGGATGTATAACCAACATCTAAATATGAGAAATATCAGACAAACCCAAATTGACTTACTCTAAAACACCTGGCCCATAATTTTTAGAAAGTGTCAAGATCATTGAAAAAATGGAAAATTAAAAGAAAGTTCTTGGTTGATGGAACCTAAATGTTACTAAATACAACACATGAACCACGCTTTTGCTATAAAGGACATTATTGGCACAATTGGACGGATTAGAACAAGACCTTGGACTTCGACACTGGTGATACACCAGCGATGGTGTATCAGCTGGGGAATTGATTGCTGTCTAGGTCATACACATGCAGGGAACATGCAATGAAGAGACCAGGGAGGCAGCATCATGTCAGCACATACCTCAAATGGCTAAATAAAGAGTTTGAAGGGAATTGGGATAATTTTGAGGTTGTTTCATAATAAAACTTCTCCTTGAAGAATCTATGTGGTGGCTATCTCAATGAATACTTACAGATGCTGAATTATAATACAACATTTACATAACGTTTTAAACCAATGTTGCTTCAATGATTAAAAAAAAAAAATCATGTAAAAAGAAGGGTGGTGAGTAGGTTGACCCAGGTTAAGAGGGAGCATTGAATAGTGTTGCTTATCAAGAAGCAAAACCACAAAGTTGAGAGAGTATCTCACATTCTGACAATAATAAGGAGTTCAATTTGTTGGATTAATAAAAACAGGACATAACAGAAAGTGAATCTGAAGTGCTAGGTGAGGAGAGCTCATCTCTAATGTTTTATAGCATAATAATAATGGTGGTCATATAAATTTTTAATCCAAATTAAGGATACAACGTAAGAATAATCAGGAGTAGAATTAATTATAATACAGGCAAAATAAGTTCAAATAAGGATAGTCTTTAGCAAACCTGACAAATGATCACATGACCTATAAAGAGTTTAGGCTTTGTCCTAATGTGAAAATTTAAAAGATTTTAATTGGGAATAAGATTTTAAAGAGTATCTTCACTATATTTGAGCAACAATTATACAGAATAATATGTACATATATCTCATACTTCTACAAAGCCTCAGAAATAAGAAACATCTGAATCGATTTTATGTAAGCGAATTTTCCAGCTACTGGTAGCCTGCTTGGACTTGTGCCTTGAGATTGAAGAAGGTGAGACATTCAGAAAGCTACACTGCCTTTCAGGTCACCAGGGTACCATCAGGGAAATTACTTACTGAAAGAGTTAATGCAGCTTTTATGCTTGCTTAAAATGAATGTTTTGAGTACTTAGACACTGAGAAAATCTATCTTATCATCATTGTATCTGAAAAACCCTCAGACCCTAGAAATAGAAATCATGAGTGAAATCATAGAGCCCCTTAGTGTATATTTGAGATGTCTTATCATCACTTTATATTTTATTCTCTTTTGCCTGTTTAGCACGGAATTTCACAAAAAGCAAACCACAAAGTCAGTTCTTCCTATGTTTCTTCCAATATTAACTGCTAATGTCTTTAGAGTCTTATCTTTTAAAAGAAAGAGAGAGCACGTTTCTTCACAGGCAGCTTTGTAGTACTCTGAGTCTGCATCATCTCCACTGGTGATTTTTGATTTAAAGATGAAAGATTGTGGCTCTTTTAGCAGCACTATAAGAGAAGTCAGAGAATTTGATATTGTTTTCCCAATTATTCTTTAAGTATATTCTTTCTAGTTTCAGATTCCATTGGTATGTTGGCTGACTTTGTAGCTAGCTACTCTCTCTCCATAAAGGTTGACAAATGTACTGGAAGTAGACAGTTGATAGATAGGTCATATTGTATTTCACATCTCAAGAACTGTCAGAATGGCCTTTTTTTTTTCCAAATGCTCTATAAGAAAAGAAATAGCTGATGACCCAGAAATCTGTTTCTCTAATGTAAGAGAACAGTAATTTGAAGACGCTCCTTCAAGACATACGTTTTTGAGAACCATGCTGCCAATAGTTGCTATTAGAGGCTGTTAGAGAGACCCTGTTGTGACTCTCAGAAGGAGCTCTTGAAGAACATCTGGTAAGAGCTTCTGAGATGTGGCCTCCAAAGCGTGATGTCAGTGACAGCATGGGTAACAGAAAGAACAAGTAAGAGACATCAGGAAGAATCACAGAGAACCACTGACTTGTTTGCTGGAAGTGAATAAAGGATCTTATAAACTCTGTCATCACTAAAAGAAGAAATTAATGTAGTCAACTGTTTAAAGGACAATTTTAGTTAAACACTTCATAGAAGTGATGAGCTACGGAACTATAAAATTTTCTTGGGAAAATAAAATGAAGTCACTTGTATCCTTACATAGCATGGGATCTAGATAGACATGGAAGAACAGTGAGTTACTTGTGAGTATTGTTTATCAAAATTATTGTTGCCTATTTAGGAAAATTCTCCTATTTTGACCCGTTCAATCTAATTGATTATGTCTGTGATATCATTGCTGAACAATGAAGCAGGCTATATGCCAAATAAATTTACATATGAAGGAAATAAGGAATTATTTCAATGCAGTTTAATTCATTCATTTTTTTTTTATAAGGAAAGGTGCATGCAGCAATAAAGGTGAGCAGTCAGGCAGGAAGAAAGAGGAAAAAAGTAGTTTATTTTTATCTAGCTCTTAATCATCTTTCTGTACCTACACCCTGCCCAGTTCATGAACTTCAGTCCATGTGTGTGAACTATGCCCAGCAGACCTAACAGCTAGGCCACCAAAGTACGCCTAGATTTGATTCATTTTTATATTAAAATAGCTTTAATAATTTCAAACATGTAAACCATCAACTTTTATCCAAAACTACAGTAATAATAATTAAGTTATTCCAATATTCCAAAACCCTTTCATGTCTCATGCTTTTATTTTCACTATTCTTTGTGTCTAAGGTATTTTTCTTTTTCTATTCTTTACCCATGTAATTCTTGCTCATCATTCACAGACAGGCTTGACTATCATCTCTCTAGTGAAGACTCCTCTCACATGAATTATTGTTTGACACTCTTTTATTACCCTCAAAGTACATATCAAAAATACTAGCTATATATTTATTTATAATTTCTTTCACTAGATTGTTAGCTATTTAAAGCTCATGTCTTTTGTTTGTGTAGCAGTTTATATACCTTGAAGAATGTTGATTCCAAGTAAACATTCAACATATGAATGAAATCTGTTGTAGAAATATCACAGAAGTTAAAATAATATGCAGAGTTTTAGAAAATGTATTTTAATGATAAGTATATACTATTTCTTGGTCATACCGAGCATCCTAAAGGATGATGGAAGATGAAGTTTATAATGGAACAATAAAGACTGCATTCCTCAAACCCACCAACAGCCTGGTATCAAGACTCGTCTCTAACTGAAGGGCAGACAACAGCTAATAACTGGATTACATCCTCCTATGATGGTTGACCTTGTTAAAAATATTTACTTCAGGAAAGTATGAGCCCTTGGGGTGACATCAAACTTTTCCCTTACTAAAGTCTTCAAAAATTCTAGCTGAGAAACAGTTGGCAGGCACAGAATTTGACCCTCCACCTTCATCATCTTCCTCCCAAATTTTAAAATGATAAACAGCTGCAGAATAAAGATAGAATAAAAATTATTATATTAATCTACTAAAATATTTAATGAGGAGAGGTCTTACAAGAGGATGAAATGAAAAAAATGGCAAGGAAAATTACCTACACTAATAACAGGGAACTGTCAGATTGCTTATTCTTCTCCATGGGTTTTTACATTCTCTTACTGCTATTCATGTATATATTTTTTCAAAAGATCTATGAGACTGAAGCACTGAGTTGAATTTAAAATACTGAAAAACTGAGAAAATATGATGACAGTTAAAACATTAGATTGTCAATTTTTTAATCTAAATATTAAATTTAAATACATAGAAATGCATCAAAGTTGGTCTTTGCAATTATGATATGTGCCTGTGTCAGAAACCTAGGCGCAAAATGTGGTGGAGGGTAAGGAGAAGAAAAACAGTACTTTTTCTCTTTCATATTAATTTGATCTTAAGTTTGAGTTGTTTATTAAGTAATATTTGAGACTTTTGAAAGCCTGAAAATATCTTTAAACCAACCTCAATCTGAGCCTTCTGTCTGAATTTTTATCCTTTTTAATCAAAATGTTACTTTTATCAGCCAAGCAAGTTCATTATGTATATTAAAACACACACACACACACACACACACACACACACACTCTAAAGGAATATTTTCTAAAAAGAAAACCAAAACAAGACCAAAAACCCTCAAACCTGCCTAATTATAATTATGAAATGGAATAGATCAGACTGAAGTATTTTTCATTTGCTTATAAGTATCAATATAAGTGAGGCTTTTTGAAAGATTTGTAGCAAATTACAATCATTAAGGCATAAGAAATAAATACAATGAATACTCAGTTATATAATTGTCATCAAATTATAAAAAAAATTGAGTCACCTGGTGATATACAATTATAAATATAAATCTCTAGATTTTGTGTATCAGGTGATCATTTAATTCAGTTAATTTAATTACACTCTCCAGGAGAGTATAATTCTTTTTGTATCTGACTGTAAGATTAATATGAGGTGACTGTGATAGAAATGCTGCAAGTTATCTGCTATCAGATTGTATTAAAAATTTAATGTTGATGTTATAGAAAGCTTGTTTCTCACTATATTAGGTAATGTATTTACATTGAAATCCCACATCTTTAAAACTCATACTGTGTGCAAATGAGAGCAACATAGATACTAGGGGCTGAAAATGTTTGAAGGAACCAGAGATCATTAGCTTTTAAAGACTAAGAAGAGATGACTCTTCAAATATTTGAAGAGCAATCTGTAGTAATCATTATCAATCACACTTGAAAGCATAATAAGAATTTGCACCTGCAAATACTAAGGAGGCAAATTTTCACTCAAAATAGAAAAAAAATAACTATAATAGATTTCTAACTTCTTGAACAGAGACCTGTTTTGTTTCTTAAATAGAGAAAAGAAGGAAAGGAGATGAGAAGGAAGGAGGAAAGAAGGAAGGAAGGGAGGAAGGAAGCAAAGAAGGAAGGAAGGAAAGAAGAAAGGGAAATAAGGGGAAGAAACATATTTATTTAGTTAGTTGTTTATTTTTTTGCTTTTTTCACCCAAGTCCCTTGACTCGATCCTGTGTCTCTGGGCTGCAGATGGCTTGCATATCAGTGTCTCATTCTGAGTCACAAGAGCTCACCCCCTGATTTCTGTTTTAAAGCATCATTATGTCTTTTTTGATATTTGGCATAGTGTACTTTTTAAAAGTTCTTCAAATGTTGATGCTTAATCAGTAAGCACATTGACAGACACAACTGACCAAAAATGAAATAATCACCAGTGCATGGAAGTGAGCTTTTTACTTTTGAAAGTATTAAAGCAAAAGCTAAATTAATGTTCATTTGCAATGTATCATGTTGAATCTAAACCCCATCTTACTGCATAGAGTATTATGCTATAGAAACATTCCACTTAGTAGGAGATCGGCATATTTCGTTTCCTTTAATCTTTAAATAGGAAAACATTGCATGAAGAAGATAGCTCCAAGCCTGTATGCCACATAAAATGTGTTTAATCTGCAGTGTGTTTCTTTTCATCTACAAAAGTATAACAGTAGGATCATTTCCAAGAGCGTTGTGAGAATTAAATGAGCTTGTATTTTTTAAAGTCTCATACACAGAAAAAGTTATTGGCATAGTCAACCTTTTATTAATGACTTTTTCCTTTTATGTGTATCTTAAACTTTTCAATTGATGATGAGTATAGATTCATTTGATTATCCACTTGTTTATCATTTCAAGGTCCTGAGTTATGTGCTATGTAAAAAGTCAGTGATAATTATGTGAAAAAATTGATGGGCATTAGATGCTTGGAGTTTCTATTTACTGTTGTCTACATTAGTATCATAAGGAAAACACTTTTGTTTTTCTTGTGTGCCCACAGAGCTTAGCGAGGACTGAAGATTAAGTGGACTCAGTAAATACGTCTAACATTGGAATCCCCTCTCTACTTATTACTTTTGTGTTAGTCTTTATGTCAGAAAGACTAAAAAGATAATAGGGCAAAATGACTAAAATTATGATAGGTTAAAATTTTATTAGATGGAAGGAGAATTTTCTTAGCACTAGAGTCAGGATTTAATAGCAAAGTGAAAGCTTGATAAGGCAAGAGCAATAAAGTGTCAGACCAAATAATGACATACTATAGAAAAGTATCTTAATCAAAGGAAGCAAACGACAAGGTAGCCAGGGTGGAAAAGGAAAGGGAAAGCAAAATATGAGAAAGCCAAAGATTAGAGAAAAATGTTGAATATTATATTTTCCTCAGAAGGCTAAGATTCCATTTGACATGTAATCTAAATCTGCAAGAGATAAAGTACTTTATAGATGTCTGATATTCATAATAATACTGAAGATACTTAAGGAAAGCTATTAGTATGACTGATATTAAAGAAAACTGGATTCACCACATCTCTGACAAAGCTGAAATTTAAAAAAGGCATATTTATCATTCATATATAAACTCAAATATTCATGGACAATTATATGTAGGTGTATTTATGAGCATGCCAAACCCTACTATCTTAAAATAAAAGACTACTCAATAGCAGAACTTTTTATCATGTGAAATCTGAATTTTTCTTCATTTTACTGGAAATAAAAGAAGAAAAATAAATTGACTAAATGTCTGTTTTACATCAATAACAAATGTGTGAATGCATTTTGTTTGAAAAAAAAATGCACAAGTTTCAGAAGGTAAGACTGAATGCAAACTCCTTCTGTTACATATTAATAGAATTGATTGCTGATTCCTTAGATGCTAACAAGTTAGAATTTACAGCTGGATTTTTAAAATATGGAGCATGCAAATTTATAGTTGCCTGAACATTATAGTTTCAGATCTTCCAACAATTGGGGAAATACTTTGATTTACTAACCGCTGAAAATTACATCCAAAAAAGCACTAGTACAGATATGCCCATAGTAAGAGTATAGATGGTCCTTTTACTATCATGCATTTGAAATTTTCATAAAATAAATGAAATATACAATGAAAATGTTCTGGAGCAACCTGTTAAGTCAGTAGCTTCCAGCTGGTCTAGCCTACATACATCCCAAGGACTTGGGTTTGTGGCCTGGGGCCAGAAAGAACAAACAAGATGAATAACAAAAATAAAGTAAATAAAATTATTTTTCCTCCTCTCTCTTGCTTGCATGCCTGTGCTCCTTCATTCCTGCCTGCAGCTTTCCTTTAAAAAATGATCTTTAAAAGGACTTGGATTATATAATAGATAGAAAAAGGTATGGCCTAGTAAAACAGCCAGTTGAATTTAAAGTAGCTTCAAATCCGAGAAAGAAAAGCATTTATTGGGGTCACATCTTTTAAGAATTTGCATTCTGTTTCAAAAAGAATTTTAAATTGGAATATAATTACAAAGACATAACCTTTTAATTAATTGTTTCTAGCTCCTTTCAGTGGATACACCAAGAAATTAATGATGCAAAGCAACATGAGAAAAAGCTTAGTATACATGATTATTAAATAATCATTCATCCAACAATTTTGTTATCATTTGAAAAAGGCAGCTGTCTGAGAGGATCTCAGCTATGCCATTTTTCTCATTATGGTCTTGCTTCAGTGATAAAATACGGTGCATGATAGTGAGGAAATTTAAGTGAAGATAAATCTGGTAAGTCCCAAAATGGCCTTGGGAATATCCAAGAATATTCAAGATGTTACTTATAGTTATCCTGTTGAAAGAGATGCCAAGAAGTTACATAATTTAATTATCACAGAGAACATAGCTGTTGAATAAAGAATTTATAAGCTTCCTTTTTACAGGTGCGTAACCAAGATACACTTTCTAATAGTCACAAAATTTATACATAATACATTTAGGTAAAAGCAGTCTTGTGGTATATTATGAAGACTGTGGTGCTGTAATCTGTCGTGATTGTGGTAACAGTCACACAAAACTCTACCTGTGAAAAACATCACAAACACACACACACATGCACAAGTGCATGAACTTGTAATCTGAATAAATTCAGTGGATTCTACCAATGTCAGTTTCCTGTTTTGATATTACTGCAGTTTGCAAGAATCTAATATTGAGAAAAACTGGATAGAGAGTACATGGGACATTCTTGTAATTTTTTTTTATAAATTCCTATGCATCTATAAACTATTTTAAAAACATTTTTTAAAGAGGGAGAGAGACTTTAAGAAAATACTTACTAGAAACGAGACATTGAGTTTGCTTTAAACCTGACAAACTGTATAAAAATAAATGAAAAAATATGAATAACTGGCTAAATTTAGCACCAATTCATTTACTGTTAAGACATTGAGGCTAATTTTCTGAAGTATAAATACTTCAGTTATTTGAAAGTGCAATCACATTACTCAAGCAATACAAAATAATTTTCCTCAAGGCTATAACGAACTTTTAGCCAAAGTAACACACAAAATAATTTTCTTTGCAATGAATTTAACATGAATTTCTGAATTTGGACAAATAATGAAAATACCTTGTCACTTCATAATGATGTAAATTTGGGCAAGTTACTTATTGTTTGTATATTCAAATCTAGAGTTTTTTTCATAGACAAGAATGACAAGAATATTTAATGTCTGTCATAATCTGCTTCATATAAAATGCTTAACCTAATAATTTATATCTATATCTATTATTAGTATTAATATGACATATCTGTGTGTCTATATATCTGTTTAAGTGTATATACATAGACTAATCTATCTCTCTCTATATATATATACATAGAGAGAGGGTGAGCAGATAAATTAAGTTTCAATATTGAGAGCAAATTTTCATCAATCTTGGATATTGGATAGTTGAAGTCAGTAGGTTTGTCAGCGTGAACAGAAAGAACCACTGGCCTAAAATGCATAAGCATTCCTATTGACAAATATGATGACTAATTCAATGTGTCAACTTGACTAGAGAAAGGTATGCTCAGATAGCTGTCAAAAGAATATTTCTGCCTGCATCTGTGAGGGTATTTCTGGAAAGGATTAGCATTGTATTTCTAGACTATGCAAAGAAGATCAATGAGGGTGGGCATCATCCAATCTATTGAGGACTTGAGCAGAAGGACACCATGGAGGAAGAGAGAAATCATCTCTTAACTTGAGCTATGACATCCATCTTCTACCACACATGATCTCTCCTGGTTCTGAGGCCTTTGGATTCAGATTGCATTAAACCATTGGTTTTCACAAGCCTCTAGCTTGTGGGACTTCTCAGACTCCATAATTGCATGAGTTCATTCTCATAATAAACCTCCATATATTTCTTTACATATCCTACTGGCTTTGTTTTCTGAATATTCCTGATGAACATAGCAGAGACTAGTAATGATGAATAGGAACTACTTACATGACTATGCCTGTTGTTCATATCAAAAATAAGCAAAAACCTATTACCATGTCTAGAAACATGTGATAAAATATTCAACAGAGATGACTGATGTAACTAAAATCTTACAAGAAGTAAAAATAAATTCTGACCTTTCTTTTAGTCTATATAAATGATACATGCATATAGCTTGCTATGGTAAGGCACTGTCCAGGATATACGTTCTAGTGTCTCATAAAATTAAACAAACATATCTCCACTGAGTTGAACATTTTAGAAAGACTTCATATAGGAAAAGGGATTTAAATATGTCTGTGCGAATAACGATTTTATTCTTCATACCCTTTTGATAAGAAGCTCTCTTTTTTTTCTCTTAACTTTTCAGTTATTGTACTCTATTTGCTTCAGGGAAGATGAATGTAGCATTTTTCTATATGAACTGTAATAGAAGAGAAGATATTTTTGCTTTACTGGTGAAACATAAAGGACAAAAATGATCAAAATAAGAATAGTTAAGATAGCCTTGGCAAACTCAATTATAGCCATTTGCCTTTAGCAGATGATATTTCACATTTACAATGGATTCATCTATTTATCAATAACTATAGATTTCGGATGACCTATGCTATTTTAATGTGAAAAGTTTTTACTCTTTCATAAATATATTTATCACATTTCCTGAAAAGTGATTTTTTAAAATTGATTTTTAAATAGAAAATATTGAGCCTAATGTTTGGCAGTACATCTTACTGTGATAAATTTTTCTCTACAGGTCAGGTGGATTTTGGACTGTCAGATAAGATATCTGGTAGACTTAGATAATCCAAAAGATCTTTTCCACTATAAATTCTATAAATTTATTTTTTAGGTATAATACAAAGAGCTTTTGTTATGTATGAATAGACAACATCGATGAGGCATTTTTAACATCTAAATGTATATAATGATTAAATAAATAATCAGCTGCCTTTCTCAGCACCTTGTTGATCTGACCAGGCCATATATGAGTAATACAGAGTAGCACACTCCCATGACTTTCTGCACAGAACTTGTGCTTTGTGTAGATAGACATGATTGGTGTGCTTAGGCATCTATTTTCAAAGGGAATCAACCAAACTCTGCCTTCCACTTCCCAGTCAACAATTAAATCTTTTTTGTGTATCATAGCAAAAGAAGTGACACTGGGCATCAATTTCTTAATTGCTAAACATTGACTACTAATTTCCAAAGTGTATCCACAAGTCCCACTCACATTTCCCTAATCACAGTAGAAGAATAGATATTTTACCTTCTCCACCTCTCGTTGATCCTTGATAACTTTCTTTCTACAAGTAAACTTTAGAAGCCTCTCCAAACAAGAACAGTTATTTGTCACTTTGCCCCCTTTAGATACCATAACATTTTTCTCCAGTTTTCAGAGACTTCTTAAAAAAAAAATCTAAAGTTAAGATTATATTTTTTTTCTAATTTCCATCGCTTCCTAATCAATGTAAATCTGATGTATAGTCCATTCTACTAGTAAAATTCTTCTTTCCAACACTGACGATAAATCTCTATCATAAAAATAAAAGTAAATTTTATAATTACTATCTCACTTGTGTTTTCAGTATTATGAAAAGGAATTGATTACTCCTTCCTGACACTCTTTCTAAAGATATTTTCTGGTCACTGGTGCTGTCTTAATTTGAACTATTATTAGCATTGCTGACCTTAGTCAAGGCAGGTGTAACCACACCTTCTCTGTTCTCCTTTTCTCAGAGCTCCAGACTAAGCTGATGTCCTGCCATATCTACCTGCCTACAGATTTCTGACTGTTGCTGCCTCCTAAGATTTCTCTCCACTCACCTTTGTCAGATGGGTGTATGAAACATCTTGGTCTCTCTTTTAATGTACTATGTTGTTCTCTGAGGTGTCACCACTATGCTGTGGGGTTTCCTCAGTGGTGTCCTGTTCCTGGCTAATTATTGGTTGTCCTTATAGGAAGTGAAGGGAGGAAGGTTCCACTCTTTCTGTATGGGTCAAATCTAAAACCTGCTGCAGTATTTGTATCTCCTAGATTTTTTAACACAATTTCTAGAGACTTTTTTTTAAGTAAATGTGTAGACAGGAATGAAGGCAAGTAGGCAGACAGGAAGTGAGAGGGGGGAAGAAACATTTATTTCACCTTGATTGTTTCTCCTGGCCCTAGGTCTCAATTCATATTTTTGTGAGGTAGGTAGACAGACTATGTCCAGTGGTCTTATCCACTAGGCTGCCAGAATAAATCTCCAGAAACATTTTTCTAAAGATTAATTATAATTATTTCACTTCCCTGCTTAATATTCTTTAAGGTTTATGTTATACTCAAAAGAGTGAAAGTCAAATACCATGCCGTAAAAGCAGCCAAAACTGTAATTTGAACTCTATCTCACATTCTCGCTGAGTCTCGCAAGCCTCCATTGTATTTATCCCTGTTCAGGCTTTATATACTATCTTTCATAGCCAACAACATCAAAAGATATAATAGCTTCATCTTTCACTGGAAAATTTTCATTTCTTTTAATTTTTATCTGTCATTTCCATTTGAACCTCATTAGACTGAGACTCTCAATGACAGGAAATGAATGCCTTTATATATATATATATATATATATATATATATATATAAAATGTCTTTTTCAGTATGTGTCATATAACACATTTAAATTGGATATGTGTGTGTATATATATATGAACAATAACATATGGCTGTTTAAATATATTTTAAATAGACAATATTATATGTATTATTCAATTGAAATCAGTCCCCATGATGCAAAATAGTATACATAAAAAGTAGATTTTTGCAGGCCTTGGTGGCCTAGAGAAAGCTTTTCTTATGTTTACATAAAATTTATATGTCCATATTTATAAATATACTTTTTAATCTCCAGAGTTCTCTTGTATTTTATTTCTTACCAACCTGTAAAGATATTTTGTAAACAATGGAATTCAAAACTTTTATACTATGATAATTTTCTCACACAGCTTATTATTTATCCTCTAAACTGGATTATGACATTTTTATTATATGGAAAGATGACTGTGATATATTTAAATGTATCAATATTATCCTATATTGTGTGAGATAAATGTTCTAATTAAGACTTATCATGCAAACTTACATATACTTAGTGAAATTATCTTTCAATTGCTAAAAAGAAATAAAAATTTTCCCAAAAAAATAAACCTTAAGGAATTCAACACCAGCAAAAATTATCTACAAGAAATGTTAATAAAAATACCTTAGGAAAAAAAATTTTGTAAGTCAATTTTTTAATCTATATAAAGAAAGAGATAACATCAGAGAAAGAATAAATAAAGGTAAAATAAGATGTCTTATTTTTATCAGTGTTAATTGATCTAAAAGATAGCTACTGGTTTAAAGAATAAAATGAAAAGTATAGATTATAGGTAGTTGGGTGTTTTTTAATACATTCTAACACACTTTTTTATTATATGTATTAAACCCTTCACACATATATTATATATATAATTGAATTCATATCTACCATCTTTCTATTTAATGATGTTGGGAAAATTGAGTGATCACCTGCTAAAAACTTAAAAATTAATCTAGATTATTTGTTAATGTCACATGCAAGAATTAATTGAATTGGAATAAAGAATTGAAACCATAAAGTGCATAGACAAAAATATAGGCAATCTTTTCCATGATGTCAACTACAGGGAGTTTTTTTTGGAAGTGACAACAACGTCAGAGAAAAGAAAAACAAAATTGAACAAATAGGACTACATCAAACTTATTAGCACAGTGAAAGAAACAACTAAATAAGGCAACCTACTGATTAGGAAAAGATATTTGAACATCATAAATCAGACAATGGCTTGCTATCCAAAATACATTAAGACCTCAAAATGATTTTTAAAAAAACTCTAAAAAATTTGCAGACATTTAAAATAGACACTTCTCCAGAGAAGATGTACAGGTGGCCTACAGACATGTGAAAATGGTCTACATCACATCATCAAGGATATACATGTTGAAACCATGGTGGGATAAAACCTCACACATGTGAGAACGGTCTACATCAAAGAGATTAGAAAAATGTTGACTAGGGTATGAAGAAAACTGACTCCATTAAAACAAACTTGGTAATCTTTATATTTAGCCAAATATAAATATATGAAGTCTAGAATTGTCTATTTATTAATTTTATTGTAACCATCTGCAATTGACATTATTTCAGATTGCCTCTGTATGCTACTGTAGCACGAATTTGAAATAAAAATTATAAAACTGAAAAACTAGTAAACTTATTTTTGCTTTTATTTATTTCATATGTTTGATTTTTCTGTGTATGCCATATATAATGTATACCATATGTGGGTGAATTCAAATCCATGTGACTTTTTTCATTAAGCTTAATATATATTGTATCCATCTATATTCTTGCAAATTACAAGATTTCATTTTTTTAGGCTGAGTAGTACTCCATTGTTTATATGAATATACTCATCTTGCTTATCCAATCATCTAGTGTTGGACACAAGTTTTTTCCAACTCTTAGCATTAAATTTAATGAGACAGTGAATAGAAGACTATAATTCTTTTAGAACATAAACATTCAGATAAATTAAAAGCAAAAAAGATTAAAATACATTAGTACTAATTAAAGGAAAGCTGGATAAGTTATATTTTTTGATAATATAAATATAGATTTTAAACTATGAAAATTATTAAGGATAATGAAGGGAAATTTCAAAATAATAAGGTCAATTCTCCAAGAAAACAGCAAACCTAAAAGCGTATGTACCTTACAAATTGAGTGTTATAATCTTTCTGTGAATACCATTCAACACCTTTCTCAGTCACTACTGTGCTTGCTTAGAGGGATCATAAACAAAGTGGCAATAGTGACAGGAATAAAAGTTATGATTAGGGTCACCAATATGAATTTTCACTCAATTCTGAGTGAATTCTAGGTATGCTACCTTTCTCTAGGGCAATCAGCTAGCTACCTGGTGGCAAGTTGATTACAGTGGACAGTTTCCATCATGGAAAGGGTTGCACTTTGTTCTTACCAGAATAGACGCACTAGATCTAGACTTTTCTTTTGGCAAGCTGAACTTCAATCAAAACTATCATCCATGAACTTATAGAATGCCTTATCCGTAGTCATGATATTCCAAGCAATACTGCTTCTGATTGAGGAACTCACTTCAAAGCAAAAGAAACATGACAATGGGATTGTGCTCATGGAATTCACTGGTTTTATTCAATTGCCCATCATGTGTAAGTAGCTGATGTGGTAGAATAGTGGAATGGCCTTTTAAAGATTTAATTACAATGCCAGCTAAGGGAAATTACCTTACAGGGTTGGGAAAACCGCCTCAGAAGTTTGTACATATTCTAAACCAGTGCTCAATCTTAATATATGGTCTGTTTCTCCCACAGCCAGGATTTATAGGTCCAGGAAAAATGGGTGGAATGAAAATAACATAATCATTCTTACCCCTAATGGCCCACTAACAAAAGTTTTCTTCTTTTTCCTGGCACACATACTCTGCTAGCCTAGAAGTCTTTGTTCTAAAGGGAAGAATACTTCTGCCAGGAGAAACAAGAATTATTCCATTAAACTGAAAACAAAAATACCAGCTGACCTCTTTGGGCTTCCATGCATTTGAAAGAACAAGTAAAGAGGAATTATTGTGCTAGGTGGGGTAATTGATCCTAACTCAAAGGAATTGGTTTACTAGTTCACAATAATGGTAAGGAAGAATATGCCTGGAACACAGGAGGTTCTTTAGGATGTCTCTTAATATCACCATGCCCAAGAAAAATCTCCACCAACTAATCTAGAAAGGACTAGATTCATTGCTCAGGCCCTTCAGAAATGAAGATTTTGATCGACTCAGTAGCTGAAGTGCTACTGAAGGCAAAGGGAATATGAGTAATGGACAAAGATAGTTATAAACACCAACATGAATGGTTATGGAAACAAGGACTATACTTGACGTAAATATTTGCTATTGGTGAGCATTATTCAATATACTTCGAGGGTCTAAATACAGCAAAAATTAAAGGAAGGGAGAATTCTCTTACTGTCTGAGGCTACCAGTCTTCTATTCTCTATTTAAATATATCTATATTTATATTCATATCTATATCTATATCTCTCTCTATATTTATATTAGTGTTTTGTTTGGTTTGGTGTTTGGGTTCTTTCCCAAGAGATAACTTTACCATATGAAGTTTCTATTTTTAATTTTTTTTATTGAATTTCCATATGTTACGTTAGGTAGATAGGCAGACATGATTTGTGTGAATCCAAAGGACGAGTATGAGGAAATAAACAGCAAAATGATAATTATTACATTGGTACACACACACACACACACACACACACACACAACCCTCTTTGCACAAGAGATAGGGAAAAATAAAAAATAAAGCCACAGGACCAAGGACAGGACCTGGGGGACTTTGACTAGAGGTGGCCTCGAAATAGTGAGTCAAGTCGGCCCTAAAAGATAAGTTTGCAGACATAAACTTTAATAATTGAATGTAAAGACATTAGTGTGCAATAAAAATCGGACAGGGGAATTTTCCCTCTAACCCGTTACAGCTCTTATCCCCAATTTTCATATCCTTAAAGGATTTATTCAGTGCTTAGAAGAATCACATAAACAAGTTAAAGAATGCTTGCTATGCCACTGGAGGGACTTTGATAAGGCAGTGTCCAAGGCTACTGTTCCTCATGCTAGGTGTAAAAGAGATTACATATCTGTTTGGATTTTATTTGCCTGAGTCTGAGCTGATTGGAGTCCTGAGGGGACAACGGAGACAGAAGAATGAAACCTATACACCAGCCCTTAGAATCAGATAGCCTGGATCCATATTCATGCTGACTGCTTAGTACCGATGCAATGTAAAGGTCAGATTCCCTCACTTCAGAAAGTAGCAGGAAGGAAAATTTTACCATTTCCATTGCCCCAAGACAATGGGGCAATACGACAGGAGTAATAACTGGGAGATGGCCTAAATTATATTAATGTGGTGTCTGTCTATCCCATGAGCACAAGGGCTGAGCAAGTCAGGGCCCTAATAAGGGCTCATAAGAAAAAACAAAACAAAACTGGGCTACATGGTGAGGCTGGCTACTTCAGAAGCCCAGAGGTGCCAGGAGTGGGGATACTCACTCACTAAAGATGCCAGGAAGTGAGGATACTTAACAGTATTCAGCAGGACTGGGATCTTTCAGATGGAAATTAATTTAGTAGTAGTCAGGGATGCATGAAGTTCTCCCTATTTTTGTGTATTCTCTTATTAATGGGAAATGCAGCATCTGTCCCATCATACTCACCCCTGATATGTATTCTAAAATACTGGGATAGATTATATAACACCTGACCCTCAGAAAAAAGGGTTGTAATTTTTGCAATGTTAATTGGTCCTAGTACCATTTATATCTCTGAAGTGTTCAGAGAGTGGTAAAATAAACTATAAAAGAATTCACCAGTTAGATCTATTTTGTAGAAGGTAAGGGAAACGGTCTGAAATCCCATGTTCAGGGAAACCTACAGTTATATGGGAACTGCAACATTAATTCACTCATGGGTGCTGTCTTAATCATTAGGACCACCATCTGAGGAGAGTAAAGATCACCCCCACTTGTTTAATCAAGCACTGCTACAAGATCTAAGTGACCAATAAGCTGAGGACGGACAGGTAATATAATTTTCAGATGATCTCTTAATCAGTTTCCCCATTTAAAAACAGAAACAACAACATTTTGCACAAGTTTAATTTTGTAGCTGAAAAGAATTACAAAATTTCCAGGGAAAAGTCTCAAATATTTAAATAGCAGTTATAATACCTGGGAGTCATCGTAACTCCAGGACACAGGATAGTCTCAGTAGCAGAGTTCCCATTCATCCCCATTTGTTTTGGCTTGTTGATCTAATGCAGGTTAATGTTTGGATTCTCAGAATTCTCATTTGTGAGGGTTTTGTGTCTAAGTGTTGCATCTGAGAGTCCTTGGCAAGAATCTTGGCACAGCATCAAGTCCATGGGTTTAACTCAAAGCTATCTGACGCTGCTTTCTTTTGAAGTTTGCCTTCAATCCTTGGGACTGACAGTGGGGCTATTCTAAAAAATGTTAGAGAAAACTGAGGCAAGACTTGTGCATAACTATGTGAATTCATAAAAGAGGAAAATTGGCCTTGGTTTTTTTACAAAGATAGGGAGTAACAGATTTGCCAGAGTAGAGATAATATCTCAGGGAGGGAAAAATGAAACTTTTTCTTTCTTTGCTGTTGAACTTGATCAGACTTTTGGAAACTGAGCATAAGTGGAGATGGAAAAAAGGGCAAATGGATACTTTAAAATTATACACTGCTAGAGAATTTGCTTTAACCCTTGGCTTTCATTTAAGAATTTCATACTCTAAAATATGACAAGAAAAAATATACATGACAGGAAGGAGAAGAATAAAAGGAAAATAGATGTGTTTTCTAAATAAAAAGGATACATAAGGCATGAATTTCTTTTTAGTAAAGGATTTAGTGTTCAAATAAAATGACTGTTCAAGAATGAAGTAAATGTAATATTTGAACGTATACAGCAAGTAGAAGAAGTTCATTGTAAGTAGCAAAAGTATCATATTATATCCCTTTAAGTTTGTATTTGTCTCTATGGCTCAAGTGATGTTTGTAGTCAGCATACAGGCGTGCACACACACACACACACACACACACACATACACACACACAATGTGCATTTTGTTTGATAAGTTCAGTACACTTACATTGAATCTGACTATGATGTATGCAGGGTAGCTATTGACATTTCTTTTATTGTCTGTTTTGTAGACTTAGTTACTGTTTTGTTTAATTTTTGTGAACTTATGTTTCCATTTAGATGAAAGAACTTCTTTTAACATTTTTTCTAAAGAAGGTCTCATGGTAGCAAAATATTTCATCTTTTATTTATCTGAGAAAGTCACTATCTGTCCCTTTTATCTGAAAGAGAAATTTGCAGAAAGCAGTATTACTGGAAGACAATTTTATCTGACTATTTTTAATATTTCATTCTACTCTTCCTTGGCATATAGAGTTTCTGCTACTAAAACTAGCAACAGTATGACAAGGATAACTTTATAACTTGCAAGCTTTCCCCCCTATTTTCCTTCATATTTTTGTGTCTTGGACTCTTGTTTCACTAACATATATCTTGGTGTAGGTCATTATATATATAGGTGTTCTACTAGCTTCACTGACCAGTGTATTCAGTTGTTTTCCCAGGTTAGGAAAGTTTCGAGCTATTATTTGAGTAAGCTCTCTCTTTCCTTTCTCTCTCTTCACCTTCTGGAATATCTATTGTTCTTACATTGGCTTTCCTAATGGAATAAGGATTACTTGCATCACATTTCTTCCTTTTTTTGAAATATTATTTATCTTCCTTCTTCTACTTGGCATATTACTAGTTTTCCATCTTTGAGATCACTATTTTTTTTTCCTCCATGGTCTATTATAGTCCATGGTTTCTATAATGCTTTATGGTATCTATTAACTTCTTCACATACAGAAATTCTGCTAGTTTCTTATTTAAGACTTCGGTTTCTACCTTCTGGTTGTTAATTTTATTTTTGAGCCCATTAACTTGCTTTAATAAATTTCTTTGTATTTATGACTTTCTTTGGTATTACTTCTAATACCTTTCTATCTATTTCTTGTATCTCTCTGAATTCCTTATTATTGCTACTTTGAAATATTTATCTTTTAAAATATAATCTCCCTGATCTTTTAATTTGATATCTATAGAGGTGTTGACTCTTAGTGAAGTCATTGCATTTTGAGGTCTCTAGTGATCCTGCATTGTCTTTTCTGTTTTTCCATTAGAAAGTGGAACTAAGTTGATTATTTTTTGTTTCCAGCAGACATTTCTGCCATTTAATTTAATTTCATTCTATTTTAGCTTTTCCAAGATTCCTTCAGTATTTAAGGTAGTCAGCAGTTGTGTGCCAGTGTGATTCAGAAGGAATCTGGGGGCATCCCAGCTGCTGTTGCGGAAAAATGGTGAGCTTGATTTGCAAAGGTAACACATGCCTGTTTCCTCTCTAATGTCCAGAAAAGATCTGCGACTCACTAGTATATCTCCTATGGGTAAACTTAACTGAGACAATAAGAATCTTAAGAATTTGGGGAGGATTTTTGTAGACTAGGGCTCTTTCTCTTTTGATGCCTTTTCTGCTGTTTGTGCCCTTGGATATCACTCAAGTCCTTCAATTTGGAATTTACCTGAATCAAGGACATTTGATACCACAGTGGCTTGGTTCTTAGTCACCAACTCCCCAGTTTCAGTCCACATTCTGCAGTTTCCAATCTCCCAGATCTCTACCTGCAAGTCTTTCCACACAGCTTCTGTCACACAGATGTATAGATTTCTTCAGCCTCCCTTTTAATTCAGACTGTGTTGGTTTCTGAGATACAGGGAGTGACTATGCCTGCTCACCATGCTGTGGGATTCCTTTAGTGTTGTCTGTTTTAGGTTATTTAGTTGTTTCTCCTGGAAATGAAACAGGAAATTTCCTCCATTGTCATCTTGATCCAAACTCTATCTACTATACTCATGGTATAACTATCTAATTGACTATCTGACTAAGATTTTTACATATTTGTATTTTAAATTGATAATTTTCATATGTTTATAATCATAATTATGTGTTGCAAATTTAGGAATTAAGAAATCTAGAAATAGCTTATATTATAGAATTTATTATAACATTCCTTATATAATATATAATATTCCTTATATAATATAATATTCCTTCCTCTACTTTGTTATGAACAAAGCAGAGAATTCTCTCTGTAATCTGATGGGCTGGCCCTACCTCTAGAGCTATAAGAAATAAAGCCACCCAGTCTTTGGTCATTGGTTATAGATGTCTGAATTAAGGCTAAGATACTAAGAAACTTTCCTTGCACATTGTGGAATTTGTTTCATTTTTATAATTTAGTTGGTTTTCACAGCTATACAAATATATTATTCTTCCTATTTTTGAAAAAGAAATTTTGGACATTTTGGGAAGTTGACATTCACACATCTCTCAAATCACATCAGAAACAGTCCTGAATTGTAAATGAGGAAGATTTCATGAAATACCATAATATGCATGTGTTCACACACATGTTCATGTGTGCAGATATATGTGCATGCAAATGCACACATTTCATGGGTTTTGATGAACAATGGAAGGATAATGAAAAAGATTCAACTCTATTGGGGTTTACATTTTAATGAGTGATACATGTATAATAAGAATATGACAAAGCTGTGATAAAATACATTAAATGGCATGATGAAACTGACCATCTATTTTGGATGACAAGGAGAAATATTTGTAAGAGAGTGACTTTTAATTTGAGACATACTGATGAAAGTGATCAGAATTACCAAGGTCTTGCCAAATGGGTTGAATGAAGACGAAACTGCTAAAGTTTAAGACTTAATACTAGATTGAATAAAATGAGTAAGTTTAGAAATGGTATTAGAGAAGTCTGAAGAGGTAGGTATGGACCATATAATGTACCCCTTGAGGATTATAGCAATTTAATTATATTTTAAAACAAGTTTGATAGAAAACTTCTGAAGTGTTTTAGGTATGGGTTAGTATTTATTTATTCAACAATCATTTATTGAGAATTTACTATCTTTCTGTCTGCTAAATCTTCTTCTAAAAATGAAAGTGATAGTAATAACAAAAACCAGATGAAATTTCGTAAGATCTGGTTTTTTCTGGTTTTTGTTTTGCTTCTTTGTTTGCTTGTTTTTGCAAAAAATCCTTGTCTGGGTTATGGAAAGTGGATTTTAAGATGCCAAGAATGAAAATAAAGAAGCAGAGAGAAGACTTTTCTTTCTTTCTTTTTTCTTAGTGGTATGGTAGACAACAGTGGTCCTTATTTAAGTGAGGTTAACAAATTTGGAATTTATTTCAGGTTTGTAAGACTCTCCATGGAACTCTGGAGACACATAGATGATGCTTTTGTAGACTTGAGTGAACAGAAGACAAATTTTCTAGGGTTTATGCCTTTTTTTATTCCTGAGACAGATAAATGTCTTTTTATCCCTCGTAAGTTTTCTTTACATGCTTATTTATTAAAAAGTATTTTTTAGCTTTTTAAAATAAACTGATACATGTTAAGTCCCTATCACTATGTCTACATTAAAATAATTCAAATTATGTTTTCAAGATAATTAATGAGCAACTTTTTCATATTTTACTTTTTAAACATTCCTCTTAACATTTAAACATTGAATGGAGGATATGGAAGCTTTTGAATCTTTATATCTTTTATTCCCCAACATTTTAAGTTACCTTCCTTTCTCAGTAGAATTAGCTATGATTCAAAGTATGTAGATCTTAATGCATTTAGATCAGTAAATTTGAATCAATCAAATATTTTTCTCAATTACCCCAACCCACCCCAACCCTTCCCAACCTACCCAACATGCATTGTATATAACACCCTTATATAACCTAGATTAGTTTATAACAATTATATCTCCAGTTTGGGCATAAGTAAACAATGAGGTAATGAATATTAATTTTTACTATAGAGAATGGCATCTTGCTAATTCCAGATCCCCTTTGAGGACAAAATAAATATTTTGGCTGCAAATGCTTTACAGTAGTTTTCTTTGGAAATTTTCTTTACTGTAGAGAGTCACTTCCAAAGGTCATTCTGCCTTCAGGGAACTGCTTGCTTAAAATGACTGATTTTTTTTATGAGTATACAGTTTTGACTGCAGAGTATAACTCTGAAAGACTATCCTTGATTCCCAGATTCCTTCGGGGTCATCTGAGGCATTGTAACAACACTACAGATCAACTTTTCTCTCTGCCTAGTTTTCTTTCTACATCTTGCTCATCAGGTGTTGTTTCTGGGAACATTTCTAGATAAATGCCATTTATTGAGAAGTCCACATTGCAACAACATTAATAAGATTATACAGTAGCAGTTTATTTGAATGAGTTTTCTCTATTTATAGGCATCTCTGCATAAAATCCAAGATGAAGGCAGAAGGTCTATAAACTAAAACAGTTTCTAAATTCTAAAATGAGATTGTTTCTCCCCCAATTAGCTGTAACTTTGAGTAAGAAACATCTGTCAAAGCAGAAGGCCCAGAAATGTTAGGCTTTAATAAAAGGACTAAGGGCTAGGTGGCCTCACTCCTGCTGTCTTTCCTGGTGTTGAATTTCTTCCACAGATTTCTTTGGGTTTGCTCTATGTAGGGCTGTGGTCTGCAGGTTTGTCATCTGTTCTCCCAAAGGGTTGACAGTTTTGGAAAAATACATTCTGTACTTACCTGAGGCAACAGCTATCTTTTTTCATTTGATTCTCAAGAAATGGGTGAAGGAATTCCAGGAGAAGATACAGAGTGCTCATTCTTTTTAACAGGAACAAAATGTCTGATATTATCTCCTGTGCCTCAGTTTCTTAGTTACTATTGAACAAAAACACATAACTAGAATAATTATATTTTAACATTAAACACACAGCCCCACATGATGTAAATATTCTACAAGATATTCAACAGAGAATGTTTTTCTCAACTTTTCAAATTGTCTTGCCAGATGTAGATGTTTCACAGTATTTAAGGTTATTTCACAAAAACTCTCCTGAGAAAATGTCTAGCTGGAAGATTAACCAAAGTGTCAGCATATCTAACAAAATTTCTGTATCTGAGGTTGCTGTTATGTAGGAAGAGCTGCCAAAATCAGGCTTGGGGTGGGTGCAGGGGGTGGGGTGGCAATCTAAAACTTGAGATGGGATTGAGCACATACAGGGATAGAAAGTATAATTTGATTTTTGGAAAGCTAATAAAAATATACTCAGTGTAGACTCTTGTCTCCATAATCTAAGAATCAATCATTATGGGCAACATACTTCTTGCCCTAAATTTCCCTTCAGGAAAAAAAAAAAAAAAAACAGTGCTAAAATCTTAAGCCACCTAAAGGAAAAGAGGTGGTGTTTACAATATTTAGTGAGCTGCTTTATATTCTATTGTCACTGAAGTTCAACAATAACCTATTAAAAAACATTGTGAAATGCTTCCAAGGGCAAAGTTCAATTAAATAAATACCTAATTGTAGTGTAATTATATAGTTGAACAATGGAACACTGCTATCACCAATAAAGCAATATATTTTATTCATATGCAACTGAAATGAACTGATTTTCCCGGACATCTTTCAGTATTTTTTTTTTTTTTTTTTTTTGTCAGCTAAGGAAAGTTTGAAAAAAATTGTCAAATTTTAATTTAGAAAAAATAACCATGCTTAGAACATTTATATTGTGAAGGAAAAAGTTTATTCATTATATCAGTTTTCAGATTTTTAGAATAGGATTTCTTTCTATTTCCCTTCACCAATTTTATGTTCTAAAATTGAGTTCTCTGATCATTTCTGTGTGACTGATCACCTCAATCACTTAGAAGTTGAGATCTGAGCACTGGATACGTTTATAAAATGGCCAATTTGAGTCCCAAGGGTAATCAAAATAACTGGACTGTAAATGATTGGTCTGGTTATTTGGTCATTTTAGCAACCAGATTGGATAAGCCAATCAGCAATCAAATTTCTTTGCTCAACTACCCAAGCAATTGGAGAAAGATAATCCAAGATCTCAATGACCAATTGCATGTGCTTTATGGACACCCACTGTGTTTCTAATCATAGATAGGAGTATCTCTTGTATTTCTCTATCTACTCCTTTTTTTCCTATAGTTAATTTTGCTTTGATTATTTCCCTTACATATATAAACAGTTGTTTCTAAAAGGAATGCTATTTGTTTAATCTTCTAATGCCTTCACAGAACAGCTATTTATTTTAGATTATTCTAGGGAACATTCAGCATTTGGAATAACAAAGACACTGTAGCTAGTTGGAATTTACCCACTTATGTAAAAAACCCAAAAAGACTGATATCACAGCAAATATTCTTCTTGCTTGAGGGAGAACACTATGACTGTGAGCATATTGGGGATCTTAGGAAACTTGATCTTTTTACTTCATTCCCAGAAGCAAACACACTGACAATCTGAAGTGATAAACTGTTACTATCTCCACACCAGGGATTGTTAATGTGATTTATCCTGAAAAGCTTTTGCTTACTGAAACTTTTGACATTGACAAGGAAAATGGAAATGCATCTTGTGTTCAAACTATTTCCAGGCTGCTGAAAACATTTTCTACACTTTGCCATTTTATTTTCACAAAGTACAAGGAAAGTAATGGATAGCAAAAAGAAGAAACAAAATAGTCTTAAGTTATTCTCCAAGAGAGTCATCTAATTGCCAACTGAAACTGTTACCCAGCAGTTGGGTTAATATAAGAAAAATACTTCGAGTCATCGAGGCAGCAATGAGTAGCATCATTTTCTATTATTAAACTCTCACTGTTCTTTTTCCTTGAATCATGTATGTGTCTTTATACATAGATACTGCTAATTTGGGTCAAAACTTTTTTTATCATTTATAGAGAATTCTATCATGCTGAATTATTTATCAATTCTGGGCTATGTTGGATAAATCTGATAGTGATCACTGAAAAATCACTTGTAGTCATTAAAGAATGCATTAGCAAAGATGTAAATAATTGAATACTATTTTCCTATTAAGTGATAGTTTAGTGGTAACTTATTAACAATGAAAAGTTAACAAGTAAATTCAAACAGTTATTTAAATGTCTCTAGAATAACTATATAGTGGCTGATGACTCAGGATACAACCACTTGAAATCAAGTGTTTTATTTTTTCTGTCTGAAATTTCTAAAATGAATGCTAAAATATTATAGTATGCAATAATGATGTTGTCTATTTTAAAATTAATTTTATTGAAGGAATATTGCATTATAACACTATATAAGATTAAGGTATACATTATATTAAATCAGCATCTGTATATAATACTATAGGTTTGTCACTATTTCATATTAATTCCCTTTATCCCACTTGCTCTCCACCCTCCCCGCTTCTCTTCTTACAACCACTGTAATTCCCTTACTTAGTTTTTAAAAGTATTTTCTTTGTTTAATTCAGTTCATTCATTTATTTGCTGTCTCCATAATCTACATGTGAATGATATCAACAATGTCTTTCTCCTTCTGGTTCATCTCTCTAAGGTTAATTCCTTCCAAGTTCATCTATCTTGCTGCAAATGGCAGGATTCATCATTTTCGAAGGCCGAGTATTATTACATTTTGTGTCTATACCAAATCTCCCTTATCCATTCATCTGTTGTCTGCTGAAAAGAACACATGGAACAAAAATGTTGCAAAAAATTTAGGTAAATTTAGTTTGGATACTCCCTTCCTTGCATGTATTTTCAGAACTATTTAATGAAGTATGAGAGATGACTACTTGTGAATAATTGTGATTATTTGGATAGTAACGGAGAGCACTATTTTTGGCCTATACATTCACAGGAAATTTATAAGGAAATGATTACCAAAATAGTTGAAGCAACTCTTTAAAACATTTGCCAGTTCAATTTTTCTTGAAGACATACGGAATTCCATGGAATATATTGATATCAACAACAATCCTGTAATTGCAGATCAGTTGATACCTAAGGAAGCTCTAATACTTATCATCTTTATCAATGTCCACAAAGACATAACCCACATGACTAAATCATTAAAAATAAAATGAGGATTAAATATATATATAAAAAATACACATCTTGTAAATTTGCATTAGTTCTGTGTATTTTGATATCTAAACAAATTCTCATGGTTAATTAATCTGCTATTTTATTATCATATAACACTATTGAGATACTTTAATATGATATAATCAGTTGAGCTCTTTTTATACAAGGCCACAATGAAATTATTTGTAATATTGCCGTTACTACTATGAGCACTTAGGTAGACTAAGAAAAATTAATGATAGCATTACTATAATGTTCACGAGGAATTAGAAAGAACATGATAGCTTGTCTTAAAATCTGCATTCTCTAGAAAGAATTATTGACTCTCTAAGGGGATAATTTGGCAGTTGTGTGCTGCTATTTTAGAAATTTTATTTCCATTTTCTAAAGTTGGCTTTGGGAACATTTCCTTGCTTTCAATGCCATGAAATGCTTGAGTTATTAAGGAACCGATAGATTATTTGTTTTTTATTACAAGACAAAATATTTCAAAATATATGGTTGTAGAATGCATATATGAAAGACAAATTTAAATGCATTCAAAAATCCTAATGAAGACTATAAGAAGATTTTGTTGAATCATTTATCTTTCCCACAAAGACATCCTAGACAGGGAAATTATTACAATCAGTGGAAATTAAGTGATAGAAGAAAATATTTAAGGTGTAAGATTTTCATGAATTATTTCTCATTAAAGTTTGTATGTCTTTAAACAATATAGTGTCTTTTCGTGTTTTCTATAGATGAATTGTAAGTAAATGTTTATAAATTATATAGAATGCCTTCATCATTTACGCTGGAAATTTTTTGATAAGATGTTCAAATAATATCATAGACACTTGAATACTGGACAGCAACAAAATATCATCTAACATGTTATGTTAGATAATTTCTTCGGTCATTTCAAGTAAATTCACTGCATGTTCTAATTCATTACACATATTAACAATCAAAGGTATAGGATATATACAAAAATTACTTTCATAAAAATACTCAAAATATTCTTTTAGGATTTCCATTCCAGTTCACAAAAAAAGAATGCATTTTTTACTGAGGAATGATTTGTTTTTGCCTTTTCAATGGAAAATTTAAGGCATGTGTACAAAAGAAAAATAATTAAATAAAATACATCTACCTCTTACAAACATAAAAATTTAAAATCTCATTAAAATGTACTTTCCCCTCAGCCAATAGTCACAAACCTCTCTAAAGAATTACACAGTAAATTTTAGAATTTATATCACTTCATGAACAATTGGTTTGTATTTATAAATGACAGAAACTTCACTTTTTAAACATAATTTCATGTTGTTACTCATATCGCAAATCAACAATAAAACAATAGTATCTTAATATCACCAATATTCACATTACTCAACCTGTTCTATTTACTTTGGGAACCATATTTAGGATTAGTTATAACTTAAAGTTTGTTTTAGTTCTTTGCATGTTCTTTCCTTTTTTCTCTCTTGCAATATTGTTGTTCTGTTGAACAAGCTGAGTAATTTTTCTTGTAAAGTTACCTATTATTTGTTTTAGCTTTCCTATCTTATGGCTTGACATACTTTAC
Organism: Solenodon paradoxus; assembly: GCA_004363575.1. Lineage (NCBI taxonomy): Eukaryota > Metazoa > Chordata > Mammalia > Eulipotyphla > Solenodontidae > Solenodon > Solenodon paradoxus. The sequence continues at coordinate 504,570 of RJWH01000011.1, forward strand.
TCTCAATTTATTTATTGAAAATTAGCATTCAGACCCAGAGGAATTATCATTGAATTTAAGATTTTGACAAAACTACTTCATAGAAGGTGTTATATATTTCCTTCAGATGATGTAAAATGCCTTATTATTTTTGTGTCCTTAGCAGCCTTTAAAGATCATTATCTAGATTTATTAATTTACTATGTAGTACACAATTCTCCTTTGTAGTAATGAGGTGGAATATTGTTGTAAAGAGAAAAATCTTCTCTTCAACTACTTTGCTACTTTTAAATAAAGTTCATAAATGAAGAGCAAGAAAAATCTTTCACTTTTTCCAATCACTTCTTAGTTTTCTAAATAATAAGTTTGCTTTGTAATATATTATAAAATAGTCGAGTAAGTCTTTTTTTCTTTAGTGTCATTGCCAATGTAAGTATTTAGTGTGTTTAATGCACTATAATTCATTGAATTTATAAACTATCAATGATCAAAATGTCCCATCTTGTAGTCAGTAAGAAATTTATTCTATTTCAGTCCACTTAAAGTGTATTATGAGATTAAAAAATATAAAGGTTGAGAGAATTAAAATATGAAATAAGTTGTCACAAAGGAATTTTCTTAAAAATTCTTGAAATTCAAAGATAATGAAGGAAGTATTGGTCCATTGTGAAGAAACAAGAATAATGGAGGGAATCTATGGTAACTCTAGACAGTTTTTCTAGAAGTATTCATGTATTCAATGTTGTAAAATGTAAAACATCCATAAATAAAGCAAGTTGTGCTCAAACTTTGTATGCTTTCAAGTAGTCTCTCATTTAAGAGGCAAGAATTGCATTTTGTCATGAAAGAGCTCAGGACATAATTTTTCTCATAAGTTCTTAAAGAAATATCTAGTGCTCAAACTTCAAGCTATTTGTTCATTAAGAAGATCAGTGCTATGCAAAGAGACTGGTGGTTACCTAAAATCAGTTTAAATCTATAGGATCAGATAACAAGTTTAATAAGATTAAAATATTAAAAACATTATATAAGGAAAGTTAATGTTATAGTATCTAAATAAGTTTGCAAACTAAAATAGTCAGAGAAAAAAGGAAGCAAAAGTCTGAAATAGTATGAATATGATGATTTCTTCAGTCCTAATGCTATAAGTGAAGGTAATATTCCTATAGTGCATATCAACTATACTTACCAAAATTGCAGTAAAAAATAAGAGAATCAGTAAAATCAAATAAATTTTTTTGTGTGAAAGGTATAGAAAGAGAATGGTAAAGAAAATATATTAATTGTACCAGTGCTTATCTAAGAGTTGATACTATCTAAAGAAATAGAGGCATATAAAGAAATATAAAATTATATTTATGTAATTAACTACTGGAATAATAAGTACAAATCTCAATATCAGTCAGAATAAATGTAAACTATATATGAAAAAAAGGAAATATATTTCTGTTCAGTTTTAAGCCTTCAAAGAAGAAATTACAATAAACCTATATAACCTATATATTAAGATTGTTATCAAAGAACATAATAGGATGAACTTACTTATTAAAATTAATTTTTCATATTGTATCTCAAAGCATAATGTCAATCTTATATTGAATACAAGACTCTCTTAAAGTTCTTCAGAAAATATGGAAGAATACAAAAACTGGAAAAAGTATAGCAGGCAAATATAAAAAGGAAAACAAGAAAAATACCCATCAATATTATGTTAATATTAGACAAAAAGTTGAATAATTAAAAAATGGAACTTTAAAGTAATTAGAGGAACAATTAGCAGGTGTCTGTAAACAATAAGAATATCTATATAACATAGTTTAAAATTCCACGAAAAAAAGAGAAGTCAAATAGAAATGGAAATATATTTCTAAAATATTTTGAAGCACCAATCATAATTCTTGATATGTCAGGCAGGTTAAAAGAAATAAAATCTAAATAATAGGATTGACTTAATTAAAATATACTGATATATGAATCTTCAGAAAAGAAAGCATAGTATTATTAAGCAAAACATTGATGAAATTTCAATAAATACAAAAATTAGAAATTATACAGACAGCATTCATTGATGAATAGAGGATCTAGATAAGTAGGGAACCTTTTGTTTTGGATAAGGGGCACACTTCATGAGAAGAGGGAACACAAGGCTAAGTCTCTGGAACCTTTTATAGTTTGGGATCCCAAGGTAAAGCTTGTAATTTCAAACTTTTTGATACAGTGTGTATCCATTTTCAACCATCTCTTCTTTTAATTTGTGAACAGATTAGAAGGTGTTCCTTTTTTTGAATTTCAGGTCTTTCAGTGTTCTTCCCTTTTCATCTTTTACTCAATATGCTGGGACCATTTCTCAATTATTTCTCAGCTCTCTGACATCACTAAGCCTCTTTGAGATCACACATATAACCACGTCTCTTCTTAACTTTAAATCTGTTTCAAAATCATAGGAAAAGTATGGGATTTAACATTAGTAGACACATTTTGATAGAACAGCTCCACATATCATTGGGTACATGACCTTGTCTTTCATTTTAAACTTGGATATTCCTAGGTGGGTGTAAACAGGGCTGTTTCAACAATAAAATGACATAAAAAAATAAGCAAGAAGAAAAAATTTCTGAAGAAAGAAAAGTCATGTGATATGGTGGGAGATCTCTGTCAGTGATTCAGCTGGCCTAAATTCTCTCCATTCCATAATGATCAATGTGAACATGTGACTTTACCTTGTAGAAGCAATAAATGAGAGGAATGGAAAAAATCACATATTTCAAACTGTCTCTGCTAGATAGATACCACTTCACTCCCAGTCCTTTTGCTCCAAACAGAAACTTGATTCCAGACTAACTAGAATGGAAGTTATATTATAGAGGAACACAAGGAATATTTGCTGAGCAATAACATTTCATTTAGTTTTCTTCTGCAAAAGCAACTCTAGAGATGATCACATTCTTATTGATGTTGAATCTCTATTTGATTATTATAGTACCTTATTTTCTATAAGTTAAATGAAATATAACTTTGTACAAGATTTTTGAGAATTTCCCCAAATGACTAATTTTAGTTGTTCATCTAGGACTATGTGGAAGCTATACAATCTGGAAAAGGCTTGCCTCAAGAATGTTTAATGCAATACTATCAATGATAATGAAAAGCAAATATTTTTTCAGTAAAAATAGAAAGATTATGGTGATGTTAGTTGATTGTTTAAATCACAGCTTGATTTGTTTTACTGAGCGTGATTAATTTGAAGGTGAATTTTGTGGAAAAATTGAGAATGACTGTTCTTAATAATATTTCTTGATTCACTAGAACTTACAAGGAAAACTTTTATCACAATGCTAGAACAGTGAGACCACATTCATATAGTAAGACTGCTATTATGAAGCAAACGATCACTAACTACATTTCTTGCTTCTTGCCGGGAAAGCTTTGTTCCTCAAACTCACTTCAGAGTTATTCATTGATCAATTTTCTTTAATTTACCACTGAGTCTAACATTGAGGGCTTAAATATAGATATTTGAAACTGTTCTCTTTTCATTATGGTTTAGGCGAATATAAGGCCTCAGGGGGCACATAAAAGTTCACCCAAATCTTATACTTAAATACAATTTATCCTCATACAACAACTACAAACATTGTGCTAAAATAATCTAAAATAAATAAAGGCCTCCTGTTAGTTGCTCAATTGCACATGCTGTTTGTAAGTGAACCAATGCAATTAAGAACCCAAATCATAAGGATTTTGGTGCTCCATTCATTGAATAAAACGTAACTCTCAGAGTAGTGATTCTTTTGATGAAACTGGAAATTTTTCTAAAAATAAATCATGTTATTGGATCAATTGTTCCATAATTGTTATTTCACTCAATTGTGATGTTCACTGTTTCCAGATTAATTGCCTTACTCATTCTAAATTAGACACAAAAAGGTAAACTATGCTTTCTTCAATTTTTTTACTATAATATAGACATCATTTTGTACAAAAGGTTTACATGTATCTTGTGTTGAAATGGACAGTTTAAAATGCGTGACATTAAAATAGTCTAAATAATAGTGAATATTCACTATCAGAAAATTGATGCCTTTTTACTTGTCTTCTTTCCTTAAAAGATCACAGGCAATTATTTTGGTTATAATATGATTCTAAAACATCTATTTGAACCATTAATTTTCACATGATTCATTTTGGTTATTTGATCAAACTTATTTGATAAGATATTCAACATATACTGAGTTACTAGGTTGATTTTATTGTATTCTCTAGAAGTCTGCCATGTGCCTTTAGTCAAAAAATAAATAAGACTTGTCATATATCTGATTAACTCAGTTTACTTGTTATTATAGGCATATACAATTTCCAAGGCACTTTGCTAGGAACTAAAATGTTTAAATATTTATGGCATATATTCAGTATCTTCTAATATTTTACCATTTAATGTGAGACATACTTGTAAGCAAGTAATTCTGCTGAAGTGTGTTAAATCGTACACTAACATTCAGGATAAGATTTTATGATAGTACAAAGAAGGAAGTGTGGAATGTGCTCATAAGAAATGATATTTAAATTTTGCTTTGAATAATACAGAACAGGAATCGTCCACATTAACAAAGTGAAAAAGCTTTTGAGCATGAGAATGGTCCATGTGAGAAGTCATGAAAGAGTCCCGCAGTACAAAGTATAGGGGTTGATACTTATTGAGCATGTCTTGTGCTTTGTTACTGTTCTTAATAAACTTGTCTCCAAAATAACATTATTTTTTGGTCCATATTTTTATGGACAAGCTACTGAGCCTCGAGGTTACATGTGCTGCTTGAGTTCCCACAGCCCTCAGTGTCTGATTTCAGAACTCCTTCTCTTTCCATTCCTGCTTCCTTCTAGGATATATCACTTTATTTTCTAATCCACGAAGTACTTACATATTTGTTATCTTATTTAATGCTTTTAGCATTCTTTAAAGAGATAATTGTTCATGTTTCCTCTTCCTCTGCTGCTTCTGGTTCTGTTGCTGAGGAAAGGCTGTAAATTACTCAGACGGTCAATGACCGCACTGTGCAGGGGACTTTAACAGGATCAGAATTTTTTTTTTCTTGATGATGACACACATTTCCTAATTTAAGTCATATCATAGATATCACCTTTCACCTTAGTTTAGAATGGAAGTTCTCTGCTCAGTATCTTCTTATAAGCTGTGTATTTATTTGCTCTTACCCGAACTTTCCTTGAATTATTGCTTTAACTCATTCTGTTGCACGATGCTATCTGGAACCCTCAATTCGTAGTGAATTTGTGGAATTAATTTTCTTAATAAATCCCATTCCTCTACCTGCAAGCACCATTCCACTACCCACTTGTACTACATGTAGCTCTCTTCCAGAGTGTTACTTTTTCCTTCAGCTCTAGAAAGGCTAATTATTTTCCTGCAAGTCCCATAAGACTAGGTTAGAAGATAACTGCAGCATTTTATTTTATTTTAGCATACATTGCTACTGCAAACCTTTCCAAAGCTGCGCTAACTTTTTGACATTAAGATCTTATTATGGCTTTTCCTAGTGGATATTATCTACATGTTTTGTTATTTTTCTTATCACACATGGAGCAGTTTGATACATTATTTTGTGATTCTTTTTTAAACATTATGCTCCATCTTCTATCCTCTATTTATGCATCCTTTTTCATTTTTTTGGCCTCTTTAACCGATAGCTTTCAGAAAATATCAATTCATTAGATGATATTCCACATTAATTCTCATAAATATCTTACAATAAAGACATATTTGTCAGAGTTGGTACCATTCTCCACACAGGAAAAAAAAAGTTTTCATTTTACATTGTCTGCATTGTATTGTTCAGGAGTACATTCTCACAGGTAAATTTGTGAAAAAATACTAGTTTTCATTCTCTTACACCAACTGCAAATAAAAGTAATAATATAAAGTTAATGAATCTTAAAATATTAATTTTCTCCAATATGTATGACTTCATAGTGCTTTGCAATTAGTGATATATTGTTACCTTTTTTTTTCCTTTATTCTCCCTTTATTTTTTCAACTTAACTCCTATATTACTGTTTATTTATATCTGGTAATTTCTTCAGATAAAAAACACTTTCTTAAATACCTTATGAGTAAATTCTTACTAAATACATTATAATTTAATTAATATATTTTAGAACTTGATTATTTTGTTTCACTAATCTCCAAATCAAAAATTCTTTCTTTCTAAAATAAACTTTCCCTTTGCACTTAGAAGACTTAATAACTTGCTTACTGGAAGTCTTGTATGTTATCATTAGTTTTATACACTATACTACAAGACGTTAATTGTTATCTTATGAAGTTTTATCATAAATAATTTAAACTTTACTGATAAAATAAATGAGAAACATCTGTTTTATAATGACATTTCTTCTCTTTATTTTATTGGTTTTTTTCTTGTGAATTTTAAGAATTCACTATTTTTCCATAGATCTCCCAGACATTAAATTATCCAGATTCTACTGAATGCTTAATTATCTAATTTCATCTCCGTTTTTTGTCACCTAGACTCTTAATTAGCCTACTCTTCAGTTTTCTGACTCCTTTATTGGTCCAGATATGACAATTTGCAAATTTCTCCCATGGCTTATTAGAGTTTGGGGAAACTAAGTGACTGAATAGATATGAAATGTGTTCATAACAGAGTTTGCCAAGCAGTAAGTTTCAGTAAACAGTTTCTGTTATAAATAGCACTTTTGCATTGAAAATAGAAAGCAAGGGAAGAAAATAGTATGTTCAAGGGTGAACCTGGAAGTTGGTTAGATAAGATTAAAATTCAGTTTTGATTCTTTGTGCTTAAGTACCTATAACTAATTCACAAATGTTCATAACAGTGATTTAATATAAATGGTTTTTAAACTCAGATAAACTTGGATTTTATGCTATTTATACATCTACAAATTATGCAGTTAAAAATCTATTAATCATGAGGGATTTGAAATACAGATCACTCAAGATCCTATATGTAAGATTCTTCCATAGATAGTTCAATGTAATATACTCTGCTTTTATTTATGTTGACATTTTAGGGAATGTTTATTATTTTTAGTCACTCAAATTATCATGTGCAAAGATGATCACATTTCTAATAAGCAGTTTAATTTGATTATTCAAAATAGTGAAAGTGACTGTGTAGGCAAATATAGTGTTATATTGAAGAAATAATTCTTGTGTATTTCCAATTTTATTCAAACAGAGTTTCTCCAGGTGCTCTCTACTAGTCACTCCCTCTCCAAGTCATATAGACTTGTTAACATATGCAGTGGTTAAATAATCTAGAAGCCTCACTGTAGAAATATCAATATTTACTTAAAATCAAGCACATTTATACTATCCACCAAGTGCATAACTTTAATACAAATATATTAATAACTGAGAAATAGTCATGATCACATACTTTAATTATCTTATTGCTCTAAAACGTGCATTGTCATACATCTATGTTCATGGAACCTTACAAATGGTTCAGATGGGTTTCCGCCATAGCACGCGACTATTTTTGATCAGATTATTATGTCTGGTACAACCCCATTCGCACTTCTCAGCAAAAATCATTTTGTGCCACCATTAGATTATTTTTGCTACTTCTATCAACCTTTCTTTATGTAATCCTAGTTTCTTGGTCCCTTTAATAGACCAGAAATACTCTTAGTTTTAGCTTACCATGAACATCTGTGATTATTCCAAAAACTATTGCGTTACTTTTGAAAAAGGTTTGGTATTTAAAGTTCTACTATAGTTAGATAAGCAGCATTTGATTTCATTGGTACAATACATACCCATGTTCCTTCCTGGAATATAAATGATATAGTTATTTGGCTTAATTTGATAATACTGAATGATAATTTAGTCTGTGGCTTGTTTTCAAAATAATTTGTGGACATTAATTTGCAAGTGATCTAATGTGTTGTTGCTTTTGTTTCTAACACAGTAGTTGAATTTCTGTAGAATCACTTTTAATCCAGTAAAATGAATAATTTATGATCCTTTATACTCTAACTTGATATTTAAAATATTAGCAAACATTTAGTGAGCGCTTATTTTGTGTCTGACTTTAACTTGGGTTGATCGTCATTTTTTTTCAGTAACTCTGTGAGTTAGATAGCGAAATTCTTTCCAACATACAGATCAAACATATAAAATTAAACATGTTAAATAACTCAACCAATGTTGCACAACTCGGAAATTTGCAACATGGATTTATATGCAGGCATTGTAACTTGAATGTCCTCCTCTTAACCCTTTCATGAAATGACTGCAATAATCAAATGGGTCCTAACTACATCCTAAGATAGTGTTATAATAGATTTAGCAATAAGACTTTGTATTCTATCTATGAGAGTATTGTTCCATGTATAAAATAGCACCGTACAGCTATCACTGGCATGAATTACATGGATTATATGATAAAAAATATTCCATGAAAAAGTATTTAAAAGATGCATTTTATAAGAGAGATAGGTGTTGGATAAAATGCTTTTTTAAGCATAATTATACATTATTCTTAGTGTACAGATATTCATGGAACTATTAGCACTAACTATTTATGACAATCCTAAATAGAAGGAAGGAAAAATTAGTGAATTTCTCAGAGGGTGGTCTTTCAAATATTTCGACTACATAATTAGAAATTGTCTAAAAATCACATATTTCTACATAAAAAACATGGAAAAAAGAAATAGACATTTCCTCTCAAAAAAAGTATAAGGATAGCAGTTATTAAACAGGAAGCAAAGGCTCCAAAAATATTTCTCACATGGTCAAATTTTCCATGGTAAAAGAGATGAAATCAAATTTTGTTGAATTTATTATCTGGATATTGACAAATGCATAAATATCAGACTGAAGTTTTGGAATAATACAAAGATCAATGAAAACTACATTTTCTTTCATCTCATTAATTATTCAAACAACAGAAAAAGTGTCTATTTAGCGTAAGAACACGTAAGTAATAATTGTCTATATCTTAATAATCTGATTGTGTACAATAATTGTTTGAACTTCTACAAAATTTTAGCACAGCCCTAGGCCAAGAACATCATATGCTCTATGAGGTTATTTATTATCACTATTATATTAGTATAAAATAAATATTTTTTTTCTAATTAAATGTCCTCCTCTATTTCAGCAGATCTTCCAATAACCTGGCTATACTGTAAAAAATATTGTGTAGGATATGGTAAATTGGTTAAAGTAGGTCATCCATTTCGGTAAGCAATTTCCGTCTGAGAATTTTGTTCAGTATTATTTTATAATACTTCATTTATTGTAAAGGTAAAAGATAAAATAATATAAAAAAACAGATGGGAAAAGATACATTCTTAAAAAGTAAGAATAAATATTATTTGAAACTGAGTAATTGTCCATTGAAAGTAAGAGTGATATGGAGAATTATTACATAATACACTGGCATTAAGACTTCCAGGCATTTACTTCAACTTAGATATATTTTAACCATTGTTAGGATCAGACACTGGAAACAGAATGAAGAACATGTTTTATAAGAAAGTCTCCTATTTAACACAGGAAAGAACAGAAAGAAAGGAAACAAGAAAAATCAGTAAAGACTCCATGCTTCTATTCTCATGATTGAATGTACTGTGACTCCACTATAGACAATAGCAAATATAGCAGAACATAAATGTCTGAAAGAAGGAGACGAAGTGAGTCCAAGCTTGGAAATAGTTATTCTAAGTTTTTTTTTAGTGTTCATCCTCTAGATATCCAGTATGAAATAGTGATCAAAAAACAGCAGAAAAGTTAGAAAGTGGGAGTAATATCTAGGGTCAGCAGGACAAAGACAGACTCTCGTAACATTAACTAAAGGGGAAGTATTCAAAATAAAATACTAAAGAAAAAATGGCAAGAAAATCTAAGGGAGAATGATGTTAAAAAAGTTCCAAGAAATAATTTGTGAGAGGAAAGGTCAAAGATATAAAGTTGAGAGAGAGTGATCAGGTGAGAGAAGAATGGGAAATAAATATCTTTTGTATTTATCAATTAGTTAGTTATTGGCACTACCAGTTCAGATGTGAACTTATAGAAGGTTTCTCTGTGCTCTGGTTACTCTCTAATATAGAAGCTGATTGTTACTGTGATTTTTTTTTTTTCTGGACATAAACTCAGTTTGTTTTTGTGCCCAAAATGAACAGCAGAATGATTCATGTTGGAAATAACTGAAAACACTTCTCAGTCATTTTGTAAAACTGATATATTGACATTAAGAATAACATGAATTTTTTTTCTAATGATGGAACTTTAATGCATATTTGAAATAGTGACTCCTTGTATTACATCTGTCATTCTTTTCACTTGTCAAGTAATCATACTATCTGCTCTCCCTATTTTCTAAGAATGTGAGGATTTAAAAAAAATCATATGACTAGAGAACATTTCGTAAAGAACAATTGAAAATTTAACTGAACTCAAATTTCTAAATTTAAGAAATCATTCTACAATGCCATCTTGAACACAGATAAGCTTTTAGCAAAATATGCTATCTATATTCAAACTCTTTTATAAAGGTTTTCCTTTTCCTTACCTCAGTATTCCAACTGGGGAATGTTTTTCCTTTAAGAATTCATGAGATCTCTCAAGGAAATTATGTTTTATTTCTCACATTATTTCACCAGACCTCATTGGAAGTTTTAAGTGCTAGAATCTAGAAATTATCTTTTTTTTTCCTAAAATGCCCCTTATGTAAATCATGTATCACCAGACTATACTACCCATTAACTATTAACATAAAAACTAGTCTTCTATTTTTACTTTGGCCATTTCTCCTTTTCCTTAACCCACTTTCCCTTTCTCTAAAATATTATTTGTGCTTTTTTTGTAACTCTTCCTCACTCATTCACTCTTAAGATCATTCCCTAGACCAGCAATGTCAAACATATTATCAATAACTGTATGTAATATTTGAATTTAAGCTAATTTAAGATAGTTAACTTACTACATTAGTCACATATCAAATGGTAAAATAAGCTATATTTGCTAGTGCTTATGGTGGCAATACAAACATTTCCATCAGCACATAACTATTGGACAGCACTTCCTTAAAACTAAATAAAGTTTTGGAAATAACCAAAAATCATACCACATTCATACCCTCAAATTCAAAGGTCTAACTCCTCAGTTGCTAACTTGTTTTTACATATTTCTTCACACAACATGACTTCTATGATATTGACCAAATCAAATATTTTATTGTAGCATGTACCATGTCCTCCTTTCCTTGATGTCTCATGGTAGATATTTATAATATAACCTTGCAAGAACCATAGAATCACTTTTTCTTTTCTAGTGTGGTGAAATTCTGCTGACAAAACTTCAAAGACAAATGCAGACCACTTGCAAACTTGCGCAGCTGAACATGGATGAGTGGCAAACAAAGTTAGACTCAATAACTTCATATTATCACCATGACTATTAATCTCAAGTGAATCCTTTGAGCTGCCTGAGAAGTTTTGTTATATTTTCAAGTTCTTTTAGTTTGCTGCTTCCTGAGATAATTATTTTATAACTTTTCCATCCTTTGCTTTACTTCCTTTCCTACTAATATGAATGACTTCCTGTTTCCAGTTGATGTCACCCTTCTTATTTAGGATTTCTCTCACCTACACATAAACATTACTCCAATGTTCTTCATCTCTCTCTCTCCTAGAAACAAATATTGTCACTAATATGTAAAGTCATTAAAAAAAGTCTGCCATTCTAAACCAAAAATAAATAACAAATAAAGCCTTTTCTGACTTAATTATTTTGTCTCTTTTGAGTTTTTCTTACTCTGAAAATAATAATAACTTTTGTCATCATTTTCTTCCCTTTTCTTTTATTGGTGATTGTAGTCAATTCTGGTTATCATATGTAGAAACAAGTTTTCTCATACTTGTTCATTTCATTGATAGATACAATGGTCTATTGATAACTCTGTAACTCTGTTTCTTAATTTATTAACAGCTTTGACACAGTTCTGTGGAAGACTTACATTATTTGAATTGTGGATCAAAACTTTCTCTTGTTTCTCTTCCTATTTTGCTCATACAGTTCATTCTCCATTGATGATTTTTCCTTATATCCCAGTAACTGGCTCTATTTCTCTGACTAATAATTCATCTATGTATCTTTATTTGAATTATTTATGATTTTCATATATTCTACATTATTTTATTTAATCTTTATTAGTTGTGCTATCTTTCCACTTTTTAATGCATGGCATAAACAGCACAAACACACATATATAGTGATTACAGGATTCAAAAAAAGCACTTGATATATTATATGTATATTACTAAAATTTTTAGATTTTCTTCTTTCCTTCCCAATTTTAATTAGTCCTTCCCAATAATCATATTTCCCTTCCCATTTCTGAATAACATGACATTTTAATTAGTTTGCTCTTTCATCCTCTGAAAAGTTGAGTCTTTGTCCTTCAAGATACCATACACATACGGGATCATTATATCCAATTGTTATGCAGGTGTTCAAGTTCTAACAGAGTAGTGCTCTGCCTAGTATATAGTTCAAGGAAATCACAAGAAGATATAGAAGTCAAGGACCTAGTCTTTATGTACCCACAACGGGAGGGTCTGATGGTGCCAGGTTTGGATATGTCTCCACCTCCCTGATGGTAGATGGTGGGGCATGTTTCCAGAAAACTACCACACTGCCAACAAGGAAGGGGGCTTTTTAAAAGGGGATAACAACAACGGGAGGGTAGTGAGTGGGCAAGAACAGAGAAGAGTTGAGTAGGCAAGGACAGTAGAATTCCAAGGCGGAACATCTCAGGTACAGTCAGTGTTAGTGGAGGCAGCTATCATTTCAGAAATTCCATCTATTGCATTCAAGTGTCAAGTGCTGGTCAGGTGCTGAGAACACTTTCAAGCTTGGGCCTGGGTATGTTCTCCTGCTATCTCACACCAGGTAAATAAATATTTCCTTTATCTTTCAGAAATTCATAATGATCATTTCTCAAATGCGAGCAAATCATTTGAAATTTTGACTCCTCCACCTCTATTATGGACTTTTATACACACACACACACACACACACACACACACACACACACTTACTTTTAATCCCCTGACTAATGCCCTAGTTTAACCACTCATTTTGATCAGGGCTTTTTACAATTATTACTTTATAAATCCACTTACCATCATGTTAGAAGAGTTGTAATTTCAAAACAAAATAAATTGAAAAGGGTGCTTCACAATGCTATTTTTTTTTTGTTGTTGTTTTTTTTTATGCTTACTGCAAATATTCACCAGCGATTTCTGACAGAGGTGTCATTTATTTCAAATGACATTTTGAACTCTACTGACTTTGAGTTTGTTAATAATGGTACTATGATTCCTAAAATTTAAGTTACACATGTGCAATTATGCACACACACACACACACGCATACACACAAATACATACATTGTATTTTACTGTGGCCAAACTGATTTTTATTATATTATTATCTTCATTTAATTTGAGAAGTCTCCAATTCTTTTTGTTTTCCCTTATTTATAACTAAGCACAGAAATTCTAAGTAAACTCTATTTTACATTTAATCATTTTCAATGACAGTAAGCTCTATCAATTTTAATATACTTTGTACACAGATTAAGTAAAAAGAATGCAAGATCATGCAATTGGAAAGTCTTGATTTAAGTAGAAGACTTTATCTTTCCATCTATTTTATCTTCTCTGTGTATAGCTCTTCCACAAGAGTACTTTATTTCCGTGTCAGACACATGACAGGCAGCTTTTGCTCTAGAATTTTCTCTTCTAAATCTATCATATGCAATGTTGTCACATAACCTTCTAAAGTATCACAGCTTATCATGTCATTCTCCTACTCTATCCAAAATAGTCTATGACACATTTTTTTGCCTGAAAAGTAGAATTCTACCTTCTGGGTCTGACATTGAAGAATGTGTACAATCTTGCCACTTGCATCCCTGTGTAGTATATTTTTCCCTTATGGTAACCTTTTTCCTCTCTGCTATATACAACACCCCACTTTAAACATATCTCCCTGGATCATTTTCTTTGTTAAATTTTTCTCTCTAGTTGAAATAGCATTCAACTTTCTCTGATTTTTGAAAGTTAATCCTGTATGTTTTCTATGACATTAACCTGGTTTGGAATCTTAATTAAACAAAAGCAGTGCTAACAAAAAGAATTAAACTTAGAAATGGAAAGATCGAAAAACAAAAAAGAACAATTCGTTATTTCATTCAGCTGAAATTGACAGCAGTTTCCTTTACCAACATTTGTCTCCAGATACTTAAACAGAAACATATGATCAAACCTCTCTGTCCTAATGTCTTTGTTTCTTTTCCTCCTTAAATTACTATTACTCTTAGAAGAACTCTGTTTGTGTGATGGATCTCAAAGTCTTCAGACTAATGCTTTCATCTGTGAGGGGTGTCTGTTTTATTGAGAGATAGAATTGGGTCTCATTGCTTTGATTTGTGTCATTTCTTCATTCTTGAAATAATAAACATGCCCAAGAAAATATACAATATTGATTGGTTGGCATTGGTCACAGGTTTATTCCTGGAGCCAAAAAGTGGAACAAGGGAAAGGGAGAGTGAATCCTATGATCACATGGAGAGGAAATGGATGAATGATGATTCCTCAAAAGAGGAAGTGTCAAAGATTCATTACTTAAAGAGAAAATGGACACTAAGCAAAAATCATATTCCCTTACCACTCAGGAGTAATAATTACTTAATAATCCTTAGAACTAACTGTATTAATCTAGGTTATGCAACCTATGCTATTGCTATAAGAGCGTATAATGTAAAGTTATGTTTTATTTTCTAATGAAAGTTGTTCTTGCACGTAGGTCTTTTTAAAATGTTCATAGCACTTGCAATATTTTCTACAAATATAAGTACATATTTAATTATTGCATAGAATTTTATTAATTATAATTTCTCAAATACTTTTATTTATTAACAATGAAGAATTTTAACTAATATTTATTGCATGAATGCATTATGTTTTGTGCTAGGAAGACTAACAAATTACTCACTTTCTTCATTTTCATCAAAAAGAAGTTATTTCCAAACTTTAAGGAAAAGACTGAAATAATTGTATGTTGAATAAATGAGGGAAGATTGATTAACATTACCATAAGTGATATCTATTTCAAAAGGGATTTTATTTAATATTAAAGCTAAATAGAAGAGCAATGACTTGTGAAATGTGAGGCATTCAGGGAACCTTATATTAAGGGTAGTGGGTATGAGTCATAGTGAAAAAAGAGTAGCATTGACATATTTGTAAGGCAGATTATAGATTAGTGGTAGGGGATCTTCTTGGATATTCTTGGTTTGCCTTGGAGTTATAAACACTGCTCCTATTACTCTCAAAAAAAATGTGTGGTATTTAACGACTATGGCCAGTCCATCTAAGCAGTACCCTAGCAGCCACTAGTCACATGGCATCCTTTATATCAGAAGGTTGTAATGCCTAAAATGATTAGATGATATTTGACTTAAATGTATTTGACTTATTTGAAACATATAAGCCAATTTTCTAATTCACGTTTGAAAATATTAAGAATATTTATAGGACTATCAATTCTTATTTAATACTCAGACTTTTTGGATGGGTTATTTAACTGTTGTTATCTAATATTTGAATTAAAAAGTTACTATTTATATTTGCTGATTCAGATTTATTTCCAAAAAAAGATAATTACATTTTTTATATTATCTATATATGCCTTTCTATTAATTTATAAATAATTTTCTTTATTTTAAATTAAACACTGAGCTCTTTTATAGTGAGCACACATTATTTTTTTCCTAAATATTTGCAAATATTATGGAAAACATGAGAAATATTATTCTTTCTATGTTGTGGTAGCCTAAAATTTTAATGTGAAAACAATTACTCTAGGTATCATAAACGCTTTCTAAAATTTCATTTTAACTGACCCATTTTAAAGGAACTGAGAACAAAGTGAAGACCACCAGGACACTGATACAAATTTCTTGAGTTGTTCTTTTGTATCTAGATGTAAAATAATTTATGCATCATCTGAAATGAAAGGTTCTTCTATTTTCAAGTTTTCCGAACAAAGGCAGAAAATTTGTCATAATATTTACTCAAAGGTGTGTGAAATAATATAAAAGGGGAGGAGGCTTCACTGAGAGTAAGTAATTGCAAGTTGTTTACAAAATTTTGCGAAGGCACATATTAAAGTCTTAGAATTAAATACTTTTATGTTCAATATATCTTATTTTGTTTTAGGTTTTATTATTTATGTTGTCAAATATCATTAAATGCAATTATACCACTATAAAAAATATCTTATATTAAAACATAATTGAGTAATTCTGAACCCCCCAAATTTTATAATTCTTAATGAGTAGAGATGGTTTAAAAAAAAAGCAGGACTAAACTTGAGGCAGCTGCAACTAAACTGGGCTGCTAATGTCCTATATGTAGTTTTATTTATACATGGCTTACACAGCCTTTGAGAAAACAATAAATATCAAACTGTACTAATAAGTCTCACAAGTTCAGACAATATTCTTAAGTGTGGAAAAACATCATAGGAGGAAAAATATCTTCCTGATCTTATACCTTATAATGTCACTAATAATGGGCCAAGAAAATTGAGGCTTTAAACTGAAGGAAAGAAAAGTATTTTTCAGATTTTGAATTTGGAGGTAATTTGGTCTTTTCTGGAAAGGATGGAGACAAAGCATATCCATGACTAGGGATGAGGTCTCCGTGGTCATGGTACTTAGGAATGTATTAAGCCTGAAAGACAATGCTAAGAATGGTTGGTGCCCTGTATGCCATTTTAAGTTATTTCTCATGTGATCATTTCCTTTTTTATTTCTGAACTTGCAGTACAAATTATCATTTGTTGACATAGCTTCTCTGTTATATTTGTGAAATTAAAGAGAAGGAAGGATCTCATATTTGGTTTGAAGACTGGAGATTTTTTTTTTTTAACTTGTCTCAAATGTTGTTGTGAACAATTCCTCCGTGTAGGACTCTCCTCACCAAGGACGAAGTGATTTCCTGTGACCCAGGTGGTATGTGACAAGGAAACTGAAGCAATGAGTGCAGAGGAGATCATTCCTTCATTCCTGACTTTCTGTGCATGTAGCATGTGGTTGTCTCAGAAACTCTCTGAGGGGTGTTACTTTTGAAAAATCAAAATGGAAACACATTCGAAGTTAAAAATTTTAGACCTTTCGATAATCATAAACAATGAGATAACAGAAGGTAAATAATTTAAGTTTTGGCAGTGAGGTTGGTGTGCATTTTTATTTGAGAGCTTCAGTTCTATCCTGATAGGTCTAGAAATATTCTTGCTTATAATGTCCCATAGCATTTTTAAAAAACAAGTTAAAATGTGGATGCATAATAGAGATGAAGCCCTTTCATCTCATTCAGAAGATCAGTGCAAAGCCAGTATATGGGGCTCTCCCATAGGAAGACAAAAAAGGTCAGCTCCTCCCGTCTACATTCAAGCCTCTGGTTCTGAATAACTGAAAGAAACCCTCCATCACTACTGGACTATTAAGACTTGTTCTCCATAGGAAGCTTTAAAAGGATACCATTCATCCTGTTCTGAAACAGCTTTATGCAGTGTTAAAGAAAGAGGTATTAAAAGATTAAGCCAGTATTGAAAAACGCAAATTAAATGTCTGCCATGGAAATTTTGAGATTATAGGGATTCTATTTCTGCCATGTATTTTTCAGAGGCATTTTCTGTATATAATGTACAGGGTATTTCATATCTAAGTATATGTCTATACTTGGGCACAAAGTGACAAAATTCTTTTCTTCATAATGTTTGCTTTGGAATGTTCTAATGTTCTATACTATTAACTCTTGAAGGAGACGGTTGATGAAGCAAGAAAAAATATCCAGACGCTATGACACATTGCTATCTGAAAGTTTAAAAATGTGATAGGTTATATTATACATTTGTGACAAATATTTCTTTTAAACAAAGAACCTATGTCAAGTCCTTTTATGTTCTGAGTAAAATTAAGAAATGTAACATACAATGGGAGTGAATTTATTCACTGTATTGTGACAACTACTCTGCAAAGAATCTTATAAACTGGTTGTGTTTATCTCTCTAGTCTGACTCTTACCATTTCCTTCCTCATCATGTATAATTTGGCCTCATGTTTACAATTAAGATCTTTGAATAAATTATGGGTTTTTTTTCTTTCTTTCTCTCCCTCTTTCTCTCTTTCCTTCTTCCTCCCTCCCTCCCTTTCTTTCTCTCTCTCTTTCTTCCTTTCTTATCTTTAAGTCTTTTCAGTTGTTTCCTTTGCATTTCCTTCATCTCATCACATTCAAAGTCATACTTCAGGTTTCTGGATAATTTTTCCAGAAAAACATACTCCCCAACCCCTTCCAGCCCTAGTACTGTTAGTGTACAGTTAGTGCCATGGCAGGATTATTGAAAAACAAAACATAACAAAACAAAACCTTCTATTATTACTGATATTGCATTTTTATATAAAAGTAAAATATTGGTATTAATTAGGCACAATAAGCAAGACTTTTGTATGCACTATTTATAGTTAATAAGTACAAATTTTGATTCTTCTTAAAATTTGCAGCTAGTGGTTACTATTATTGGAGGGGAAAAGCAATAAGAATAATAGCAATCAATATAATTTTGCTTACATGTTCTGGAAAAATATCTCTAAAGTGCTGAATATGAAATGAGGAGAAAAATTCAACAATGGGTGAACACCAAAGAGTTATTTGCGAGTAATAGCAAGTGGTAAGATATAAAGTTAAAAACAAGCATGGTATAGAAAATAGAAAGAGTACAAAAAATGTGGTTTGGTGAATTAGCAAACAAGACAGTGCTAGAAGTCAGAGAAAAAAACAAGAACAGGTCAAAAAATAAAATACTTTCTAGATTGTATTTAAGAGTTTATATTTTATTGTAATTATAATAAAACTATCTGAGCATTTTAAATAAAGATGTTATGATACAATAACCAATCACCTCAGTATTAGAGCAAATTCCCCACATCACAATTTTTTTAAAAAGTTCTTAATGAGCATTTAAATATTACATGGATTCTCTATGTCTGACTCACTTGTGATATTCAATCTTTAACCAATACTAAGCTGTTCCTTTATGTCTACATTATTTTCAAAAGCCAAAAGTCTCCAAATGGGGCAATATAGTCATACGGAGGTATTGACCACATTGCTAAATTTTAGCAGAAGGTTTTCAAATCTTAATGCAATAAGCTCAATTTGATATTTCTGTTTGATTTGGGATCTGTAACTATTTGAATGTTTTTTTAAATTAGTATCAGTGGAGACTTCTTTAATATATTGAAAAGAATCAAGATGAATTAGCTATACTACACTTGTGTTGCCAAGACATTTTATCACCTTACCAGTAAAGGGGATAAAACAGAACAACTCAAGCTCTCAGAACTGGTCTCGGTGTATATGAAGAGCCAAGGACAGTGGAGGACAGTCTCATAGGCAAAGTAGAAGATGCTATTCTAACCCATTAGCAAGTCCCTTAGAAAAAGTAGTCACTTACTTCTCCTTGTGTTTCCATCATCTTCCTAATTCCTAATCTCTAGAAGAATTAGAAATGGAAGTTATTTATCTCCACTTGGGAGTAAGGATGAGTCATTTCTCTTTGCCAAGTGATGACCTTCTTCTCTCTCCTTTGAGACCAAAACCTCAGTACAGTATGCAAATCTATGGTCTGTCCTATCTACCTCAGAATTTACCACCATGAAATTCTCCAAAAATATTTTAATAAATTTGAGTTTTCTTCTTACTAATAATGCTTAATGTCAATTTGTTAATTAGTCAAGCCTATGAAGAACCTCAGAGAAACTTGAATCTATTCCTTTGATCACCTCACCAGTAAAAACTCTATAACATCAGGGAAGTCAATCATTTGCTAAGAAAATACACACAAAGTTCTTATCGTAAAAAGTCATACAGGAACCTTAAAATTTCTATAGCAATTATAATTATCAATTAGAATTGATAGTTATAATAATTGATAATAACAATTCTTATTATCCAATAAGATGAACTCAAATTATTTCCCTAAAAATATAGTTTTCACAGTTTTAAAATGTTGTTATTCAGAAAACCTGGGCCACAGGAAGTCACTGTTGTGCTTGGTGAGGACAGTCCTACACTGACGAATTGTTCACAGCAACATTTAAGGCAAGTTAACAAAGAACCTCTCCTGTCCTCAAATCAAGTATGAGACAAGTTTTTCTCTTAATTTCATAAGCACAACAGAGAAAGCTATGTCAACGAATGACAATCTGTATTGAAAGTTCAGGGATAAAGAAGGAAATTATCATATGAAAAATAACTTAAAATGGTATACGGGATACAACCATTCTTAGGATTTTCTCTCAGGTTTAATACTTTCCTAAATAACCACGGCCATGGAGTCCTCATCCTCAGTCATGGATATGCTTTGTCTCCATCCTTTCCAGAAAAAAACAAATTATCTCCACATTCAAAATCTGAAAAATACTTTTCTTTCCTTCAGTTAAAATCTTCAGTTTTCTTGCCCATTATTAGTGACATTACCAAGAATAAGATCAGGAACATATTTTCCCTCCCATGATGTTTTTCCACACTTAAGAATATTCTCTGAACTTGTGAGACTTGCTAGTACAGTTTGATATTTATTCTTTTCTCAAAGACTGTGTAAGTCATGTTTAAACAAAACTGTTTATAGAATATTAGCAGCCCAGTTCAGTTGCAGCTGCCTCAAGTTCAGTCCTGCTTTTTTTTTAAACCATCTCTACTCATTAAAAATTATTAAATTTTTGGTTGAGTCACTCAATTATATTTTAATATAATTTTGATATATCGGTTTATATTATATGTAAAAGTTAAACAACATATACAATAAAAACTAATACCAATTTTTACTAAGTTAAAATGAATGGGAAAAACAAGCAAGGAAATAAAAATCTCTTTCCAAATGGTCCTCATTGACTTTTCTTTCTTATTACACCAGGAAAACAGATATTTGCTGATATCTTTTGTGTTGAAGAGGGACACCTAAAGGGCTCCCATTGACCCATGAGCTGTACCTTACTATGTGCAACTGGACTGTTTATCACAGAAACCTATCTAGGTTTCTATGTAAACGTTAAAGATCCTGGGGTGGGTCCAACAATTTTTAAGACATTTTGCAGACTCCCAAGACAAGTTTCAAGTATAAGTTTCTTCACTTATTAAGGCTCTTACCTACCAATCTAGTCTACTTTTTTCTTTGGTTCCTTCTTACTCTCCGCGTATGGGGGGATCAGTATCAAATTTCACCTCCGAACTCCTGAAGCCACAAACCAAAATTTTATTACTTTTTATCATACTTGGGACATTGGCAAAATAGACTTTTCCTTTGATACATTTTGGAAGTCACTTATGCTTCATTTCTTTCACTGTCAGCCTCAAGTCTTTCTTACTAAAATACATGGTTTATCTTTCTCTGTATCTCCCTGCACGGTACTCTAAGATCTTCTCAACTCACGGTATTGATCAGCTGCATAATTTCAAATACAAGCCTAATTTGGAGCTAACCCTTCCCCTCAGGTTCTAAATCCTGGAATTCAACCAACAGACTTCTGTGAGCTGCAGAGAGAAAAAAATCCACCTTAAGTGGATCAATGCAGTTCAAACCTGTGATGTCCAAGGATCAAATACATAATCTTTCATCTTTGCCAGAACTCTGTAGTTTTCCTGAGTAGAGACAATTAAGGATCTTACTGACTCATTTGACTCACTGCCAGGGACGTGGGTACCCCTGCTGAAAATGTGTCTTTTGTCGCTGATTCTGAAATACATTGCTGGTACTTTCAGGAAGGGACATCTGCATTTGCTCACAATTTGATATGCGTATGCCAAACAGGAGCCACAGTCATTTTTTAAGGACTGTTAGTCTGTTCCATGCTGAGATTTGAAGTCTCTGGCATTATTTCTGATAAGCAACAAACTGAGAGTTCTACCCAGTCATGAAGAATGTCAGTACTTATTGTTTTTATTTATTTTGTTGGGTTTTTTAAATATTGAATTAGTGAGCATAGCATTAGAATAACATCCAGGCCCCAACTTGGAGGGGGTGTGGATAAAAAATGAACCCTCTTGCACTGTTGATGGGAATGTTAATTGATGCAGTCTCTGGAAAACAGCATGGAGATTCTTCAAACAAATAAAGATGGACCTATCATTTTATCCAGCAAACCCAATTCTTGGATACATGTACCCAGAGAATACAAAATCTCTTATCAGAAAAAAAGGAAATCTGCACTGTTATGTTCATGGCAGTGCAGTTCACAGTAGCCAAGACATGGAAATAACCCAAATGCCCAACAATAGATGACTGAATAAAAAAAACTGGTATATATACTCAACTGAATTCTAGACAACAATCTGGAAGGCATTGGAAGAGGTAATGTTAAGTGAAATAAATCAGAAAGAAAATTGAGAAATACAGGCTAGTTTCACCCACACGTCTTATATAATAAAATGAAATAAACAGGTAAACTCCAGTGAAAACTCATAGCTCACAAGATGATGGCTCTCAGAGGTGGGAGGGGGTGGAAGGGAAGAGGGCAGGAAAGAGGGGAAAAGGTGGTGGCAAATGACACTGGAATTCTGGCGAAGGTTGTGGTGCCAAATACCAATTGAGATACAATGTCAATATTCAAAAATAAATGTAGCATTGTGAACAACAGAGATAATAAGAATCAATAATTAAAAAAGGAAAAAGTATTCTAGCAGCAAAAATATTGACTGAAGTAATGTGGGGCAGTGTGAGAACATGACCCATACCTCTACCTTGAAAACGGGCTGGGCAGGTGGCCACTGCTGAGCACAGTTCTGAATGCCGGAGTGTGACCAGGTGGACTTCCCAGGATGATTACTGCTTTGGCCGGCACTGACTGTATCCAAGACATTCCGTCCTGCAATCCTGCTGTTCTTCCTATTTGATTATTCTTTGTTCTTGCACACTTGGCTGTGCTTGCCCACTCTCTACCCTCCCTCTGCTGCTACTCTGTATTAAAGAACCCCTCTCCCCACCAGTAGAAAGATGATCTTCCCAACCCGAAGTGATGGGGAGGCGGTTACCCTGCTCCGTCTGCTGTCATCCGAGAGAAGCAGAGACACCTGTACCGGAATAAAGGCTACATCCTTGCTGTTCGTGTACTCCCTTGATTTCCTGCAATTATCTACTATGCCAGGCGTTCCTATGCCTGAATTTGAACACTGTGAAACAACTAGCATCACGTTATAAAATTTAAAAGTGTAAGGTGGCCATTATTATAAATCAATGTCTGTATAGCATATATTAAGCTTACCCCTAAGAGTCCAGTTCTATCCTTTGCCATATAATTCGTTTTTTAATACAATATTCTTCCCTTCCGGTAAGCATTACTTTTGTCTCGTACACTAATGGAAACATGGTATCTCTAAGTTAGAAATGCAATTTGAAAGCAGAAAGTTGGAAATGAATAGGTGGAACACAAACATGGGCATTAGCATATCAGGTGAAATATGCATTTTGAAGGTTCTAAGACAGGAAAAACTTTGGAAAAGCAAACTAGTGCGGATATCATTTTGAGATTCATAGGAAAGTGGTTTGAGACAATTTGGAGAGTTTCTGACGGACCATACTATGTAGTAGCTAAATACTAATAGTAAAATGTTACACCAATAAGTCAAAACACAGTTACAGGAAGTATTTGATCAAAGGAATATCACCTAATATATGCTTTAAAAGATCACTCTGTCTGCCCTATGGACAACAGATTATTTTTACATTTCTTTCATATGGTTTATATAAACTGGCAAATGCATTCATATGAAGAAAGCAATGTTTCCCTTTTGTCAATCTCAATCTCTCATTGTGCATGCGTGCGTGCATGCGTGCATGCATGCTTGTGTGTGTTTTGTTTTGGTTTCCTGAGTAATCTTTGGAAACTCCAGTGTAGTAGAAAGATTTTGTAGACAAAAAAGACGGTATAGGCAGTGGCCTCAAATTCCTTTTGATGGCACAAGATAAGCAATAGAATAATGGGATACAAAAGAAAATTTAGTACAGTCTGATATACCACAAAGGTATCAGAGAAATTCAGTGGCAGAAAAGCACCATGTATTGATGAACATGCGAAGCAGTTGAACTCTCATGTTTGCTGTTATTTTTGTGTTGAATGTATCAACACTTTGGAAAAAATGTTTGTTTCATCCTATTTTTAATTAAATGTTTATACTTACAATCTCACTCTTAAGCTTATGAACAAATGAAAATAGTGCATTGTTCAGGAAAAAGAATGAATATACAAATATTTATTACTTAAGATAAAGATGAAAAAACTTAAAATTCTAAATAGCATTGAAGAATCTAACATAATATTTGGAGTAAAGAGAAAAGAAGATATGATTTTATATACCTAATTCTAAGAACAGCAATACTAATCTATTGTATCAGAATTTAAAACTGTGGTTATTTGAGGTAATACTGATTGGTGGACAGCAGAGAGGAACTTCTTGAAGGCTGCAATGTGCTATGATGATTTAGCTGATGGTTACATCATTGCATATATGTACAAAAATTCAGTGAGTGTAAGCATCTATGATTAGCAGTCTTTTCTGTATGTATCTGATACTTCAAGTAAAAGGTAAGAAAACTTATTTACTTGAATTTTTACTTTCTCAAATTGAAGTTTAACTGAATTTTAAAAGAAGACTAATTGGATTCTAAAGTCATGTAAAGAATGGCTGAAAAAGTCTTTTCTATTTAAAATCTAGTATATTCTAATCTATCTTCCTGTAAAAATGAAAATCAAAACAAAGAAACAATAAACAGGCAAACAACAAAAGAAGAAAAATGAAGAACAGAAAATTTTCTGAGATAAGTCCAGTCTGATACTAGAACTAATTAAATAGATTTTGCCTTGATAGGTGGGAATAAATTTCACAATACAAGGTTGTCAGCTACTGGTTTATGAAGCAGTGTGTGGCTGGAAGAATAGCCAAGCTCAGGATGGGAGATGGCAGAAAAGCTTGGCTATGAAAGCAATTCAGAAAATATAAAGAAAAATTAATACATAAATGTCAAGAAAACTAAATATTGCTGGTTAACAGGTCAAACACATGAAATTCTTAATATGATACTGTTTTAATTTCTTTTTTTTTGCATTATTTTCTAGGTACCATATTAGTAATCTTCCAGTCTTTAAAAGCAGATGCTACCATTAAGGCTATATTTCACACTGGTTATTTTTCTTCCTCTGTCTCTGATAGTTCAGACTTATTTCCTCAGGAAATTTTGGATATATACCATATGGTGCTGGTGATTTATTGGACTTGAATTACTCTACTTGCTCTATAACTTTCTCATTTTAGATGTCAATCTTTGTCAAGGGCACCATATGATACTCTATGAAAATTGCCTTAGGAATAGAAATTTTCCCAAGATTCTCTTAATATTCTAATATGAAAATAATTTCCTTTCTTCTCCTTTCTATTAGCAGCTTAAAAAATTCTCCTGAAGGACTTAAAGCTCTCATGATAGTACCCTTTTTCTTAATGTATATATCTTCCAACTTTTCTTAGACTTTTTCTGCTTTTTATTGCAATTTACCAGATTTGACTAACCTTCTGTTGAACTTTTGCCATTGTCTGGTTTAAACAGAATTTGTACAATGCACTGCAGGTAATACTCAGGAAATTTGAAATATACTGTAGATAATACATTAATTAAAGAAAAACAGCTCTCATGCCATAGTTGAACTGATTTTTATCTAAGAAAATATTTCTAAGACACTAAATATTTCCTTCTGAATTAGAACAAGCTACTAATTGCAATATATAAGCTAACTGAATAGGAATAGAGGCTCTGTTATCTAAGTGAAAATACCTAACATTTTACTTCAATATGTATTTTTACAGCTGTCTTGAAATTTGCATATAACTTTTTAAAAAGATTCTTCGTATTTTATAGAAGAGGAAGCAACATCTATTCATCATCCATGTACATAAACAAGCATTTTTATTCAAACTACTCAATATTAAGCATTAGCAAAGATTAGATATAAACCTTTTCTCAAGTAATTTATATACATTCTTTATATTTTCTAAAGTTAAGAAAATCTATACACATATTTATTTTCTGTGTAGTTTGCTCATGTATTATGCGGATATGACATGGATAATTTTAATTGATTTGACTCTCAATTCATCCTCAAGACCTCCTGAATTACTTTGTGTCAGTTTTCTCTCTTACTATTTAAAAAATGGCCATTATATCATAATTTAAGCCTGCCTATAGTACTTAGAAAAAACTTGTACTGGCTGTTATACTGTGCTAGATAACCACTTTAAGGAAAATATGTATGAAATACATGAGTGACTTTTGCTTTTCTTGAAGTCAAAGAAAATAAGCTTTAAAATTACCCTAAATTCCTATTCAATTGAGCTTTTTTCCCCCTCTATATTTTAATTGTTCACTTTTATACAAGAGATTTTTTCCTGCATTTCTACGCTTTGTTCCAGATTTTAAGGGAAATGCCTTTGGAATGTGTGTAGGTGCCAACTGAGCTTCAAAAAAGAGGATGAACTCATGTCTTTCCCTGAGAAGGCTGAGTGTCCTAATCTCTGCAGAAGTGAACTGAGTTAAAAGACCTACCTTCTTATGGCCACTGTTAGTCACAGGAGAAAAACACTGCATAAGTCAATGCATATGAGATATCTACCATTGTCAGACTCATGGAAGCAGAGAGTAGAGTAGAAAGGTGGTTCTTTTTGGTGATACCATCAAAAGATACATTTCCTTTATATGAAGAAGACTGGGAAAGCACTAAAGATTTTTAACGTAAGACATTGTTGTAATTCAGTTTATTTTGAGAATATTACCTTGACAACTCTACTACTACCTTGACTACTAAGGCAGATATAAAGATTTTTTAGTGTATATGAATTTCTAAAACGGTGGTGTAAATAGTACCAATGTTGTAGATCCTCTAAGACTCAAGTGGGTTCTTGGACTCCCAGGTAATAGAAATTATTAGAGCCCAAGCTAATCCTCAGACATGCCTTATTGAGGTTTATGTGAAAGTTGCAGCACAGAGGATAGGATTCCCAGATGTAGCACATGAGATTGAGGGTTTGGGGATTTTTCAGCTAGCATGGTCCAGTGAGACAAGCAGTTTCATGGCGGGAAGGAGGTCCAAACTCTCAATCATACTCTCTTCCTTGGGATGTCTCCCAGCCAATAGAAATTCCCTGGTGCACACCCTCAGTTACCGTTCTACTAGCTTCTTTTTCCCTGGATAAAAACAGCTAGAAATTAAGTAAATTAAGTAACAAGTGGTGCAAAGTGGTAGATGAGAGGTGCAAAGTGTAGCTAGGAAAAAAAATCCTGAAATTACCAGGCCACTGAAAAACATCTGTAAGCCAGTGTCCAGAATGTCTACAGTTTCTGAATTCTGCCAACCTCATAAGGACGGAGATGTAAGGAAATAAATATTGAGTCATAGTAGAAAGCAAAATAATTAGTACTTCGTGATAGGTGGGGCATGTTAGTTGCAAGAGAAGAGGGTAAGGTGATAATAATGACTCCCTACTTTCTAGCAACAATAACTATATGAATGAAGGAAGCATTTCCTAGGCTATCCTCGGAAATAAGAGAAAAGATATATTTGGGTATTAGTAGAGGAGATATGAAGGGCTCAATCTTGGAGGATGTATGTATCTTGTTGATATAATAATCCATGGGCTATTTTACCAATATGTCTGGCAAATGGAGGTCTAACTTGCTTCTCTGTAAATTGTATCCTGTCTTGCTAAATCTATCTTGACTCCATTTTTACTTTCCTATTCTTAATTTTCCTATATATTTTTATACTGTTATCTTCTCAGCTGAATGAATTTATGAAAATAATTAAATTACTTCTTAAGATCCACCACTTT
The DNA here is from genome assembly GCA_004363575.1 of Solenodon paradoxus. Lineage (NCBI taxonomy): Eukaryota > Metazoa > Chordata > Mammalia > Eulipotyphla > Solenodontidae > Solenodon > Solenodon paradoxus. The sequence goes on from RJWH01000011.1 coordinate 532,557, forward strand.
TCCTCCCTCTCTCATCCTTCAAATATTTGTTGAACAATTACTCTGTTACCAGAATTGGTCAATGCTTGGACTATAGCAAGTGTACTGGATGGAGCTCCAGCAACACTTGAGCTTCTAGGTATCAGCTGGGGACCAAATGCATGACTAGAAATCAGATGTTTTAACTTTAATCAGCACTTTTCCAAACACTGCAACTCCCAATGCAGATATGGATCTACCTCCTAACTCAACCCAAAGCTGGGGAAATAAATAAAATCATCAGAAGTAGTAGTAGAAATAATAAAAGTAACCAGGAGAGTTAGAGAGAAAGAGTAAGAAGCTGATGTGATTTGAGACTTCTTCAAAGCTTGCATAGTTGATATAAGAGAAATAGGAATTCATTTTTCACTCTTTCTAAAGAAGAGTATAGACCTTTGGAATGCTGAGTAGTATTTTAATATAGTGAAAGCCAAATAAGTTAGTTTCCAGGTCTGATTATTAAATTAATTTTAATCTCTATCAGTTTTTTTTTTTTTTTTAATAAAACTATAATTTTCTGAAGTTCAGGGAAGTTTACCTGTTGTTTTGCACAAAGAAATGATTCAGGAGAAGTAAAGTGTACTATTTCCCCATTATATTTAAAGAGAACAGTGAGTAAAATAGCGTTTTAACAGCATGTTAATTCTCTTTCATTACTTAATGAATTTTTATACTCTAATTATATTATAAGTTATACCTGGGCTAAAATATCTTTGATTTACTTTATTTTGTTGGTTTTGCCTGTATTTTTGCCTCATATGTCAACAGACTTTCTGACTGAGTGGTGTTTCTATGGGATGCTTTATATTTTCAATCTTTTCTGAAATTCATAGTATTACTTAAAATCACAATGAAAACTCCTAGCAATATTTGAAATGCCTTGTTCAAGCAATACATTGAAAGAGACATCACAACATGGTATATCTGTACTCTTCCTCTTCACCCACTCCAACTCCATATCTTAAGCTAATTGATTTCATATAAACTTGATCATCTCATTGGATCTTAGACTTTTAATTATAATACTAAAATAAACTAGGGTGTGGGCTATCTTTTTAGATTTTTTTGTAGCTATATCACATAATAATGAATATGCATCTAATGAAAGTATTACACTATGAAAGGTTTTAGAAACCAGTTGAATGGAAAGAAAAAGTTAATTTCTTCTCTATTTTTAGACAGTAGCATAGGCAGAGACTAAAGCTAATGTAGAAGAGAGCTTCACATGGATGCAAACTGGTTTATTTATCAAACTGAAGTCTTGGATGAGAGCAATAAATAAATCTATTCACCCCTCATCTTTAGAGGATACCTGCGGTGCACTGGGAAATGACTTCAATAATTGTATCCAGACTTTCTTGCTTCAACTAGCACATTGAATATTAGTCCCTGATGAACTTCTGCAATTACTAACTGTCATGTGAAAATTTCTATCGTTTTTCATGGGAAGAAGAGAAAAATATATATAGCTGACTCATTTAAACTGACAACTGACAGGCAGGTGAAAAAGAAAAAGGTAGGATTTGGGCTCAGATTATGGAGTCATTTGCACGGAGGTGGGGCCATTGGAATCAGGGGAATGCACAGATTTTATAAATTTTGCTCCATCGTTTCTTTTTTAAAATCACATTTATCATTTAGGAATAGGGATAATCCCAAAGGGTAATGCATTTATCAGTAATGTTGACACTAGTATTTAGACTAATAATGATAGTTGTTAAAAGTAAAACTCTTAAACTAGTATATTTATTTTTTCTGGGGGCCTGGGGGCACTCTCTAAAGACATTGAGGGTGGAGGACAGGATGTAATATCTTTGGGCGATCAAAATTGCATTGTTTAATTTTATAAATTAGAAGTTTGATAAAGTCAATCACATATCTTGTCAAATAAATGAAAGAAATGCTTTCTATTGATGGTTTAAATTCATAAATAGGTAAGATTTGAGCCTAGGTTTTCCTGGGCAACTGGTCAAGTATTTCAACAAAGCTAATCTGCTCCCATAATTGCTAAATGCCCAGGATAATTTTTATGATTTTTCCTGTCAACTTCCAATTCCTCATAAATGATGTGCTAAATAAACTTAAATTATATTGTCAAATATATTTTACTTCTTGATTTGTATGAAAGTACTTCTTGATTTGTATGAAAATCATCATGTGTACAAAATGTTGGATAAGAGATAGTGTATATATGGTGTATGTAAAAAACTGAAACCAGTGATAGTTGACCTTATATAGGTTCATAGAGGCACTTTATTTTATTCAGTTGTTCATCAGTAGTTGTTTCCCCAGCACTGATTCTTGAACCAGGATTTGGGATATATGTGAACTATGTTTGGTTTAAACCATTAGGCCACCAGGACCCACGAGAATTACTTATTTTTTTATCCCAAATAAATAACTTTTTTATCTTATGAATTTCATGAGTTGCTTGATTTCCTATGTCTCAGTGTCCTACTTGAAAAATGTAGGAAAGCATATTGTAATGACAAAGAGCATAGAGCACAGAACCTATCTCATACCATGAGACTGCTTAATCTACCTCTGTTTTATATTCCATATATGTAAAATGAGAATAATGATAGTAACTTCACTAAGGCAATGAAATTTGACTTCTGTTAGAATCAAATATTCCAAAGATCTAGAAGTTTGATGCTTATTGATCTTGCTGCTCTAATTCAAAATTACAAAAGCAGAAATAGCTTCAAAGATCTTTCCTTTAAAAATATTGGGAAGCTATAAATAAAAAAATGAAATGATTCCATCACAATCAACTTTGTCATGGGCAAGCAACGTTAGAAATAGGAGACAGTTATGACATCCAAATGTCTCTAGAATTAAAGCTGTATCTAAGATAATGTCAATTATAGAATTATCCCAAATTCAAGTTGAAAATAACATTTGATTGCCTGTAAGTTTTTAGCACTTCAAATCTAATTAAAATCATTTTTAACTTACTACTGTTTTTCAGGAATTGAAACTAATTGTTGCTTAGTCCATAGTATATTTTTTCAAATTTACTGGTTGCCTTAAAATATGAAAAGAAGGGAAATCTGTTTTCTTAAATTTCTAAATTGCATGGATATTAAGACAATGTTTATATTCCTTCTATTTAATTTGGGGAATTTTTTATTTAACATCAAATTTCAAGTTTTCTTGTAATTCATAAAAATTCAAATACATTTTCTTGAGATTTGTAGTAGGTTAAAAACCAGACCTTTTTCTATCAAGACATTTTACTGAAAACAAACATTTTATTATTTTATTGAAAACAAATATACAGAGACTAAAAGCTAAGAGTTCTGTTCTTACTGCAGTATCACTCAGTGACTAACCTCATTGAGAAACACATAATATGCTTGGATGATCAAATGAAGATGACATCAGATTGAATTATAAGAAATCAACCACACTTTTAAAAAGTGTTTTTTAAAAACACTTTTAAAAACAAAAAATCTTGTCTTATTGCAGATTGTTTGTCAACATCTGCTCTGCTGGCTTTTGGATTGGCATAAATGGTAGACAATAAAATTATAGCGAAAGGCAATTTCTCTACTATCATTTAGTGTGTAATATAAAATTATTTACATTTTAATAATCAAAAAAATTATCTTACCACAAAGTTCAGATTGATAGGTCTCCAATTGTAAACTGTTAATTTGTATAAATTTTGAAGTGGTAAATTTATGCAAATTTGAGCTATTACAATAACATGTGCATTAGTATATTGTCATTTATTTATTAAAAAACTCAATTTAGTTTAGAAACACATTTTTGAGCTAACTATATCAATGTTATTTTAAATAATTTGTAGCAAGAATGACATAATAGTGCTATATTTAAATTCAACAGAATATTTTGCAGGGTCACACTGGAGTATGAGCCAAAAAAGACTACCTGTATGCCACACAATTCAAAGTGAAAATTAGTATTTCTTAGACAATATATTATAGTACTTGATTTTTTCCCTCATGATTTCTCAAATAATTACTGTAGTTTCAAATATATCCACTTTCGAAGAACGAACATTAAGAACACATAAAAAAAGAAAATAAAAAGATAAACATAAGTCAGTGATTTTGTTCTATTTGTCACTATGGACATATTCAAATTTTAAATTTTCCTTCATGCTGAATTTTTCTTTTTTAATCTTTCAGATGTTTAAGGAAATTTCTAATGGTGAAGTACAAAATATTTCTTTAAACCACTAACAGAAATATATACTTGGGATTTGTATGATCTAATATTACAGTTGAAATAGCAGAACAATAGAAACTAAAATACTTTTAAAACTGAAATAAATAAATGAACTTTTCCATTTCCTGCTATCTTATATTTGTTGATATATTTATCTTTAATTCAGCTTGTCTGTATCCTAGTTGCATTAGATTGTGGTTAGTTAAATTGACATAATTAATTTAAAATCATTAGTTAAATTAACCATTTTATATGACGTTCTAAAATATTAATGAAAATGCAATCGCTTTCCACAATAATTTTGTAAATATCTCCAAAATTCAGCACAGTTCCTGTTATACAAATGCTCAACAAATATTGATGACAGAATTATAATTTTCTAATTAATTGAAATGGTAGATTCTGATCAGGTGAAATGACAGAATTTAGTGAAAGCTGTTCCTTTTCCCATTTGATTAAGGACAGATAAGGAAACAATAAAGGAAAGGCTAGGAACTCAGAGTTTGTTTAATTTTTCAGATTGGATCTTCTACTTAGTGGTTTTGTAGATTTAATTCTCCAAATCTGAATTTAATCACAGTAGCAGCTTCATAGAATTTTTGCAAAAATCTTTGGGAAAATTATATAGAATTTTTATAATGTGTGATAGATAAAAGATAATCAAGATGTGCTAGCAACTACTGTGATTAATTCTAGCATTATTCAGTCTTCCAGTCCATAAAGAAAAATCTGTCCTTACTTTGAATATATTTTTATTTTGTAACCCAGCAGTTTTATTATTTTCTTATGCATAAAAGTTTCCATTTTAATGTTTGACTAAACAAACTTCATCTTTGTAAACAGACCCAGCATACAACCAATAAAAGGGAATAAAAAGGGGGAAAAAAAAAAAAAAAAGTAAGGATTGCCCATTTGTCCCCTTAAAGGAAGTTGGGTTTTTGCCACTTTCTTAAGGACCGGAATTGGATATGAACAGAGAAACAGTCTTGGAGGATTGAACTGTCTTTACATATCCCAATGACTTAGAGAATTCAAGTGCAGATGACCTTCTTTGATGTGAAGTTTACAAAGGCAGATTGGTGGAGTGTCTTCACTTTGCCTAGAAAAAGGTTTACTATCATGGACAACACCAATGGACCCAGGTCCGACTTATGACATTCATCAAGGCTGCCATGTTTGGTTATCGCTATGTAGGAATAAAGTTCCCTGTGGTGTCAAGTAGCTCTGACAAAGAAAATGATGCAGTTAAGACTGGGTCCAGCTGCGAAGAGGGTGTTTTGAGTAGTTGCTGGGTCCTCTGTTACTCTGAATAAAAAAAAAAAATTTGCCTCATTAGTTTGAAGACATATGTGTGGAAAAGGTTTTGGTGTAGATGTGCACTCCAGTCTCTGTGGGGAGAAAATCTCAGCTTTATATATCCAGCGAAGCTTTGCTGTTGGAGAGAAGTCTAGCTGGGAGGCAGCCCTCAGATCTGTAAGACCATCGACCTGTAGGAGCTAGACAGGTCATCCCTGTCTGCCCATTGGCCTGGAGGCAACCCAGATACATGGGTAACATGGGGTGGTATGGTATTTCCCCTCCTTCTCTTTGTGATAGAGAAAATTGGTCTATATCTTCTTAAAAAGGTGGGGTGTGGGTAAATTCTCACTTGATTTATACTGCAGAAAGATGACAGTCCAGGGTCCTATAACTCAACTCATGTAACCACCCAGCTTGAGGGCTTCATTTCTTGTTATTATAGTGACCCTGAGCCTGGGGCTTCTAATTCCAGCTTCTTTTATTTTGAGAATCTTATCCTCACAATTAATCATTCAATTCTGTCTCAATCTAGTAGAATTTAATGTTGGAGTCAGACATATATTTTCCTGATTTTTACCTGAGGGGTTAACTGGGAAAGCTGCCCTTCTGATTGTCCCATACTCTCGTTTCCTAAATCAGTGTGGAGAAGTGGCAGAGATAACATTGGAGGGAGGCGGATAGATGACTCACAATCTGCCTTAGTTTGAGCACATCCTCTTAGGTATCTAGATCATCCTGTCTTGATAGAAAATTATAAGATTCAACTGCCTGGCATGTAATATTAGAGAACTTAAAATTATAAAACTCCAAGGATGAACATAAATCCCCCTTAGAAATGTCAGGGGGTGGGATATTGAAGGTTGGATATGGCATGCTGTACAACTTGCTAAGACTTTGGAGATAGTTTGCTGAAAGCCCCTGATGCTTTAGATCCTTCAAGTCAGTCACCTGGGCTTTACATGTATTGTGTCTTCGGACTCACTGTCAGGAAATAGAAGCAGAAGAAAGAAAACATCTCTAGGTGAGTCACGGGAGCAGTGAAATCAGACAGTTTCTGCAAAGTCCTCGAAGAAAAGGATAAAATAAAGTAGGACCCATCTGTCTTTCTCCTTTCTTAAATAAAACAAGTGTTCTCTTATTCCCCTAAAAGCACAGACTTCTTCCCTTCTTTTCCCAGGAATGGATAATGCTAATTAGTTCTTATAACAATCTACGTATCTGTTCTACTGCAGTGTCAAATCTAAGGGAAAACCTCAGTGAGGCATTTGGGGAAGTGGGAAGGGCAGACCCACTGTGTAGGCCACAGCACATCATGAAGGAGTTAGGGTGCTGAGAGAGAAAAATGAAGGAATGTCAGGTAGAACCACCCAACACATCAGGCTTCAACACTAATGGGCCTCTCCCTCTTCCAGTACCACTGGCAGGAGTTCACAGTTCTTTTCCTGCAGAAGATGGTTTAGAAATTTCCTGAGTTTACTCTCTGCCCCAATCCACTCAGGGATCATCGTTTTTTAGTCAAGTTTATAGTAGGCAGCTGCTACCTCCCCAGCACAGATCCATTGCTGCCTTGTGAGCGGCAACTTCAGTGAATGTCAGCACACACAGGAGGGCAGATTCATCATGAGTCCCTGAAATCAGTGAGAGTAATGGCATGACATCCTGTCCTTGTCTCACCAAACTGGCTTTTATTTGAAGTTCTGACGTGATGATATTTACCTCATAGAACCTTTCACCCAGCATGCTCTTGTGGAGATCACAGACGTGCTCGGAGACAGATCTAGTACATCTCTTGCAAGGTTTTAGGTGAAGGCATTACTCTCATGGGAACTATTACTGAGCACATATGAGCCTGCTTCTCGTGGTGCAATCATGGGAGTCCTGACTGAGGCAGCAACAATGATTCGGATTTGGCCTTGTCTCCTTTCCATTGCAATGACTCATGATTTTCATTTGATGTTCCAGAGAAGTCTACAAACACCCCACCCTTCCACCTGAGAAAGAATGCTAGCTTCTAGGTCTTTTCAGGACTCGCAGGGTCCACCCTATTCTCTGGCATCCATGAGTTAGACTTTGTCACAGGGAGAAATTTTGGATCCAAAAGGAAAATTTTTTAAAATATCACTTCTTTCAAAAGAAAAATAACTTTCACGTTAGTTTATTTTGCCACAACTGTTAATGTGCAGTATTAAAATATATTTTATATATATATATATATATATATATATATATATCCCCTTCTTCCAAGCTCTTCCTCACCCACATCTTGCTTAAAAAAAAAAACAACAAATTAAAACATGATTTTCTTGCTGTTATCTTCCTCACTACAAATGTCAGCTAGGATTCAATGCCAGAAGACATAATAGATAAAGTCACATCATTCTTTTTCTTTTATTTCTTTCCAAGTGCAAGTACATTTGATTCAGGAGAAAGGTCTGAGTGGTGAATACAACGCAAAATGTAAGCAAGTCAAGCATGCTGACCAGTGAGGGATTGATAGCTGTGCCAGGGCCTCCTGGATACCTCACCAACCCCTTGGGTGCCATGTGATCCCCTACAAGAACTGGCTCAGAAAAGGTGCAGACTCTCCCCACTGGTGCCTCTTCTTCCCACAGGCCCCATCTGCACTGCACTTGGGTGGACAAGCTTGGACACCTGGGCCCCACGTCAGCACCCTCTTTTGACCCTGCTTCAGAAACGTCATTTTGTTTATTTAATATAGAACCAATATATTTCTTTTTGTCTCTATTTCTAGTTAGCTTATATTTACCATTGTGAATATAGGTTTCAATGTGTATTCAGAATGATTAATATTAGTATAAAGAAAATAAATGGATTTCTATTCGTACTGCAGCCATCTTTTCTCAACTTGCTGTGTGATTTCAGTCTTTAGTTTTGAGTTTCATTTTTTTAATCTAGTCTTCTTAATTGAATTTTTTAATCTACTCAGTCTCTTATTTCAGTTAGACTTTTGATAATAATAATAAGTGAAATATGTATAGTAAAGCATCTTTAGTCTCCTTAGCATAATGATAATTACTAATTTATTGTAAATTATGCACTTAACTGTTGATTTGAGACACATTTATTTACATTTTTTTCTAATCAGTTTTTTTTTAAAAAGTACAGAATGCATACAGTTAAGATGTTCAGTTTTAATACATTTGTGGTAGAAAAGAATGTTTGCTCTCTCCTATTATGTAAAACTTCCTAAGAAAATGAAAACATAGTCAATATTACTGGCTAACTTTATGATGAGTATTAATTAGCGCATATTTGATTTAGATGTAGAAATTTTACTGATTATCAAATCAATATTTCAAAATCATTAACTAGATTGACTTTTTGCTACACTATGATCTACATTATTGATTATAAATTTGATGCCTTTCTGAAAAAAAAGACTATAACTATGACTTTTTTCTGCATTTAAGTAATAAGACCTTGTCTCATTGGGCTTATTGGGCTGCTATTACAATAAAAATGAAAAATAATCAAAATAGACTGGATAGCTAAAACAACAAACATTCATTACTCATGACTCTAAAGGCTAAGAAGTCCAAGATTAAGGAGTCAGTTGAATTTCTGGTGAGAGTGATTTTCCTAGATTGCAGATAATTAGCTACCATCTTGCTCTAGCCTCACGGGTTGAAGAGGTAGGGGATTCTTGTCTTTTAAAAGTACCATCCTATTATGGGGATTCTAACTTCGTAAGTTTATCTAAATACATTTACCTTCCGAAGACCACACCTCTAAATACTCTAATTCTGAGAATCAGTCATTCACTATAGGAATTTGGGGGAAACAACAAACACTTATTTTATAGGAAATATGCAGACAGGTTTTTTATTAAATCTGAAAATCCCTGATAATGTATCTAGGTGTATAGCCATAATACCTAAATTATGTTGGAATTATTATGTTATGAAAAACATCCATGTGGTGGGCTTTTTTATTGACAACTGGCTCTGAAAGGAGGGTGTTTTTGCCCCAGGTGGCATGGGTGGTAACTAAACTAGTTTAAATCATTACCACTGGATCAAGTAGTGTTTTACTGCTAGGATGTTGTGAATCATCCAGGTTAGGGTTCTGGTAAACATCTCTACTACATAGGAGAGCCAGAGAGCAGAGAACCATCAAATTCAAAATGTTAATAATTTCACTTGGGGAAAGCTCAATACAAAGAAAAATAATCTTGAAGATACAATGATATCTTGCCTACTTTTTTTATAAATTGTCTCTACATTTGATATGTTTTAACCAAAGGACACCTTTTTCATTTCTTCATTTTATTTTTTTGAAGTATAATATGGAAGAAACAAACAGGATGATTCCTATGAATTTTAAAATCTTGTGTTGAGAGAAATTATACTTTATCAACCATTGTATCCTTTCCACAGATAAGGCAGAATGGGCCCATTATTCACGCTTGGCTCACCAGTCATGGGCTGGGTGTAACCTACCTCTGAAGGACACATCACATATTTGTGTTAGAGTTATTGGCTTTACCTTATTCTATTCCACTACCTTTTGCCAGGAAACTTTTTATACAGTTTTATATATCACATCTGTGTTTTTCCAGAGTAAAATGTCATGGTTGGAAAGCATTGTACAACAAAATTGAATCATATTTAAAAGGAAGCCAGAGAAGTACATGAGGGTTGGGAAGAAGCCTTCATATAATAAGTAGGTTCACAGAGGAAGCTGACTACTTGAATTATATTTTACCAGCAGAAAGAAAAGTGTTCAGATAGTGAAGCTTAAGATTTTGCATTGTGCCTCACAAGGGAGGCTAGTTATGTCTTTTTAAATAGACTAATCACACACTCTGCTAGGGAATACATAAAAAAAAAAAAAAATTAAGCATATGAATAAGTCATGTTTAACAGGTTGGTGTAAATTAAATCATGCAACTGCTTATAAATCTATCGGATTTTTGCTATCAAATTAAATTCAAGCACTAAAACTGAGGGCATCTCATAACAAGAGCTATTTTAACAACTCAATTAAGTTAAATTTAAAAGTTGAGAGACCCAACTACCGTATTATTTTTACTCCTTTCCAAAAATAACATATTTACAAGAAGAAAATCAGATGCTATATCACTTTTAAATGCCTACAGTTTTCAATTTAAATTTTAAAAATATTTTCAAATTTTTTAATATCATATTGCCAATTATTGTTCAAATCACATGGTATGCATATCTATAGTATATGAACAAATACCCTCTGAAAAATTTTTAGATATCACTTTATTATTTTCAGTATATACTTACTTTTATAGCTTAAAATTTTGTACCTGGGATCTCTCTTTAGAAAACCCAGTTTATATAAACTTCAGTGCATAAGAAACTAAATATCTAATTACTTAAAATGAACAACCTATATCCTTCACCATGGGGAACAAAGGCTCAATTGATATAAAAGTAAAGAAAAAAGTTATTTTCTCATACTGTAATGTTAACATTGTGTGTGTGAGTGTGTGTGCGTAGAAGTTAGATAGGTAGTAGAGATCAACTCAGAAACTGTGTCCTTTCTTCCATTTATCTTGAAAATCATAAGCTTCTCAATAGATGTAAATTTCTCCATAAAAAATTTTATTCTCTTTTTGGTCAAGTTTATATATATATATATATAGCTGTCTGTTGCATAGTTAGTTGTATTTAATAATCTTGCTAATTTCACTTCTTAAACTAAATAGTAGTTTACTTAGGATTTGCTCTAGAGTTAACTATCAAAACCTCCTTGATATTCATCATATTCCATCCTCCCAACAGGGCAAATTCATGTTAGTATATACACAATCATGTTTTTTGACTTACTAACACAAACCACCACTTTTCTAAATTCTCTTGCTCCTTTTTTAAACCATCTATTCTGGGTGAAAATGTGGATCTCTTTTTCTAGCTTCAGTAAATTTTCCGGTATAGGTCATATGGTAATTGAGATATCCATTCAGTTTTTGCTTTCAATATTATAGTTTCCCAATTTTATAATTTTTAAAATTCTTGATGAATTTTATTTGCTCTTATTTCTTCCTTATTTTCAAGCTTCATTTTATATAATAAAATACTAAATTTAGTTTTATTATCTGTGAAAGATATCAATGTTTAAAACATTCACTTTTCTCATTCTGCTGACTTGTTTGTGATATGCTCTTTGTATTTATTATTATCATTATTATTCACTACACTACAGTCATGGGACCTAAATTAAACTGTTGCCTACACCCAAACAGTTTAAGCTGGATTTTCCCGAGACAATTTATATTTTCATCTGCTGTTACCTGAGAGTCCTTCCAATGAATGACAATTTAATTACTTACACAAAGATTTCAGAAAACATAGATAACATGACTTCAGCTATTAACTTGCATAGTTATGTTTCAAATCAATGATTTCAAGGAAGACCTTCTTCATACTTTTTAACCAATGTCAAGATATATATGCTTTCTTTTTTTATAGCAGAATTATATCTATAAGAAAGTATCCATTTGATGATGTCTGAGGGATTTTTGGGGTTTTTTTTGTTTTTTTTTTAAAGGAAAGGTACTGCCCAGAATGAACGAAGGTGAGCAAAAGTAGGCAGGCAGGAAGAGAGAGGAAGAACTACTTTATTTATTTGTTCATCTTGGTTGATCTCATTGCCCTGGGATGAGAACCCAGGTCGTTGGCTGTAAGTAGGCTGTGCTTGTCAAAAACAACTGACCAAACCACCACTCTATCAGGGTGTGCCTGCTTTTGTGTTTTGAGAGAGCTCTCCTAATTGATAACTTATATGTAAGAAAACAGTTTTATCTCCTTGTTCCAGAACCTCAGGCAACTCTAAATAAAAGAACATGTAAACATGTAGAGTCTCAGGATTTAGATGTAAAACTTGAAATAATAGACTCTGTTTTGATTAAAGTGTGTGAATCATTTCATGATTCAATACCAATGGACAAATAAATGCAATGGTACTTTAATTTTAGAGATTTTACAAAATTTAAGAAAATTGAAAAATTAGGTCAGATTCCTTTAGATGACTCACATGATTAGTGAAATTAACCAGGCTATTTTTATATGTGCTCAAGTTATTAATATAAATACTCTTATGATATCCCACAATGATATTAAGTAGACTGTTTATACTGTCAGAAATTGTGATATTAATATAGGTAACAAAATTGTTGTTTCATGTGATCATGAAAACTTCAAAAATTCTTCTCAGCTCTCAGTTCATTGGAGCAAAGGACACCAAAGGATTGAGTTTCAAGTTTCATTCATAATAACTCAGTCAGTAGAAAGCCTGAAATTAAAGACACCATTTAACCTTTGGGCACCAATTTGATCTAGTGGTCCAATGAATATTAAATAATGTTAACCTCAGAAACATCCTGAAAGAACTGAATTTTTTCTCTGCTTCATAAAAAGAATTGACAAAAAAAAAAAGCAAAAAAAACGAAAACAAAAAGCCCGTAATAGATAAAAAGACCTAGAAATTTAAATAGGAATGTTTACTTTTTTTCAAATCTCAGATTGAGCTGGTACCTTAACAAAAGATCTTATAATTTAACATGATATCTTACAATAGTAGTCAAAAAATGTGAGTAAAAAGGGGGAGGAGTCTTTTAATATTGTTTATCACTGTAAACTGCCTTATTAGAAGGAATTGCTTATGTATGTGATTTGTGAAAGGTGGCCTTACTTTATGAAAATTGTTATTATTATTTCTAGCTTTCTCCATTTGGTGTTTCTTAAGGTTGACTTAGCAGATCTCTGGTATTTCAGCAATATTATTCCAAAGAACTTGTATTTTGAACAAGTCACTGCTTGTTCAATGTACTGTATCTTTTCACTCTGGCTTAGTCTTCACAAGGTAAATCTTCGTGCTGCATTGCTTATGAATTGCTAGGATTTATTCATCCAATGAAACTGGAAATTTAATATTCTTAGCAGTGAACAAAGTGAATCTTGGGATGTTTTTATCCTTTTAATCCTTATCTGTATTTTTTCTTAGAGACAATATTACTAGACAATTTGATGTCACATAAGGAGGTAACTCTCCCTGAGGAATTAAAATCCTTACCCTTGTTATTACACAATTAGTTAAGAGTAATAAAGTCCTTGAAAAGTATGTTTTGTTTTAGTTTTCAGTTTTATGATAAGGGATTTTTAAGGGCTAACGTAAAAATAAAATTATATGGACAAGCAAGTTTAGACCACTTGCCAATGGTGTAGTTACTCTAGTATGGAACATTTGATTAGTCGATACGGCAAACAATAATATTTCAAGCACTTTTAAAGATCAAATAGAAGTTTTTATTTTACTCCTTTAATTTTGCATGCATGTTTTCTAATTAAAAATTTGGCATACCTGCATTATTTATGTTTTCATAGAAAAACTAAAAGAGGATCTGCATTCTTTCTATTTCCATTTTAAAGGATTATGCTCTTTTGTGGATTTGATGCACTGTATTTTCAGTATTTCTTTATTACTAGCTATTTATACCATTTCTTTTTTTAATATTTTGATGATACAATAATAAACATCTGTTTTATACCACATTTTGTTTATCCAGTTATTTGATAGAAACTTGGATTGTTTCCTCCTTTAGCTATTGTGAATAATACTTTAATAAAAATTGATGTGAGTCTCAGCCTCTATGGTTAGAGGTTGAATTTTGATAGCTGAAAATTTTTATGTTGCACTCCTAACTTCCAGTACTCGAAAATGCGACTGTTTTTGGAAATAGAGTCCTTTAAAGAGATGATTAAGATTAAATGAGGTCATTGGAGTGGGGTCCTAAGCCATTAGGAGATTAGAAAAGGAGATTAGACACCGACATAGACATAGAGAAAAAATTTTCTGATGGCAAAAGGAGAACCTGTATATCTACAAGCCAGGGAGAGAGGTGTCAGAAGAAATCAACTCTGCTGACAACTTGATCCCGACTTCTAGCCTCTAAACCTGTGAGAAAATGTTTCTCTTTTTTTAAGTGACATGTTTATGTTATTTCATTATCGACTCTCTAGCCAATTAACACTCTTTCAAATGTTTTGGGATAGATAAATAGTAATAGAATTTCTGGTTCATATCTTAATTCTGTATATATGTTTTTGAGGAATGATCAAAATGTTTACTAACAGTTGAGCACTTACCCTATGGCAAGAGTTTTAGCACAAGATTTAGAAAATAAGGCTACTACAACATATTTTCGTTTTTTCCAGGGAACTCACTATCTAAAAGATAGAAAATTGCAAAACAAGAAGCTAGATGTAATGACAGAAATGTCTGAAATATATTCAAGTTTAATTCACTGTTTCCTAGATAATGTTAAATGATTTTGCATCTTTATCTGCTACATTAATAGATAAAACTGGCAATGTGCTCGTAATAGTAGTGACTTTGTGCAGCACAGTATAAAATAAAGGTTGAAAATTTCCCCTTAATATAATCATACTCCTATAATGTGAAGGTGCATGTCCTGCATAAAGAGAGAAAATTTATTTCCCATTCCTGGATTCTGTCTCAGTCATGTGACTTCCTTTAGCTAAAGCAACTTTAGAAAAAAATTTTAAACTGTCTTGAAAAGGGCTTGCACACTAAGGCTCATTCTTTTGGTGTGCTTGAATCCCTAAGCCCACCATATGAAACTATGTTAATCTGCTGGAGGATGAGAAGCCACATGGAGAACTGAGGAAATTTCAATAGACATCTAGTCAACTCCCACATGTGTGTGTGAGGCTATTCACAATCATCTGGCTCCACTATTCAGTTAGTTGACCTCCACAGAGATGTGAAAGAGACCCCAGAGATCAATCAAACCAACACAGATCAGACTGCTCAAATGATGCACAGAAATATGAACTTAAATGTTTATTTTCAATTGTAGGAGTGCCAGGTATCAGAAACAAACATTTTTATTACCAGTTACTTTGCCATATTCTGTATAATTTTTTTTTGCTGTTGTTAATTTTTATTTGTCCCATTATTGATTTATCATTATTGAACGTTAATCTATCCATTTGTTCTAATCAATATGAATAATATATATGCAAAAAATTCCTTGATGACATGGATTATTTTCTTCAGTATTCTACTTTCAACCATTATAAGATTATTGTGAAAAACTTAGAACACTCTAACTAAATGTTAAGTATATAAAAGATATAAAAGAACTCTTTATAGTCAATAGATATTTACAACTTCTTAACTATAATTAAATTTCAATTTTTTTCAGTAATTTTTGTCATTTTTATATTTTTCTTGTGCCAAAAATAATTAATATTTATTCAATATGCTGTAATTATTTGCTCGTTTTTGTGACTATATTCTTATTAATTCAATCTTAGAAGAAAGTTTGTCCCAGAAAAAACAGTAAGATAAATCAGTCTTAGGACCCTTATCTTTTGCTTCCCCTCTTTTAGGGATTAATAGGCTATATAACCTGATGCTCAGTATTTGAAAACGTTAGTATGAATACTTTATCAAAAATGTTTTAATTGTTTAAGGAAAACATTAAATATAGTCCTCTTACTCCACAGGATGGAAGAAGTTTCAAAGACTTATAACAATAACAAACATAATGTGAATATCAGATGTCAGGGGAGGGACAACTACTGGGTCTGAGGATTTATAATTAAAAATATCATCCAGAAGACAAAACAATCTTAATTTTATGTTACTTTAAACATAGAACTTCACATGCATGAAGTAAAATTTGGTATAACTAAAAAGAGAATAAACAAATCCATAACAGGGCTTGGTATATTCTACCATTATTTGATTGAATGAATACACAAATGTATCAGTAAATATATAGAAAATTTTTTAAAAGTTCATTGTTTATAATTACAAAGCTCCAAAATACACATTTTTTCAATAACCAATGAATATCCATCAAGATACAATATATAATGTAATATATACTATAATATGTATAATATATAATATAACCACAAACCAAGTCTCAATAAATTTAGGAGGTATAAAATCATAGAGTACATTCTCTGTTTATATGTATATTAACTTAGAAATATATAAAAACAAGATATCTGAAAGAAACAATTTGGAAAATTTAAAAAATACAGTTCAGCATGGTCTATAGAAACACCTTTAAAACTGATATTGGTATTTTGTATTCTCTTTATTTTGTATTCAGTTTTACTATGTGTTAATCACTTATATTACTATTTTTAAGTTATTATTTCATCTTTACTTTCTACTTTATTTGTTTATTATTGTCAAGTCTTCTTGCTTTAATGGTAATGTACTCTTGTCTTTGTAGCTCTTGTAAATCCTTAGGTCCTTGATTTTGCATATCTTCTTTCTTAATGTAAATGTGCAAAACACTGAATTTCTCTAGTTCAATTATGCTCACATCCCCAAAATACTGATATATTTTAATATCATCGTTCAGTTAAAATATTTCTAATTTACTGAGTATTTCTCTTTTATTCATTAATTAGGACACCAGTTACCATAACTATTACTGAAGGTCAAATTTGAAATAACCGTCAATACAATAAGAACAACAACAGTGAAAAAATACATAAAAGAGAAGCTATTAATCAGAAAATATCAAGATTCTCATCATTTTCAGGTCATAATAACTTTTTAAATTAATAAAAACTAATAAAAATACAGAAAATGACTAATGAAAGGACAGCAAATAGGAAATACATAATTTTACAGATTATTAAAACTTAAACAATAATATGCAATTAATTCATTTTACAATAAGAATATGTGTCCAATACATATTAGCTAGAAATAAGTTAACAAAAAATAATTCAGTATAGCCTATCGATATTTGCTAGCATAAATAAAAGAATCATAAGTTTAAAAGTTACTTTTAATGCATGGTAAAGTTCACTTTAAAATATCTCAATTTTTCTAAGTCTATGATGTTATTTCAAAATCCTATTAGTTCCTGTAAGAGCTGTTTTTTTGAGCCTGATAAGTTATTTCAAATGTTTATTAGTAAGGCTTGATGAGGTAAGAGTGGCAACTGCAGAGAAACTAGGATCCTTTCCCATATTTAGTAAGCATGCTATTTATGTGTAAAGATATGATAGTAATGTTAATTGAAGCCAAAATATGAAGTATGAAGAATGATATATTAACAGAATACAACTAAATATATGCATTATAGTTCATATTCTGCCAATATAATCTTTCAAATCTATGCATTGATATTTCCTGTTTATACTTATACCGGTTATATGTAAATATTTCATTTCAGAAATTTGTGGTTGTATTTTCAGTAATATGATAACAAATTTCTAATCATGCATGTTTTTACTTATTGGACCACTTCATATGTTGTATATGTTTTTCTGATTGAATAATCTTATTTATCTGAAACAATTACTTGTTGATTTTAACTTTTGCTTTGTTTCTGTTACTAGAGTCTCTGAATTTATGTTTCTAGGTAAGATCAGTCTGGTTTGTATGTATACACATACATATATGCCCTTATAGGTGTGCACAAGAATACTTAGGCCCCCACATTTTAAAATTTTATGCTAGCTTCAAAAAACAATCTCTATTTTTTTCTATGTTTTTTCTTTATTTTGAATGAGTTTATATGCAAAGAAAATTCTGTGTTCGTCTTCATGCTTTCAGAAAGTCCTCATTTTAATTTGTTCCATTGTATTGTTTGTATTTTAGCATTAATTTCTTCTGGAGTTGGTTTTGATGATTTTACACTATAAAATTTTAAGAAGAATTTGAAAATGGAATTTTACTTTTGGCTAATATTGAACATTTGGCCAAATATATGTTATACATTGTTTCTTTTTCCTAAAGTCTCCCATATTTTAATATCATTACATTTTAATGTAATTATTTTTAATGAAACATTCTCAAAATGTAGAAGAAAAATACCTAAATAATTTTATACATTTCATACCACTAAATTAAAGATCAGATAATGAAATTAAAATTTTATTTATTTATCATCAAATAATTTCTCTGAACCTAGACACTGAGTGAATGATGTGATATATAAACTATCTGTTTTTTAATACACTGGCTTTTTCATCATAATGCTAGAAACAATTGTGTTTACAGTCATTAGATGATTTTTGGGGCCTGGTGTTACTCCCAGATGTAATTTTATGATCATCTATTTGTTGTTGCCTTCGCAATTTACTCACTGACTAGGAATTCAGTGAATATCTTCTCTTCACAGTTCTCTGAATTAAAATTAGTTATTTCAAAAGAGTAGAAAATATGTCTCCTACTTTCTGGGAACATTTGCTGTACATAGGTATAAGAGAAATTAATACACACAAGATAAAAATTCAAAAGTAAAAATTTGTGCACAAAATGAAGGATACAAATGTATATAATAGATAAAATAAGTTCCACAAACAGATTAGACTAAGCAGGACTTAATTATATAGGTAATGAGACTCTGGACTAAAACTGGAATTTAATAAGTAATTTTTTCAAGTCATGGCAACAGAAATAATTGGAAAATTAGATATTTAAAATATTTTGCTAAATTGCTCTTTTTCTGATTTTAATCAAATTATGGTGTTGGTCAAATTAAGAGGAAACTAACAAAAGCTCATAGAAAACTCAGAGATTATTTTTAATTACTATATTTTTGTATTTACAGACCTTAATGGTTTTATAACTACAGAACTATAATATTGAAATCTACCTTTACTTAGGAAAACACATATAATTTAATCTTTAATTTCCCTGATGAACCATTCATTATTATCCTTAGAAATATGTATTGAATAGCCACTTTCTAATCAGGCACATATTTAGAAAACTGAGGTAAGGTATGAATAAGGAAATTGTACTGGCTCTCACAGAATTTACCCTCTATAATAAGAACAATGACAATGTAATTACACCCAGGAGATATTAAATGTTCATTCCAGATCACCACAATAAAGAGGATATTATAGTAAAGTGAATCACACACATTTTTTTGACTTTCAGTTCATATAAAAAATTGTTTATTTTATATAATAGTCTATTAACTGTGAAGCAGCTTCATATTAAAAAGCATAACTACGTGCATGACTAAATTAAAATATATTTTATTGATAAAATTTCTGATTATTAACTGAGCCTTTAGCAAGTCATAATATATTTGCTGTTGGAGAGTCCTGACTCAATTTTGATGACTGCTAACTTATCAGTGTTTGTTGAATGTAGGGATGAGTGTGAGAACATTTTCGAATAAGACAACAATGTAGTTTGACAACTCAATTGACTAGTCCTTTTTGGAAATATCTCTTTGTAGCACGTGTGATATTAGGTAGCATTATACACATGACAGAAATTTTTTCAAAATTGCAGTCAACCCTCTTGAATTGTGCTACTGCTTTATCAACTAATTTTAAGTAATATTTTGTATTTTCTTGAAGTTCAACAATGTTCATCTTCATTGGGAGTAAATATTTTTCTCAAGAAACTACTTATTTGTTCATGAATAGGTAGCAGTTCCTTATCTGTTTAAGTATGATCAGGAGATTTCAGCAACTTAGTCAGATTCTTAGACTCTATTTGATTTCTAGTTCTATTTATATTTCTACCACATCCATGTTTACTTCTTCCATTGAAGTCTTAAATGTTTAAAATTCAGGTTGGAATAAATAACATTTTCCAAACCCCATTTAATGTCAATCTTTTGCTCTCCTCTCATGATTCATGAATGCACTGAATGGTATATAGAATGGTGCATCTTTTCCAGAAGATTTTTAATTGACTTTACTGAGATGCAATAGATGAATCATTATCTCTGGCAACTGTAGCCTTATAAAATGTATTTCTTAAAGAACAATCTTGAAAGTCAAAATGATTCCTTGATGCATGGGCTGCAGAATGGATGTGGTGTTAGCAGGTATAAAATATTAATCTCCTTATGCATCAGAGCTCTTGGGTAACCACATGTATTGCCAAAAAACAATAATATTTTAAAAGAACTATTTTCTTATCCACATTTGAAGAAGATTTGCTATTATCCAGAATTGTTTCATTTATGGAGAGCAGGCAAGGTATTATCATTCTTAAGTACCGTAGGATTTTCACAAGGGTAAATGTGTATTGGCTTAAACAAATCATCGGCTGCATGAATTCCTAAAACCATATACAGTCTACCCTTTGAAATTTTGAAATCAGGTGTTGAATTTTCTCTAGTTGCAAAAGTTCTTGATGAAAACTTCCTCCAATTTTACACTGTTTCATTGTCATATAACATTTCAACTACATTGAAAATATGTTTACTGTAGTCACCTTCATCAATGATCTTAGCTGGCTTCTGAAGAGCATGTTTCAGCTTCTGCATCAACACTCGATGCTTCATCTTGTATTTGATGTTATAGATAAAACTACTTTCCTTAAACTTCATGAATTAACCAATGTTATCTTCAGACTTTTCTGCTGCCTCTTCATTTCTCAGTCTTCATAGAACTGAAGAAAACTAAGACTTTGTTTTGGAGTAGACTTTGAAATAAAGGAATGTAATGGCTGATTTGATCTTCTCTCCAGACCACTAAAATTTTCTCCATATCGGGTATAAGACTGTCTTATTTTCTTATACGTTGTGTGTTCGCTAGAGTAGCACTTTTAGTTTTCCTTAAGACCTTCTTTATAAGAACAATTTGATTCTGCACAGGATGCCTAGCCTTCTTCATTATTAATAATTTCTTGTTTTTGATTTAGGTAAAGAGATGTGTGATTATTCCTTTCAAATATGACTTAAATACATATTGTCATTATAGGATCATTAATTGGCCTAATTTCAATATTGTTGTGACTCATGGACTAGGGAAAGCTGAAGATAGGGAGAGAAACAGGAAAAAGCCAGTGGGTAGAGCAACCAACACACATTGTAGACTGTTTGCTGCCTTGTACGGATGGATGGGCATGACTCATGGTAACTAAACACCACTAAAATGATTGATTACAATAGCAAAAAGTTTGAAATATTGTGAGAATGAACAAAATGTGACAGACAGGCATTGAGCACATACTTTTGAAAAAAAAAAAAATGACACTGTCAAAATTGCTTGAAGCAGCATTGCCCAAAATCTTCAATTTGTGAAAAATGCACTATTCGTAAAGCACAAAAAGCAAACTTCAATAAATGAAGCATGCCTATACATAAATCAAATACTGTGTGTTTTATTAATGGAGATAAAATTGAGCTAAGGGTTCATGGAAAATCACTTACATAGGAGTTTGATGTTTCAGTATATCCATTACAAAATATCATAGAACCTAAAGTGTGAAAATAATTGGAAGGATGAATCCTAGAAACAGAGAAGTAAGTAAAATGTTTTTGCAGATCTACAAGCAGGAGATTATTGTGATTTACCTGGATAACATATTAGAGATGAGTTTGAAAAGAATGAATCAATCAGAAAAAAAAATTCAAAAGAGACAGACTCCCTGGCCCTTATTATTTACTCTTGAAAAGAACCAGAAAAAGGTTGAGTAATGATTTTCCAAATTTCTTGCCTAAAGCTCTATAAATCCATTTTGTTGCCATAGTGGGTTATAGTTAAAACTACTTATCTTACCAGTTAAATAATTTTTTCTTTGTCAGGGTGAGGAAGGAGTCACAAATGTTCCACACAAATTTACTCTGCCACCTGTTTTTTTTTTTACAAATCATGCTTAACTGCAACACAGTCATATTCATGATCACAGGTGAACAGCAGTAACTGAAACAATCTGGTCTACAAAATCTAAAATATTTACAGCGTAGTCCTTTACAGAAAAAGTTTGCTGTCCTTGGATTAAAACAAAATGATAAAATTAGCTACAGTTCAGTTGATTTTATCTCTTCAGATAGTGTTATTAGAATTCTACTTCTGAACTCACTTTTTATTTGATTTTTTTGAATAATTGATTCTATCAATTTTTTGATATTATTACTTTATAACATTAAATAGGTTTAAGGTATAGGCCATAGCAGATCAATATCTGTATAAAATATAATAAATATAAGTATAAATCACCACTATTTAAATTTTCCCTTTACCTTTCAAACCCTTCACCTTCCCTTCTTACAATCTTTGATTTGTTTATTTATTTGTCTATTTGTTTTTGTGTTCTTATTTTGGCTAAAATCTATTGCTGTTCAATTTAGTTCATTTTTAAATTTTTTTAAATATTTTTTTTCACTTCAGTTCATTCACTTGCTTACTGTCGATACATGCCACATATGAGTGAAATCATATGATGTTTATCTCTCTCCTTCTGACTTAGCTCACAAAGAATAATTCCCTCCAGGTCCATCCATGTTGCTGCAAATGTCAGGGTTTCACCTTTTTTATTTCTGAATATTATTCCATTATATATCTCTACCATATCTACTTTATCCACTCCTCTTTCAATAGACATTAAGGTTGTTTCCAGTTCTTGACTATTGTAAATAATCCCACAACAATCATGGGAACACATGTATCTCTGTGAATAAGTGTTGTTTTATTTTTTTGTGTAATTGTGCAATAGAGGAATAGCTAGATAATACGGGATTTCCATTCTCAGTTTTTTAAAGATTCTCTAAATTGTTTCCCAGAATGGTTGTACCATCTTACAGTCCTACCAATAGTGCATAAGAGCTACCTTTGGTGGTATCTCATTGTTCTTCAGATTTGCATTTCCCTAATGTAATAGAGGTAGAACATCTTTTCATGTATCTATTAGTCATTCGTATGTATTCTTTAGAGAAGAGTTTATTAGATTCATTTGTCCATTTTTTAATTAGATCGTTAGCTTTTATTTTGTTTGACTTAATGAGTTCTTTATATATTTTGCGTATTAATACCTTGTCTGTATATGATGTGCAAATATCTTCGCCTGTTCAGTAAGATATCTTTTTGTTTTAATGAGAGTTTCTTTCATTATGCAGAAGCTTCTTAGATGGATGTAATTACATTTTTTTTTTATTTTGAATTTTATTTTCCTTGCTATTGGAGTCACGCTCCCAAAGATCTCTCTTAGGTCAATATCTTGTAGTGCTTTACCTGCTTTATTTTATGCATTTTATGCTCTCCAGCCTTAATCCAATCTCTGATCCACTGAATTAAATATTTGTGCACAGTATTAAATAGTGATTGAACCTCAACTTTTTGCATGTGGCTGTCCAGTTTTCCCAATACAATTTGTTGTAGAGACTATCCAGGCTCCACTGTAGACCTTTAGCTGCTTTATCAAAGATTGTGTCCATACATATGTGGGCTTATTTCTAGTCTCTATAATCTTTTTCTTTCATATTGACTTCATTAGGCTCAACAATTTGCATAAAGTCAGCAAAATCAAATTGAGAAAATCTCCCAAAATTTTAACAAAAATTCATGGAAATATTTTTTTCTCTAGCCAGGTCTGAATTTTATGCTTTTGATGAGACTAAAACTTCCTAAGACTGTAATTAAGAATTTGGAGTTCTCAAAGGAAAATCACAATACTGTTAGCACCCATATCATCAGTAAGTCAAGTTAACAGAGTTTCTAAAACATTAAGAAAAGAGGAGAATTAAATTTTGAGAAAAATTTAAGTTTGAGGACAAAGGTTAAGAGAAAATAAATTTCAGTTATAATAAGATAAAGAAATAAATGTAAAATACTTTTAAAAATCTATTATGTGCTGCATATTATGGGCTAGTTGGAGTTTTGATGTTTGGAGGACTTTAACTCTATTAACACTTTTTTCCTTTACATTGCTATTGTGGTGTAGAAATTAATATCCCTATTTTACTGATGAAAAACATTGAGGCAAATTGAAGGTATTTAGAAATAATAGCAGCCAACTAATACAATTTCTTTACTATCTGCTGCTCACTAAGGGTTTACCACAGACAAGTGTCTCTTCTCTTACGAATTATAATCTACTAAAACATTAAAGATAAAACTAAGAAATACTTACTTGCAATATCCATTATAGTATCAGCAAAGCATGATAGGGTGCTTTGCTTATAAATAAACACTGCACATTTAGCTCACATTTGCCTAAGTTAGCATCACACTGGCTAGTCCCTCTTTTTTTTGTCAGTTTCAGCCTGCTTTTTTTTTCTTTTTTTAATTTATTGAAGTAACATTGTATAATAGCATTGTTTAGGTCTAAGGTGTGCATCATTGCAAATCAACATCTCTATATAGCACATTAAGTTCAATTCCTTTCTTCACCCTAAAGTAGAGACCCTGAATTGAACCAGAATGACCCACCCTCAAATTTCTCCCCTCTGGCAAACAGCAATTTTGTCTTAATAAAAAAGATCTATTTTTATTACATTTGGTTCATTTGTTTGATTTCTCTATATATCACAGATGAGTGAGTTCATACAGTGTTTGTCTCTTTTTTTGTATTATTTATTTTACCCTGGCATAATCCCTCTAGGTTCATCCAAGTTTTGCAAATGATAAATTTCATCATTTGCAATAGCTGAGTAGGGCATGCCATGGTGGCTAAGGGGTTAAGCCTGTGCTTGGGAAATAGTTCACATACAGTCCAAGGACTCTGGTTTGAAACCCAAAGAGGTGAGGAAGATACAACTAAAATGAACAACCAAATAAATAAAATGCTGCTTCATCCTCTTTCTTCCTTGCTGACCACTGCCGGCTTGATATCATTCCTGCCTGCTTACTTTCCTCTTAAAAAAAGAATAATGAAAACTTGGCATCCAGTAGTTTTCATTCTCTTTTACACTATGTAGCAGATTATGGAATTGGTAAATAGAAAATTCATTATATATGAAGTAGTTATGTAGAACAAGTGTCATCTGTGGAAAAAGAGCAAAGGTCAGTGTGCTCTAGTAGAGTAGTGTGTGTGCAGATGCCATATGCCAAGAGCACAGTCCACATACATTCCAGCCTTCTGGGGGCAACAGCCAAGATGAATAGCTAAATAAAATAAACAAAATGCTTCATCCTTTTCTCTCTTCCTGCCTGCCTGCCTCTGCTTGCTCTCATTCCTTTAAATAAAAAAATGTCAACTTTCTTAATGTCTGTGCTTGTGAGGAAAATACTGTCTTCATAGTTCTTACATGGAAATTATAGGTACAGAAGCAAGCCTTCTTTAATATCATTAATATTTTTACGTAATAGATATTTACATATTTATGCTTTTTAAATGACAAGAATTTTTAAAATATTACAATGAAATGACAGGTAACAAAATAGCAGTGTTTCAAGAGTAAAGGTAGCATACGAAACTTAAAAATTGTATACTGTGATAGATGTTTCAAAGTATTTAGAATATTTTAATACTCTACATAATAGTTTGTTTTTTAAATTTGTTTTCTGAATATATAAGAAATAGTTATTTTTCATTTTTTATTAATCTATAAACTGTTTCCTGAGAATCTGAAACCAAGACTTAGTTGTAACTGTATTTTCACATTGTTTTTTCAGTTTAGTAATTTATTTTAGGTCGTCTTAGTGATACCTAGAATTAACACATGCAAAATTTACCTAATTTTAAGATATACTGACATTCTTTAAAAAAAGAGAGAAAAGAAGAAATAGCATTAACATCAATAAAATAACAATTTCCAGGGGTGACACTGATCATATTACATGTGAAATACCAACGTATTGAAAAAGTGATGTTCTCTTTTACATTGAATAATCTAAATAATTGCTTCAATTTCCTATTTATTTTTCTAAAGGGGATTCTTAAGACCTTTATGATATGTCAGCTAGGGATTTACAGAATGGATAAAATAATAGATCAAGAAGCTGCTCACTGCAGTTATCATTTATAATAAAATTCAGGTAACATAATAGAGACATATGTTCTGAGTTAAATCTAACATAGCTATATTTTCTAACCTACAAAATAAATAAATAAAATCCTTATTTCTACCTGAGGTATAGTTATTAATATTATTGGTTTATAAGTTTGCTAGTATATTTATATAGTACAGATATATATATATATATATATATATATATATGTATAGACTGATAGAAATAATTTAACTCTCCAGAGAGGTTTCTCTCCATGGCATCTTAAGCGCGAAGAGGATGATTTGTTTATGTTATCTATGTTGTTGACATAAAAGGATAACTGTAGTTTATTGAAGCCAATTTAAGGTAGGTTGGTATCCTGTGCTAAAGATCGTAAGCTAGAACTATGCTCTGAAATGAATTAATTATATACAATGATTGAAATGTTGTTCCATAGGCAAGTACCATTAAACACTCAAAATATTTTACTAACATCCAACCACTTTTTTGTTTTAATTGTTTTTGCTGGGAATTGACTTCTCAATTTGGGAAACAGTCATCTTGACAGGGGTTAACATTAAAGACCATCTTCCCACAGGATCACTTTAATAGAAAGTTTGAAAACAGCTATGGTGAAATATTTTTTATATAAATTTAGTTTGGATGAAAATTCAAATCCCCAGGTGTACTGCTAAAGCAGGACATTTTGAAGTAAGCCCTGACTGGTGACCATTTTAAACTGTGATATGCTGATATTGCTCAAGTTCTTTCCCTCAAAAAGGAAAGGTTTTGGAAGCACTTTTTTCTTTTTACAAAGCTATCTTCTATTACTTACTCATTTTTAGTTTTCCAAATATAGAAAAAGAAAAATAGCAGTATTTTTATTCACTTGTTTCAATAGTTTGAAAAATCATCTCTACTAGTTTCTGTTTTTATTTCAAACATTAAAATATGAATATATATATATATAACTATTTTAGCACTTCATGAAATTTTTGCAGTTTGCTTTTAATTTTTTCCAGTCTAGAATTATAAATATAAAAGAAAATGTAGATATACAAAATCTCTTTCTAAATTTGAAGGGTTAAAAATCTGTGTGATGTATGTAGCCCAAATACTCAATACCCAAATATGGAGGAATTAATCATTGATGACTATTATATATTTTGTATAGTTTGAATTTTATTAATTTACATAATGAAGGGAACTTCAGCCTGTTGTAATCAGTGAGAAATCAATCATCTCACATACAGTGTTCACTTCCCAGCTTTGGAACTATAGTGCCTGGAAATGATAAAGTATTTCTCAGAATTTCAGTGTTAATTACATTGTAGTACATCATTGAAGTTCTCATTTGGGAAAAAAAATCTTTCAGAGATTTGCTGGCCACTTCAAATACAGTGTAGTTGTATAAGTAACACTTTTTTCTGATTTTGATTTTACAGATTTACTTACTAATTTATATCAAAAATGTTTATTTTACACTTTTATAAATCTGTTTTGGGAAAAAAAAAAGTTACTAGCTAGCATTAAAAAGTATCCCAAGAATGATGTCAGGCACCATAGTGGATATTGTGAAACTACTGTTACCTTTTATTTATTTATTTTTTTGAGGTCACTACCCATTAAGAGTTGAGACCATTCACAGCTGCATCAATAAGTTAGAAATTGCCCTCAAACAGAGGGAATAAATAACTAAAGATGAAACTCTTTCTAGAATGTAGACTCAGTCCAATTATCAAATGACCAAGAGAGAATATAAAACTTAACTATCATGTCTCAATTACGAAGAACTTTGAAGGTCCAGCCCAAGGCCAGAGCTCCTCACATAATCACCTCTATCTTCCACTATCATGATATTGTTGACCAGCTTCTCTCTATGCTTAATTGTAAATGTCTTGCTTCCTTATTCGTATATATTTTTAGAACAAACCACAACAAAATTTATATACACAATACCATCCACCCCACTTTATTTTTTTGTTTTTTGTTTGTTTGTTTTATTTTCCAGTAAGTCCAAGTAACAGTTTTGCCAGACTTGTCTTAGGAAGCCAACTCTAAAATATAGATTAGAGTTGGATTTCTCATCAATATATCGGCTATTCATAAGTGCATAGGATAACTTTGTCTACATAAGCATCTTTCAAGAAAGCTTTGAAGTTGCCTTGTAGAACATTATTTTAAAATTAAGGCTCATGAATATTTTGTTAGTTACTCAGTCTTATGAATAGTATAATACAAATGAATCTTTCATTGTGACTGTATATAAATTATATTGTTTATTGTCAGATTCAATAATTTATATTTCCATTCATTTTAAAATAGGAAATACTTAGAGTCACCTCGTCACTCCCTTTCCTTTTTCTTTTTTTGAGGAAAGGTATAGGCAGCAATGAAGGTGAATAGACAGGTGATAGGTATGAAGAGAGAGGAGGAAGAAGCATTTTATTTATTTTTATTTAGTCATTCATGTTGTTTCATTCCTCCATCCCCCAGGATGTGGACCCAGGTCCTTGTAATGTATGTGGACTTTCCTCTAGAGGCAGCAGACTCAACCACTAATTCCCAGGGCACATATTATTGTCTCATTTTAACTAATACTCACATGTAGAAAATATTGTTCTTAAAAAAATAAGAGTAACAGAATCTACCACTTATTCACTAATATTTACTCAGATCTTTAGATAGGTTATTTTGTTTTATTTCACTCTAATTTTGCAAAGATTGTTTGCTATCAACAAATGATTTTTATCTATTCCTCACAGTAGACAGCAAGTGGAATTTTTAGCGAATTAAAAGCAAACCTGATCTTTAGACAAGTGAAGTAAAGGACAATAGCATGAAGATAATAAACAGCACAAAGCAATATCAAACTCAGATTAGAGGAATTTCAAAGCTTAAGAACTTCCTTTTTGCTATTTAGTAGCTATTTAGCTACTCTGAGTTTAAAGAAACTATTAGTCTGGGACACATCTATAGACTCAATTATATGATAAAAAATCACATATAGCCAATTTATACATAGAAGAAAGGGGGAGATAAAAAGGGAATGGAGAAGCAAAGAGGATGGAAGAGGAGCAGAAGGGGGAGGAAGGAAAAGACAGACAGACATAAATCAGCACACTAAATCTATTGGGAGAACTCTGAGGTACTCTTCCCAACCTAAAACAAAGAAGCATGGTAATTTCATGAAGCATGTTCTCCAGGATACAAGGAAATTCCTATGAACACACTCTAGGATGGGACCCAAATAATGGAAAGGTTTTGCTTCTATTGCTATAGCAGACAAAAATCTATTTAAAAATCATCTTTTGAGATATATCTTTTGTCTAGAATCTCTTTTTATTTCTTACCCCTGTTTGTCTTTATTTCTCCTGGAGAATAATGATGAAATAAGGCAAAATAAAAAAAAGCAAGACAAATTTCTGTGCATGGAGAGATTTTTGTTCCTATTATCTGCTGCTGCATTATAAATTGTCTTATAAAATATGGCCTAAAAGAAAAATAATTAATTGTGTTCACAAAACAGTATATGAACAGTATATACAAATTTGTTATATGTCAAGCAGGTCAGCTGAGGAAGTTCAACTGGAGCTGACTTCTATAATGGCACATACACATGGATGTTGGAGGCTAGAATCTAAGTATCTCAGCTATGATTATGCTGCTTCTTGATTCTATGTCTAGGTTTCTATGCAGATGAAAGTTTTTATAAAACTTGTTGTTCCTCCTGTCCACCTACCCTGATAGATGATAATGATGATGATAATAGATTGATAAAGATCTATCTCTCTATCTGTATCTACCTACCTGTCATCTATCATTGAGTGCTAGTATTCTCTCTCCCCTCTTCTCTCCTCCTCATCCTCTCTCCCTGATGGTCAAAGTTATAGAAACAATATTCTAGGTCTAGAGGAAAGATGTTGAGTAAAATATTTTCACAATGCCTAAAAGCTGGAATTCCAAAGACAAGCTTAAAGCAATCTCAAGTTTAGCATTCTATATAAAGAAAGGTTCATGATTGAAAAGCTTTAAAAGTAATGACAGTTGAAATGTATTGGGTTTGCATAAGATTTTTTTTTCTATTTAATATTTTCATAAACATATATTTTCTAGTTCACCTTAGACTAGTTCCACTACTAAGTGCTATGCATTTGTTCCCTTCATCATCTGCTTCACTCAAAGTCATCTAAGTTTTCCAACCCTGTCATTGTGCTATAATGACTGAAATCTAGTTAGTTGTAGAGGAAATCTGTTAAGTCCTCTGTGTATATAAACCTTGGAGATTGTGGCCATAACAGTTTTCATGACAAGATTCAGAGATCCAATTCTTGGAAATTTACAGCTTTGGACACAATTAGTGGTTGTCATATGCAAGACAGACTCAGACATCGCATCTGCTGAGAGACTTCTACAACTAAACGTGTAATTAAAATAATAAGTACATTGAAAAAAGTTTTAAATTAAGATTCACCACTTTTGGTTGCAATGGGTAGATGTTTTCTAAATGAATCCAGACATCCATAATCAGTCTAATAAATTCAGAGATTTTCAACATAAATATAGGCTTCAAAACATCTAATCAATTGCTTCACTTTATGGGTGATGAATTTGATGTCCAGGAAAATTAAGTGATTTGCGTAATCACATAATTTATGGTAAAGGCAGGAATAAGAGTTAGGTATCATATTAACATTATGGACTTATGATAATATAGCTTAGTTTTTCAATTTACCAATACAAAAACATCAAAACAACTTACTTGTCCTTATGCTTCTAGCTTATAATACAGTTTAGGAAATCAATATAGAGACATATTTTAGGACTCGTGTAAATTTAATTGGTAGTATATTTAGTATACCTTTTTTAATTTGTTATACCAAGTAGAGAGTATAAATTTTCTTGAGAAAATTGGCATTTCCCAGAAGTGAAATCTGAAATGTGTGTGTGTGTGTTCTTCATCTTAGTATTCTCACATTCTTGTGAAATCTGAATTTAATAGAATTAATCTATTTTCTAACAACTTATACTGACACCAGCAAATTATATTTCCTTTTCTTTTATGAGTAGCAATAAAATGTGATGTACAAATTTTAAAAATCACAGTGTTGAATTAAAGCCTCAATAATTCCGGCTACTTTATTTTTCTGCTTCTTAGTTTTCTCACCGCACATGGATTTTTGATTAGAGGTAATATATCTAACTCACCTGAACATTAAGGGTTCTTAAACACATATTAGCATTTTTATCACTGGTTCTCAATAGATTTGTTCAAGCAGATTGTATAACATTTTAAGATGTTAAATATAGAAATACATACCAACATTAAGCCATCTACATAAATAGAAATACAATAATTTAGTAGCCATTTTCTTTAGAAAGAACCAGCTCTGTGTACAAGAGTAAGAGCTTTTACTTAGATGATGTCCTGTGAGGAACCAGTAATGATATTTATTAAGTTATAATGATTTTTGAAAACACTAGTATTTGTATCACTCAAGAAGAATGTCTTTCTCAAAGATATAAGTCCCAGCTGATTATTAATCCCTGAGCTAATATATCAGTAGCGTGAAATCAATTAAATTTTCAGTGCTCCTAGAAAGTATCATGGAAAATCAAGTTTTTTATTATAGGTCTGTAGTCAATTTTCTATTTTACTTATTGTTAACAGAAAAGAATAGTAATTTAGATATGAAACTAATTTTAGAACTATCTTCAAGTCTTTTTAGTTGACTGGAGCTAGATCTGTAGAATTGCAGGCAACTGACTAATGTTAAAAATTAAAATGACATATTTTTAAATAAAGAACAAGTAAAATCATACTATGACAAATAAAAATCTCATTATAAACATAATAGCCTCAGAATAATCAACAATTATTCTTAGATACTAAAATACTTTTCTAATAAAGAAGGAAAGATATTTACTTCTTTAGTGGATAGAATAAATATAAACTTAAGTTTTCAAATAACAACATGGAAAATAAGTAGGAAATTAATTTAAAATCTATGCATGTCAGCTTAACAATATAATTTTGGTGTATAGAGACAGAAAGGAAACAAATGATCTAAATTAAATGCTAATATACTTCAAAAAAAGAGAAAACTAATGCAAACAACAATAGATATTTAGTGGGGAAAAAATAAGGCCATCAGTGGTTTCAGAAAAAAGATGAAGGGAGTGTTATAGGGAACAGGGTAAAGGGGATTGGTTGTAAAGTGAAGGAAAATAAAAAGATATAGTGGCAAACCTACTCTATTAACAGATGTAAATCTTTTATCATGTGTAACTCCAACTAAGTTAATGTTAAGTGCTATATTCCTTCAATGAAATCAATTAAAAAAATGAATAAAAATGGACTCATCCCCATCTTTTTCAATAAGAATAATCATAAATACTATATTTTCAACTCTCAAAATATTTTTGTCATAGTTCTTCATGTTTAGAAGTATCCTTCTAACCAATAATTTTGGAGTAGAATTGAAGACATTTTAAGATATAATACTGCTGTTTTAAATGTAAAAATGACACATGTTGACAAAGATATTTTTTAAACTACTGACTTTTATCATTGTACCTTCCAAAGTGTGTTTATACATTTCAAGAAAGACTTTTCCTCTCTGACACTTTCCAGTTGTTCTCTGTAATTACAGTTTTCACTAGATTCCTTTACAAGTGTCTATTTTACTAAACTCCATAAAGACAAGGATCATATGCCTCTATTTCAATATCCCATGCCTAGGATATAATAGATAAGTTCTTATTTGTTCAAAAACTAAATTCCCACTAAATATCAGTCTCTTAAAACTAATGTAACCAAGATTCTAGAGTCAAACTCCCTTGGACTGTGTCTCATCTCTACTGCTTATTGGATGTATGTATCGGTTTACTTGCCTGCAAAATGGAATGATAAGAGCACTTATTTCCTAAGGTCCTATGAAAATTGAAACTGTCAATACATGTAAAAATATTGTAAACAGAGTAAGATAGCCATTAAATATTAAATGAAAGTTGGGCCTAAGATTGTAGAAATGAAAAGAATGATCTTAGAAATGTCTGACTCCAAATCTTGGCTACTGCATATATTATGAGTGTAATTTAATGATAATAAATCTCTATGACTCAGTGGGTCAATATATATCAAATGGGGATAATAATATATAACGCCTATCATTTTAAGGATTAACTACATATCTCAAGGAAATTCCTGACAGATCTTTATATATGTTTTTTAAACCAGAGCAATTTTTTTTTTCTTTTTATTCTTATATAGTTTGCTACCTCAGTGTACTAGGTCAGAGTTTATGTGAATTTTGAAGAATGACTCTATATAAGTAAGAAAAACTCCTTTCTTCTTTTCATGATGCTCCTGTAAATCTAAAGAATCACACAATAAATATGCATAAAACCCAAGGACCTGGGTTTGTGCTTGGGGATCCTGGGGGAAGAATCAATATAGACAAATGAATAAAAAATTTGCTTTTTCCTCTTCTCTCTTTCTTCCTGCCTTCCTGTCTACTTGTCTTTCTTCCTGTCTGCTTCCTTCTTAAAAAAAAAAAAAATCAGGGGTACTATTACGGTTGACAAATGAAGAGTCAGGTATAATGAACTTAAAGGAAAGTAAAATTTGAATTGTGGTTCAACAGAGAGAGTGAGAGAAAGACATGGGAAAAAAGAAAAGAAAAATGAAGAGAAAGGGAAGAAGAGAGAGGGTGAGAGGGAGAGAGGGAGAGGGAGGGGAGAGAGAGAGGGAGAGAGAGAATCTTTTATTCTGGATTTTCAAATGTATTTTGGTTACTAGGTACTTACTTCTTGAGAATAGTGGGCAAGGGCCTTAAAAGTATGTAAATACACTATCTCAAGTTAGAGAAGGCATGTAACTATTCATGCCTTGGAGAGAAAGGTCACAGAAATAGTATTTGGATTCTATATGAAGAATCTCTACTTTTTCTCCTTTAGTTTGAGATCTATATACTTGAGTCAAAGTCCTTCCTTTTCTTTCTGTTTTGCTATAAGGCTTGTAAGTTCTATCTCATTTTGATTTTGTTTTTCCAAATATCAGTTCTGGATTTGGCTTCATTAAGCTACTCAGAGGCTTAGCTTTCCAGCAATAGTATATTCCCTTTCAGATCATGGTTTCAACAGAACAAGGCTCTTATGTTGACATTGGTAACATGACAATGTGTCTTTCTTCTAAGTTTACAATTGTTTATTTTTATGAGTCTTCACTGGGAAATATGTCATGACATATTTATTCTAAGAGGATGCAGACATCAGAAAACTAGTCTAATATTTAGGGAATAAATTCCTTTGCAAAAAAAATTTAAGAATACATTGGGAAACATGTACATGTGTCAGTTTGTGGTCATTCTACAATATATAGATTTATATAGACAAAGAAATCCGTGATGCCTGTGTTCAAAAGAGCAGCATCATGAATTAAACATGTTTTATTTAATAACCAAGCATACCTCAGCCATTTCTGACCCACCTATCACCTTGAAACTCACCTAAAACTTGACATTTCATATCGGAACCACTAAGCCTTCTGATCTCTTATCTCTACCATGTTTCATTCTCTACATTCCTAAGCCCTGTCCCAGAATCATGACTCGTCCATCCTGAGGCAGTGCAGTTAGTAACTGAGACCAAGGCCACAGAGTGCAGTGACTTTGAAGCCTGCCTTGAATGCCTAGGAATAAAATCAGTGACAACGGCCATATTAAACTATGATTTAGCTATCCAAACTTTCCTGCCCGATTCTGAAGTTTATCACTAATATCCATTTCTTGAATAGACAAAGAAAATACTTGCTCAAATTTCTATTCACCTTATTTTTTCCTTGCTTTATTTTAACAATGTCT
Source organism: Solenodon paradoxus (assembly GCA_004363575.1). Classification (NCBI taxonomy): domain Eukaryota; kingdom Metazoa; phylum Chordata; class Mammalia; order Eulipotyphla; family Solenodontidae; genus Solenodon; species Solenodon paradoxus. The sequence continues at coordinate 567,616 of RJWH01000011.1, forward strand.
ATGTTCTCATTTCCAGTCACTGTAAACTTTGACCTTTTAAAACCTAGTTCTAATACAGTTTGTACCTGGCAAAATTAAATCAAAAGGTCAAGGGAATATTTTTAACCACTTATATAAAAAATTCCTGTGTAGATTACATGGATGAGAGTAACAGTTAATCTAAAGCAGAATTGATTGTGGAAAAACCCTTGAACTCTTCATAACTTGATAGAGATGACACAATTATTATAGCTAATACAAAAATTCATTGTTAAGAAATAGTCTGTCTCTTGTTTTATGCTGCTGATGAAGGATATAAAGATCTTTTCTAACATGAATCTAAATGAATGTCATGTATAACATTGCTCTCTGCCAACCAACCTTAAGCTGCTTTCTCAGACCAGTTTTAAATCTATCATCTATCTATCATCTATCATCTATTGAGTTTCTTTTCTCCTCAATTATTAGAATTAAAAATATTTCTCCTATTTCTGTGACTTTACTTGACTTCTTTTATCTTTGGAACAGTTGAAGTCCAGAGTAATATATAAAATACTGTGTTGAATATTAACAAGACTTTTCATTCATCACCTATAAAATAGGTAGTAGAAGAAGCTGTCTAACTGACAGCTGACAAAGCTTTTCTTGTCTTCAGTCCCATAGCACAATTCTAGCAGTTGCAGTTTTCCCAGATGTATATGGATGCTGACGGTGCTAGTGGACATGCTGGTCTTAGCAAAATGCAATGTGTTCAATCAAGCTGGTAGAGCCAAAGCCCATAAATTTATCATGCAAATGTTAGTGGTAAGAAAGCCTTCTCAAATGATGCACAAGGAGCCAGGTTTGTCTTCTGTTTACAATGCTATGGTCTTTCAATAGTATTGTTGACCTTAATAGAGCTGTGGTCAAATTTCTCACAGTCATTCAAAATACTAGCAAAATTTGTTTTAAATGTATCCTTAGAACTGGTGATTCCCCATTTATAAATCATTCCAATATTATAAAACAATAAAGTTAATTTGCTAATAAAAATGACTATTTTTCAAAATAAATTTTAAAATGTTAGTTTATTTGCCAACAATTCATATTATTATTAGTCAAATTTATAAATTATAGTTTCTCGTATTTTATATCTTAACTTCCGCAAAGAGTAGTGACCACTGGAATCCCTCATTTGTCTGAAAACAAACAAAAATAACTTAAAAATACACAGTATTTTCATCTTAAGAAATGTATCAAAGTAAACTTTCAAAAATTTCTTTAGAAGCATTTTTATTTTTTTAAGCTAGTGAGAATTAAGGAAAATGATTTTAATAACTTTGTTCACATTGATATATTGTGTTTTTCATGTATCAGTAGGAAAAAAAATGAGATCTTTTCATGAAGCATTTGCTCTTGAATCCTCAATGTTTTTATTTAATTCTTCATGAGAAACTCTAATGTTATATAATCTTATTCCATTTTTTTCTCATTTGTTTTCCATACTCTTACCTGTCATTTCTATTTGCTCTTGAGTGTATCAAGTGTGGTTTTCTGCTTTTGTTTTTGTTTTTTGGTAATCATGTGAGAGAATCCCACTCCTATTATTTGCTCTAGAAAAATGAAAATGTCGACACAAAAGCCTATCTATGAAACTTTACAGCACCACTATTCACAATTACTAAAAACAACCAACCAACTGGAAAGAAAACCCTAAGTCCTTTAACAAACTGTAGAGAAGCACTCTCTAGTATGTCCCTATAATGGAATACTATTTAGCAAAAAATAAGTAACTCTTGATACATGTAACAACTTAATTCACCTTCAAGTGAAAGAAGCCAGTCTTACACCTTTCCCTATCTTATGTATTTACAGGGCATTCTCTAAATGACACACACATCGACTCATCTTTGTTCAGGATTACGGATTGAGGTGATGAGATTCCAAAGTGTTCATACTAGGGATGTTTTGTGGGTGATGAAACTGTTTTGTATACTTATTTGTGTTGTTGGATTATAGAAATCTACACAGGAGTTACAATTCCTAGAAATGTGTGTCAAAACTTGAATTTTAAAATAGGATAATTTACAGGAAAAAAGGCTCGGAGGCACAAAACAACGTGAGACAACTTTGAAGAGACCTGGCACTGTTTTCCTGAAATGAGAAGAATACAAAAATTATAATAATTTTCAAATGTTTGAAAAACTATCTTATGGTTTACATAAAATTATCAAAATTAAGAATCTTGAACTTATATCAAACTTGTTTTTTGATATCAGTTATCTCATCTTGATATTGTACATGATTATAATAATCCCTTTCTTTTCTTCCCTCTCACTAACCTAATTTTGTTACTTTATAACCAACTCTTTAAGATAACTCCTACAATCAATATTTCCACTAATTTTAGATTATTAAAGATTCCCTAGTATTGTTCACCATGAAATGGATGAGTTCTTCTCCTTCTCCCTGGTGTTATAAGTTTGTTTCTATCTGAGTTTATTTAGTGAGTGAGAGCTGCCAAGATCTTTTGGTTTGGAAATTGGAGATACTTAATGCTTGAGCACATGGCTCAAAAACATTAACATTTTAAACTTGGCATAAGACTCAGTCTCTGGGAAAAAAACATCTGCTTTGCTAAGCATTGTGGGGAAAATGATCATTAAAAAGTTTTAAAAAAGTGGAAAATGCTGCTCTGCTTCATCGTTAGAAAGTTTTGTGAAATGTTAGCAGTTGAGGAAAATCCTACCCCTACCTCATTAGATAATATAGTGAATATGATTTGTGAACAAGGGGAAAACACATTTTGCTGAGCATTGTGTTAAAACATAAATTTATAGTACAGGCACAATAATTATTTAGAATTGTTTAGCATTCATTTCTGTAGCTCAATTTGAATATGGCAAATCACTCTTGAGGGGTACTTAAAAAGAAATCGTTTATTGTAGTCCTCTCTACGTGACCAGGACATTATCACATCTAATAATTGCCTTCTTGGAATATTTGCTTGGAAGCACTTATCAAATAAATGATATTTCCTTGTGTAGCAAACGAGCAAGAAAAAAGCATTCATTTGAATAAGAATGATCTAAAATATTGAGATTAGGAAATACTGCTTTTCATTCTCCCTCCCTCTCCCTCTCTCTTTCTCTCTCTCTTTCTTCCCCTTCTTTCCTCCCTCCCTCTTTCTCTTTTCCCTTGCTTTCTTTTCTTATTTTTTTAAAGCTATAATATAGAATGGCAAAGAACCTCAGTCTTAAAAAAAATCATACAAACAGAAAAAAATGAAAAAAATAAACATTTTATATGAGAAACCCTTCAAGCAAGAAATAACAATAATGGTGCAAAATTTCCCTTGTAGTCTCAAAAATGACAACTTCAAGTTGCTCCGAATAACACTTAAAGATGATTATAATATATATGAATTATATATACATATATATGAATTTTTCTATAATTCTGTTTCCTGAGTTTTACCTATGATGAATCCCATCTTATATAGAAATATAGTTTTAATCCCTGAGTATATTTTCTATTTTTGTTGTCAATGTTTTAACTCATAGCTAGCTTTATGTCATATATATTCTTTTGAAATTTTCAAGCATTTTTCAGACTCTTTACTTAAAACTCAAGACAAAAAAATGGTATTCCTTCTCAGAAACCAGTGCAAATCCAACCACTCTTAGAAAGCTGCTGTGGCCTGTGAATGTACCATCCAAAATTTCATCACCATCAAAATTTTTATATAGCATATATACTGCAGGAAAAAAGAAAGAACCTCTGATAGCAATTATATATTGAATATTTGTTCAAAATATACATTACTCTATTTAAAATCTTTTTCTTACATTTTCGTATATGCTGGAAAAATATGAAAAAATGCTGTTTTCATTTTAGATGAATAGTTGAAATCTTCCAATTTTATGCAACAGTTTTGAACATTTGTCAGTCATGGATAATCACCTTTTGTATGAATAATTTTATTTGATTATGCATATAAAACAAAGGCAGTTCAGGCTAAATTATATTTGCCACCTTATAGGGGTGTGTGTATTTGTGTGAGATTGTGCTAAAATATAGCAATTATAATATTTCAGTTATATCATTAAGTTGTATTTCTTCCTTTAGGAAAATAAAATCATGCAGTGTATATATTCTTATTTTTCACTATGTTATTTTTGGAAAAATAAGTCAACTAAAGAGTATTTTCCTTTTATTCTCTTTTCTATGTAATCAAAGCAGTAATTCAGTAATGTTGGGAGAATGAATAGATTCTCATTCCTTTGTCATTTCCGTTCTGTGTCCTTTAAGAAAGATAATATACAGATAACTTCCAAGAATAGTCAGGTTGCCAGAATAAGAATTCTTTCTTATTTTTACTAGCTGTTAGAATTTTATATTTAGCGTTCTCTGTAACTAATATCTTACACAAAGGACATCTCATTCCTTAATTAGCCCCTCTCCCTTCCACCTATGCTAGTGAGAATACTGACCCATTAAGCTTGCTTTACTCATGGAGGAACAAATTGAATGTTAGTGCAGGTGCTTTGGACTAAATTTTGCAGTTTCAATTTATCTGTATTGTTAACATGCTCCCATTTCTTTCATTATTTATTATTTGATGAAGCTTGAGAGAAAGATTCTTCAAACTTTTTGTTTGTTTTATGTTACACAGCAGATAAACCTATAATACTTCCACTGATCGTATTTTATGCTTTAACTTTTCAGAATTGATGAGTCTATAGAAATTTGTTAAATGAGCGAGGTAACATATTAGGATAGGATTATACTGAGCAAGTTCATTCAATCACCAATTTGCAGAAAAATTTGCAGACTAGTGTGCACAGGCTGATCTAATGAGAATAGTACTCAAGTAAGACCCAATTATTTCAAAATGATCTCATGGAAACATAAAAACCACTTAACCAGGTAGAACTTTTGACTTTGAAATGGTAAGAATATAATCAAAATAATTGATTATATTATTATTAAATATTCATTTATACATGTACTTTTTATTATATAAAATGTCACTGGATAATGTGTATTATTATGTACTCAATGTCCATCTACAACTAGGTATAACATATTTTCTCTTTGTTTACTTAAGTGACTCAGTTATGTTCTGAGATACTTCTTATTCCCTTTATGAGACAAAGAATACTTATTCCTATTTTACAGAACCAACTGGAATGACTTTAGTTTGTCAAAACAAATTTGAATGCTTCAATAACTTGACATTTCTAACATTTTAAGATTTTTTGCAGTTAGGGACTTTCACTAATATAGATATTATGACACAAAATTCTGATCCTGGAAGCAGCTTTTAAATAAGAAAATATTACATGAGTATACACTATACTAAGCCCAGATATGTTCAGTACAATTTACAAGACTAAAAGCCATGAATTAATCAGCATTCTTTTATATTACATGCTATGGAATAAGGTGGATAAAATGTATTTAATTTACTGAATTTACTTCGTAAAACATCTCATTTTACCTATCATTTAATATAGTGTAGCTAATTATAGCCAACATATTTTATTGTCTTTCTCCTTATATAATTCTACAATATAAATTTGGGAGATCTAGCCCAAACTAATTGATCATATAGACCTCACAAATAGTTCTAGCATACAGTTAATGTACAAGTTATTTTATTAGCAATATATCCATCTGTAAGATGAGATTTTTTCCACTTAAATACTTTCCAAAAATACATAGGAATATTATAATATTTGCTAAAAAATTGGTATGAACAAATGCTATCAAATATTATATTATGATTTCAAATTTAATATTTGATCTTGCATGTAAAATAAATGAATTTTATTGTATGAAATAATTTCTGTTCACAGATATTTATGTGTGAAATTAAATATTTCATACATTCATTAATTTTATAATTTTAGAAACCAGCCACTCTGAGGTGCACTAATCAACTTTTCCATTTGTGTGAAAGTTAATTCTTTAATGGGCAGTAATAATTTTCTCTGCCTAATGAGTCATCATGCATGCCCTGCATACTGAGTACTTAAAATAGTCTTTTTATTTTCATCATCATCAATAATATTGAGCTGTGTCTTTCAACATAAAAATTTTGATCCTTTACATTAGATATTTAAATCTTTCTCTACTTTAACTGCATTGTTAAGCATTAATATAATGTTGCTTTCTAAAAGGAGAGTCATCTCCTTGTGAATTCATGTTCTTCCAAAAGTATCCTTGCTTATTATTTATTCATTTTCATTAAAAGTCTGTCAGAAGTCCTAGTGATGGCACCAACTTCTTGAGATATGAATGAAAATAACACTTTTAATGACATTTGTATATAGATGCAATAGTAAGTAACTTTAAATATTAAGCACAGTGTCTATAGTTGTTTGCAGACTGGTAAATTTAGCGAGTTTTAAAAGGAGATTAAAGGCACTGTGGTTTTACTTGGGAGAATTGTGAGACGAGACACTGCTAAAGCAAAATAGTTTCTTAAACCTTGTAGCATATTGTCACACTTAAGCATTGTATAGCAAGTATGAAATAAATTTATTTTCAGCATGACAATAACATTACTTATTCTCTAGGAAAATATTTTTGTAAGAAATTTTTTAAAGAATTGCAAAATGTAATTAAATAAGCATAATGCATAATGTCTACAAATAATACTTCCCTTTTAATGAAAGATTTCATCCACATGCTAAGGGATTCAGTTGTTCAGTAACTGAACTTTTGACACAAATATTTGGCCTCCAGTTGACTGTAGTTGCATCCATAGCTCTATCTTTCTCTCAGGTAGACTATTAATTCAGAAGCAGAAGGGAATTATATTATTTTTCAAGAAAATGCATCCTTAAAAACAGAACAATACATGTGGTATAGGATACATCGAATTTCAGTAAACATTTTCAGTTTAGAGTAAAGGACATGTAAAAACTGGATGACTAGTACTCAAGAACAAATTTCTTTTTCCAGAAGTTGTAACAACTAAACATTTATAGCCTTAGTGTTGTCTTCACATGGATGTAGTTGCCAAATGATTTACATTTGCTACTACCCTGGTTTTGGCCTGGATCAGTGCATTAATTAGTTGTGCTGTGATCAATCAATATGGTTATCAATAATTATGTGCCTTATGGAAAATTCCATTGAAAGAAATAGATTATTAAAATCTTGGGGAAAAATGATGATCTCATTATTGCTAAGGTGATCAAGCTGTATCGCACAGACGGAGTGATTTACTGATAATAAACATTTACTTATAGATATATAAAGTTTCAGGTCTAATACTTAATAAAAGATGTTCTTTCTGTAACATTGAAAAGAGAATAATTTCTCTGATGACCATAAAAATGGTCAATCTTTTGAAGAGCAGTGCAAACTCTTCTTTGCATTTCAGTAACTCTTTGGGTCCAGGAGATACTTAATCATCAATTATTCTTACCCTATACATTATACATTATTTCACAGATGTTTATTAGAAAAAAAGTATTAACCAATTTTTCACAAGTTATCTCTTTATTCGTTTTCTCCATCTTCTCCATCAGCAGCCCCTCTGCATTCTATTCGCAGAAAGAAGGAAGATTTCCCGCAGACCATATTTCATTAATAGATTAATGCTGATGAAGACCACTTCTAGAGAAACTTCATAATTTTAAGCTTCCAACTCCATGTCTCCATCTCCAAGTTTAGTATGTAAGATTTGAAGAAAAGTATGCAGTAATATTAGTTCTTATACATTTATAAGCTAAAGCTTTAAGTTCTGCAGTTCTTGGTGTATATGACTTACATTAAAGAAATATGTCTCTTAATATATGGTTTCGATCTTTTCACTTTAGCTTTCTTAATGTTAAATCATTCCACCTAAGTATTTATCACAATTCTAGAAGTACTTCAATGCATAAGTTGCCATTTGGGGAGAAAACAATTTTCAAAAATATAGAATACATTTATAACTAAATGCTGTGTGAATAAGAAAAAATGTATTTCTATTGAAATATAAAATAATCTGAAAGTGCTACCAAAAATTCTAAGCTAATACTTAAAATTATCTATTTCAGATTAATTTGAAAATGCAAATTCAATTTTAATTGTCCTCTTCCAAATGTGTTTATCTATATTACTTCCAATAAACCTACTGTAATATGATACAGATATACATAAATTTTAACATGCTTTTTCATATATATTTATATATATGTAATATATATGTGTATATATGTGTATATATATAGTTTCTTTTGTCTTTGATGAAAAGTTTAGTAAGGGATGAAGCTAAATAGACAATAAGGCAGGAAGAGAGAGGAGAAAGCAACATTATTATCTACTTTATTTTGTTCATCTTGATTATTCCCCTGATACTGGGTCTCATACATGGTCCTTGGGATATATTTGGACTAAGCTGGTAACCTTATCGATTAGGCCACCCACCAGGGTATACCTAAATATGTATTCTTATCCTCTAGTTCTTGTATTGCCTTATGACCAGTGGCCCAAACAATTGTTTTTGCAAATAAAGTTTTAATTAAAAAGATCCCAGTCATTTACGTATTGTCTATGGCTCCTTCTGAAGCAAAAAGGCAATCAAAATTGATAGCTTATGAGTAATAAAATATAAAATATTCATTATATGAGCCCTTAAAAAACAATTTTTAGTGCATACATAATAAAATCTCTCAATGGCAGTTTCTGAAATAATTTGTGCTATAATATATGTTGATTTTCTATTCTACAATACTGCATTAGCAGTAACTTCTGGCAGCATAGCTGCAACAGACGCTCTTGACGTTTTTATTTGGCCAATACCCTTTCTTTAAGAACTCTCCATATTCCATTCACGGATGATCCCCCTCTTGAGAGTCTATTCTTTTTCCACACATCCTCACAGTGCAATGTGACACTAACTCTCCACAGCCAGTTGGAGAGAAACATTTTCTCAAGTAGATCAACACATTTTCTTTTGCAGGTAATATAAAATCAAATAATTATCTGTGAGTGTAAAGTGTGCATATTCATGGTTGAGTCTGTCGCTCAAGGATATGATTTTGAAGTATATAAATTATTAACAAATATACTGAAAAAAGTATAAGGAGAAAGACACTTCAAAACAAGAGAGAAAAAGCATCTAGAACAAAAGAACAGATTCTGCCATGATCCTTAAAAATTACTGTTTCGAGTTTTTCATTTGTCCAACATGTTAATTTCATAGAGATTTGAAGGTCCCATGTCCATACATATAAAAAGAACATAGCTTAAAATAAAGAAATGGATATTAAGAAAGTGTATGATAAAGTATAGTAGTTAAATACAAGTCATGCAAAGGAAAATTGAGACAGTTATTAAAGAAAGCATAACAGAAAGAGCAAGAGAGAGGGAAAAAAGGCAGAAAAAAGAGTCATAAAGAATTATTTTAGGAGTTCAAATTACAGGAGTTTGAGAGGTTACTCAGAAAATAATAATAAAAGCATATTCTAATTTATCAAATTAAAACAAAGCATTTTTTTTTTCACTTACTCTCTCTGAACTGGAAAGTTCTTGGAACAAATAAATTACCTTGACTCCACATTTTTTTGAGTTATTCGTTATAAATTCATCTTTTTGGTATGACCTTCTCTTGGTTACCAAATCTAATTTGATTAGCTCATGACATCTCATCTTCAAATGCCCGTGCTAATTTCTCTTATAACATTTAATCTGAAGTCTTTATGCATGTGATTTTTGTTATCAATATTGGTTGCCCTCACGCAGATATAACATGCAGGACAATAAGGGTAATACCTCAGTGTTCATTAATCTGTTTCATATATCTTATCAAACATGATACACAGTGTACATTCAGTAATCATTTGTTTTATTCATCTTTATAAGCACAGCAAAATGCTGACCTATTACAGAGATAATCAGGAATTAGTAAATGAATTTTTAAATAGAAATTGCAGATAGCTCTAATTGCAATTTAATGTACACTTTCAATGATATAAAAAATATAGTAATTAGTAATAAGACTTCTAGATGGAGGGTCCATTACTCTTTTGAATTTTAGAATTTTGCAACATGAATAATGGTCATAGAAAGAAATCAGTTTATAATTACACAATGAAAATCTTTCAGATGTGAATATTGAAGTTGGAGCATTTCTTTTCTCTTATCTTGTGCTAAAAGTATTGTTTTCATTCATCCTATTTATCATCTTTGAAGTATCAGAATTTCCTATTACTTTATCTTTCTGCTTATGCTTTCCCCCTGCTAGAGGAGATAATTTGGCAATATTAAAATTGTAATTATTTTTCAAAAGAAAGGGAAAATAAACAAAAGTGTCATTGCCAAGTTATTCAATCCCTTTAATGGGAAAATCAGTTTAGCAGCATGCATCTATTATAAATGCAACTGCATATTTGAAAACATTTATGCCAGTGCTTCCTTATATCAAATGCATGTAGTTACATACAATTGATTCAACATTTAAAAACAAAAGATTAAGCATGAAATGTATGTGCAACAAAATGTAGTTATTAATGAAACTCTTTATGATACACTAATACAAGAAAAATGAAATAAAACTGAATTTTTGGATGTCGTTAATGCGGAAGGAAATTGTTCAGTGAGATATGGAAGAAACTATTCTTTACGTATTTCATCTTAGTTACTGTATGTGGATAGAAAGTACAAAAGGTTAGTGACAATTACAGGAAAATCCAAAACAAAGTAAACTATACCATGATATAATCAAGGGTACTTTAAGAGAGACACAATTTTATTAAACAAACAAAAGGAATTACTTCCCTATAAGGATATTTGAGATAATTTCACAGAGGACCTTTCATTTGAACTGGATTTTAACTAATGAATATGAACTTTCCAGAGAAAAGGGTGTGAAACTTTAAAGAAGATAGAAAGCACATGCTTAGGAATGGAATAGAGAAATAATGTTGAGTACTTTTATGAATGTGTTTGGATATCCTAAGGATTTTGTGAGTTCAATGTGTGGTATAAAGAGGGGGGATGACTGGAAATAAAATGGAATGGCTTGGCTATAAAAATCTGGAATAAGTCAGAGTTGCACATTCCATTCTCTCAGAAACCTGGTGCTAATACAGGTCCTATATTGGGAAGAGCAATTATTTTTTTTTTTTTAATAATTCATCTAAAAACTGTGGAGTAGGTAAAGGTCAGTAGCAAAGAGAATATGAGGTCAGGGACATTAGGAGGCTATAGCAAGAATGCAGGAAAAGAAGTAACTGTGGTCTGACCGAAGCAGTTGTGTAGTTCTTTTCAGGAAACATACTTAGAAGGAGAAAATGGCTACACTATCACCAGTTTTAGTGTCAAAGTCAAAGTTAGCATATTAAACTACACTCTTATCTCATATTCCTTTGGCCTTCTAATCAAAAACAATGAAAACACAAATTTTTCTTCAACATGATGAAATAATTTTAAATGGAATTATTAATTGGATATAACTTTACAAAGTATGTTTATATTTGTAATTTTATTATTATAATATTTATTATTATTGAAAGTAGATATTAAAAGCTATTTTTATTATGAATGAGTAGATAAACTTGGCAGAAAATTCCCTATATTTAGTTGAAAATATGAATGAAGAAGATATTGAATGCCTATAAATAAGTTATATTTACCATGTTATTTAGGGGTAATATATATGTATTAGTACACATACATCAAAATTTAATTTATATTTTATATTTTAATTGATTTAACTATTGATTATAATTATTGTGATATTGAGTTTAATTGTACTTTTTGCTTCTAAATGTGATATACATATGAAAACTGCCAAATAAAATGAAATAAATTTTTCATGTCTCTATGACTAACCAACCTCCATAGGTTTTAGTTTTAAACACTCAAGTACTTTCTCAAAATAACAAAACAAATGCTTTTCTTTATCATTAACTTTTTAAAGCCTGCTGACTTTTGTAAAATCACTACAGCTAGGATCAAATGGTGTATGAAATGAAAATTTCCTGCCTAGACACTGCACATAGGAAATATCATGACAATGTCTTGCAATCAATGTTCTGCTCAGTTATTTTTTGTAATACTGAGGTCATGGAGAAAAACAAACTTACCGAGGAAGTAAAAAAGGGCAAATGGAACTTTTCTTCGATTGTCATGATGATTTACCCGTTTTCTGTATACATTTGATTAGAGATATTAGATCAATTTGAAATCAAGTGTTGCTTTCCATTGAGCAGTGACAAATACACCAATCCCAAATATTGAATATATGCTAGAAATATGTATACGAGTGTTTCTAATTTGTAAGCAGTGGCCTCAATAACTATGCTTGAATCAATACCTTTATAACCCCGAAGAAAGTTCTGCCTTTATTTGTACTTTGCGAATTTGTAATAGCAACTTTGGAAAGTAAGCATCCTTCTCAACAGATGTCTACTGCTTTTTATGGTAAATGACATGCTGGTAAAATGTGGAAACAAACTGACTTGGTTTATTAAGAGATATGACAACAGCTATAGACACGAAACACAGAACATAAACTCCCACATAAAAGTGTTTCTATTTCCTCTTATAGTACTCATTTTATTTTCATTTCATCCATATAACTAGAACCCACTGATATAAAGCAGAAGAGATATCATAGCACATTTAAAAAATGTACCTTTTCCAAAAAGAAAACATAGACATGCCATGTATTTATTCTTGTGTTTGCTTCCCCTGCTCCCGGCTCCATGAACTGCATTTGCTCTATTGCCAAACATTTAAGAGAGTTCATTTGTGCCTTCTCTAGGCCAGGATAGCCAGGGTAACTAAAGGTGTGAGAATGGCAGAACAGAACCTTCATCCATACTACAGAAATTACTGAGAACTTACTTGTATTCATTCTAAGCTTCAGGTATACATTATCTTATATCATCTCTAGCATCTCTATATAATGCAATAAGTTCCCCAATAAGTTCTATTCGATTCTGGACAGTATGAACACATGTGAGGTCGTGTAAGAGCATGAACCATGCCCCGCCCATGAAAGTTGTCTCTGAAGCTGGCCAATGCTGAACCTGGACCGGAATGGAAGATGAACTTTCTGGGATGGTAACTGCCTCCACTCGTACTAACTACTCTGAAATTGTGCCGTCCTTGCCCATCTGGCAGTTCTTGCCTGCTCACTACCCTCCCTCTACTGATATCCTCTATAAAAGAGCCACTCTCCCTGTGGTGGCATGATAATCTTCCCAGCCAGCCATCATGAGGGAAGGTGGTAGCTTTCTGGAACCATGCCTGACCTGCCACTATAGGGGAGGCAGAGGTGGAAATATGACATACCCACTGCTCTGAGTACAATAAAGGCCATGCCTTTGTTGTCTGTGTCTTCTCCTGATTTTTCTCAAACTATCTACCAGGCAGGGCATTACTCTGCCAGATGTGAACACTTGCATAATAATTGGGCAAGGTGGTCTGGGGAATTCCGATGGACAGGGCGAAGTGGATATAACTTGGAGAGAGGTTGGAAAGAATCCTAGGGTAGAATAGTTTTGATATATGGCTCCACCAGGCAGCACTTGTGAATGCCTATGGCCACGGTGTGATTTGGAGGCACGTTCCCTTCATTGCACAGATTCTATTCCCGACATTGCCTGACAGATGAAAAGACTGTGTGGAGAATAGAAAGGACACCAAGGCAACCACTGCTGCCATGGCTTGGCCCCTGACACAGGCAACCAGCAAGGCCACTAGGATGCAGTTTGTGAAATCTTAGGTCCACAAACTGGACTGTAGCAAAATGTACATCCCAGCCAGACTGACTATGGGAAAAGCCTGGGAAATATGCACTTCGAATATACAGAAGAACAACATTCAATGGTTAGGCAGGTAATGCCTTCAGTGAACTGATCCTTACAGTGTGTCCTTTCTGACTAGCAGTGAACCAACAGCTGCAAGTGCTGGAATATCAACTAAAATAGACCTAAGTGACCTGTCAATCTGCTCCTGCTAAGACACAGAGACAACAATTTCTGGTACAAGTTCCTACTTCTCTGACTGAAAGTCTACCAGGTTTCCAGGAGGAAGGTTCTTAAACAGCAGATAAAATACCTGGGAGTCATCTTCACTCCAGATATCTGTGTCACATTGGAGAAAATCTGGCCACAGCATGTAGTCAACGAGTTAAAATTAAAGCTAGATGACTGTGGTATTCTTTGAAGCCTGGCCTTCAATTTTTGACAGTGTTCCTGAAAAATAGCATTAACCCTACAGTTTAAACAAGAAAGAACTGAAACAAAACTGTGAATTCAAGAGAAAAGGATAAATGGCTTTGATGGGTTTTTCACCAAGATAGCAATAGCACAAATTGGCCTGAGTACAAAGTCTCTGTAAAGAAACTTGCTACTTTCCCTTTGCAGGTGCTTTTGAAATGTGACCATCAGATTTAGAGAAAAAAGAGGAATGGACACTTTGAAATTGTAAACTGCTGCTTTGACTCTTGCTTCTCTTTCAATGACAGGAAACATTTTGTGTGTGTGTGTGTGTGTGTGTGTGTGTGTGTGTGTGTGTGTGCGCGCGCGCGCATACTTTTTCAAAGAATCACATATGCGGAAGGATAACAGAAAAATAAATGTAGTAAGTAGAATAGAAGGAGAATAGATGCATTTCTAAACTAGAAGGGCAATAAGGGATAGAGTTTTTCTTTTTAGTAGGAAAGTATTAAAGGAAGCAAAATTGTCTTTAAGGGGAATAACTTCAAAAATGAAATAAGACAAATTCTGAATGAATTTTGGTATGTAGTAGAAAAGTTTGTGCAAGTGAAAAATATTTCTGGAAGAGATATTTTAAAAGAAATTTCAGTGGGGTCATGCTGACTAAAACTGGAATATTTTTTATTTTTCTTTTACATGTGGTTAATCTTTATACATGCATATATACATATTTATTTATATGTATTTCTGTATAAATGGAATAAAAACACTTTCTAATGTTTTGGAAAGTTTTCCCAAACAATCCTAAAATAAAATTCTAAATAAGCTTTTATTTTAAAAGAAAATGTGAGCGTTCTTAGAGAGCTTCTGAGATGTTTCATGTGGAGAAAGTCTCTGGGAAAGGAAAAGTATCAAACAAACTGGACTTAATCGGTGTAATAGATTCTTTTGGGAAATATTGTCAACATGCAGGTTAATACTTTGCCATCTCAGCATATGTGTGTTTGGAAAAGTAATAATTAATGTATATGTTCAAAAATTATATGAAATTCCTAAATGTCCAATATGTTCTGGTATAATAGTTATTCTGGTTATTATTCTAAAGTGTTGTGTGTCAAAGAATGCTAAATTGTCAGTTAAGTTATAAGCACTTCCTGAACCATAGTCATTTCAAATGTCTTTGCAACTTCAGGTGGCAAAGATAATCAAACTGGAAATAAAAAGTCGAATTTCCATTGCAATGTTTTGTTGTATAGATGGTGTGTTGCTAACCTCTAATTCACTTGTATATTTGGAAGAATGCACCCACCCTCCACTTCCTTATGCAGCATCTACAGAAGAAGGGATAACAGTAGATCAGAACAAATTATAAGGATCAGAATTGTCATATTGATGGTTATCTAGTTGAATGAGACAAAGGTGTTACCAGCTACTTTTATAAATAACATGTAGGCTTATTCTATCCCTATATCCCCTACATGGTTGCAGTAACTTTGACGTCTACTGGGATATTGGAGGGCATCCATTCCATATCTTGCTCGGATCATATGACCACTGTACAAGCTACTCTGAATAGACAACAATTGGAATTGCAGAGAACAGGGTACACATTCAAGGTCACCAAATGTGCCGCACAAACTGTACAAGCATGGGAATGATGGTTTAGACCTAACTCTGTAAATTAAGTGTTCACATGACCCATGATGGGTATGTCTGCTGTCTGACAACAGCAAGGCCACACAAACATTCCCATCAAGTTTTCTCACAATTTGAATAAATAGAAATATAATTTTGAAGGAAAAAGTAGAAAAAAAAAAGAGATGTTCTACAAAATGGCTTACTCATCTTTTTCCAAACTTAAGACTCATAAAAGGCAAGGAATGACAAAGAAGAATCACAGATTAAATCAGACTAAGGAGATAAAATAAATGAAGTTACTTCATAAAAGAAGATCTTCACAACTTGAAGAACTGCTTTATAAATCAACCTAAGTGATCTTGTAAATAGACAAACATTGTAATATATCTCCATAAAAGACAAGAAAAAGTAAACAAATGCAATGGAAAATTCAAAAGGTGTAACAGATTTTAATTAAAATTGCAAAACTGCAATTTGGGAATGTCTCAATCTCTTGGAAAGCTATCTTGATGGTTTTCTTATTTATTGATGGGAAAATTCATGCTCAATATTGGAATTGATTGAAATTGAGAAAGTATTATTTTATTTTATGCACCTATATTGGTCAAGTTATCATAGATATATGGATTTATAATCTCTACCTTGATAGAATGCTTGGTAAAGAAAGTTACTTTGAATGTAAGTCAAAAGTGAATATCTACGGAAATAAATAACTGGGCTGAAATATTTACACATTTGAATATGAAATGTTAGAATTAAAAAAATCATTAATGCTCTGAGCAGACTAAGCACCTCAAAATATATAAAGAATAGCAGTTAAAACTATAATCAACCAAGAAAAAAATTGTATAATTGTGTCTATAATATCAGATATTAAATTAATAAAATTCTACTTTGAATATAGTAGCAAGAAAGTATATGAAAAAAATTAAAAGTGTTAAAAATGTACGCTCAGAACAACATGTATCATTAGGAATAGACACAACTAAGAAATTTAGTGACTATGTGACTATGCACTAAAATTATCAACTCTGCCAACTATTTTTTATTTTTAATGTTTAATTAGTAAATATTTTTGGTTTTGATAATACAATTTATTATATCGTATAAAATTTTATTATATAATATTGTTTCACAACAAATCATTAAAATGTTTGAATAATTTACCATTTTAAGACATTACATAACCATTAATATTTAAAATAATTTTTATTTACTTTATTGTTTTAAGATTATATGGTGTGTGTTAAAATTATTTTACTATTTCTTTCATTTAATTGTCATTTGATTTTCTGAAAATTCAATTGTCAAAGTCAAAAAATACAAGTTTTAGGTAATCAGAGAAAAAGGTTTACTTAATGGGAAGCAGACGTAAGGGTGGGAAAATTGAGTGGAGAGGGTCAATTGTATGGTGAAAAATAGAAACTAGAATTTTGGTTTCTAATAGAATGTAGTATACAAAGATTATGGAAGAAATAGGAGCTGAAGTGAATGTGAACTGTAATTCATTAGGTATAGTTTTAAATCTTTGATATGCAATGGCACACAGTCCTGAGAAGTTTTATTTTGTAGTGTTTCCATTAACCTAAACTTATGCACACACTATCAGGGCCATCCTGACCATTTCAGTCCCATTTTCTCCATGGATTCAAAGCTTAACATCTGAACTCTCCCGAGTCTGACATACTAGAATTAGGTGAAGATATAGCTGTGCATTAATGATTAGTAGTATAAAATAAAATCAGGCAACTTCATTTAAATTTCATCAACCATTTATTATATGCATAGTTAAATAGGCTAGATTGATGATACTACTTCATAGTTTGTTATGAGGATTAAATATAATCTAAAAAAGTTATTTGAATATAATTGGGAACATACTAACTGTTCTATACTATCAACTTTTATATTTGAATATATATATAAATGTCTCTACAGATTTTGATAAATGATTTATTATTTTATTCCATTTAAACTCAACATTGAATATAGAAATTTCTAAATGTGCTTCATCACAACACTTGCGTTGTATTTAGTGAATAATTTAGCAAGTTTTCTTCAATTCTCCTCAATTTCTCAACTTGGAAGATTTAAATTTTTGCCATTTAGAATCACTTGATTATTAATATAAAATTGTATTTAACTTAGAGTTTTTTAATGATTAGCTCAATTAAAATTATGACATAACATACTCTTTCCTACTTTACAAAATTTCACACTTTTGTTTTCTTGTGGAAATAATGAAGAAATAACAAATTTAAGTAGTGCTAGCTTTGTCAATTTGACATTCTTATTTCTTTTTTACCTTATTAGTATTCATTTATCAATCATAGCATTGTTTTAAGAAATATGCCTGTCTTAAAAACATGAGGCAGATAAAAAATATAAATTTAATACTGAGATCTGTGTGTATAATAATATTGTCAATTGTTTAGTAATACAAATATATTCAGATATTATAACTAAATTTATAATTTTTGAGTATATTTTGTTTATTCCTTGGAGCAAAATCTTGATGTTAACAGTTTGAAACTTTCACATTTTTCAAAATTGTCTTCAGACACTATGATATGAAGGTGCCAAGAGTATGGACATAGAAAAACACATTGCGAACCTCAGAGGTATAAAAAAACAAAACAAATAGAGGGAAACTGCTCAGTATCCTAGGACCATCTTGGACTAATGACAATCTACTCCTATGATACATATTTATGGAATTCTTCAAAAGAACTCTAACATAGATATCCTAATCTTCAAATGTCTGTGGATTTATGTATGTTTAATACAACTATTCAAACACATTAATTAATTTATTATAGTAATTACTAAACTGGGTTAGAATATCTTATGTTCTGTTTTGTTTTTTTTACTGTTTTAGGCTGTCCAAAATATTTAATTTTCATGTTTCCCCTGAGCTAAAATAGAATTTGACACATTTCAAGATTGCCATCACTCTTGTATATATTCCATTAGTGTAAACTTTCTATTCATAAACTCAAGTAAACATACTCTTAAAATATTATGCAGACCTCATTTCTTAGCTATCAGTTAATATGAGTGCTTCAGTGTTTCATGCTTCTCTAGAGTATATTTAGCATTAATCGGAAATTTGAAAATAAAATTCCTCTAATCATTCAATTTTACATAAACTTTTTTTTTTTTTTTCAAAGTTAACACTCACAACATTCATTAGGCAATGTAAAACAATAAATCCTGTATTTTCTTAGTAGTCTAAATAAAAGTAGATCTTAAAGCAAATCATTCTGAACCTTAATTGGGTTTCATTAACTTGAACATGATAGATGACCTTTTATCTGGCAATTGTCACATTGTTTTTAATTTCTGTTTTATATATAAGTAGTAATTATTCTAGTTTAATTCTTTGCATGCAGCTGCCCTGTTTTCCCAACACTATTTGTTGAAAAGACTTTCCTTTTTCCATTGAATGCTTTTGGATCCTTTGTCATAGATTATCTAACTGTATGTGAGTGGGTCAGTTTCTGGTAATTCCGTTCTATTCCACTGATCTGTGCCTCTGTTATTACTCTGAACCATATCATTTTGATCACTATTGGTTTGTAATATAGTTCAAAGTCTGGAAGTGTAATTCCTCCAGATTCGCTCTTTTTTCTAATGATTGCTTTGGCTACTTGGGGTCTTTTGTTGTTCCAAACAAATTTTAAGATTTTTTCTTCTATTTCCTGAAAATAAGCCCATGGGGTTTTAATGGGGATTGCATTAAACCTATATATTGCTTTGGTTAAAATGGCCATTTTAATGATATTGATTCTTCCCAACCACGTGGAGGGGATGTCTCCATTTCTTTGTGTCCTCCTCTATTGCTTTTAAGAAGGACTTGTAGTTTTCATTGTATAGCTCTTTTATTTCCTTTGTTAAGTATATGCCCAAGTATTTCATTTGTTTAACTTCTATTTTAAATGGTGCAATTTTGGGGATTTTGTTTTCTTCTAATGTGTTGTTTGCATATAAGAATGCAATGGATTTTTATGCATTGATTTTGTACCCTGCCACTTTACTGTATTCATTAATGAAATCTAGAACTTTTTTGACAGAGTTTTTTGGTTTTTCAATACATATAATTGTGTCACCTGCAAATAATGAAAGTTTTACTTCCTCCTTTCCAATTTGGATACCTTTAATTTCCTTTTCTTGCCTAATTGCTCTGACTGAGAACAACAGTACAATATTAAATAGCAGTGGTGAGAGTGGACAATCTTGCCTTGCTCCTGACCTAAGAGGAAATGCTTTCAGTTTTTCACCATTGACTATGAGGTTGGATGTGGGTTTTTCATATATGGCCTTTATTATGTTGAGGTATGAACCTTCTACTCCCATTTTGTGGAAGGTTTTTGTCATAAATGGTTGTTGGATCTTGTGAAAAGCTTCCTCTGCATCTATTGATATAATCATGCATTTTTCCTCTTTGTTCTTGTTGATATGGTGTATGACATTAATGTATTTATGTATATTTAACCACCCTTGCATCCCTGGGATGAATCTCACTTGGTAACGAAGGATGATATTTTTGATACATTATTGAAATTGGTTTGCTAATTTTTTTTGAGAATTTTTGCATTTATGTTCATTAGAGATATTGGTCTATAATTTTCTTTCTTGGTGACATCTCTATTGATTTTTGGTATCAGTGTCCAAGTATCCATGGATAGATGAATTGATAAAGAATATTTGAAATAGAACACTAATTTGCAATCAAAAAGATGTCTTGCCATTTTCAGCAATATGGATGAACCTAGAGGGAATTATGCTAAGTGAGATAAGTCAGAAAGAGAAAGAAAGACACTGTATAAATTTACTCCTTTGTGGTATATGGAGAAACCAAGTAAATAAATGAACTAAATAAAAAAAAAAACATTTTTAATTGATAAAAACAAATCATGTTTAAACTAAGAGAAGGTGGAGGGTAGACAGGCAAAGTGAGTAAAGGGAATCAATTTTATAATGAAGAAAGAACTGAAATGGTGAACCTAATGTATTATATACAAATGTTAGTTACAATGATGCACACCTTAAACTTATATGTTATGGTGCAATGTTCTTTCAATAAAATTAATTTAAATAAAAATAATTAAATTGCAACCACACACATCAAAGTAGTGTTAAAATTAAAATGAATAGCAGTATTGGTAACAGTATAGAGAAACTGGAACTATCCACCAGGTTTCTGGAATATAGAAAGATATAAACACTTTAGAAAAGAGATAACAGCTTTTTGTAAGTGAAAACACACAATTACCGTGCCACTCAGTAATTACATTCCTAGTTAATCCTACAAGGGAAATAAAAGCAGGTGCACATATATGGATATAGATTCTTAATTACACATCTTACATGCAACAAATGATATATAAATATTACTCTATACTTAGTGTTACTACTAGTATTTTTATTATTCATTTTATTTTCACTTTTATACTCAAAATCACTGATTCAAAATAAGAGTTAATAAAAGACATAACTGTGACTTGAATGTTAGTCTTTTGGTTATATATTTCATATCCTTTCTATCGTGCTATACTCAGTGATCTTTAATATTAATTGTTTTTAAGAAGTTGCATGTTAGTGACATTACAAAACACACATGAAATTATGAAAAACAGCTGTATCATATACAAAACCTTGATAAAGTCTCTATATAAAGCCTAATAAAGTGTTTCTTCAACCAAAGATAATTTATTAATTCAAATATTTTCACTTTCCAGACCTTTATAGGGTGGTGGGAAAAAATCATATTATTAATTATATAACTTCATATCTGATAGAGACATTTCTTTCTAACATGTAAAATCTTCAAGAACTTTGCAAAATAAAATATGCAGGCTGCTCTAGACTAAGAACATGTTATTGCTTAGCAAGAGAGTTGGGCCAGAATTTTTGTTTTTGATAGGATACAACTAGAGCATTTTTCTTCAGAAAATTTGATATTTGCAAAACTCCAGGTGAAGAATTTCTAGAGAGACACACTCACTCTTCTAATATTAGTATAATAGGTATATCAAAGGCAAATTTCAAATCAAACTATTCAAATACATCTCAAATTCTCTGCAAAACATTTCTTCCAGCATATTCCATTACTAATGTTATTTTGTAGGTGGGTATTCATTCTATATTTTCTATGCACAGGTAAGAGGGAACAAGGTAAACAAAGACAATTTGAGCAATTTCATTAATTTTAAATGATGTTGTCTCAGCAACAATATTTTCTTCTATACTCAAAGTTCTCTCCTAAGTTACAGATGTAATGCTATAGAAAAACCCAAACTCGGAACTCTACCATTTGAATTGAAAATTTGAAAAGGAACACTTGACAAGTTAATTAAAATCTTAATTATAGAAGTACATGACAATCGATGATATGCACTAAGTTTGAAAGAACATAAGGTTAACAGAAGAGTGAAAAAAGAAGCATTTCAGGGTATTTTGGTTCATGTTTATATGTGTACATATGCACACTATGATATATATTATGAATACATACATATATGTATTTGTGACATCTATGCACATTCTAGTTCAATTCAATTGATTTAACTCAGCACATATTGACCACCAAATATATTAAGCGCTTGTTCAGTATAAATGTGTAGTAAGATGAGAAGAGAAGAGGTAAAAACATTAAATAACACTATTTTGCTCCCTAAAATTGTCATGTAGATTGATGAGTGACTAGATGATCAATCAGTTGATTGATGGATAGATAAACAGTTACATGGATAGGTGAATTGAAGAAAAAGATGCAGGGGGCAGCAAGCAAGGAAGAGAGGAGAAATTATTCATTAGTTTTTCTAACCTGTAATTATAACATTTGAATTCTTGAATAATAAATGTATGTTTCCCCAAGTTATCATCTTACTACCATTGCGTATGTTTCATTTATGCCCAACCTTTTCAATTATGTAAGTATTCGTCAGTAAAAACAAAAATGGTGATGTATATCTCCAGTATAAGTAACAGACCTTTTTTTTTTTTTCTTTTGGCCTTTTTGTTTGTTTTTATGTATACTGCTAATGAAGAATTAGGGCTGGAATTATTCCTCAAGATGATGTGAGAACTATTGCAACATTCAGTTATCCATGTTGAGGGTAATCTGCCTTTGTGTTTTAAAAAGTTGTCTAAACTAGATGACTCCTACTTGCTATTTGGTTTGGGTTTTACAAACAGAATTATAAAACTATTTATTTTTATATTTTATTTTATATTTTTATTTTAAACGACTATTTTTGAATGATATAAATAGAGGCAGTCAAATCCATTTAGGTCAAAGTATTTAATTGAAAGCAGGTAAGATTTGGGATAATTATCTTTCCCTTTTTTCTGTAAACTCATCTTTAAAAGAAAGAAAATATGTTATCTACTCCTTTAGTAGACTGGTTACATTAATGTCTGTAAATAAATGCTAAGTATTGTGCAGATTTTCTTCAAATTTATATCAAGATCATATTATATATGAAAATGTGAACTATGACTCCTTTTATCTTTGACTTCCTCTTTGCTTCCAACAATATGTGTGAAATTTCTTCAAGGTGCTGCATGAGAATGTGAAGACAGAATGTTTTAGCCAAATACCTGTGGAGAAGGTGATGATGTCTCCTGCCTTCAAGATGGTGCCAAAAAGCTTATCATCCATCTTAATTTCTTATGACATGTTTATCTACTTAATTCACTGTAGCATGAAGGAGAGATGAAGATTGTATGCTTTAGAAGAGGCTTGACGATATGCAATATACTTTGAGTCTAATTAGAACTATGTATTAAAAAATAAGGAGAGGGATAAAATAAAAGGAAAAAAAAATAAAGAACTCTGTTATCTAAGTAAGTATTTGAAAGTTTCCTTTATAAATTATGACAGCAAAGTAGGAGTTACAGAAGAGGCTTATTCACCAACATAAGGTGAGAAACAATCAGCTATCTTAACATTTTCTTGTCTTGTTAAAACTAAATTTTATATCACCTTGTTAATATTACTTTCACAAGTCTTTTTTTTTTAATTTTGTGCCAACTATGCCTTTTTTTAAATTAAAGTATGATAGACACTAAAATACAGGGTAGGAGTACATTATGACTATAAAGTCATATATTACTAAAATTAAATACAAAATAATGGTTATCTTTCCCTTAAAGAAGAGAATATTGATCATCCATAAATATTGTGTTGTTACATCCATAAAATCACTCAGAATTGTAATAGTATCTAAATTAATTGTGTCAATAATAAAACTAGCAGTCATATTCACCAAAACATTAAAATTCCTGTAGATTTTATGCAGGTTCGTACATGTTTTAAAAAACCAAGTTACTAGCAATTTTTTGATGGTGGTATTGTGAATTATATTTACTTTAATGTAGTAGTTTAGGCTGTTTAGGTATTCACATAATTTTACTGTGCCATAATTGATGTGTAGTCGGTTACTTGACGGATGAATGTTCCATGTCACTGCTATTGCACAGAGCAGCACTGCTTCCAGAAACAGAGATCTTCTCTATAGTGGGTGGCAGTGTCCAAAGGTAAATTTGGTATGAATTACAAATTTTAGCCTATCGTAGGATAGAATGAAACAAATTAATCATAACAAAGATTTCAACTTCTATCTGACTTTTAATCACTGGCTTTCTTATCTTTATTTTTGCATATTTAAAATTTTTTTTAAATGCGATGTAGCAGTTTAGTATACTTTAAAATAAATCTAAAGATGGGTTATTTGAGGAAGGAAAAATGATGGAATTGCTGAGAAGACTGTCTCATACACTTGCATAGAGAGTAAAAGCTCTGGTTGTAGCATCTGACAGGTTAGGATGGCAATTCTGATTCCACCATTTGCTACCTGTGTGACTCTACTGAATGACTTAATCGTACTTGTGCTCAACTCTGAAAGAGTTGAGTATTAAGTGAAATAGTGTGAGAATAATAATATCTATTTCACAGGGTTCTTGTGAGAGCGAGCTATATATAAATTGTTTATCTCTGCTCAGCATAGAGTATATATTAAATATATGATACTGCTTGTTAACATGCTCTTGTTGTTTTCCAAAGATTATACACCTAAGGGCAAGCTAATGACTTTTATCACTTTAATTTTTTAAATACCATTGAACAGTCACAAACATTAAAATTCACCATTAATATTTAAGAATATGAATGTATAAGAGAAGTAATAAAATTTCTAATCAATATACTATAAAATATTCTTTTGTACACATCTGTATGTCCATTAGATAGGTTAAATCTTTATATTAACCTTGTATAAGTAGAAATGCAATTTAATATTTTTAAGACATAGAACACTTTCCATTATATAATGACAATGTAATTCTAATTTTATTGAAATACTTTTTTAAAAAACATACTTTAGACATTTTATTATTCTCATTCATCAGAGCAGTGGATTGGGGATAGTACCACTCTATCTGTCGGCAATTGGAAAATAATTTTTTATTTTCTTGTGGGCTCTATTTTGGTTCCAGATTATCTAAATTAGCAGTCACAGCAGCCCAAATTAGGCATGGATAAATTAGTTGTCTTTGCTTGCCTAATTAGGCAAATGATTTTGTATGTAAACAAAAGTAGCCTAAATTGCTAATATCAAAGCATTATAGTAGACAAGTAAGTTTCTTCAGTTTCAGGGGGCAGATTTAATATATATGGGTTTCCATGCAATATTTGCAAATTAAATGGCTGCACACATCACTATTGATGAAGTTGTAGTATTGTTTTATTATTCAACTACAACCCTGACATGGAAAATTACCTAAAATATATTTTCCCTTTCTTGGATGACAAATTATGCATTTTGAAAACTGATTCTTTATCTTCAGCATGAAGGAATATATTGACTTCCCAGCTTGTTTGAAAAAGACATTATTAAAATAAATGCATCTCTGTTGTCACAATATCTGAGTGAGTATTTGGACATAATTTTCCCTGACTTAAAAAAAAAATATATATATATATATCAGAAAATTGAAAGACATACTTAATGTTTTGATTCATAGGTGCCTATAATATACGATCCTTTTATTTGGAAACATTCTCTACACATGGAACAAGAAACTATGTTGAGTTATAACATTAATAACATTATGAAATTTATTATTCACTGAAGAAACACCAATTAGAATATATTTCCAAAGATATTATAGTTAGTGTATAATTCTACCTTGAAAAAATATGGATTGAAATGGCAAATAGAAAAATTGCTAAAAAAAAAAAATCGCAAAATTCTTTGTGAATGACAAGATAAACTTGAAAGATAGATAGATTGACATCATTTTCCATAAATCAGTTTAATTAACTATTCTAGCATGTAATACATTTATAATTTTCTGTATAACAATTGAATTGAATGTTCATTTCTTTTTCTTGTTACATAATTATGCCATGAATAGCAATAATTTCAAAAATTAAAGGGAGCTGTTCATAAAACACTGAACTTCTGGGGAAATTAGTCACTCTTCATATAGGCAGTATTATGTATTACCCTCATTAATAATATCAAAATAAATCACCATGATTAATGTTAGTATAATGAGTCAACAGATGTGATAGAAATTTGCCACTTATTATTTACTATTGTTATTTAGAAAAATATAATATAGTATTACTACTTTTCTCATAGTTTGAATTAATAGATATACAATTTTGAAGGAAAAAGTAAACTAGAGGTTATGCATTAACTATGTGATGGTTATTTGAATTTCTGCACTTGCAATAAATTTCTATTAATAACATTTTTCAACCTGGTAGCTCAAGCAAATGATAACCTATGTGTGTTCTTATAAAAGTTTTGAATAACTATTAGCCATTTTCTAAAATAATAACTTAGAGCTGTGTTAAAATTAAAAATTAGACAAGCTGTCTACTTTTTATATCAACTTATTCTATACTCTTTATTCCGATGTTCTGGTATATAATAGATTATTAGAAATACTTGGTAGCAGATGTAGCAGAGAATTAATAATCAACATATATATATATATTGCAATTCATTAAAGTATGTAACGGATTCTAGTTAGTAAATTTATTTTCTGCTGTGTATGCTATAGCAGTTCTGAAACTATTTCATGTGTATACAAGGATGAACAAATATATTAAGGAATTGTAATTTAGTTGAAACACTGATAGTCCCTCTTGATTAATGAAGTTAAAGGTGTAGCCTAGATAATATCTGTGAAAAATGAATTAGAATAATATGTGCATGTTAATGCATCCTGAAGTATTTAGTTACAAAATAAATAATAACTTTATAGTGGAGGAACCCAACAGGGAGCAACTTCAGAAAACACTCCAGATTATCACCACCTGTAATAGGTGTGCTAATACATGGACCATCTGATACCAAGTACCAGAAAGGTCATATCATCATTTCTGCTTTGTTCTTGTCAAACGTGGAGAACTTCAATCTAAATAGAAAATGTCAGACAAATACAAACTGAGAAATGTTCTACAAAATGACTTACTCATCTTTTTCCAAACTTAAGACTCATAAAAGGCAAGGAATGACCAAGAAGAATCACAGATTAAATCAGAATAAGGAGACAAAATAACTGAAGTTACATCATAAAAGAAGATCTTCATAACTTGAAGAACTACTTTGTAAATCAACCTAAGTATTCTTGTAAATAGACAAGCATTGTAATATATCTCT
The DNA here is from genome assembly GCA_004363575.1 of Solenodon paradoxus. Taxonomy (NCBI): domain Eukaryota; kingdom Metazoa; phylum Chordata; class Mammalia; order Eulipotyphla; family Solenodontidae; genus Solenodon; species Solenodon paradoxus. Next base: position 595,064 of record RJWH01000011.1, read on the forward strand.
GTAAAAGACAAGAAAAAGTAAATAAATGCAATGGAAAACTCAAAAGGTGTAACAGATTTTAATTGAAATTGCAAAACTGCAATTTGGAATGTCTCAATCTCTTGGAAAGTTATTTTGATGGTTTTCCTATTTCTAGATGGGAAAATTCATACTCATTATTGGAACTGAATGAAATTGAGAAAGCCTATTATTTTATGCCTCTATATTGGTCAACATTTATCATAGAAATATGGATTTTTGATATCTATCTTGATACAATGCTTGTTAAAGAAAGTTACTTTGTAAATCAAAAGTGACTATCTACATGAATAAATAATTGGACTGAAATATTTACACATTTGAATATAAAATGATTAGAATTTAAAAATCTTTAATTTCCTAAAATATGCTCTGAGCAGACTAAGTACCTCAAAATCTATAAAGAATTACAGTTAAAACTATAGTCAACCAAGAAACAAATGTATAATTGTGTCTATAATATCAAATGTTAAATTAATAAAATTTTATTGACCATAGTAGCAACAAAGTATATGAAAAAAATTAAAGTGTTAAAAATGTACCTTTATAACAACATGTCATTAGGAATAGACACAACTACAACTAAGAAATTTAGTGACTATGTGACTATGCACTAAAATTATCATACTCTTCCAACTATTTTTTATTGTTAATGTTTAATTAGTAAATACTTAATTTTTTTTGGACAATATAATTTATTATATTGTATAGAATTTTGTTGTATAATGACGTTTCACAACAAAGCATTAAAATGTTTGAATAAATTACCATTGAAGTCATTACATAACCACTAAATAATTACATTAAAATAATTTTTATTTACTTTATTTTGGTGGTTATATGGTGCAGTGTCAAAAATTATTTCACTATTTCTTTCAATTACATTGTCATTTGATTTTCAAGATATTTAATTGTCAAAGCCAAAAAAAATACAAGCTTTAGATAATCGGAGAAAAATGTTTGCTTAATGGGAAGCAGACTATAGGGGTGGGAAAACTGAGTGGAGAGGGTCAATTGTCTGGTGAAAAACAGAAACTAGAATTTTGGTTTCCAAAATAATGTAGTACACACAGATGCTGTTTTATAATGCTGTACATCTGAAGCTTATGTTAAAAACAATGTTAATTTAATAAAATTAAAAACTTAAATATTAAAAATAATATATAACTTAGTTTCAATCACAAAAATGCCTCTGTTAGATGATAAATTTCTTTCACAGAAAACTTATTCAGTAGATATATTCATTCACTTATTAAACTTATACTAAGTAAAAAAGCATATATGACAAAGTTTTGTCCTGTTTATGAGGTAAACAGGAGAGGAATGCATCTTCCCATAGTAGAATTGTAAGTCAGTATAATTTGGTTAAGAAGGATTTCTGAGAAGAACACATTACATCCTGAAAGCTGAAAATGTTTCTGCAATGTGAATAAAAGAGAATGAATATTCAGTGCAGAAAACAAAAACAACCCATAAACCAGTTGCCACGCCTAGAAAATGAAACATTAAAAAGGTTGATAACACTAGGTACTATGATTGAAAGAGTGTGGCCTGTAATAAAGTTCAATATTTAGGCAGCAAACATAGAGATCAGTTGTCTTATTCTAGTAACCTGTGAAACATAATTTGAGTTAAAGATTTTCTGGTGGGAATTTTTCTGACGAGTGATGTTAATAATAACTTTAGGAGAGTGAGAGAGCAAACAGCATAGAGAGAAGCTGAATTGCTGTAAGTTATGGTTATGATTTATATCATATATCACATAAATCATCAGAGGAAGAAGAACTAGAGTATTATGTACTGGCTTTTACGTACCTTTGCTAAAACAAAACAAGTCACTTTTGTCCACAGCACGCTGGATAGAACTAATATTTTGACCCTCCCTAATTTCATGTGGCCCGGAATATGTATAACAAAAGATAGAAAGCGTGGTGACATTTATCTTCCCAAAAGTGGGCTTAAAGGACACAATCCATTTAAGTAATGTCAATCTCCATTCCCTATCACAGCCTAATCATAATGTCAATAATAGTTTTGCATACATACACATGTGAAATTAACTAAAAAAAAAATTAAAAAAATAACCATATGTCCAAATCAGGACTTCATAAATTTTTGCTGAATAGAGTGAATAACATCTGGTTTTCCATGTATATTCGTTTTGCATCGAATTTTATTTGCAATGCTATTTCAAACATTTGATAAAATTTATTCCAAAAGGATCCTTTCTGCCAAATTTTATTCCTCATATCTTGAATGATTGAAATGCAAATTTGGGTGTTTCAATACCAAATAGTTAATAAATGCTTGGGCAATTTGAAAGAAGGAAAGTGATGGATAGGTGCATATTGTTTTTTACGCGGTAAGAATCCTCTCATTTAGAAATATTGCCCATGTAGATCTACTCCTCTTTTATTGTATGCATCCTGAGTAAACTGCTATATTTATTTCTAGTAGTATATTCTAGTAGTATATTTCTAGTAGTATATTCAGAGACAGAATGCTACAAACAACTTTCTTTATGGTCCTTTTGGCATTACCCTGAGGTAGACTAGAGTCAACTTTTATTTATCACCTGACTACTCTGAGTCTTGCTTATTCTGATCAGTAGTGTGCAAGGGCATTCTGAGGTCTCAGAATGTCAGCTCATATATCTAAATAGCCACAGGTCCCTAAGCAAAGACAGGGAGATTGCACACCTGTACTTTATTAGAAGGCATTTCCTGAAAGCTAAATATTTCATCATTTGCCTCTATAAATAGAGTTACTGCTAATCGAGGATGACAAATCAGAGTTTCACTAAGCAAAGGTAGGATTCAGCATGACTGGAAAGAAACATGAGGGGGGTTTCGAGAATTGGTTTCAGAGTTCCAACACTGGTAGTAAAAGGAAAAAAATCCTTGGTTTCCCAAGTCAAGAGCATTTTTGCTATCATATAAAATAACAAGTTAAGGGTTTGCTCAAAGATATGACTGGAAGGAAACGAAACATTTCTTGGGAGATGGATAAGTTCTATACCTTATTTAGGATGATAATTGCTTGGGTTAGACATTACAAAAACTCAACGCATGCATAAGATCTGTGCATTTTATTCTGTGTATTCTTTTTCTGAATAACAAAGTAAAATACATCTTCTTTGGAAAATCCAGATATGTTACCACAAAAGAAACTTGGAATATGCAGTGATAATGATTCCTATGGTATTTCCATTAAATTAGCCTACGGAATGAGTACAAGACTGAGGTATTGACGAATAATTATCATAAGAGTTATATCACAATTGGATTTTCACTAAGCAAATTATTCCAGTCCCTACTATTTATTATTCAGAATTCAAAAGCAAAATACTCTAGTTCAAAGCAATGGGTATTCATCTGTTCTTCTGGAAACAGATACTCTCTTTTCTGATAATCAACTTCAAGGGAAAGTTGCCTTCACCTGGAATATATCTTGGATTGTTCAAAATGTATTCACAAGACTTTCACCATGTAGTTATTTTGAGAGTATTACGTTTTTCCCCATCTTTTACAGTACTAAGCTAATAAGAACTAGGAAATAGAAATGACCAGCTACCCTGAATGTGTTAGTAATCACAAATGTGCAAAAAGTATCAAAGACAAATCATTCAAAATTACAAAGTCATAGTGCATTAATAGATTCCCATGTTACATAGTATTTTCAGAACATTTTTGTATATAACCTCAAAATTAAAGGAAACATGCATATTTTTCTATATACTATTAGTAAATTAATAATAACTGGTCTTTTCTAGTAATAGTTGTAATATTTTCTAATTCACTTGCAGTTTTCAGTGAACCACAGAGCAAGGATATAATTATCCGTTACATGCTACAATGCAAATAATCCTTCCCATTAGCTTGTACACCTTTGTGGATTCCATTGTTCTTGAGAGTTCAGTAACATACAGAGATGCAATGGTAACTATAAAGAAAACTCGAAGTCATTGCATTGATTCCCAACTTTTTGAGCCAAAGACATGATTTTTTTTTTTTTTTTGCACAGATCACTATGATTTGAGAGCATATTTTCTCTCAGAAATATTAAACAGGTTACTAAGCAGATGATAGCAAACAAAACTCAAACAATAAATAAAGAAATTTTAAAAATAAATAAATAGACCATTCTCCTTCCAGTAACTCCTGACAGTCTATCTCATTTGAACAAATTGGATCATGTTCATGGTCCCATGTCTGAATTAATCCCTATAGCCTGGGAAGTGAATTATTTTGATTAGTCATTCTTGAGTAACTTATACCCCTAGAACATAAAGCCAAGCATAGAATCACCTGACTCAAATGGAAACTAAATCAAACATGAAAGCAGCTTAACATTAAAATAAACAAACAAATCTATTTTCATGTTTACCTATCATTTCACTTTCTAATTAGTGAGATCTAAAGTGAACTGGAGACACAAAATTGTATTTGAAGTGTGTTCTTTTAGTGTAAGGTGAATGATGAATTAACACTCCCACAGAAATTTGCCATGCCAAATATTTAACTAAAATAACCACCCACTTTTCTCACTGTTCATAATAGTAACCCATATTATTTTTTCCACTTCAATGAGGAACATTGCCTATATTGCTCCTTTTTTTTATCATTTTCCCAATTATGGTGACCTTGTTCTTCCTCCATTGAGGGCATTGCGTGTAATTCCAATGAGAGCAGGTCTCACCTTCACTCTGGCAGATATTTTAGAATAATTTACTGACATCTGAACACCTTTTGAAAATTGGCATAAAAATTATTGGCAATATAGCTTTTAGATTTTTTTCTGATTTCTTAGTATACATGTTAAATTCCAGTGACTTTTGAACTTGAGAATTACTTTGAATAGTGCCCAGTAATACAGATGTATGGAGTACGAAAAAAGCGAAACACATTTAATCAAGACTTAAAGGTTTTAAAATTCCATCACTTCATTGAAATTTATAGAGAACAAACATGGCAATTATTTTGATTATAATTATAATTGTGTTAATTATAATAATCTGTATAAATTTTTCGTAAAACTCAAAATCAGACCAACAAATATCTTGTGTCTGATAAGACAGCTTCATTTTAACTTTATTTCAAAGATATCTTCTTATACATTTCTAAAGTATAATTTTTGTTTGTTAAAAGAAGAAATCCCAGAGTCTTCACAAGAACTATAACATGATTGTTGTACATGGTCAATTTAACAGAGAAACATAAGTGGTTCTCTGAAGGTCTCTTTTTTTTCTCAAGGACTTAGAAATATAGCATATAAATAGAATGAACAATATTAACCCTGTTTTCATCTAGAGAGTAGGTACATTATATCAGATATATCCAGAGACTTAATGCCAATTAAGGCAATAATAGGGTAAGAAAAAGTTACTGAAAATATCAGGAAACTTGGTGGTACAGTGTAGCATTCATTTTAAAGAAGAAACACTTGATTTTAAGAGCCGGGAGAAAGGCATGAGGAAAGGTGGCAGGAGACTTGCAGGAAGGAAATGACTATGAAATTCTTTCATAATGTTAGACTTAATCTTCTTTCTCCACTTAGTTTTCTCAGCAACATTTTGAGGTTGCTGTTATTCAATATTTATTTCATGAAAGCTAAAAAGATTTCAGAGTTAGAGTGGTCAGAACTAAGAAACAGGATAAAAAAAACATTATTGTTTTCAGATAGCATTCAATTTCCTTGTGAGGGAGAATTTTCTTGTTAAGGAAATGTTTTTATAGACCCATTAGGGCAGAGGATATGGCCTTTGAGAATAGGTGAAGGCAGGAGCTCAAACCACACAAGGAAAAAGTTAAACAATAACAAAACTTTTTGCTAAAAATAATCTGAGGGATTATAACTGGTTTTGCTGGTGAAAGGGATGTCAAACAAGGAAAGAAATAAAAGGGAAGTAGCTAAAACTGAAACCAAAGAGGTTTTATAAAACAGGTTTCTCTAAGAGCTAAAAATCCAAGAAATACCCCGGGGACAGATGAAGAACCTTGAAAGCCAACAATTATGAATACAATGTGTTCCTACTGGTGTTCCTCACATCCTTAGAGAAGACTGCTGAAAACTTGGTGAAGAGTTTTTTAGTTAATAGCAGAGGTCTGATGAAATTTGAGCATGCATCTGTATTTTAAAGCTGGAAGGTATTGTTCAGAGCAGGTACACCTTTGAAAGGAGAAGGCTTGAGTTTGAGGACTCTCCATTGTTCACGGAATTTGTTCGTGTCCATTTACCTAGATTTTAAGTCAGAATAAGTCATCTAGCACCTCTCTTTGATTCCATTTGTTTTCTTAACTGAGCAGCGAATAAATAGCTTTAGAAATGTATTAACAGGTAAATCTGAAAACAATTTAGGTATTAAATATTACTAAAAATGTTTTGGAAACTAGAGTGAATTAATAAAATCTATATATATATATATATTTCAATAATAAAAATCAATATGTTTAAAACTAAAACTGAAAATTATTTAAAAATGGAAAAAAAAAAGCAAAGTACAAGCTACAGGGAAACCCATTCTGATCAACCCTCATTTGTCCCCTACCAGCACCCCCACCCCCACTATACATATACATATACACTTGACAGGTCCTCAGGACTGGATGTCCAGCGGCAGAGCTCCCAGTCACTCACATACATACACATGCACGCGTGCGTGCATGCGCGCGTGCACACGCACACACACACGCACACCACACACATACTCATGAATGGGCTGAGAAGAGTGCTGGCTCAGTTATAAAAAACTACACAAAGTTTTTTCCAAGTTTTAGTGAGAAATAATTAACTTATAACAAATATAAGTTTAAGGCATAAAATATAATTGTTTTATATCTATATTGCAAAATGATTACCACAGTAAAGTTAGTAACACATTTTTCAAATCATATGGAGATTTCTATTTTTAGGGATGATGAGAACTTTTAAGATCTGCATTCTTAGCAACTTTCATTATGTAATATAATATTGTTAACTATAACTAGTCACCAAGCAATACATTATAAATACATTTCTGTATAAAATTATGAAGTTCTCTTTGTTTAAATACATATTTAGCATTAAAATGTGTCCAGAGATTGTCAGCTTGTTTTGAAAATAAATAAAATAAATTTGCAATTAAGAGCATCTGTTAAGTCATAAACACACCCATGTTATAGCCCATGAACTGAGATTATTTGCTTTAAGTAACATATTCTCTACAGCACTGCTTAAAATCTGAATCCCTTTAGGAAACTAGCTTTTTAAAATACATATTGAAGTCTTGCATTACCTAGTGGTGAAGACCACAGGATGCATAATCAGGAAAATAAGCTTCAAATCTTGACTCAGTCACCTTGTATCCTGTAGACTTGGGTAAACTTCTTTCCTTCTCTAAGATTTGTTTTTTCTTCAAAGCAGTGGTGTTTCAACTATAAATCTCTAATGAGCTACCTCAAACTTAGAGGTAAAAATGGTAACCATTTTCAAAGGCTCACTGTTCTGTGGGAGAGAAATTTGAAACTGGCGTAAGGAGACGGTGATCTTCCATTTACAATATCTAGTGTTTACTTTCTAATTGGGTTCTGGTGATTTCTTCATATTTCACGTGCTCTGCCTTTGACTGAGTTCTTTTGGCTTCTTCACACCCACGTTGCCACCTTAATGCACACTGAGCTCTTTTTCGTTATGTAGCATCTCATCTTTCAGGATCCTTCTAAGTTGTTTGAGCTTTGCACAGTCTGGTGGTCTCAGAGATGATACAATTTCTTAAATGATGACTGATTTCCAAAAGACAAGAACTAGAATCTCCCAGCCACTTAAGGTCTACAACAAAATTTGGCACAGTGCTTTACCCATTATGTTTTTCATTAAAGTCATTCACGAACTGGCCAGAGTCAAGGGGTTGGATAATAGACAGGACAATTTGATAGGAATGGTACTGCCATACTGCAAAAAACATGTCTAACAGAAAATATGATTTTGACTATTTAAAAAAGAATACATTATATCACAAGGATATATTATGGGGGTTTTGTGAAATTTAAAAGAGGCATAAGGAACTGGCACACACTAAGCATTTATTAAATATTCGCAATGCTATTTGAACAGTTCAGTTTGGGATTAACAAAAATTCTCGAATAATAAAAACAAAATTAGAGCTGTTTGAAAAATAGTACAATTTGCCTGTAGTACTAAATCAAAATGAAGAGAAAATTAAAATGATAAGATTCTAGCATAAAAAACATAAACCTAAGATATAACTTTAAAACTATTCTTAAGAATATAATTGGAATTTTTGTGGTGAACTTAATGTAGTATACTGATGTTGATTTATAATGATGTATACCTTAAATCAATGCTATGGATGTAATTTTCCATATATATAATATTAAAACAAATTTTAATTTAAAAAGACTTCCTATAAATTCCACGTTAACACTGTCAACTATTTATTGTTGCTGTTCTGAACTTCCCAGGAAAGTAGGGAGTTTGGAGGTCCTGGGGTTAACTTAGGTGACTGTTTCGTGAAGGGTCAAGATACAGGGTATGCTGGTCAAAGCAGGATTTCTACTGGAGAAAACTCTAAATGGCAAAAATTAAAAAAAAAATCAGGAAATCCAATGTCCTTTGGGAGAAGTTAATTTTGGTTTCATTACAGAAAATTCCACGTGTGTGACAGATACTAAAAAGGCATATTGAAGTACAGGGTCATGAAGAGAGCTGTTTGGAGATGACTTGAATTCAGTTTAGACATAGATGGAGTGACAGTAATAGTGACAATGGTGGGACCACTTGTTACGAATTGCATTGGACTTAAACTTACTTTATTTGACTGAAGAATTCTTTCTCTCTCTCTCTCTCTCTCTCTCTCTCTCTCTCTCTCTCTCTCACACACACACACACACACACACACACACATACACACCAATAACCAACTTTCATGCAGAATTCAGAATCACAACTTAAGCTGAAATATTTGACAAAATATTTAACCTATCTTATTTATTATTTTATTTATTATTATCAGACCACTGTAGATTCTTCTGATTTAATTTTCTTTTTTATTGATGAATTGACCCAGGAAGATCAAGCACAACACATGAAAAATAATTGGAATAAGGTGAACTTTTGTAAGTCATCAAAGATTGAAATAGTTATAGTATGTTTCTCTTCTAACTTTTTCCAGTAAATCAAAGTAAAGCAAGACTATTTCAGGGGCCTGAGTCACACTTGTATTTATATCGACACCTATATTTTTACTTTCATCGGCTTGCCACAGACTTGGGGAAGTAAAGCATTATTTGTTTCCAGTTTGGTGCTAATGTACATGACTAATGTGCTAATAAATATTGCAAGCAAATCAATTGTACTTCCTAATAGTAAGGTGAACAGCCATAGCATTTTATGCATGATCATAGGAGACTGAGCACTAAACCTGAAAAGAGATGATTGTAACCCTGACATTTCATTATTTCTTGGGATTTGTGCATCTCCCTTAATGTACAGTTAATGTAATTTGAGGTTATGAATCTTTTTTATAGTATTTCTTTATATCCTTAAAGTAACAAATCTCAAGTTGTGACTATAGCAGAAAGCATTCACAGAATTCTGAATAGAAAACTAAACATTCAGAAATTTCATTCTTCGTAGGGTAAATGTATAATCCTATTATTTTTCATTGTAATGTATATACTTTGTGTGAATAATGTCTGACACATAGTTGTTGCTAATAAAATTCTCAGAATCTATCCCATTCAGTTCGTTGTTTCTGCCAAGGATGCATAGGTTTGAAATAACAAGAAAGAAAAGCAATGAAAATATTGGGTTTTGCAATAAATGCAATATGATTGATCACATCAGTACTCTCTTGAATTGCATTCGCAGCATCATTTAAAAATGGCTCAACACCTTACATGACCAATCTGAAAGCAGTCAAAAGGGAGCATACTGTCTTCAGAGATTTTGATACATATATAAAGGAGCATTTTTCCATTCATTTAAAACCTGAATGGTACTAACATGCTCATTCTCAGAAAAAAATCAGTTTGTTCTTCTAGATCAAATATGCAAATACTTTTCCTGTGGTATACAGATTTGCTGGTATTTACAATGACATATATGTGTGTATGTCTTTAACTATTAAATTAAAGAATTCCTTCTCATCCCATATCATTTTTATTGCAATCCATCAAGCAAAGGTTAAAGGGACACTCTTGAACCCAAATAATGTGTTTTTGTTAGCTGTCTGTTGAGCAGGAAGAGCACACACCCAGGAATTGGGGAGCATCTCTGCAGGAGAGAATTAAGAGAATGTCTTCTAGACATGGGGGGACTAATCAGCAATGTTAAGAAGAAATTAGACAACAAAGAGATGATTTTGAGATTGGATACTGTGAAAAACTGGAGGCATGTGTTGATTTCATGCTTTAATCATTTTCATCCAGAAGAGGTTTAAATCAGGTCTATGGGTGGCATAGGTTAATAAAAACAATCATTGCTAAGAAGGAGGGGATTAGTCATGTTTGCAACTATACTGTAGCATTGACTCCGTTTTATGAGAATATTATGTTCTAATGACATGACTCTTATCAGGGACATTTTTCACTTTCTCATTTGGGAAAAATATAAGAAAAAATTAACGCACACTTTTGTTTTACAAAGGCATGCATTTTTCATAATTTAAAAATTCTTGAGAATGTCAACACAGAATAACACTACACATAAATCGATATGTAAATACATATATACATGCATAGATTGATGTCAATTGCTGTGGATATGGATAAATGTATAATATATAATGAGATATGCCATATATAGATAGACCATAGCTATAACAGATATATTGCCTTTAATTTTATATAGAATCTGTTTATTTTATACTTGTAACATAAATTACACATAGCATAAATAATCCATATAAATTTGTGTCAAGCTATGAGCACACTATTTGCACTTACATGACATTTATCACTATGAAAGTTCAGAGATTCCCAGGACAAAATTTGCTGTACAATTCGCCCTCTATATTTAAGATATTTGTTTTAGAGTTTTTGACATTTATAAAACATGGTTAATCCTAAATCTAGAAATGAGTAAATTCAATGCTGAGTGTCAGGTACCACAAAGAACAGGACAATTTGAAACTTCCTGTAGAAAAGAAAAAAAAATAGTGCTCTAATTTAATCTGCTCTTATCAATCCTCAAGATGTCCTACAGACAACCTATTCGGTGAGCATATATCTTAAAGAGATTATGGCCTATTACTAAAATAATGACTTCCAATATTTAAAATGTGACTGCCTATCTAGGCATTAGTAAAATTACTGTGACTGTAACACATTCAATAAAATTCTTCCAGTCTTTATAACTGCAAGTGGTACAGAACAAAGTTTTAATGAATTTATTTACTTAGTTTTTTATTCTTGCTACTGGTATAGTCATTTTCCTACAAAGCAATTTCTTAGGTAACACTACTGTTAAAGAAAGAGAATGTCAGGTAAGTTTGCTTGAGGTGAGCTTGATTAACAAGGTATTTAACCAGGATTACAGTTTGCCAGTTTGAGGAAAGTGAACTTATGATTCTTCTCTTATTGTTAAAAATAACGAATGTAGTGTAAAATGCTGCCTTTCTCTAAATAATATTCATCTTTAAAGACCTTAAGAGACCTCACCTTTTGCATAAAGTCTTTGCCATCCGTTTTAAATTCTATTGATCTCTTTTATCTGCATAACACTTTAGTTTGTGAATTGCTGTTTTGTTATTTAATGATATGTGTCACCTAGAATTATTTCTTTTTACCTATCTTCAACAAAAATTGCCTTTACTCTCCTTCACTTTAATTACATCGATTAGGGCTAGCAACTGTTGAAAGAACATCTATCCCAACCTTATAACCTACTATGTGGAGTTCACCATTCTAAGCCATGATTTTCATCAATTAATAATAAACCCAATTGAGACTTACTATTACAAATGCAGTTCTATATATGGAATATTAAGTATAGAAAGAGACTTTATGAGTATTATTTATGTTTAATTTTAATATTTAATAGGTATAGCAACTTTGTAAGACTGGTTTGATCTTTCTTTGTAGATAAGAAGAATGAGTTGGTCAAGCAGGACAGGAGAAGTCATTTTCTCAGGTCAAGCTACTAGTAAGTGACAGTGTTATTATTTGTTCAAGCTGCCATTTGAAATCTCACTGTGTTAATGTTAATTGACTGCAGTTTCCATTTTGTAGGGTTTTTTAAACTCTATCGTGATTTACTTACTGCACATTGACTTGTAGGCCTAGTTGCTGCTTCCTGAAGAAATTGTTTTCTCCATTTTTTTGTAACTGCTATATTCTGATATAATTGATATGAAAGAAAATAGGACATTTCTAATGCCCATAATCTGATGAGTTCGGAGATATACTTACACTTGTGGAACTGCTATCATGAAGCAAAATATGTATCTAATACCTCCAAAAGCTTCCTTCTCCCTTTGTGTTTGCTTATATGTTTTTATGATATGAACACTTACCTTGAGACAAACATTCTTAATAAAATTTTAAGTGCGTGATTCTTGCCAGTAATAAACATTCTGTTGTACAGTAGATCTCTAAAACTTATTTATCTTGTATAACTAAAGTTTTACATCCATTTTACAATAATTGCCCATTTCTCCCTTCCCTCCATTTCCTAGTATCTACCATTCTACTGTCTGTTTCTAATACTTTGACTATTTTAGATTCCTCATTTAAGTTGCATTATGCAGTATTTGACTTGTGAGAGACATTTCACTTAGAGAGATATCCTCCAGGTTAATCTATGCTGTTACATAAGCTAGGGTTTCCTTCATTTTTAATGCCGAGTAATATTCGGTTGCGTGGAAAATCATCTAAATGTTCATCAATGAATGAATGGGTAAAGAAAATGTTCCATAACTTTGGGTGGACAACTTTCCTAACATCGATATGATTTTCATCCTGAGACAAGGTATTCAGATACAATAATTTCTTGATCACAGAGGATGTGTATTTAGAGACTTATTTCTCACTGCACCATGAAAGATAATTTAAAGACACCTATGAATGATAAAATCTTCTTTCTTCTCAAAAGTATACAAAACATTTTTATGCTAAATCAACCAAGAATGTTTTGAAACAATGTACAACTTCTTAGAAAGACCTGTAGAGAGATAAATTGAAAGTCATCAGTAGTAGAAATTTCAAATAAAAATATACAGTTATTTAATCCATTTTTTTCCAGTTGTGTTATGTATTATCTTCATCATAATGATCAAATATTACTGAACTCTCACCATGGACCGCATGGCCTAAAGATTGTTCCTGATTAGGTATTAGTCAGTATTCTAGGATTCTCCACAGAAAAAGAACAAACAGGATGTTTAAATTTTAGGTGGATAGATATATGGTAGAAATAATGACGTATAGTATATATTTAAATACACACATATATATGCATACATACTGAGAGAAGAAGACAAAGTGGAAGCTGACAAAGTCAAACCTATACAGATATTAAAAGAAATTGTGTTTTTTGCTTCTAAAGCTATCTTTCTCCCAGGTTATACTGTTTGGGTTTGTATTGGATGAGGCATATCCACATTATGGAGAATTCCTGCTTTATCCAAAGGGTACTGATTCAAACATAACCTTATCTAAAATAATACTTTCACAGCAACATTTAGACTGATATTTTCCCAAATAGTTGAGTGCTTTTCGTTTAGCCAGGTTGACAGGGAAAATTAACTATCACAGAAAAGATGGTTTCAGAGCCAGGACTTTCCAAAATATCTCAAATTCTTCCATTTTAATTTGCTGACAAGCACAATGCTGCACATATAGAGGAAGAGTTATGCCATTGATTGAATGAATAAAATAACACTTCATTTTTCTTCTCATTTTACATGGTATTACTTATTATTCTAAGCTAAATTAGAACCTCAATCTGATATAGTCATTTGGTCTGTCTTTTGATATTTAATGAGCATTATTTGCTACAAAGACTACCCAAGTCAAGTGATTATAATCAGTTCCAAGTTATATTTTGATTGCAATAAATAGATCAAATGTTCATTAATATTGAAGTCAGCATGTTAAATCTACTGTTCTTTTCTCATTTACTTGTATTAGCATTTTGAAAAACTAGACAAGTTCTAATTAACTTTAAGCACATTCAGAGAAGTTGGTTTTATTAGAAATAAAGACAAGAAATCATGAAATATACAGAGTAAGGAGAAAAAAATGTCTTAAGATAGGAATACAATGGCCAAGTAAAAAAATAATGTTCACACTGACTTTCCTATTTATTCACTCTTACACATTTTGACATATTGGATTCTACACTGGGGACACCTATTTCCCTAAACAACTCCTTAAATTCTGCTACCTCTGAACATTCATTTGTTTGATGTTAAAAAATTAACATAAAGCACATCTGTGAGAATATACTGAAAAATGTTTAAATGTCTAATAGTTAAATAGATCACATAAATTTTCCCTTTTAGATCTACTTTACAACAATTCAAGTAGAAAATGAAAACAACACAAATTATGACTAGAGTTGCATCAGAAAAGGAAAAGTAAACAAATGATCCATCATTTTTTGGATTGAGCTTTTAGTCATCAAATATTTTTTGCCAGGAATCTAGATGTATTTGAATTTATCACATGTGGTTGGTACTTTAAGGAAGGAACAAATGTAAGCCCCTTAATATTTATCTTTTGTATTCTTTGATTCATATTTAAAAAAATATATTTAACCATAGCTGAAACCACTTATATACAGAGTACAATGATAATGCATTCATATTTCTTTTAATTCTTATGTCCATATATACTTGAAAAACAATAATATATTATTTCCATTTAAATGTTCTGTTTCTAATTTAAATAATCTTTGAGTAAATAGAATACATTTCTTAAGCTAAGTACTTATCTTCAGATTTAGATCCAATATATACTTTATTTATGAAAACAAAATTATCTTAGATATAAGTCCATGCACTTTAAAAATAATTTTTTGTTGAAGTAGCTTTGATTTTACACATTAAAATAAACTCCTGTGTGTAGATTTCCCAAGTGTGGTTTCCCCATTCCTAAGACATAGGCCAACACACTGCCCTCCACCAAACACCAAGTGTTCAACATGTTCAACATGTTCCAGTGGCTGCACCACCACCACTTTCCACACCCCTGTCCCAGCCCCTGTTGGTAACCTCACTTCTATTGCTAGTGTCAAGGACTGGTTTTGTTTCATCTGTTCCTTTGGTTTCTTTTGTTTTTGTTTTTGCTTTTAATTCACATTCTACCTATGAATGAGATTGTCAAGTATCTATCTTTCTTCTTATGGTTTATTTCATTTGGCATATAATCCCTTCTAGTTCCATCCAAGTTGATTCAAATGACAGGATTTCATCTCTTCTTAGGAATGTATACTATTTCATTGTGTATGTGCACCACTTCTTCTTTATCCATTCACCTGATGTTGGGCACTTAAGCAGTTTCCAGTTCTTAGCTATTGTGAAGGGCTGCAATAAACATGGGAGTGCAAGGTCTCTGTGCATTAGTGTTTTTGTATTTTTTTGGGTAAACACCCAGAAGTGGGATCATATTAAATTTCCATTTTCAGCTTTTTGAGGACTCTCCATAGTGTTTTCCAAAGCAGTTTCACCAATTTGCACTCCCACCAGTAGTATAAAAGTGTCCCCTTTTCTCCACATCTTCACCAATATTTGTTGTTTCCAGACTGTTAGATAATAGTCTTTCATGTGTAAGGTTATATCTCATTGTTTTGATTTGCATTTCCCTGATAGAGAGTACGAACATCATTTCATGTGCCTGTTGACCCTTTGTATATCTGCTTTGGAAAAATGTCTCTCTAAATCCTCTTCCCATTTTTTGATTTGATGTCTGTCTTACTGTTATTGTGTTTCATGAATTTCTTGTATCATTTGGGTTATTAAGCCTTTGTCAGAAATATGGAACACAAATATTATCTTCCAGTTAAAAAATTGTCTTTTCTTTCTGTTGATATTTTCTTTCACTGTGAAGAAGGTTTTTAGTTTGATGTAGTACTGCTACTTATTTTTCTTTTTATTTCCCTCGATGCTGGTGTTGGGTCCCCAAAGTCCTCTCTAAGACTAATGTCATGCAAAAGTTTTCCAATATTGTCATCAAAGAGGTTTATGGTTTTCAGTCTTATGTTCAAGTCTCTGTTCATTTTGAATTAATTTTTGGAAAAGGTAATCGACAGTGATGTAGCTTCTGTCTTGCATGTGTCTGTCCTGTTTTCCCTGCATCCGCTGTTGAAGATACTCTCCTTTCTCCATCACGTGATTTTTTTTGCTCCTTTGTCATAATTGACTGTCTATATGTGAGTAGATCACTTTCTAATGATTCAGATCTGCACCTCTCTAATTGTTCCAGTCCCATACGGTTTGATCATTATTACTTCGCAGGACAGCTCAATGACTTGGAGTGTAATCCCTCTAGAATTATTTTTTTTCCTAATAAGTGTTTAGTTATTCAAGGTCATACACTTTTCTAAATGTATAAAAATATAAAAAAATCCCACTACATGTTATATTGGTTTAGGTTGATTTTAGAATTGGTTGGTTATAAAATGTACAGCAAATCTTCATTTATTTAAAAAAATGTATGCAAAACGGATGTAGAATAGTAATTAGAAAGTGATAAATTCATTATTATTTAACTTTTACCCAAAATACTGCAAAGAACACTGCTGTGTGTCTTATCCTCAAGATCATTCTCCACATTGACATAAGAAGGATCTTTCTTAATTTTTTAAATAAGATTTTTAAGAAAAATGTGAAAACAGGAATGAACGTGAGTATCCAGCCAAGCAGGAAGAAACATTTTTACTTTTATTTCTATTTAGTTATTCACACGGTTACACACCCCCACCCCTGCCCACCTGCCCTGAATCTTGGCCTTGAATCCAGTTCTCAACCCCAAGCATATGTAGCCCATGTCCTTTGGAGGTGATTAACCTAACCACTATACCAGGGTGTACCAGAATTTTCTTTATGAAGTGGAAATTTGATCACTTTTGTCCTCCTCCTAATCACAAAAATGACAACGAACTATTCTGATAATGAGCAACAAAAACCTTACCAGTCTGAATGCTAGTGATATTCAACTCTACATAACTTTCAGGCTGTTAACATCCTTTTCTTCTATTAGGGTAAAGCATCACTAAGCTTCCCCTAATTCTTAATTCTACCACCCTTGTGTCATGCATACTCCGTAGTGAGGCCTCTACCAGGAACAAGCTTATTTTACCACCCACCTCTCTCGCATAGATAAACCTGACTTTCTCCAACTGATCTTTTTATCATTGGTCTTCAGAGAATAAACCCTGAAACTCTTTGGACAAAACCTTTCTACTATGGATCCCATAGTTCTATTTCACTTCCTCATAACTTACAATAATGAAAAGTTTTCATTTATTCTAATATTTTGAATGTCTATTTTCTCCATTCATCTAAATGACTCCAAGAACAGAGACCATGGTATTTTGAACATCAGTCTGTATTTGGAGTCTGCCATGCACCTAAATGTATAGTAAGTAATCATTAAATGTTTGTTGACTAAAAATTTGTAAATGAATGCAACTATAAACAGTATTTTATATACAGCTTATTTCTCCTTTATATATAGTTTATATCTCCATACATCAAAAACAGGTGTTGTGGTGTATGGAGGAATAAACAGAGATGGATACATTTTTCCAAGAAATACTTTATAGAGAAGTTGAGAAATTTAGGTTCATGAAAAATAAGAATTTTTCAGTGAAAACCATGCTATCTATATGAATTTCAAGCTTGTGTTTGCCATCATTGAAGAATGGTGATATGCTGGATCATAATTATGAAACACAAAAAAAGATGATGGTCATGGTTATTAAAACATTCTTTGTATCGGAGACCCAGCTTTATTAATGTTTATTCACTACTTCTCCTTTTAGTGACTTGAGCAAATACCTTCCTACCAAGACATTACGCTCATGACTGTGCTGGTAAAGCAACATTTCTGAACCTTCCCTGCAGATTCTTTTGACTGTCTAATTAATTTTTACATCAAAATATGATCAGAAGTATGATGTATTATTACTGAGTCTTTGCTGTAAAATGTTAGGGTCTTAATATCCCCCTCCTCTTCCCCTCTTAATGTTTTGAGATGGTCAGCAAATCTTGTTCTGTTTCTATAGATAAGAATAAGGAGAATTATGGAGCATCAAGTTAGAAGGAAACTGTCTATGGAAAATTCAGACAACAGAGGTCTTAGCCTTGATACTTCATTCTGAATTTTGATATAAATGGAATATCAACAAACAACAAACAAAAACATTCCTGTCTATATTTTATTATCTCTTTATCAAAACACCTAATTTATTTTCTAAGACTTAAAATAAAAATCAAGGTCTTAGCCTTGATACTTCATTCTGAATTTTGATATAAATGGAATATCAACAAACAACACACAAAAACATTCCTGTCTATATTTTATTATCTCTTTATCAAAACCCCTAATTTATTTTCTAAGACTTAAAATAAAAATCAAATTCTATACATGTGAATTCATATGATTTTTAAGCTATGAACAAATCAAACATGATTTATAAATTGATATTAATCATTGTGTAGGAATTATTCCTATGAATTTGAGAAATATTCTGGCAATTTCTTCTCTGGATTTATGCTATGTCTTAAAACTTTATATGGTGTAATGTTGGTTTATAATGCTGTATAAGTTTCAGGTGAAGAGCACTGCAATTCTGCATATAAGTACTAGAAAGGCAGACACCACACTTATTTTGATAACCACTGAATATGTAGAATCTGATCTAGTCTCTCACCAATTTTAGTTACCCAATAAATCTTTAAAAAGCTACAAAGTGACACAAAACCAAAAAACCCAAAAAACAAACAATTAGAAACAGAAACACTCAAATGAAGCAAAAGTATAGTTAAAATTTGGTAAATAATTTAAATTAATTAATTGAGGAAAGGAATGCACTTAAAATCCTTGAGGTGAAAGATATTTGGGGGATATAGAAAATGCTCTATACTGTGCAGTGCTAATGATAATACTGTTGAATACATGCTCAAGATTATAGGAACAAATTGAAATAAACCTTATTAATATTGATTGATAACAATAAGAAACAAGGACATTTAGGAGTCAACAGGATAGAAGTCAGAAATTGAGAAGATATGTTAGAGATAATATAAGAATTTAAGTAAAGGCATATATATATATTACATATATATAAAGAAGAAACAAGGAGAAGGACAGAGAGAGAACAAGAGGGAGAGTGAGAAATAAATAGGAAAACAGGAAAGATTTTTTTCACATCCTTCCTACTACTTACACCATGTATTTCATGGGAAATTAATTTTTCATCATCCAATAAGGGAGTTTAGATTTGACTTTAAGCTTTATACCTACAGATTCTAACTTTCAACCATACTCTACCATTGTGTTATTTGTTTGATGATAATACTTGAGTTCCATCCAACAATTAGATATAACCTTGAGTGAAGGAAATTATTTCACTTTTTGGTAAAATTGAAGCTTTTAGCATAGATCAATGACATACATCTGCGAAGAACCAGTTCACCAACTAAATATATGATTTAAAACTGTAAAGTTTATGATTTTTCTTGTATAGCTTATCAAACCTTCCTCACATTTTATCCAAAATTATAGGAATAACTGCTATAACCTAACTTCCACATTTTAGTCCCACTTAATAACTGATAAATGGCATGGGTTATAGTAATCTCCAAGACACTATTAACATAGTATATGGATCTAGAAGAAATCTAAATGACTGTGTCTTCTATTTCTCTCTCTTTAAAACAAAAACAAAAACAAAAAAAAAGGTGGTAGAAAAAACAACCAAGCATAAATACATTTCATGAAACTATGTTTCTACTTCTTATTTTGCTGTATATATTTGCTTCTTTGGAATATCAATGTTCAAACCTTAAAACTACTCCTATTTCTGATTTTTCTAAAACTATTTGAACAGGCCTGTCTAGTGATAGTGTTTGATTTAGCAATAGAAAACAAGTGAATGTTATTTCTCTTAGAAAACAAATGTAACATTATTTATGGAGACATGGATATATTTTTAAAATTTACTCTGATTATTATGCATAAAATATAAAATCATTCAATATTATGAAATAATATTTGGGGAAGCCCTCTGTGTTCTGTAATTGTCTTTTCTCATCTTTTTGTAATTGTGGAGACATTTGCATGAAAATAGTTTCACTATTGCTAAGAGTTCATCTGTTCCTGCTGCTTATTTCTCACCTGAAGTCACAATTCTCTGATTGTACATCATAATCATCTCTACATAAGCCAATTTCAGTGTCAGAAACAAAGGATAATGCTTTCAACTGCGAAATAAACAGCAGGAGCAAATGAAATCTAAAAACCAAATGTCCCATTTTATGCTGATGCACCAATTAATAAAAATTCTATTGAAGAAAAATATTTTAAGTTATATATCAACAGTGTTATCTCTTGATAGAAGCTTTTCTGTTTTTCGTGGTGTTTCAATGTACTTTACACTCAGGCTAGTTAAACCTGGTTTATTCACTGTTAATTATGCCAGATGTATTTTTATCCTTCTGTTTACATTTAGTAGTCTGTCCCAATTCTATCATTTTTAATTATCCAAAGCCTTTGTGCTAAGATTCATATAGAAGTGGTAACACTTTATTGGCATCCATTGATAGCAACTGAATAAAGTAAGAAGATAACAGATGGACAAGATCTGCACTGTGGACTCACATGGAGATTGAATGAAACTTAAATATCTGTCTATTAAAAATTGTGTTCCATATTTAATTGTATTCCCATTTACCATTTTAGCTGTTCTGTCATGATGCCATAAAATTTACAACACTTTAGAAATTATCTCATAACCTTGATTATATTTCAGTTTAATTTATTTTGGGATGGTTGGTGTACTGAAGATAAATTTAAAAAACTAAGATGATTTATTGGCCAATATGTCATTACTTCAAGGAGGTCGATATTTAGGAAAATTTGCTAGTTTCTGAAATGACTTTTTTTTCTATTAGCTAGGTCAAGTAAAATTCACTTACCACCTAAAATCTGTTTGACACTGTAGCAAATAATAGAGACAATATAAAGACAAAGACAATCTATTTTTTAGACAGGTAGATGAGCAATTGACAGTAAAGTTAAATCATTTTATGAGAATTATATGATTTGGAGAAAAGGCATGAAAAGAAATAAATGGCAAAATCTACCTAGGAAGTATCAGAAAATATTCCTTTGGAAATATATGAGGATCCACATCTTGATGGATGATAGGGCTTTAACCAAGAGGAATTTTGGGGGAATAAGTAGAAGAGAAACTTATAGACAGAAAGAGAAAATGTAAATTTAGGAATTTACCCAAGTGAACCAGCATGATACAGTAAGTTAAAATAATTATAAATATGTACAGTAATTCTCAAACAACAGTTTGAGAACAACAGCAACCTGAAGAGTTTGTTGAAACTTAAGTGCCAAGGCCTGAAAACCCCTCATTTTTGCTCAAAAGAGCTGGAGCATTATTAACTAAAAAATTGCAGTTTTGTCAAGTTCCTAGGTAATTCTGCTGATTCTAGTCCATGAACCACCCTTTGAGATGCATTATTATAGCTTAGTATGTTAAATGAGACATGGTTAAAACCATAAGATGCTTTATGCAAGACTAGAACTAAACACAAATACAAACATATAACAGATACACATAAGCTATTGAGAAAAAGAACTAAATAAATCATTGCCTCAAATCATCAAATTTAGTAAGAGAAGAAAAGAGGGCCATACAACTGCAAATTGATGGAGAACAGTTAACAAGTTAGCAATAATAGTGCTCACCTATAGGTAACTATAGGTAATTACTTTAAATCTAAGCAGATTAATCTCTCTAAACAAAAGGCTTGGAGTGATAAAATAAACTAAACCAAAGAAATGAAAAATCCTGATCCATTGACTTGCTGACTACAAAAGAGTCTATTTACATTTAAATGCATGCATAGATTGAAAGCTAAAGAGTGGAGAAAGATATTCCATGTAAGTGGCACCTGAAAGAAAACAAAGATGGCAATACTTAAAAAAAATCATAGAAAATATACTTTACATCAAAAACTATCACAGATAATAAAGCAGATCATAATACAGCAATAAAAGAACCAATTAAAATGAAATACATAACATTTAGAAATATATACACATAAAACATTAGACTATGTATATTGACAGAAATGATGGATAAAATTAACAGGAATAGAATAGTAGTAGAGAAGTTCAATACATCACTGAGAATAATGGACAGAACATCCAAATAGAAACGCAATAATTAAACAGCTGATTTGAATAATACAGACCAAAAGAACACAACAGATAAATACTATTTATAGTCAAAAGCTGAAGACTATAGATTCTTCCATAGCATACATGGAACACTTCTTAGGAAAACTCACAAATTACATAACAGAATCAAATGGAAAAAAATCTGTACAATTAAGGAAATTCACAGGGTTAAAATGGAAGAAAATATTTGCAAACCATATATCTGAATAGTGATTCATATCCAAAAACATAGAGAACTCACACAACTCAAAAGTAAAACAAGTCTAATTTTTAAAAAATGGTCAAAAGACCTGAATAAACAATTTCATAACAGTGATGTACAAATGACAAATAGGTACATGAAAAAGTGTTCAACATCACATATCATCAGGAAAATATAAATCGAAAGCAAAATTAGAAAAGTCTTTATATCTGTCACAATGTCTGTTATCAAAAAGACGATTACATGTGTTATCACCAGATGAATAAAAAATGGGATATCTATCACCATCATCTATCTAGATATATATACATGGTAAAATTCAACCTTGTAAAAGAAAAAAATCATATCATTTGTGTCTATGTGGAAGACAATGTGCTAAGGGAAATAAGTCACACTTAGAAATTTATTGGTCATCTGGGGCTGAGGAAAGAGGGAAATGGAAATATTTTGATTAAGGGAAACAAAGTTTTAGGTAAACAAAGTGAACAATTCATAAGATCGAATGTAAAGCAATATGACTACAGTTAGGTATACATAATATATCTATTATATACTTGAAGTTTACAAATAAATTGTTCTCACCACAAAAACCCAAATGAAAGAAGGGGTGGGGATGGGGGGAGAGAGAGAGAGAGAGAAAGAATGTGATTGATAACTACGGAAGGTGTGAATATGATACTTGAATGTGGCAATTATATGATAATGTGTATCAAAATATTAAGTTTCTCAACATTAAGTACATACACAAACATACAGGCACACATATATAAATATATATGTATAGTCAAGTACATATAAATGAAGATAGGAAAAATAAAGCTCCATTCCGGATAGTTACAAAGTAATGAGAAGATAATTAGTCCATATCAACCTTGACAGTTTAAATTCTGAAAATGCTCATGGTAAGAAAAGTGGAAGAATTTATAAATATTGAAGAAAAGTGGAAAAATTTATAAAAAGACAACTTGAAAGGATTAAAGTAATAAGTGACTTACTCAAGCATTTATAATTATTGTATGCATAAATATGCAAATAAATTAAAACAACAACGAAAGGAAAAATACTTGCAATAACAAAAGAAAACTTCTAATAAAATTATAGATATAAAATAATGACATCAACTTTACAGTAAATACACAGGATCCATATCAAGCAGAAAAATAGCATCAAAGTAACAAAAACCTGAATAAATGCAGGCATACAATGAGCCAATATAAAAAGACTCACATATACATATACATGTCTATGTGTATATATATATATACGCACACATACATATATACACACGAATGTATATAAATTTGTTTTATATATAATATATAATATGCTATATATCTCTTCAAATACTTATTTACACATTTATAACAATTTTATTAAAATTTGAAGTGTTTTTTCCAAGGTTTCCATGGAATATTAAACATCAAATGAATCATGTATAAAAATTCTGTGATAGTTATAGTAGTGTGGTATCAGCATCTAAGTGTAGCATTCAGCTTATTGAATGGACTTACATGCAGAAACTGATACTTAGCAATACATATATTGACTCAATACACATCGTATAAAATAAGAGTTTGTGGCTCTGTAGCTCATCTGTGATTTTAAGTCCTCCCAAACCAACAAAAATGATATAATTTCTTGTTCACTGAAAGGAAAAAATATTGCTAGAACCTAACTCTTATAAATGTGGGGATACATTAGAAAAATACAGTGAAAGAATGGAATATAGAAAACATTTGTGCATCTTTCTTTACTAATATAGACTGGAGATGTATCATATCAATGTATAAACTATTCTATTTTGGATGTTGATTTTGTGTTTCCCTGTACTATTGATTAATGCTTAATATATTTCCAAAATTAGGCAGTATAAACAATGTTACAATGAGAATTTTTCACAAGTTTCCCTGTGCACATATTATGCGATTCTTCAAGGCAAGTGATAAAGATTAGTTCACAACTTTAAATAATTGTACATAATTGTCAAAAGCCTATACAAAAATTATACTACTATGAAAAGTATGAAAGTATATTAAATTTACCCACATATGAATACTCTAAAAACCATATGCCCATGTAACCTAAGAAAAAATAAAGTAATTTATAAAAAATTAAATAACTGAACTGAAATGACAAGTAATTATGTAATTCTTTTATTAAAGAAAATTAATAAAACACATTACAAAAGGAAAATCAATTTTTTAACTAAAATTGTTAAATCTTACTGACTATTGCTTCATGGGAGAGAAGGAATACATAGTTATTTAGAGCTTATTATATTCCCATAATTGTATGTTATCACATTACTTCTCATCATTAGATTAACTGATGGCCCCAAGTCATACCTTTTCTTCACTTAATATTTACTGAACACCATTGAAAACCATTGCTTCCAGAACTAAAATACACAGCAAACCTAAAACTAAATTTAATATCTCAACTTCATAAAAAGGCTAAGATAATAAGAAAAAAGATTATAAATAATGAATTATATAGTTGACTAGAAAATCTCCAATACAAGGAAAAGTACTGTATCTGCTATGTATACCAAAATTTATACCTAGGTTATCTTTCACTCTAATGATTAAAACTTTCTATACTCCACCATATGATTGAAATGTTAAAATTGGATTTCTGCATACAAAAGAAGTTCTTAACGAAGGAAGCTCTGGCTTAAGTTTCCTATTAGAGTACTCATGAATGATAGAACATTAAAAGTAATTCTCTTAAGCAGGGAACCAGAGACCTTTGGGGTTGGTTCATGATATGGGGAAGGGAGAAGAGAAATTCAAGATGATCTTTAAATAGTGTAATTATTAAATTAACCATCTGGTACAGTATGTGAGAAGGAAAAGGACATTATTAATAATTGTACCTAGACAACAGGGTAAAACTCCCTGGCTAATCCAGACAAATAACTAATAGAATCTACTGATAATTGAGGATAAGATTTTGCTGACCTCTAATCAAAATTAGCCTATAAAACAGATAGCAAACTGTTTTCAATAATGCAGCTTTAAAAGAATCCATATATTTTGCTCTATTTTGTCATCCATTTGAAAGCCTCAGCTTCTTAGGGGAATTATACCAGGGAAGGCTTCTTGGAAAGTGTCAGCAGGATTCACTGTCTTAACCTGCCTTGTAGGAAAATAAACAACTAAAGAATCTTAGAAGCTTATACGCGACTTTACAACAGATACATCTGATGGAGGTCACAGTGGCACCAGGTGGACTACAGTTCACGATGCTGTAAATTTCATCCTAAAATATGTAATATTAATAACACTGGGATGGTGTCATTACATGGATGACTTCTTTTAAATTTCATGGAACTTTGACTACCATAAGGTCTCAGTGTATCAAGAGTGACATGTAATCTTGAAATCTTGATTTGTGGAAGATGGCACGAGACATACACAGTGAGCATAACACCCTAACCCACTTCATTCCTTACCATTTCCTATCTAGTATTATTCCAGGTCTGCCAATGCACATAGACACAGGAGTTACTGAAACCTGAGAAAACGAATTGTTTTTAGATAAAATAATTTAGAAATTAGTAATGCAATTCATAAATATAAAACATTACCATATATAAATTCAAGTATAGGACACCATTTTAGTTATATGATACTTTAAGTGGTGTCATGTATTACATGGAGTCCCTGAATTGAAATGAAAAGTCAGAAATATAGTATATGATAATCTTTATTTCTTGGTGGAAATTTTGTGAATTAATGGCGATTCTTTCACTTACACAATGTGCTTATTTTTCACACATATTATTTGGATGTTTTATTTAATTCTTATATGCAAGAGACTAAATCAACATAAATTACTCTTGCTTTTGAGCTGAAAAAAATACCCATATTATATGGATCACTTTTAATGCAGCCATGTCTGTTTTTTTTATTTGTACTACAGATATTTTATAATATCTCTGTTCTTTGATAATATAAAATAATTATGCTTCGTGAAATAATTCATAGAAAGAGAAGTATTAAATAATCTCACATGTGGAATTTATGAAAAAACAAATCATAGAAGCAGAGTAGAACAGTGGGTAATAGGTGTTGGGGGTAAGGGAAATAAGATATTGGTGAAAGGGCATACATTTCTAATTACATGCTGAATAAGTTTGGGGACTATTACTCAGCCTGGCGACTATAGTGAACAATACTGTATAATATAAATGAAAGTTGCTTAGTGTGGATGTTAAATATTTTCACTACCCCCAAATTCATAATTATGTAAGATGACAGATGTGTTATTTAACATTACTGTAGTAATCATTTAGCAATACATGTGTCAAAATATGTTATACCCCTTAATGTTATCTAATATTATGTCTGTTATATTCCAATATATTTATATTTCAGAAGAGCTGGAAATTACGATACATTAAAAACAGTTAAACATTAAAATTCATCTTAAGAAGCAAATATTAAATGACTTTATATGTTTGCTAATATGTAAGTATGCAAAATTTCTTTGGGGTACATTCATTACTAATTGAGCTTAGCTTATTCAAAATAATCCAGGTTAGGCAATTGAAAATGTAAAATATAAATGAAATCAGGGATTCTGTTTGGGTGAGTATTAAAACTAAGCACTACATAGATTTAGGATCAAACATCATTTGAAATACTATTCAGTATATAACAAAACAAAATAAACTAAGCCCAAATAAATATCACTTCCATTATTATCCAAGCATACATTTGCATAGGAAGGATAAAGACAATCGTGAATAACATAACACAAAAAGTTGTCAAAATAACTGACAAAATAGGATTTGTGATTTGCTATATGAATATTATCTGTAAAACATTTTAGCTCAATATTGAATGATAGGTAAAAATACACGATAATATGAAACTAAGCAAAAATATTTGATTGAAATATTTTTGATGGAAATCCTGATAGACTAATAACTTTGTGACTTGCTAATTCAAGGCAAAATTTTGCTTTTTTAATTTTAATGGAGTATTTATTGAGGTAACTTCGATTTACAAAATAACATAAACCCATAGGTTCAGGTGCACCCTTCGTCAAATATATGACATCAAACCCTGCACACCACCGATTTACTTAAAGTCTTTCACTATTGGCCACTGAGTCAATCACCCTTACCCCATCCAGCCTTATTCTGGTGAACTCAGTTCTATTGTTAATGTCTGAGGGCTGGTTTTGGTTTAGTCTGTTTCTTTGTTTTGCTTTATTCCATATGAGTGGAATATTAAAAAAACACATTTTTCCAGAAAATATGCATTATTCTCTAATTCATGGCAAGCCCATGAAAAGTATAATAGAAGGGCATATATAATTTGCAAAATTATGGTAGAATAATGGTCATTAAGGGTACAAATGCCTCCTGACTTATGGTATATTATCTTGGAAGCATTTAAAATGGTACATTATCTGGATAATGTTTTAATGAAAGAGTGAAAATATTTTGTTAGGATACTGTCATTGAGGATGCTTTATGTTTTGGTTTTTTTTATTTTCATTATTGGTAGTATCTTTAAGGTTTAGGAGAGCAAAAAGGCATTCTGCATTTTTTATACTGAGGGCGCATGCCACCAAACTATTAAAACTATGACTAAAACTTTTACTTCAGCTCTAACATGTGACTCCTAGATATGGCTAATGGACATATTGGTTGTGCAACCTTCACCCATCAGGTTTAGGTTTTAGGTAATGACAAATTGTGAAAAACAGGAATGTTTCTCATAGTAACTGTGTTTTGGGCAATATCATATTGCCCAAATAGCTTTAGTTATATGACTAAAGTAATAGCTTTGGTTATGTGACTTCTATATTTTAGTATACTGCATAGCTCATTTTCCCCTGAATCATTTAAAATATATAAAATCAAGCTTTACAGTATATAAAATCTTTTTTCTTTCAATTCTGCTTCCAGAACAAAATTAATACTGTAATTTATTCTTATGGTATATTTTTAAAATAAAATGTTATAAATGATAAATAGGTATCTGTTTCAGTAAAATCCTCTGATATCAATTTGTTTGGGATAGGAAGACTAGACTTAAATTTAGGGAGAAAGCCATGGAAGCAATGATTGCATTTAAATGCTCCTTCTTATACAACACACATTTTTAAAATTCAATGAGATATTTTACTGTTGAAGATATGCATAAGGGTCTCTCTAAATCTCAGTAAAATGTGAATAATGCTGAGTGCATTCCATGATTGACAGATCGGTTTAGACTGATAAGTCATTGAATTAACACTGGGATAAAAGAGAAAGAATCTAAATTAGACAGTGAAGAAAGAAACCAACTCCAAAGTTAGAATATAAATAAATAGAATTGAAGCTTTGTAGAAACAAAATTATATTGGGCATAAGAAAAAATGGAATCTGATATTATGACTTTCTGTGCCCTAGAAGTCTGGGGCTAGAGATAGCAAATGATACATACAAATTCTGAGTTAAAAAAAGAAGTGTTTAAACTTGGAATTGCTGGGAAGCAAATAATTTGAGACAAAAATAATTAACATGTCTGCGTGTTATGATTTGTCATTGTCTCAAAATGTGTTCTTGAAAGCTGAGAGGAAAAGTAACTGGGATAAACGTCAAATATCACTTAAAGTTGCAGTTTTAACTTTATGACAAATACTCTAGCTATGTAAATTTATGGACGTCACTGAGCTTCTCTAATACTAAGAATTCTTTGCATAAAATAATGATCATGGGCAAATAGTGATCTGTTTTCATTTCTCATTTTTTAAAAAATTATTTTAGGAATTCAGGAATAGACTCTGATTCATGCTCCAGCATTTATTAAGAAGACCTTAAAATTTTTCTGTCTCAAAGTCCTGATTCGTCAATTGTAGTTAAAAAACAAAAAACTATCCACCTCACATGATCATTGTAAGAAAAAATGAAATAATGCATGAAAAGCATTTTCTATAGAGTCCAGAGGGGGAAAAATTAATATATGTCATCAAAGGTTGATTGACCAAGAAACTAATGTAATTTTATTTGCTGGGATTCCTTCCAATGGTCTATACTTGATTTGAATGAAAATGTTATATTATTTCTAAAGACCACCCTAAACACTGAATATGTTTAAAAACCTCACAAAATAGAAAACAGCAATTATTACTTTATATTATATATTTTAAAATTAATATCTTGAACAAGTAGCTGATTCACTTACAAAATACCTAGTGAACTTAAGAAGCTAACAAGTAATCAAATTTATTATGTAGAATAGAATTAGGTTAAAAAGATCATATGGTTTATGAAATTATTTATTTGCTATAAAATCAATAGTGACTTCAAGGATCTCCCTGTCTATTTTAAAGTAAATTGATAAGTTGGCTAGACAGCTGGTCAACAGGATTACTTAATATTTTCCCTTTTCAGACACTAGATTGTGGTAACCTTTGGGAAAATACAAAACTCAGAATTGCACCTGTAGTGAATAGTGAAGAAGTGAGTTTGTTCTATTGATCTACATTTCTGAGGACAAAGGAAACATTGTATTCATTCTTCAGTATAAGGCTAACAATTTTGTTCATCTCTTACTTCAGAATTAAACAGAATTTGTATTGAGAGATAAAAATAATTTTCTTATGCTCTTAAATTCCTAGTCTTTTCCCACTTGATACCATCTTAAAACAGAATTCAAGAACCTTAATAATCTGGAAATATTAAGTGTGCTCTTTGCTCACATATAGAAACCTCAATGGAGCATACAAAGCAAAGGGCAAATCCAGAAAATTCCTAGGTTAAAGCCGAACTGCTAGAATTCAGACATTGATGAGATTTCTGATTTCATCCTCCTTATTTGCTAAAGACAGGACCGTAAAGAGAATTTAACCACTCTGAGTCTCAGAGATTTTGTGTTTTGTTTCTGTTGTAGTTCTTAATCTGTTAAAAAAAATTTCCTACTCACCTATCTTAGACAATTTGCTTTCAGTATCATATAGGATAGTGTGAGAGACACCATTTTATTATAAAAATCTCTACACCAAAAGTTTCAATAATTATTACAGAACAATTCAAAATATAACCCTCAATGGATCCTGACAGAAATTTTCTTAAAATATAAGAATGTCCCCTTTCAAATTATCACTATAAAATAGTAATATTAAATAGCTTGAATATCATGGATAACTTTATAAAATTGCATCATTGTAGCTGATTGCTTAAGTTTTTTTCATTGGTAGTGGCTCTGCCATTGTATTGGTAGGAACTTTCTTGAAATGCCTGCCCTTTCTTCCTCTAAAATTGGATTAAAATAAGATTTCTAAGTATTAGAAATTGACTGTTAAATGGCACTTTCTAATAAAACATAGAATTGTATGCTATTACTATACTATACTATGTTTGGATATATTTAATGCACAGAAAAAAAAAACTACCAATAATGAAAATTTAAAAAAAGCATAAGCATCCTCAATGATAGTATCCTAACAAAATATTCTCACTCTTTCATTTTTCTTCTAGTTCTTCTTTATATTCTTGATATTTTATGCTATTGCACTCTAAATTTTATAGTTATTTTATAATTTAACATTACATTACAAACATTTTCTGTATCTCCTCTTAGTATGTATATCTATGTTTAATACTTATAACATTTTATCAAGTGTATGACAAATTAATCATTGAATCACTGTCTGAGATTCAGATACATATATGACTAATTGTTCATATTTTAGATATGTATCTAATGAGATTACCATAATATGGTAGACAAAAAATGAATATCAACAGTTAGTCTTTGTCTTGTTCCATTTTTATTATTATTGAGCACTGGGCTTATTAAAATACTTATGCACTTTATTTTTTCACTCTTTCTATGATTGTCTACATAAAATGTATAAGACCATGAGCATTACATCAAATAACAACATTTCTAAATCTCTTAAATACATTTCAATATTGCTATTTAGAACAGTTTTATCAATTAAAATGTCAATAGACATATATGTGCATATATTTTGTATTACTCCAAAAATTGGATTGCCATTGCTTTATCAATGATTTTAATTTTGCTGATTTAAAAACTAAACAATAAAATATTGTTATTTTATTGTATATATATCCTCATATATTGCTAAACTTGATATTTAGAAAACACAGATTTTATTTCTTTGATTTTAGATTTACATAAAAATGGAAAAGAAAATACAAAAAGTTTCAGTATACTCTTTACTTTCTCATTGTCTCCAATTTTTAGCATATTGTGTTAGTGTGGAACATTTTTTTTAAAACGGATGAACCAAATTGATATTTTTTAATTAAGTCTATAGTAAACATTAATATTCATATTAATTCTTTGTATTATACAGTTCTGTGGGTTTTGCCAAATGCATAATGTTATGTATCCATCATTATCATGCCTTACAGAATAGTTTCACTGCCTTAAAATTTTCCTTTTCTACTCCACCTCTGTAACCAACTATTGATCTTTCAAGTGTTTATAATTTGTCTTTTGCAGAATGCTGTATAGGTGGAATCAAACAGTACTAAGTCTTCATTGTCATTTTTCACTTATTTTCCTTTTTTTAATTTTGAAAAATCCTAAAGTTGTTCTGTATCATTGTATATTCCTTATCAATCGAATTTCTTATTATTTTCTTTATATTATGATATCTTGGTTTATTATTATTATTTTGTTTACTTGGAATTTCAAAGTAATTTTTTTGTTCACTAAATCACTGCATTTTATTATAGCATAAATTTATAATAGCACAAAGCTTTTGAGAGCATAATACTCTCTTCAATCTGATAATTATTTATGTATACTTAGATATGAAAAAAGTCACTTGCAACTAAAATTTATTTTAACGATTTTACTTTAGAATGTAAGTTTAGCATAAAATGTTCAAAAAAATTCAAACTACTTATTTCAACATCCTGATGGTTCCATTCTGAATCTTTTTTAGATACATTCTATCTTAATATTAAGTGTTTTTATATATACTCTAATGCTGAATACTTATATAAATTATTCAAACTTAATTATATAAAATATCCACATGATTTATGAAAATGCTACTATGGTTCTCTGTTACTTCTGTTTTTTAGATGACCTTTCACATGTAGTTTTCTTAATAATATGGTTAACTTTAAAAAAAACTTTATTGTCTTATGTACTAAAAATCACACATTTTATGTGTGCAATTAAATGATTTCAAGTTAATTCACCAAATTGTATGGCTGTCATCAACATTCAGCTTTAGAATATTCCAGCAACCCAAGTACCTATTTAGACACACTTCAGAGATGATGCCAGTGTGGTTTTAGACCACGACAATAAAGCAAGCATCTCAATAAAGCAAGTAACATGATTTTTTTTATTTCCCAATGCATAAATAATCAGTTTTTCGCTATATTAAGTGTACAATAGCATTATGTCTACAAACATTAAATATATCTGTATCATATGTAATGTATGTTATAATATTTTATACATGTACTATGATATATTATTAAGAAAAACTTTATTTCTAAAAATATTAACTATTTCCTGAGCCTCTAGCAAATCTTAATGTTTTTGCTGGTGAAGAGTCTTGCCTCAAGGTTAAGGGCTGACTGAGGGTAGGGATGACTGTGGCAATTTCTTCAAATGCAACAACAATGGAGCTTGATGCACCAGTTGAAACTTTCACAGAAGATTTATCTGTAGCATGCATACTTGCTCAGTAACATCTGATCCCCAGTAGAACTTTGTACGATTGGAATAAAATCTCTCAAACTTTGTCTCTGCCTTATTAGCTAACTATGTGATATTCTAAATCCTTTGTTGTCATTTGAACAACTCTGAAAGTAGATTCCATCTAAGGAAATTACTTTCCACATATGCTCAAATTTCATCATGAATTTTCTCAATTCAGTCACATCTTCAAACTCTACTTCTAATTCTATTGTTGTTATTTCCATCACACCTGTAGTTACTTCTTCCACTGATATCTTGAAGCCCTCAAAACGATCCATAATGTTTAGAATCAACCTCTTCTAAATTCCTATGAGTGTTGATCTTTTGACCACCTCCCATGAATCACACACGTTCTAAATGACATCTACAATGCTAAATCCTTCCTAAAATATTTTCAATTGATTTTGTCCATATTAATCAAAGGAATCACTATCAATGGCAACTATATGCTTACAAATATATTTCTTTAATAATAAGTCTTAAAAGCTGAAATGACTCTTTGTTGCAGAGGCTGCAGAATAAACGTGTTGCAGACCTGACAATAACACTTAACACTTTGTACATCTTCATCAGAGCTCTTGGATGACTAGGTGCTTTGTGTTTGAGCAGTAATATTTTGAAAGGAATCTGTTCTCTAAGCAGAAATTCTTAACAGTGGGCCTACAATATTCTGTAGGCCACGGTATTTTGTGTGCTATGATCTGAAATTGTTGTTTCACTTATAGATTATATATATCCATATATAGAGATATAGATACATATAATCATTCTTAAAAACCTAAGACTTTAAAAATGTTAAATGAGCACAGAATTTAACTAAATTTATCAAGCCACCATTTTTGGTAGCCCCTAAAAAAAGTCAGTCTGCCCTTCGAAGTTTTGAAAGTTTTCATAAAACTTAGAAGTTTTCATAAAAAAGGTGATTATCATTTATCTTAAAATTTGTTTAGTGTAATCACCTTCATCAAAGGTCTTAGCTCCATCTTCTGGAGAACTTGCTGCAGCTTCTTACTCACTGTTTCACCTTGCACTCTGATGTTAGAGATACAACTTTTCTTAAACCTCATGAACTTACATCTCATAGCTTCAAACTTTTCCTTCAAATCTTCCTCACCTCTTCCAGCCTTCATATAATTGAGGAGTTAGGGCCTTGCTTTACATTAGGCTTTGACTTAAAGGAATGCTGTGGGTGGTTTGATCTTCTAACCAGACCACTAAAACTTTCTCTGTATCAACAATAAGGCTATTTCCTTTACACATCAGGCCTACATTCATTGGAAAAGTTCATTAGAACTTTTAATTTCCCTCGAGAACTTTTCCTTTTCATTCACAATTTGGCTAATTATTTTCTCAAGAAGCTTCACTTTCACCCTGTCTCGGCTTTGACATGCTTTCTTCACTAAACTTAATGATTTCTGTCTTTTGATTGATAGTGGAAGACATACAACTGTTCCTTTCACTTGAATATGTAGAGGCCATTGAGAAGTTATTAATGACTTAATTTCAATACTGGTGTGCTTCAGACAAGGAGAAACCTGAGGAAAGAGAAATCTGGAGGAATGATGGTCAGTGGAGCAGTTAGAACACACACCACATTTATCCATTAGGTTCACTCTCTATATAAGAATCATTCATAGCATCCCAAAATAATTGCAATAGTTATAACAACTCAAACACACTTTATTAGTCAGGCAATTTTGTGAATAAGAAATGTATTATTTTCTCAAGAATTGAGAAAATGACTGAAAAGTTTTCCTTTTATTGAGAGTGTTTGAAAGAAAGAAGTTTATAAAAAATAAGAAATAATGTTTTGCAAACTTTCCATGCTGCTACTACTGTGATATTATCTACTTATCAGTTGCTGGAAGGCAGCAGTGTCTGTAGTACATAATCCATCAAAACAAGGTGACAGAGATAAAAGAAAAATAAAGAAATGCATTTTCTTGCTTCTGTTATTTGAAAGCAAGAGAAGCTAGACAGACAAATCAAGGTGCCAAAGTATTTTAATGATACTTTATGTGTGAAAACATATTTCAATTATATTCTAAAAATGTCCTCATTTTTCTAATAACCTTCAGTCTTTTTGCACAGAAATATTTTAAAAATCAATATTAAAACATACTTTTAAAGAATGAACTAACATAAAAACATGGTATTTTTTACATTTAGAAATCCTTGCTATGTGTTTTATTATTGAAAAATAAAAACAACCCACAAACAAAACGAATGAAAAAATTGTGCTCCTAAAACAGTTCTTTGATCTATTGCACAAAACATAAAATGTCATAAAAACTCAGGTATTTTGTTTTCTATTACAGAGACTATTTTGTTCTGGGCATTTATAAATATTTATACTCTTATTACCAAGATAGCTTTCATAATAACCACTCTTAAGAAAGACTCAAGAAACAATTACGTGGTAAACTTTCAAGAAATTCTTCATTCTGAACACAATTCATGACTTTGTGATCATTAAAAGTTAAATAGATATTCCTCAATTATGTAGTTGTAAAACATGGCATCTAAGAGTCAAATAGCTGTGGAGATTATATTCTCAGTTATTGCTCAATGTATATGGTTCTTTATCATCTGTTTTAAATAGCTAAGAATTTTAAAATATGTCTTCTGGTATATACTCTCTCCTACACCCTACACACAACTACAGTTTTCAAGGAATTATCTAAGTATAGTGCAAAATTCAGGAAGTGGTATGTTTTTTAAATGTGTGGAACAATAAAAATAATGTTACTGAAATAATATTACAAATAAATCAATGAAAATAATAAATAAAATAAATTAATATTATAAAAATAAATAAATAGATATTACAAAAATAATGTTACTGACTTTAAATAACAAATACTTTCCTCTTACTCTCTCTACAACTTCATAATTCTATACTACACATTCACGGATCCTGGCAAAAATGTTCTAACAGTAAGAACTGGAAAGCTGAACATGCTTCATTTCCCACCATATCATGGTTATAACTTGTAGATGGTTACATCTAAATTCAAACAGTTGGGAAAGTTGAATCCACATGAAAACAGAGAAAAATTATTGTGGTAAATATTATTCATTTCATTACTCTTAATTAGCAAAACATACTTTTGTCATAATCTAGAAGTGGATTTATATATTATTAACAAAATAAGAAAACCTAAGCATTTTATATTTTTAAGTCATCCAAGAGATAATATTTTGAGTTTGATAAAATTGATAGTGCCACCTTTTGTTGCCACACTCATTTGTTGATTTTTCTGTCTCTCAACTTATTCTTTAGTACTTACTACTTGTAGTAGCTACATGATTGAAACATATTAGCATGTATGAAAAGTAAAATATAAAGTATACATTAGTTATTTCTTATCATGCTTTGCAATTAGAATGGATTTTGAAACAGTCACAACATGTTGTAAAAACATGTTAAGAAGGATAATGCATTGATTTAGATCTTTTTTCAGATTTTTACAATAAATTTATTCTTCCATCTGTGATAGATAATGCAAAAGATGCTGGCAAAGCAAACGTGCAGAAATCAAATTATCTCTTTTCAAATGGACTGCAAGCATTGCAGAAGCATTGAAACCAATTACTTGAATACACATTATTAAATATATCCTAAAGAAGATCAGAGAAGACTTTCCAGAGAAACATAACTGATGAGCTCTGAAGCATAAAGGGAAACTAACTAGAGAGAGAAGGTGGGGGAGCGGAGAGTTTTTCTCACAATCTATTACAGAGGAATGTATTATGCATTCAATGAACGTGCAAAAAGCCACTGTAGATTGAGGGCAAAGAGCAAAAGGGAATTTTTAATTTGGGTCATGTTGAAAATTATTGCAATAGAAAAGTGATTGGATTCCAGAGGACTTGGTATCAGTTGAACTAATGACAGCACATCAAGAATTATTCCTTCATATAGTGAAAATGAACTCTCCTTAGATTCAGATAGACTTTCCTCCACCTTTTTCTACTTATTTTGTCCTGGATAAACATGCTGACCTATGAAACTCCAATTTTTTCATTGGCATATAGTAATAATGACATTTATTTTATGTTACTAATGCTATCATGACAGAAAACGTCTTAAGAATCCAGCCCATTAAATCCTGGGTTAGTTTGAGGAATCAAAAATCAGACACTAAAATAGGATATGACTTGCAATAAATTTATGAGGAAAATCATTGTTGGAAGATAAAGGAAGAATGAGATATAAAAGACAGAGAGAGAGACTGCAAACTCTGATGATATATAAGATAAAAGAAGAAAAAAAGGAGTGTTGACTGGAAAGAATTATGCACATTACCAGTTGCAGAAACTAAGGATTGTGTACTTTCATACATGGCATTAGCCCAGATCTGCCATATAGATATCTAATTGATTTCATATATTTGGGAACTTATGGTTTATAGTTCTCTTAATGGTTCTCATGAGTTTATATTTCTGTGGAAAAACTTGGAAGAGGAATATTTATATGACAAACTGCTCTCTCTGTTATTTAAGTTGGTTTCAGAGCTCCAACTAGTACTAATTTTTCCTCCTCTACTATCCATTCTACATTTCTCTCACTATAACCCTCAGTTATCTCCTTAGTGGCTTATATGATCTTGTGATGTTACTGAAGTGTTGAGACCTTGGAAATGATGTCTTTCTCAGGCATAGATTGCTGAAATGCTTTTTCACAATTCTAATTCAATAAAGGAATATCAGAAGGCAATCACAGGGATCACAAATGATTTATACTTTTCTTTCCCACCCTTAATTTGTAATGGCACTGATACCTCCTCCTTGTGATAAAGGCCATTACACTTGTGATCACAACTCTTCTAACTGACCGTGTTTTGGACATAACTATAAAGTGCCTGGAAAAATAGCCAAAGACTATGGTTCACTGAAAAACTTTCAGTGTCCCTTGGCAAAAGTGCATCCTTTTGGGACTAAGACTTTCAATCATGTAAACTGCAGAGTTGTAAGGACAAGAAGCACAAATACCTCAGTGGGTCATTACAAACAATGGTAAAGGAAGTCATTTCTGCCATACTCATTGGTGGATGAACCCATGTATTTGTCCTTTGTGAATAATCACCTTGTGAAAGTCTCTATTTGAATCCATTATACAGCATCCTGAAGAATTACATACCATTCTTTCAGAGGGTTGTCTCTGTTTTGGCACTTCATTTATGCCATTACAATTCTTATAAGACCAACCACTTCTGGATGGAAAAATATTGAACTATAACTGTATATATAATGATTTCATGACCACAGATGCACTCACACAGCCCCATTAGTGTGAAGTGGATTATGTGAACTGATGTTGTGTTCTGCGCATTATATCCCTGTGGAGCAGATGTTCCATAAGTTCACAAATAGTGCCTTACTTAAGAGTCTATGAGTAGGAAATACATTCAATACACAGAATGTCCATCCATCTTTTTGCATTGACCCTTCTAGGGAAGAATGTTTCCCTTCTAGAATATAATGTGCACAATATCTTCAGATTGTCATTGTGTCCAATTTACCTATCTCAATGAATTCTTGCCATATCGATGGCATAGAATTGGTCTTTATAACTCTCCAGTGTGAACATGCAGAGTGTGCAGTAGTTATACTATCCTGGAAAAGTGAGAATTCATTATATATACATACATATGTGTATATATATATATATATATATATATATATATATATATATATATACACACATACACACACATATATGCTATTGGGTGAGATAGCCTGATTTTATGTCACCATAACCACTTTGTTCTTATGCTCATTTTGTCATTTCAGAGTAGACACTGGTGATATCTCATTAGTTTTTATTGATAAAAGTCATTTTACTAACTTTGTTGTTCAATGACTAATGTTTCTGGGTGCTTTTTGATAGTCATTAATGTATAATAACAAAATTTAATTCTATGTGTCCACTCCCAATATCCATGCACATGTCTCAGTTTCAGATAAACTTGCTGTATTCTATGTATTCTATGTTCAGGCCCTAAGCAGATGGACAAGTCCTTGACCATTGTCTAAAGATCTGTATCTATTTCTCTTTGTATACCAGGTGATTTCCTTGGACCACTGCCCTTTCTACATAGAGTAAATCCAGTGATATGTTTGCAGTTCCATCTCTTGTGATGATTGCCATTCTCCATCTTTCAAGGTCACCAACCTTTTCATGTTTATTCTCACGTAATGTGCAAGAACATCTGTAAATCAATTTTTCTCTTTATCTTTTTACACTGGTATACTACGAATTGCTATAGTCCTCATTCATTATTCAGATCCTTTACACCTCTTACAGAGACCAAATGGTAAAATAAATGTAGATATGATGTGTACTAGTAGCTGTGCATCACTGAGATATTTCATCACATCATTAAACTATATCGTCTACCTTTGCTCTTTTTAGAATGTTTCATTGTTTTATACTTACTCTCTTAGACAATGAGTAAGGGGTTACAATTTTAGATATTTCTACTTGAGCTTTCTAGCTATGATAACTCTTACCCTACTACCAAGAACCTGATGTGAAGGTTACCATAACTGTCAAGTATATCAATTCCAATTTTGCACTAATGACAAGAGAAATAGTCACTGGTACATGGATGCAGTGAGTAAAGGTCATACTTTTTATATCATACTATGGTACCTACCAGTTGTGCATTAAATAATGTTGCTAAAGTACCAAATACATTTTATTAAACAAAGTTATTGGTAACTAAAAAATCTTAGACTTTCAAAAATCACTGGATTATAAATTTTGATAGCCTATTCTTGTAATACGAAGTCAATTTGATGCTTTAGGTCTTCAACTGTAACTGAAAATATAATCACTGTCACTTGTGTTTATAATACCAAGATAATTCTCTCTTTCCCACTGTAAAGTCATCAGATCAAATGTTCGTAGTTTCATTTGAAGGAGACCAGAATAATTATTATAGGACATACTTGCAGGTGTGCTGCAGATTATTTTCTCCTAGAGACACATACTTGTTCTGTCAAAAAGTTCTTGATATAAAAGTTGGTTTTGGTCTATGTACTGAGACAAGTGATGACAACTTTTCAGAAGCTCCAGAGCTAAGTTTTCCTGGAATTTAAACCTAGTCATCCTGGAAGTCAAGAATGGAGATGATGACAAAGCTAAATGGAGCATCTAAAATCTGCTGGGGTGACTTTCACGGCCTCTCCCAGACTAGAGGTCATGGAGCTGTTCTTACTAAGAATGAGTTGGGCACTTCTGCAAGTTCTGAGGGTTTAAACTCTCTGAAGAGTTAGTAGACCTAGGGAGATACATCTAGATGGTCCCATCTTACATTAATGAGCTCCAGGTTTAAAAAATAAATATCTGACTTTAGCATAATGGCCTATTTCAGTTGGATATTTGAAAGTCAAGTGAGTATTGATCCTATCTGCACATCAATAATGCAGCTCAGCTCTGACTACTCATCCATTCCAGGACCTGCTTACTTTATTATGTAGTCTTTACCTACTTGATAACGAGCATATGTTTTCATAATTCCTCATTAAAGCTTAGTTGTAACCTGCCCATTCTACTGTCCTTATAGGTATTATTTCTATCATAACTTTAAAATATAGAATCATTGTATCTACGAGGAAATTTCCCTCCACTGGGGCATCTTTGCATTTAATCTAAGTGATACCTTTAGTCAATGGAACATCGCCAGCTCAGTGTTGCTGTCCTGTCTGTTTTCTTAGACTATTACTAGCAACACTTGTTTGTAGGTTTTCAGTGAGAAACATGCCAATACAGGATTAGACACTTAAAAAAACAATTCAGTCAGCAACCTAACAGAGGTCAGATATCAAATAGTTTTTAGTGGTACTGATTTAAATGAATAAATACTATTCAGTGACTTAGAAATTAAAATGACAATCCATTTTGTTCCTTAGAAATTTTTCATTCTATAGTTATGTACAATTTAGATAGATATATAGATGTAAGATATAGATAGATAGATAGATTAATAGATGATAGAGAGGGCCAGAGAGAGAGAGAGAGAGAGAGAGAGAGAGAGAGAATTAATGGATGACCAATGGATATTGTTCTCAATGACTTATGTCACCACTTTGGTTCTTTATAAGTAATTGCAGATGATAATTACCCAGCTAACAAGTCAGAGGATGCTCCTTCCTAATTTTATTATGGCATTATCACAATCATTATTATCATCATAAATCAGATACTAAGCTCCATTGTACATGGCTTATATACTACAGAAGATCACATCTAATCACATCATTTCCACTCTCACCTGTCTCCCACAATTCTTCATAGTGCATTCTATTTTAAAAGTAAAACTTATTATGATTTATCTATTGTAAAATTTTTTAATACTTTCCCACTTTTGTATGATAAGAGATCGTGATATTTTCGTGATCTGAGAGTGTGCCCCCGCCTAGTTCCCTAAGTTTATCTTACTGTATTTTGCTTCTCCTTTCCCTTACATCATTTACACTGGTCTTTTTTCTGTTCCTACAAAATAAACCATGCAGTGTTCTGTTATCCAACACAGAACTCTCTAATAACTAATATTCAACACAAACAACTCCATATAGAGCAAAAATCATATTTTTGTTCTTTGCAATCAATTACTGGTTATTAATATTCAACAAGGGATAACATGTTTATATTGAAAAGAACTGATCTTTTATTTCAATTATTGGGAGGCAATTACAATAAGTATAAAGAAAGTTAAATATGACAGGGAGAGCTATGATTTTAATCTTTGCCTTTTTCACTTCCTATGTGACATAATCCTTTGTTTCTTCAGTCATGCATTTGGTAAAACTAAAAGTTTACAAATATATAAGCAGAAATGACACACTTTATTTTAATATAATATGTAAATTGTTAATAGAATTCAAGAAAACCTTCATGTTCCTTTATTCAGGATAAGGCAGACATTCAATAAGTGAATATTTAAATGATCTAAATGTTTAAATTAACCCATTTGGAAATTATCGATGTGATTGAAATAGCAAGAAATTTTACTTTGTTACATGTAACATGATTTAGCTGATAAATCAAGTAGTTCTAGGTATAATTTATTGTTTTTTGTGCAAATATTTAAAAGATAGCATTTGTTTTATAATTATACTATAATATGTAGTAAAATTATTTTGTTATAAAATATAGAAGATACATGGATAATAAAAACTTTAATTTTATTAGTGCCTGAAGTGAATTCTGTATTTGACTCTATTTCCTTTTTATTATTTTAATGCATGTGAATAAGCATAATATTCATTACATTTTAAAATTATTCTGTATACCCAATCCTTTACACTTTAAAATGGATACCATAGTTATAGATCTTATTGCTTGACCACATTTCTGAAGACATGCAAATGTATTTTCTCTGTGTCATCAGATAGTTTGAGAATGAGATGATGGTATTTCAAAATAATACCATCTAAATATGGGGCATTGTCAGAGTTATCCTCCTTTTTAGCTTCTGGTGTTGCCTGGAACTGTTTTATCTTTCCTGTTTGGTAAAATTGTCTGTTAAGAAGATTTATTCATCAGTGTTCCAATACAGTTTCTTGATATTTTTACCTTTTATAGGTTATGATATACTGGATTTTCTGGAAAGAAATCTATTATTCTACATGACATAAACTGGACATTTTGAATGTGCTGGATGAAAACGCAGCTCTCATTTTCCACACAAAATTTCTTTAATTCAAGCGTCTGTTAAAAAATCTTCATTTCTTTGGTGGGATGATTAGTTTTCCCCATGAAACTATGGTCTGCTCTTTGTCTGAGTCCCACCTAACAAATTGGCTTCTGATCTCATTTTGTAAGTACCTAGCTTTTCAAATCAAGTCACGTTAAATTCATCTGAGTACAACTACTAGGTCTTTCCACGTATTTCCCCACGTTCTAAAATAAAGTTTTGTTAGTACAAAATGGGTTGCCAATCACAGATAATAAAAATAGATGCTTTGCATGTGATATTTTTTGTTATTGTACAAAATGTAAGAACATTTTTAAGACAAAGCTAAAACATGCCAGTATCTAGAATGCTTTGGACAGATGTCTGCTTTCATTTACATGCATCTTGATTTCATTAGGAGTAACAGGCAAATAAAAAGCAAATTTGGCCCGTTGATTTTAAAGTCTCTAATCTTCCTTGAACATGCAGAGTTAATTCACTTTTCCTCCTATCAACACACATTTATCATTAAGAAAAAAAAGTTTGCTTTCCTCAACAATGTCCAGAGAAGGGTCAGTTTGTGTACTCGTTGCTGTCATTCGATTCTGACAGTCACTGACCTCATCTGGGTTTTAGGTTAAGTGCAGTGGATAACTTTATTTGCTGGTATCATGGATGATTGCTCTTGGAAGAAATAAAACAAAGAAATGAAGCCAGGATTCTGTGAGTGCTGCCTACAATTCACAGCATGCAGTGAACCAACTGATATGAACATTGCCTTTTTTCTTACCAATATTTTATGGTGAGCAAATGTGAAAGCAGAGATTTTCTTTTTAATCTGTGCAAGAGACTTGCATTAATATAAGTAATGTTTGATGTAGATAAAGATGCTACCATCAAACAAAATGAACAAACTGAAATTAGTCGTAATGAAGACAATGTGGACCAGTCTTCCCTGTTGTAAACTTATGAGAGATGGAATAACTTTAGTAAAAGTTAAACACTTGATTGCAGCAATGTGATGGCATTTTTAAAATCCTTATCGCTAAACAATATGTTCTAGGTATTCTGACAGAACTCCTAAATATTGTCAGTTTCTTGGCACAATTATTGTGTGCAGAGAAAATAAAGTAGGTCCTGAAACCATAGCCACTGTATAAAAATATCAATTAAAACATGTCATCAAGGAAATAGTTTAGACTTTGATCTTTTGTGGTTTTCCTATAGAGAAATAAAAAGTCATTATTTAATTTTGTTCCTGTTGCAACATTTAAAACACACCGGTGAAATACAAAGTGCTTACCTTAGGAAACTTCTTTTTTTCCCCTTTCTCTCTGTGCTTCTGAAATCCAAATTAGATCCACTTCATTGATTAAAAATATTGCTTCTAGTGATTTGCCAAAAACTGTGTTCTGAAATTTAAATTAGGTTAAGTATTTTGTAGCAGACTGCCATAATAATTTTCCAATGCAATAAAATCAGTTATCAGAATTAATGATGCATAAAATTCATTTTGTGATTTTACTTACATTACCTTGAATCTATCTTTTATCTATTTTCACACAAACTCCTGTAACTCCACAGTGTGCATTTTCAGTGTCCAACAACTCTGGCTGTGGCAGAAAGGACAGCTGGATTAAATAAATTATTTTATATAGTCTTGTTTGTGTTCAGAAGTTATGTG
This sequence comes from Solenodon paradoxus, assembly GCA_004363575.1. Classification (NCBI taxonomy): domain Eukaryota; kingdom Metazoa; phylum Chordata; class Mammalia; order Eulipotyphla; family Solenodontidae; genus Solenodon; species Solenodon paradoxus. The sequence goes on from RJWH01000011.1 coordinate 639,772, forward strand.
ATACATACATAAGGAATTAACAGAGACTCAATAGCCTGCTGTGTGACTATGAAATCTTCCTAAAGTGGCAGTTACCCCTAAAGTGGTCTCCCCTAGGGCTATTAGTGATGGAGTAGCTGGTGTTACCTGCTGACTGAATGCAGGGGCTTCCACTTGAAAAATCAAGGGATGGGCTCCTGCAGCTTAATGACCCTCTCTATACAATTGCTAAGGACAGCTCTCCCTTTCTATCCTTGTTAGACTATGATGACAAATGAAATCTCCTATACTCAAACTGTGTAGTCCATCATTCATTCTGTCATTCAGCCAATGAGTATTTCTCTAATTAAGCAAGTATAGAATTCCTGCTGTGTGTAGGCTCTGTGCCATGGAGTAAAGCTACCAGTCCAGGGAGCTGGTCTCTGTCTTCTTGCACATTGTCTTATGAGGAGGGAGACACATAATCCTCAGGGCAGGAATTAAGTTCAACAATAGTACAAATTAGGGAGTTTGGTGATTCTACCTAAAATGTTCACTTAGGACAAGCTTTAAAGTTTAATGAAAGGATGTATTTTAGATATCTGGTGGTTGTATCATTTATTCATTTCTGTGAAAGTCAAATAAAAAAATTGCAAATGATAATTATTCAAAATATACCTTAAGGCATTCAACTTGCTTAGTAAAGATGCCAAATGGATCGATGACTTAAATCACCAAAATGTGTGATTTTATTATATTGGAGTTTAAAGGAGCATATCACAAACATCTTAGAAGGCTCCTAGTATTGCTGGGTGTTCTAAAGGAGACCAAACTGAATAGCAATCAAAGTAGCACATCTACTTTGCTATTTCAGTGTATTTTTCTGCCACTGCTAAACAAGGGTATCTCCTTCTTAGCTTGCCTTTTCTTTTAACACTTTATCTCTCATTTTAACCTTATATCATACTCTTTCAAACACTATGCAATTCTGTAAAGCAGTTCTTAATTTTATTCTGCCTAGAGATGAACACCTAGAGATATGTATATTCGGAGTGGGCCTGGAAGTTTTCTATTGCAAGCAATTTCCCCAGTAAGACCTAGCCTCAAGCTGTCATAGTACAAGAGGAAGATCATACAAATCAAGTTTCTATTTATTTTATCCGTAATATGTAAAGAAAATATGTTTAGAAATGTTTTTTGTTTTATATGAAGCTAATTTGTGAAAGTTAGTATATTTAATTTTCAGTCTTTTGGTAGAAATTATTTTGAATGTATAATGAGCATGACATGAAAGTGGTATGCCTTTACTACCTTAAAAATTATTTTATAGAAAACTATGGGCAAAATAAACTGGTATAAGTGTCATGTATACAATGGAATCATTCAAAATTGGAAGATATTGAACTTCTTGTTTAAATGCTTCTGTTGAGAAATAATAGTAGTCTGACAATACTCTTCTTACAGTCAGTTCTGTCTCATTTCCTTAGAGGGATCTTCAGTGCTTAGTTCAGTGCCTTGCAAAAGATAAATACTGTGCAATCAGTTTATCCATGAATAAAACAAATGCTCAGATGAGGTATATATAGAAATTAAACAAATGAAACAAATGAAAAAATGATTTTCAGTCTATAGACCCAAATTAGTGGTTACCAGAAGAAAACGGGAAGAGGGTGGACAATTCTGATAAAAAGGAGTTAATTATTAGTCAAGATTAAAATTAAATTGTTAGTGCTAAACAATCTATTATAGTAGATATTGATTAAGGATGATGCACACTTTAAACCTATACAATATCATGATACAATGTTCATTCAATAAAAGAGAAAAAAATATTTCAGTAATATTGTTGCCAACGCAGCAAGGAGAATAAAAAAAAAAAAAGCAATAGAAATGTGTATTTCTCTTACTAAAATTTTTTCCTGCCAGTAGATCATTGATTCCTTGGCTAAACTCTGATATTACATGTATGTGATAAAAATATTATAATAAGAGACCTTAATTGAATAAAGATCCAAAACATGTTTTAAAAATATGATGAGCTTCTAAAAACAACCAGACAACATTTCTACATATGGACAGAAGAATAGTTAATCTGATGGTAGTGAACATATTGATATCTCGAGGAGAGAGGTAGTTGTGTAGAACATATGTCATAAAGAAACTTTTAAACATGAAGATAAAGTGTGTCTGAGGACACATTAAAATATTTTATCATTTTGTCTAAATGAATGAATAATCATGTGCCACTACACACTGTTAATCAGAAAATGATGCAATTCACAAATTCATTTAAAATGTATCCAATGATAATATAAGTAGGCATGTTGCATTATCTAAATTGCCTTTTCTGCATTGCTGTGTTTAGATCGTATAGACTATACTTCAACTGATTTTTTTTGACAGAATGACAGAGCTTTTAGAAAATCCAAGAAGGCAAAGGCCACATGTGACACATCTATGTATTGTTAGCAGGATACCACAACTGAAGAATGTGTAATTTTTGTAGACGTTACTCACAAACGGAAGAATGAATGAGCTATTTCCATTATTTTTCAGGTTAGAATTTGTGACATAGTAAAGTCTTTGAACATACCTAGTGAATGGGTGTTGCTTTGCAAAGAAATGTATAGATAGAAAATCCTTCATTTTGTTCGGGTTCTGTCCTGACAAATTACTGGAGATATTTTTAAACCAATTACTTATTTTTTACTGATTAAATGCCTTAATTTGAAACACCTTGATATCACACTTTGGAACAAATTAAAAATTCACCATATTTTACTAACTTGTTTCTGAAATATTGTGCAATTATGGAAACCTAAATATTCCATTCTCTTTTGTTAACTGAGAAAACACTGTTAGAATAATGTGATAACTAATCAAACACATTTTGTAATCTTTATGTATTTAAATATAGTGAAAAGTGACACACAATACTTGATAAACTGGAAAAAAACCCAAGTAATAGTTACTTGTGGTTGAAATATTATTCTCGCAAATTTTTTTATGGATATCAATTCTGGAATATATTAAAAAAATTAGCTCTGTTTTCCTTTTTCTAGTCAGTTTTATTCTAATATTTTAGTCTAGAATATAAACTGATAAATGAAGAAAGAACTATTTCCAATGTTATTATTTGACACATTTTTGAAACCCCATACCTATTTATTTATCCACCAAGGGAAAATTCAATTAAAATACGCCTAATCATTTTAATGATTCATTTATATAAAGAAGAAGTAAACTGATTTCTACATGCTTCCATAGACGGTAGTCTAATTGTTAAATAGAATAAAACCATATTAGAACCATATGTCATTTAATTTCTGTATAAAATGTAATTAACAATCATTTATTATATTCCATTGAGAAACTGAAGGAGAGGTTTTTTATCTTTTGCTTTACATACAAAAAGGAAATTTTACTTTTATAATATATATTCTAATGCAATATCAAAACTATAGGTATATTTATTAGAAGTTTTCTTATAACAAGCCTATCAAAATTCTTTTGATAAATATTCTTAATATTTTTGATTGCTTGAGGTATAAATTAGCAGTTGTACATATATAGCTTGTTCTACATATGATGAACTAAATTTTAAAAATAAATTTTAACACACAGAAATAACTTTTGCTTAGTGTGACTCATGTGCCAAATTCTCTACTTTCACAATTTCGTTCCATGAGAAAGGAATCCCAAAAATTAATCACAATTCTCCCTCCACAAATCATTCCTTTTGATGATTTATTTGACTACTGCATTTCAGAACAGACCCTTATATGGATTGATAGCTCTATATCTCTTCTACCTTTTTCCTCAGAGAAACCAGTCTGCCTCTAGAAAAGTCTACGTTTCCATTTGATGAATTTTAGAAAAGATGGGCACATTAGAAATAATAAAAAAAATTGCCTGTAACTGTAGAAGAAGTGTATCAAAGCACGGGATTTAGCATTGATGCCATCTTTCCTGCAGATAACAATTTTATTAACAACAAGATCAACTTGTATTTTACATCTTTCTGTACTCTTTTTTATCATAGTTCTCATTTCAAATCAAACATTAAGTGGGAGAGAAACATGTCACTCATTGTCTCCTTAAGCTCACAATTGTCTGATGATATTCTGGATATTGAAAAAATGGTTCAAAATTTTCCTCATAGGTCCTGCTTTTGTTTTTTGTATTTGTCCTGTTAAAAAATTGAAATATATTGCTGGAAATTTTGTAAGAATAAAATAAAATAAATAAACATAATGAAATGTAAAAGGATAAGATAAAAAATACACAATGAATAATTTATTTGAACACTTAGATGCAAATATAGCTAACATTTTGTCATAATATATTGGGTTAGTCATGTTTTTAATATTTGTGACTATACTGAAACCATATTTTGTATATTGGAACATTCAATGAGCAAGAATAGGATAAACATTTTCCCTGCTCATAAAGTATCTACCAAGTTGAATTTTAATCAACCTATTGCTACCTATTGCTGAGATTAATCTTTTTTTAAATCTCCCTTGCATTGAGCATTTTTTTTCAATATATTATTACTATGAATAGATTTGTGCCTAAATATTGCTTGAATTTCTTTCATAAAGACCTCTAATCAGAAATCACGGAATGAAAATTCACAAAACAAATTCAATTTCCAAAAAAGTAATAAGAATTTAAATTCTTACAAGATTTTGAATATATACATATGTATACACACACACACAAATGTATGAATTTCTTGCTAAAATTAAAGTGATAAATTATCACTTTAGAATAATGAGAAAATGCAAAACAACATGGATGTTAAGAAAATGTACATTAATTTGGGAATGTTTTGTGTTCTTTTAACGGCTAATATAAACCTGGGCTCCTAGCAAATATTTCCTATAGATACATGAAATGAATTAAATGGAGAAACAGTGGTTTCCTAATTGATGTTTGTGCAAGATTAACTACTGAGATATGTATATGTGTTTCACATTGAACCCTGAGTCCATCTAGTAACACCTAACTTTATCTGAAGTTGCACTGGCTTAATAGGAAAAAAATTGATCCAAAAGTAACAGTTTCAAAACAAAATTTCTCCCATACTTACTATCACCCTTTCTGCAAAATGTATTACTTTTCTACTCTGTAGTTCAAATATCTCAAATAATTCAGTCTCCATGGCACTAGCCAGCATCCTCTACCCTGGTTAGTCCTTTAGACACTTCAGGGAACATATCACCTCCCCACTTGATTTGGCACATTGGGTGCTGTCACTTGGTGCTGCACAAAACATGTATGCACATGAATGAAACATGTATGGTAATCCCAATGTCTAACAGATAGTCAACCATCACTGCTGCTTTATATCTAAGAAGCATATCCACCTAAACATTCCAAAAACAAATCTCTTCAGTCCCTCTACTAGTATATTTTTTAGACCATCTATTTCATCTCACAAGTGACACGACCAGTCATCCAGTCGCTAAAACCAACTCTGAGAGATCAACTTTTATTCTCTTCTTTCCTACTCTTAACATCCAATTTACATCCTATCTTAACAAGTGTAGCCACATATTCCGCTTCTCTCCAACTTCACTACTATGTCTTGAATCTAAGCTGAAGCTCCTTATCATAGCACTTAACTGACCTTATTCTTGTCACTTCTACTCCAGATATCTTTCACACTGCAACCCCATGGATCACTCCAAATGATAATCACATCAAGAATCTCTCCTGCTCAAAACCCTTCAGTGTTTTTTTTTTATTATTTCTACATTTACTCTAGACTGAAAGGCCTTATTGCATAAGAGTCACAAGGTAAGTCCTCCCTCTTTATGTTCAAGATCCTTGAATAACCAGCTCCTTGTCATTAGAACACATATCAAATAGCAATTTAAAAAGAAAAACTATTGTTAATACATATGTACCATGATTTCTTTCCTACTTGCTGATGCTTTAGGGCATATTAATTTCACAATTAAGTACATTAGTAGGTAATATATTCTTTAGAGTTATGTCTAACGTAAGTTTTCTGAGCAGTAATACCATTGTGAATGACTTTCAACTACAATAAAAACTTTCAAAATAAATTGACTATGTTAAAAATGTTTGAGATATTTCTCCTCAGAGATACAGATATAGATTCTATAAGTTCTGGTATTAAGTATTTCAGAAATATCTAAAGTAAATTTTTTAATAATTTATTTTTATTTATTTAACATTTATGCATTTTATTTTAGAATTGTCAGGTGCTTCTTAATTATTATGATTCTAAAATGTTATAAGACATGCATAGATTTTCATATATTTGTGACGATATTCAGCACTTTCAAATAGCATACTCTGCTAATTCATAATGCCAGAAAGTTTTCTGAGTATATGTATCCAGTTGAATTTATTTGCTTAGTTTCATCTCTTTTCAAGAATAGCTAAAGGTAATATTATGATGAATTTTTTCCAGTTGTACTCCTTCATCACTATGAATTTCTTCCTCATCATACCTTTTTATTGATTATTTCCTAATATGTTTCAGAGACGACTGAAATTTATGTGACACCAGTTGTGCTATTATGTTTTTAAGCTTACGTCTATTACTATTTAAGTAATATACCTTAATTTTCCATATATATGTTTTCACACACATACATATACACAAATATGCTGTGTATATATATATTTTTTTCTTGACTTCATCTCTAAGTTTTCTGAGGGGGGGAGGTAATCAATTGTCTTTATGTAATTGCCTGAAAAAGAAAAAAAATTATGCTACTTATTTTTGCAGCTCCATTCCATTAAATACTGACTCCATTAGATTCTAAAACTGTTTCACAAAAAAAAAAAAAAATTATCAAATGGATCTTAAAATTTTTATTTTATGCCCCTTTTAAGGCCTATATATATATATATGTATATATATATACATATATATATATACATATATAGCCTTTAAAAGGGTCACAGTAGAGAAACGTATTAACTTTGTTTAATCCATCATTTCTAAAATTTATATAAATCAACATTCTATTTTGGTAGTTGACTTCCATTAGAAACTAAATCATAGAAATGTCGGGTACAGTGGCTTGTCTGCTCAAAACTGACTTAAATTTGCTTTCAGTGTGAAGAAGAAATAAAGCAAAAAATATCACTTTTCAAACTCTGTTAACACTAGCGTTCTGGATATGATTTAGCTTTTACAAATCAGATGGAAAATACATTTAGCCACAAGAAGTGAAAAACGCTCCCAGTTGAAAACTTTATTTTGAAAGGAGTTTCTTCTGGTAAGAGAAGAAAGGAGCAGGCATATTTACTGATGGGAATCTTAGCAGAGGCAACATAATCCTAGAAGTAGCAACTTTGGTAACAATTTTCTGTCAGTCTTTGCCTATTGATAAAGGTAAAGAGAGCATTTATTTAGTTTCTAGTTCTATGGTTCAGTGTACGGGTAATTCCTAGAAATTCATGTTTCAGTACATCAATTAATTCACCCAAAATAGTCTTTGAACTCTTTCTCTTAAGTTCAATTCTATTTAAAGTAGATGGAAGCAATTCTATTTATGGTTTACTGCTCTATGTTTGTGATACAGACAACTAAATAAACTCTGAAGGAAATGAGGGTTGGTAATGGTTATCTGACATAGGATTGAAGACAGCAAAGACACAATCAGAGGATAAAAAAACTAACAGAAAAATACAAATGTGCAACACTTAGCTACTTGATAAGAGCACACTACTGCTGAGTCAAGGTAAAATTGCCATAAACCATTAGTGCAAGAATGGTATAAGACAACAGCCTTATCAAGTCTCTTTATAAAAATTAATGTATTCAGTGATAAACATAAAAACTACAATATTATCATTGAGAAACTTTGGTGGATTCAAGTAAATTTGTATATATCAAATTCCTAAACTCCATGAACTTATTCTAAGAGCAGAGGCTGCCTATTTATAAGTACCTCATGCCCCGAAAAATCTGTAGTGACATCACCTGCCCTATTTACATTACTATTCTCTTCATACCCACTTCTCTCATCCCTCACTAATCATAACTAAATTAATAACTACATCAGATCCTGGTTTTCAAAGGGAATCATAGACAATACTTAATTCAAGAGGAAAAACTTTACATACCAAAAGAATTACAGTATCTTTAATTTATATCAATGTAAATTTTGAGGCTATATGGAAACGGATTTTAAGAGCCCTATGTAAGATGATTTTTATTTAAATTAAGCTGGTTTTATTAATATGGGTGTATCAACAGTTGTCTCTCAATGCTGCCAACTCTGGGTTGTTCGAACAACACCTCATTCCAATGTTAGTCAATCTTGAATGTAGTTGAATTGCTAGAAATTGTTTGGTATAACTATGGAAAGGAATTCTGAAAGTCACACATTAATTTTCTTATTAAAAGGTAAGTATTGGTTAAATCCTCTTCTAATCACATTAATACCATGACAACTTGACTAAGAGTGTTTACTGACTAGAGAGTCCTTATCTCTGAAATAAAGTATTTTTAAAATTTTGCTTGTTTTTTATTTGGTTGCTCATCTTGGTTCTTCTCCCAGCTCTGGGATGAAAACCAGGGTCTTTGGGATGTATATGGACTGCATTCTGCCAGCGGCGGTAGACTGGATGGACCCAACTGCTACTCCATCGTAATACAACTCTGAAATAATTTTGATATAGTTTATACTTGTTTGTGGTAAACACATACGGAATCTATGAAGTCTCTGGAGTACGGTAAGTGGATGATATAACAAATTAATTATTGGAGCATATAGTTAAAATATTTCATGACAAAAATATATTTTTTTTTAGTAATACATATCACTCAGGGACTTCTTATGTTAAATCTGGGGACAAGGAACTTCCTAATATGATATGACAAGGCAAGGAAAGTGGTTTTATAAGTCTAGATACCTTCAGGTTTTAACTTTTCAAGCCGTATCCTTTAAAGTATTACCTTTATTTGATGGTGTCTTACAGGGTAATACTGATTTTTTTTTTTTTTTGAAGCCTAGTAGTTCATGTTGTCTCAATACCATTAGCCAGAACTTAGACCTATGGGTTACAGCTAGCTGAAAGGCAGGGTGAAATCTGTAGTCCAAGTTCTGGGAGATAGGTTATCTCATTAAAATAGAGTACTCACTGATAAAGAAAAAAAATGACTAAATATTGATACAATTAGCTGTCTCCAACACAGAAAGTAAAGGAAAAACAAAAAACAGAGAGTGTTGAAGGGACTTCTGAAAAAGGATAATCATAGTGTATCAGAATGAATTGTCAGACTGACTGAAATTGGATTATTGATATTCTGACCTGAATTTGAGCATCTAGTTTGTGAGTTCCCTATTTCTCTCACATGTTTTATTCACCATCAGGGTGATATTCTATAATTCACACTTGGTTCAGCAGCTATAATGAATATAATCACTTGATGTATTTCCAGTGAATTTAGCTATCAGTTTTCAGTTAAATTTCTGAAAAATGAAAATTTGATAGCAAAAATTTCTCATTGTACTCAGAATGACTTTTGATTTTGTTGTTTCTTTTACTTTCTTTTTCTTTAAATCATATTTAAAAATGTTTTTGAAGGAACCTTGCATCATAATTATAAGGTATATTATTATCATTTTGTTTTGTTGATAGAGATTTTTGAATACTTTAATGTTATATAATATTTCAATACCAATTAAAGTCCATAAATGTTTATTCAACTTCACCCTTTGTTCTTACTCTGTCATTTAGTAGGCCTTAAAGACATTAAGTTTGATTTACAAATGTGATTATTTGAAAGAAAAAATTCATTAAGAATCCTCAAAAGTGCTGCTATAAATTCTTGTGCAAGAAACATAGCAAGCATGCCTATGATATTAATAATGTATCCTTTTGTTTAAAATTATCTACTAGGTCTTTAATGGTATTTTCTGTCAAGCCAAGAATACTTTATAAAATTGTCATTTTTCTTATCAAATATTTGTATTAAAATCTCAAGTCAGACCCAGGCAATGCCAGTCTTAATTTTTATTTTACTTTAATTCATATTTTGCTGGCATTTGGTCCTGAATTCAGTTCTTTGTCATTTACATGGCTTGTGACATAGACATCTTAGTTTCCTGAGCCACAAATGTGCACCCAATCTTAGATATGCAAATACCTGGACAACTAAAGGGGTAGCTTTACAGAGTTTACAGAGGTGTGATACCAGGAAGTCTAAAGGGAATTAATATACCCTGCAAAACAGGAAAGAATGTAAAGCCCAAGATAAATGTCTTTAGGAAACACACCAGGAAATATATTAGAAAGGGAAGCAATAATGGTTCACAATTGAAATTAGAAGCCTATACTAAAAGACATTAAGATATATGTTAACAAACTGTAAATGTTGCCCATGATTTACTAGTTCGTAGTCTCTATTATGGATATAAATATTCAGTTAAAGAAAAATGGGACACTGTGTTTGCCCCAAAGGTTGAGCACTACAATAAAAGTGTGAATAGAAAGATGAGCTATTTGATTATGGTCTCTGTGGAACAGCGAGAGTACCACATCATCAGCATCCTCAGATCCAGCAGAGATGGAAGCAGTGCCAAGAGAAAGGAGATCTTCAGAACAAGTATGAGTACTCACAATATCAGGACCTGGCGTCTTTCCTGGCTAAGATACTTCTGGGTATTGTTAAGTCACAGTGTGTTAGCAGTAATTTGGTCACATCTGTGGCTCAGCAACTGCTTTAGTTTTCTATAATACTAGAAGCTATCACTAATGAGAATAGAAAATATTTACGGTGTTTTCTCTGTGCCACATCCCACGAGCTTACAAATACTGGATCAATCACTGAATTCTGTGACCCTAACTCTCAAAGTCACACATAGCATGTGTTGTGTCAAGATTCAAAATAAAAATCTGTGCTCCTTTACATTAAGCTATGGAAAACAAAGTGTGTAATTAAACAAAAAGGTTAACAATTTCCAGGAAATACCAGAATGACTGGAATCTTTACATATTAGCAGGGATGTGGGTAGCCTAAGAGGAGGCTCAGCTAGAGAAATAGTTTGTATGCCTGAAATATATATATATATGGAGAGAGAGAGAGAGAGAGAGAGAGAGAGAGTAGGAAAGAGTCATTTTTGGGAAATCTAGTTTATAGGTTTCTAGACAAAGTGGGGTCATAGTAATTCAAAGATAAATAATATGGTCAAACTTCAGTTTTGAGTCTGATATATTTCCCTTTATTTTTCGCAATGTAGTTAAAGGAAAGGTGGACAGGCAGACCAGATTCACATACATTTATAGTCCAAAAGTTTGCAGTTAAGTAAAGATTACAAATAGAGGACACATTTCCTGGAAATCAAAACAATATTTATATAAATAACATTTCATCCTTACTCATAGGTACTGGTCATATTTTCACAATGTAATATATGACAATTTATTTGAATAATAATTTCATGGAAATTATGTAATAAAAATAAAGACTGTCTCCAGATTATACAAATAATATTTTTTTTATTTTTTGAATATTCAAATATAAGGGTTGAATGCTGGATTCAGGCTGATGCCCATTTCATTCAATTGCAAATAGATTTAAATAATTTCATTTTGTCATTAAACTCACTAAAATTCCACCTTTTAGATTTGTGATATTCAAACTTTTTAAAAAAATTACAGAACTCTTTTACTATGTAATTATTTACTACTGAAATATGTATCTATATTAAAATGGATAGTTATTCTTCTATGTTTTATAAACATAAGAATAGTCAAGATATGTATTTAAAATAAAACAAAGATTAAATAAAAATCTACGAACAAATTTTTAAGTGTAAGAACTTCAGTGATTCTTAACTCAGAAATTAAACTATATGAGAGTATAATAGTTACTTAAAATACAGAGAATATAAATTCTTTTTTCCAACAATCTGATTTTCCCCACCCTACTGTTTTGTCTTATGGTATAGCAGATGAAGAAGTGTAACTAGGATGTGTTAATGCTGCTCTGATTTTTTTCTGACTGCTTATGTTTTTGAATCTTTGTTGCTATTTTTGATAGGCTATATCCTTGCAGGAATATTTTAAGGTAATTAGATATTTTGAGAATTATTTCATATAACTAATATAACTCATAATTAATCTTAAGCTGTTATGCATGTGTTTTACTCAGTGAAAATACATTGGAAAGAAAGAAACTGTTCAGATCTCATTTTCAACTACAGCTTACAGAATTTCACTCTTCCTTAAGGTTATAAAATATTCTGAAAATCACAAATGACATTCTAACATTTATGACTTCAGAGAAGGTGCCCATGCCAGTGTAAATACACAATATTGGTAAGTATAATTTCTTTTATGTTTTTAATTAAAAGTTTAGTTTCAGACCAAAGTGGTCAGAGTGAATGTTACATGCTTCATTCGCACATGGACCAGCTTCCAATAATAACAACAAAATTCCTAGAGATGAATGGAAGACATTTGTCAGAGCTTACAGAATGCAGCAAAAGCAGTGCTACCAAGGAAGTTTATAGCAATGCAGGCCTAACTCAGCAAACAAAAAAGAATCACAAATAAAAAAGCTGTCTACAACTAAAAAGATCAGAATAAGAAAAGATGAAGCCAGAAGTCATTATAGAGAATAGGATCATAAAAACTAGAGCAGAAATAAATGAAATAAAGGTTCAAAAAATAATCCAAAGAATCATTCTAACCAAAATTTTGTCTTTAAAGGATAAATAATACAGTAAAGTGGAAGGCTACAAAATTAATATGCACAAATGTAATGCATTTCTATATGCGAATAATGAGGTACCAAAAAGAGAACTCAGGAAAACAACCATTTCTATTTACATCTAAAATAATAAAAAGTCTTCGAATATTATTATATTCAAAGAAGTAAAAGGCCTGCAAAATGAGAATTTTAAGACACTGCTAAATGCAATAAAAACAGGATGTAATGGAAAATGTTTCATGCACATGCATGGGAAGAGTTAAAAATGTCAAAATGACTATTATCTAAAGCAATATACAGAGTTAATGAAATGCCTAACAAAAACTCAGCAGCAATTTTTACAGAAATAAAACAAAAACTTAGAAAATTAATGTTAAACTAAAAATTGTCCTGCATATGAAAAGCAATCCTCAGGAAAGAAGAATTCAAATAAAGATGCTATCTCCAACTGAAACTATACAAAAAAAATTAGTAATAAGATCAACATGGTGTTGGAACAAAAATAAAGACACTGATCAATGAAACAGAACTGAAAGCCCAAAAATAAACTCGTATATGGCCAGACAATGAAACAAGTGTAATACCTTCAATAAGTTATTCTGGGAAAACTGCACATAAATCAATGAAAGTAGACCACTCTCTAATACCACGCACCAAAGAAAATAATTTAAAGTGGATTAAAGTCTTCAATGTAAGATTTGAAATCATAAAATACAGAGACAAAAGCTAAACCAGACATTTCTTAACAACAACGTGTCATTGGAAATTCTACTGCAATGACAAGGGAAACAAAATAGCTAAGTGAATGAGACTATATCAAAACAAAAAGATTATGCACCATTAAATAAACTATTATCAAAAGGAAAATATACCCTTTTTAGTGGGAGAAGGTATGGCACATCATACATTGAACAAGGGATTAGTAGTCAAAATATTTAAAGAGCTCATAAAACTTAAAAAAAAATAAAGCAAATTATCCAATTAAAAAGGGACAGAAGATCTGAATAGTTACTTCTCAAAAGGAGACATGCAGATAGTGAATAGGTATATAAAAACAGTGTCGTCATTGCTTATTACTAGGGTAATGCAAATCAAAGTAGTGAGGTATCACCTCATAGTTGTGACAATGGCTATTACCAAAAGACTGGGGAAAAAAAATAGCAGTTTTGTCAAGGATGTGGAAAGAAGGGAACCATTCTATAATGTTGATGGGAGTATAGATTGGTAGAAGCATTAGAAAAGTAAATGGAGATTCCTCAAAAAAATTGAAATAGAAATCCCATATGACCCAGTTATCCCACTTCAAGTTTTTACCTGAAAAACACAAAAAAAAACAGTAATTCAAAGAGATATTCGCAACATGTTTTATGTTAGTATTATTTGCAATAACAAATAACTGTAAAATGCCTAAGTGCTTATTGACAGATCAGTGGTTAATGCATAATGGAATACTACACAGCCATAAAAAAAGAAGAAAGTAGATGAAAGCCTGCCATAAGCAATATAATTGTTATTAATGCTTAGTGAAGTAGCTTATATAGAGAAAAATCAATGATGAATTCATTTATTTGTGATATATAGAAAATCCAAACAGATGAATTAAATTAAATATAAACTTTTAGTCTATAACACCAAGTTAACTCATGCCAGAAGGAAGAATGATATACATTGACAAATTGCATAAAATTGACTAGCTATATGGTGAAGGGTAAAATAGGACTTATAACTATGTATTTATGTATTTATTGTATATATATGGATGTTGGTTTATGATTATGCACCCCTGGTGCATAAGGTTGTATGTGTATGTGTGTATATATACATATATATACACACATATACACACATACATATATATATAATTATATATATATAAATGGTTGCAATGCCATGTCACTTCAATTAAAATATCAAAAATAAATATATTCATAATTTGTAAGAAATACTTCATATTTTCATAGCTACTATTAGAGCAATTATATGAGTATTTAAAAATATCAGTCACAATAGAAGGATGTAACAAAGATAAACACACACCTGTATTTTAAAAACATTTTAAAAATATTTGTAATACTGTTTTCTCTGTGCTGTGTCTTCCAATGTCTTTGAGAATCTTTCAGATCTTTTACCACTTGAAATAAAAAAAAAGTGATTAACAATGCATATTCTCAGATCCAGTTCCCATGATGGTGGACTGTTAGGATCTTCAGTTCACTTCCAATCAAAACCATCAGTGCAGTAGATTAAGAAAGAGGGATAGCCTGCCAGAGAGTGAAGACCCTGCTGGGTGGGCATCCCTTTGTCTGTGATCTCTCATGTGCATGGTGCCAGCAGTGGAAGTCTCTATTGCACCAGCATCAAACAGGTTGCCCTCTCACCAGCAGCTTACCAGAATTTACAGTTTGGGCTTGCAGTTATCACCAGGGGTTCTTCTGACTGCTAGGTCAGGAATTGTCTGCCCTAAGTGAAGATAGACAGCTAAGTTTACAACCCCTGTTTAGACAGCTGACAGATATCTTAAAAAGAGCATTAAGTTCCTCAGATTTCTCAGGAAGAACTTCAGAGGTGCTCCAGTAAATCTCAGCCTCACAATTGCCTGGAGCTACTGAGAAAAATTTTGCCTATCTGCCTGCTATCAGCAAGACTGCCAACCCCACCCAAGTTTCTGAGTTCCAGGCCACTCCCTGTTGGGGTTGCAAACAAATAAAAGACTGAAAGAATTCTAGCCCAACACTCAGGCCTATAATCTGCAACCTGACACCTGACAAAAGGCCCTTACATTAGGGTAGAGAAGGACAGCCCTGTAGCCTAACCCATAAAAATAAACTGGAGTACCAACCAAAATGATGAGAAGAGAAATACATATAAGATGATGGACCAAAGAAAAATACCAGAGGAAATTCAAATGCAAAAAGTAAACAAACTACTAAAGGAAGTTTTAACAGCTAAGTTTTTATGATACACACTGAAATCAGGAGAACAATGAAAGAACAGAGAACTGCAATATAGAGAAAAAATGAGACAGTTCAACACAGAATTGAGTGAGCTAAAGAACGCAATAGAGAGACAACAGTAGGCTGAAAGTAACCTCCGGTCAAATCAGTGATAGCATGTTGGGGCACACCAAAGCAGATCAGCAGAGACAAGAGACATACATTCATAGAAAAAAGAATTGAAAGAAACAAAGCATAGGAGACTTATGGGACAACATTTATGTGATATTTCGTTCCCCTTTTCATTTTGTTATTTTTCTCTACATTTGTGTCTTGAGGTTACCATGGGGTTAGCATATAGGACACAAAGGAGAATGGAGGCATGAACTATCAGAACATACTGGGTGCAACAAAAGCTGGATTAAGAGGGAAGTTTGTAACAGCTTAGGGCTACTTCAAAAATAAAAAAAAAAAGGAAAGAAAAGATAAAAGGAAAATATCTAATCTTATACCTAAAACAAAGAAAAGAACAATTGAAGCCAAAAGTTAGAAAGAAAGAAATAATAAAAATTTGAGCAGAAATAATTAAAAGAGAAATTAAAAACACAATTCAAAATATCAATGAAAACCAAAAAAGCTCGTTCTTTGAACAGCAAAATAAAATCAACACATCATTTGCTAACTCACTCAAAAGAAAATAAAAGAGAAAAAACTTTAATAATAAGAATCCAGAATGAAAAGGGAGAAGATCAGTGGTTAAAAATGATGCAGCATATATACACAATAGAATACTATGCAGCCTGAAAAAAGATGGAGTCTTGATTTTGTGACAACTTGGATAGAATTAACGAAGACGATACTATGTAAAATAAGTCAGAAGGAAGAATACAAATTCAAGATGCTATCACTCATGTGGAATATAAAGATACAAAGCCAAAGAACAGGAGAAAAAAAAAATGAAAATCTCATGGACATTGACCAGAGGACTGAATTTATCAAAGAGGAAGGAGTGAGCGGTGGAAATGAATGAGAGTAGGGTCCAATCAACAGAGGTTGAGGACTATCAGAGACCTCGTGATGGGCATGATTTGTTACCCTGTATTTAATAAGTTTTGAATCTTTACACAAACTTTACACAAACATGGTGAGGGCAGCTCACCATGTGTTTATAATTTTCATTTCTTGATTCATAGTGATTCTTGGTGACATTTTGAGTGAGCACAATATTCTTTGTTACTAAATAAATAAATGAAGAAATGAAGAAATGAATGAATGAGTGAATGAATGAATGAATGAATGTATCTAGATGCTTGTTATAAATAGGAAAGTAAGCTGCTTTTGCAAGAAGCTCCTCACTTAATCATGGGGAATAACCAAATCACTACCCTTAAGGCACAGCATTCCAGAAAAGGAGACAGAGATCCTTACCAGCTTCCTAAAGATTGTAGCTATAAAGAATAAAAGGGTAATTTGCACTATCTTTGTGGTGTTCTATTGTATGGATTGTGAGGGTATTGACCTCAGGGAGCAACTGAGCTTTCCTTAGAGCAAGAGGTAAAGGATACATTCAGAGCAGTAGTGCAAGTATAGACAAATTACTAGGTAGTCAGATTAGGAATCTTGGGGTGAATGCTGCCTTGTTTTTGAGAAGTGTCTTAGGTAATTATGATCTAGATAGCAATGCTTTCAATAGAAACTCTTAGATCTGTTATCTCCAGTTCAGAAAACTTCTGTCTTATATAGTAGTAGGAAAAAAGCTGTCATGCATAGAGCACGTGAAACCATTAGCCTTTTTTAACTCACACTGGAAGGTATTTCTAGTACACTAAAGGGCAATAAAATATATTTGTGGTTACTAAAACGAATTAAACAAGATTAACTTTTTGGATATTTACTTTGAACGATTTTTAAAAACCTATAAAGCCACATCTATTACAGAATCCTAGGATGAGTTTGAAGCACTTTCTACATATTTTCCAGGTACCTTTGGAAAATGAGTGCTCTACGGACTGGTGAAAATTAAAGTGAGATATATTAAAGTTTTCAAGAATTTATTTGAGCACAAATTGATTCTAGTCTAGCAGATCCAAACAAAAGGGAGTTGGGAGTGTTCAACTAATAAAACTACAGGAGTAGGTGCTTCACTGGAGGAAGTTTAGTTGATTCCTATTTCATTAATTCAACAGTGCAATGCTAAAAATAGCATAAACACAGCATTTTGCAATTACAATTTGTCAGGGACTTCATAATTCATTTTAGATAAAGGATCAATATTATATCACTTTGAAGAATTTTATAATTTACGTATTATTAGTCTACGCACAATGTTATCTAAACATTGCATTTCTAGATCATAGATTTATATCAAAACCAAAGCAGCTTTATTCAGATGTTAGTGTATGTTGGTACAAAACATCACTTTTATTGATTTACTACCGCTTGTGTTTATTTTACTCAGATATATTTGATACTTATTTTACTTGTGCTTTAATTTTTAATCTATCCATTTTAAAGTGTATTGTTTTATTTAGCATTGTGTAAATTTATGATATTTTTAAATGAGGGCATTAACTGCGTTAGGTGGTGTAGGACACATTACTTTTTGTTTTTCTGTTTGAAACACTTCATGAATTTGCATGTCATCTTTGCATAGGAACCATGCTGGTCTTCTCTGCTTCATTACAATTTTAGCATATGTGCTGTCAATGTGAACACCAGATTAATTTTTTTAAATGTAAATAATCCTTTTATAAAGTTCCTCCTAATATTTTTTAATAGACTTTGTTTTAAAGAAATTTTAAGTTCATGGCAAAATCAAGCAGCTAGTGCAGAAATCTGCTACTCACATATTGTCAAAGTCCCACACCAGAGTGGTACAGCTGGCAACATCTGATGAACCTACACTGACGTATCATACTCACCAAAGTGTATAGTTTATATGAAAGTTCACTCTTGGTGTTGTTGATTATTTGGGTTTGAACAAATGTATAGTGACACGTATTCACCATTGTAATATCACAGAGTAGTTCTACTGCCCTACAGCACTCTAAATATTTTGTTTTCCCAAATGAAGTGCTTTTGTATATTTTGCTCTTATTAGCTTAATTTCATTTTAATGCAGTTTTTTGCCTAAAAATAAAGCAATTTAAAGAGTATCATCTCTTCTGCAGTAGTAGAGACAGATTCAGAAGGCTTTTTTTTTTTTTTTAAATTTCACCGTATTTGAAAACATTTTCCCCTGAACATAAGAAGTGAAATCCAAGAGAAGGAAGAAACAGATGGCAGGAGGGTCATAAACAAGATATAACTGATTTGTGCAGGATGACACCTGGGCAAATCGTACTTTTGACCCTATCTTAGAAAACAGAAAAAAGGAGTTCCAGAAAACATTTTCTCTTTTTCTAGCTTCCTGTCACAGTGTTATTAATCATCTTTCAAATCCCATAAATTAACTTCAGCCAGTCTTAGAAAGAGCCCTTATCTTGTAACTTGGGCTATGTAAATGTCACCAGATCAAAATCATGCTCATAATCAGTTTATAAAACTATAAAGTCTGGATACTTCCTCCGGAAACACTTTTCACTTGTCAAGGGGATAGGTGATGAGATTAATTAAAGTTAGGTCTTCAGGATAAAGACTTCTGACTTCCGTCTTTGCTTTAAGCCTTGATTTAATAGCTGTCAACCTTAAAAAAAAATGTTTTCTGTATTTATACAGTCATATAAATTAAAGATGTATCTGAAAACAATATTAACGAGAGCTGTGAGTTATATGTGAGAAACTTTAAGAATTTTTTAAAATGTTGAATAAAAACAATTTCTAATACAAAATTATATTCTACCAATTGCTCTATTTCAAAAAGTTTTGGGGCCTAAATATAAATTAGAAATTAGAAACAGAAAATATCTTTTTATGGACAAAGGATGAAATATATTTTTTCTTTTAAGAAATATGAACTATAATTTTGAAACATTTATTTCTTTTTCTTTTTTAAATAAATTCTATTGAAGGAAAATTTCATCATAAATTATAAGGATTTAAGGTATGAATTATTGCAAATAAATATCTTTATATACTAAGCTTACTATTACAAGGCTAGTTTTCTTTTATCACACACCTGACAGTTACCAACTGATGGATCAAGAAAAATCAAATATGCTTAGGTAATTTTGAGTTTTAAAATTTTATTCATATATGTAGGCTTTCTTCCAGTATCCAAAGTTTGTCACTTTATATATCTATAAGAATGAAAGAATAAACAGCTTCCATAATAGGATTTATACTTGTTAACTGACTTTTATAACCAAAATTAAAAACATTCTATGTTAAAAAATTATTGAAAGCACATTGCATCATAACAAAGGTTTAAAGTAAAACATACTTGAAATGTCTCATTTCAAGTATGTTTTATCACATTATTTGCAATGGACTAGAAGAGGAAACATTATTAAAGAATATGTTGCTGAATGTAGATTCATTTTTGCCTGATGCTCACAGAAAGAGCAAATTCCTTGACAGGTGTTTTTTGCAAAAGGGAAAGAAATTTGTATTTGTTCACTCAGCTTGAACTTAAGCATGAGGACTTTCCCCACTTTCAAAGTGGTCCTGGAGTTATATAAATTCCTAGTGGGGGTGGGGGGGCAAGGATGTTAGATAATGATTGGGTAAAAACAAAGGAAGGTGTTTCTCTCAGGTACTGCATTATTCCTGAGTATGTGAGTGGAGCCTCTTGCTTGCCTTGTTTTCCTTGACTTCATGGTAAACCATTTTGAAGAATGAGGTTAAGTGTTTCTCAGTGGTTAGCAACTTCTGACTAACTACAATTTTGCTTGCATATTTGTTTTTTGCCTGGTGTTCTGGAAAATAATACTAAGGAATACAGCATATTATTTTTCCTTATTTAATAGTTGACTATTTTTGGTTCAAGAAACCACATCTCTATTGAGCTCTTTACTCATTTTGACATTATTTATTTGTCCTTTGTTTTTGCTAGTGTAATGAGATCCTAGATAAACACAAAGCATCCACTTTTGATATTTTAGACTTTCAGTATTTATTATGTAAATGTGAGCAGGCCTTTCTGCAGGGTGCTGCTGATCATTGCATAAGGAAAATACAATTTTTCATTGTTTTAACACATTCCGATTTTGACATTTTAAACAGGATTTGGTTATTGTGTTATTAATGGATCCAAACTAGTTCATTTCACAAAAACTAAAGAAATGCTTTTCAAGATAGAATCCCAAATTATTTTGTTACAACTAAAACAATAACTGTTTTAACTAGCAATTTTAAGGTAAAGTATATCAGAAAGCATATATGACTGAGATATAGAAACTAACATCATTACTCTAACAAAATGGTATCAGATCTAAAATTTATGTAACTATAAAGTTTGAAGAGTTAGCCCTTTCTCTGCGATTCCACAGAACTAGACTATCCGCTCCTCTATTACAATTGTCTATTTGCTTGCCAGACTTCCCATTAGGTAGACTGTCCCTCCAGTCCTATAATCATTTTGTTCTTTGTAGTAGCTTTAATGACTGGGAAGTAGTTGAATATAAGTGAAGATATCAACATATGAATAAATGACATCAGTATAAAAAGTGAAAATGGTGTAGATGAGTATTCAAATGCAAAACAGTATACTTTTAAAATAACAATAAAATAGTATGTAAGTAATAAAGTGTATTGTGTGATTTATTTTTCAGTACTGAATTATGTAGAATCAAAGAAACAAATATTTATAAACTCTAAGGTTCTGGAATGGAAAGTAGACACATATAATTAGTCAACCTAGAGAAAGGGGGAGGGAAATGGAGAAGGATGGAGGGAGAAATAGCTAACTATAAGGATACTGCTGATCAATTTTTATTGAGTAGGGTTGAAATTCAACCACAATATTGACTCTAGTTTATATATTTAATAATTCTGGAAATCAGTTTGCTGCTGTATAAGCCTTGGGGTTTAAAACAAAAACCAACAAATGTATTTCATGTAGCAGGATCATCAGGCAATCCACTCTTCCTTATCTATTTCTTGTCACAAAATTGTAGACATGAATTTCTTCTTCCCTTTCTGGTGTTTGAGGATGAAATAGATTGATCCCTAAGACTAGCCCAAATCTGATTTTTCAGATTAAACTTTATTTAGTAAATTTTGTAAGTCCTGTAAAGGAAGATAATGCAACTTTCACGAACCAATTATGTACAAAATTCTTGTGGTTGTATGCCATGGAATGCTTCTATAACTGTATTGCTGGTGGAAAACATACTCATAAGAGGTAGTGTTAAAAGTAAAATTCACTGGAAAGAAGCATTTCAGTTTTATATAGCTCCTTATGTTTATTTGGCTTTTGCTTTCTTGATACTGGAATACATCTCCAAAGACATCTCTTAGACTGTCAAGTAATGTATTGTGTATAGTGTCTTCTACATATTTGATGAGTTCAGGTCTTATATCTAAGTGTTTAGTCCATTTTGAATTAATTTGTGCATGATGTTAAATAACAGTCTAGTTTTTTTCCTTTTGCATGTAGCTGTTCAGTTCTCCCATCATGATTTATTGGCAAGATTGTTCTTACTTTATTCTATGCTCTTGGCTCTTTTATTAAAAATTTGTTGTCCAACAATATTTGGGTGAATTTCTGTGTTCCCAGTCCTGTTTCATTTATCTGTGTGTCTGTTTTTCTTTTTTTTTTCCAAAAGCATGCTTATTTTGTTTCTGGAATCAGTTATGCTGCTCACTGCTCCAAAGGCCAATGCACTAGAAGATGAACATCAGTGAAAGGAAAGTTGGTTTATCAATGAGAGGCACCAAGCAAGAAATTATGAAAAAGAGCATGAGGATACTTAAGAAAATGAAAGTAGAAATTCCATATCATCCTGTTATACCACTTTTGGGTATTTACCTGAAAAAAACACAAAAATATTTTTTATATCAAAGAGCTATGTGTACCTCATGTTCATTGCAGAACTGTTTATAGTCACTAAGAACTGGTCACAACAAATATGCCCATGGGTAGATGTGTGGATAGAAAATATACGTATATATATTTAATATTCATATATGCTATATTTTATGTACAACTAATTTATCAAAAACGACATAACCCTGCCATTTTCAACAAAATGGATGAACCCAGAGGAAATTATGGTTAGTGAGATAAGTTAAATGGAGATAGACAAACAGTATGATTTCACTCATATTTAATGAGTTTCTCTATGGAAACAAAATAAACCAATGAACCAAATCAAACAAAAATCATTTTTAATCTATAGATTTAAATTAGTGGTTACCAAAAGGGAAGGATATTAGAGATAGGCAAACTGGATAAAATGTGTTAGTATTATGGTGATGGATAGAATTTGATTGTTGATGGGGAACTTAATTAATTATAATCAGATATTGATTTACCATGACGCACAACTTACATTTATATAATATTTTGATACTGTATTACTTGGATGAAATTTAAATATTAGGTGTGTACTGGTGGAGGAGTTAGGTCAGTCACCTCCAAAGAAATGCAGACCACATACTCCTGGTCTGATCTCCGGCTCTGGGGAAAACAGTGTGAACAAACTATAAAAGTAAAATAAAGATGTTTTTTCCTCCTTTCTTCTCCTACCTGCCTGACTACTCACTACCATTCCTGCTTCTACCTTTCCTTTAAAAATACATAAATAAGCTAAACATATAGTAAAATATAAAATTCATCTGAATAAATTTAAAGATCTATGTGGCATTATTAAATAATTCATAAATCAGATGGCCTCTTATCTAGCAAGTAGACAGGCAGTTCAAGGAATTTTACAATATAGAAGCCTTTTCATAATGCATTTATAATAATTTTCAAAAAATGATTTATAACTTATTTAATAACTAGAGCATAATACGGTCAAAGGTTTTCTAGTGTGTCAATGTTGGCAATGTGCTAAACTTTCTCAGAGATTTTTGAATTTATAACTCCTGTTAACTTTTAGCTGATAAAGTTTGCTATCTTCATTATTACTGTCAGTGTCACTTTCTAATTCCACATATTTGTATAATACCTACCTTTTTTTACTACAGAGAATACATAAACTCTTCTGTCCATATGCTTCTATATCTGAGCACAGTTATTCATCTTACAGAAATTTTTGTTCTATGTGTTTATCAAGTGCATGAAACCTCACTTAACTGCAAAGTAAGCCAGATGTACGACAATGAGAACAGCTGGTTTTATATGAAAAAAATCTTGCTTCCTAGGCTATACTCTGCCCTTTAATTTACTAAAAATATATTAGCAAATTGTTGGACTTCTATGTTAAGATTACTCTGTGAACATGCAGCAGATATATGAGACCCTTTGAATAGGGAATAAATGACACATCTTTCTGGACTGTCACATTTAACTTAAAATTGACAATAATATTTCATTATTCTAATTTCTATTAGCAGATACACTGCATGATTTCAAAAATGATAGTAAAATTACTTAAATAGAAAATGTGATTTGGATAAAATCTTGCTCTAGACCTCGACATGTAAATGTTAATTTTCTCTACAGTTCACAATACAGTCATCCAAATTTTTGAGAATCCCAGATGCAGTTTAGTAAATATTATTGCTTCCTTTTACATTGATAGGGTAAAAAGGAAACTCTTCTCAAGTCCCTCTGAGTTATTCTAGGTTGGCAAATTATCAAATAAATCTTAGATTGATGAGAATAAATAGCATGTATACCTCCTCCATACACAAAAGTATGTAAGATTGAGTAAAACTCCCTATGATGCTAAGTTTTTAAATATCTTCAGAAAAAAAAATGAAGCTCTGGGGGCTGGCAGAGAAGGAAGTTTAGACATGGAATATAGGCAGGGCACTGTAAATAAAGTTATGTCCATTATACTATTATATACACTCTGCTTTCTCCACTGTGTTAGATATTAAGTTTTCCTGGTTTGCCAAGGGAGGCACCTTTACAAAGTGAATTTTTTCCTTTGTACATTTAAGTGTCTTAGAAAATGGAAACATTGGTGCACCTGGTGAAGTAGCAGTTAAGTCAGTTCTTTCTGAAGGAGCAAGCCACATACCTCTGAGTTCGAGTCCCAGGTCTAGGTGGAAGCAACCAGTGCGAATCACTAAATAAAAATAAAGATACTTCCTCTTCTCTCTTCTTGCTTACATACTCTTACCTTCATTCCTTCCTGTACCTTGCCTTTAAAAAAAGCAAAAAAAAAAAAAAAAAGGAGAAAATGGTAAATCTTACCAGTCTTCAGAATCATGTCTATCAAATATTTTATCACAACACACATATTTTTGGAGTGATAGATTTGTATTACTATGCATCATGAACCACCAGAGAGAGTACACTTCTTCAACTTCCTTTCCACATCCATGCAAAAATGGAGAAGAGAAATTTGGAGACAGTGGCATATAAAGGAACTAAATAATATGGATTACACATGCAAATATTTTATCAGAAAATATTTTTCACTTAAGTTCTTATATATAATCTTTTGAATTTTCTAAACTTTTTAGCTTCTCTCTATTTAATTCCATTACCAAAGTATATTTATTATATGAGAAATAAGAATCCTTACCAATGTCTTTTTTGTAGAAATAGAAAAAATCATTTAAATTCATTTGGAATATCAAGAGGCCCAAAATAACTAAAACAATCTTAAAATACAAGAACAAAAATTAAGTTCTCACCTGTCCTGCTTCTTGATTTCAAAATTTATTTAAAAGTTTCTGTAATAAGACACACACACACGAGAGGAGGATCCAGAGGAATTCATGCTTAGTAAAATAAATCAGGAGCAGAAAGCAAAATATACTGGATTTCACTCATATACAGTACATACAGAAATTAACGACACCAAATAAAACAAAAATAGTTTTTAATCTATAGGAACAAATTGATAGTACCAGAAGGGATGGAAAAGGGTGGAAAACTGGGTAAAAGAGGTAAGTTATATGGTATATAGAATTGGACTGTTGATGGTATGCTTCATGATGTTAATGTGTTAACTTAGGATGATATACACATACACCTTAGAATAATATAATGTTGTAATGCAATGTCAATTCAATACATTTTAGTGAAAAAAATTAAAGACTTCTGTAATAAAAGCAATATGGTGCTCATTTAAAGACAGGGATATATACTACATCTCTTGCATATATGTATGTCAAATGATTTTCAGTAAGGATGTCAAGACTATTATGGTATTAGTTTTACTCAGTAATTTTCAAATAGAATTTTTAAAGGATATCCAGGTTTCCAAGAAACCATAGCAGGTTTCTCCAATATATGCCACTTTCTTATGTGGCACTAAATTTTAATGTTTACCCTTACATGGATTTTTAAGAATGGATTTATTTCCAAAAAAAACTTTTTTTTTTTTTTCCCAGATTAACCTATTTTAAAGTAGGGGAAATATCCGGAAGCAAGGTTTTGTTTTATGAAATAATTCCTTCTGGTTGAAGCCTCATTCTATCTTCTCGATACCCAGTTTTCCTTTCTCATTCCTAAACAGATAGTATAAGTTTTTGGCTTGGTCTATTTTCCATATAATTTACAATAATGTAAGCTCACCATATATGTCATTGAATTTGCTCTTTTTCTTACTAATTCTGTTTGATGTTAATTTACTGGCTTGACCAGCCTCAAATAAATCTTAGCAGCATGACAGCGTTTAGTCTGTACTCCAAAACTATTTAATGCTAAAAGGATAATTTGTTTAATGAATAGTTTTGGGAAAAGTTGATATTCACTTGAAAAAGAAGGGAGCTGAACTCATATCACATACAAAAATAATACAAAAAGGATCAACAGAAAAATATTAGAGCTAAAATTTAGAAGAAAATACACGGTAAAAACTAACTCATTTTTAGTATTTCATTGCAGGAAATTTATTTTACAAATTAAAATAAACTTACATATGTATTGTTTTCCCATTTCTCAGATACATATCAACACACCCTGCCCTACACCAAATAACCAAGTGTTTTTCACCGTTATTCAGTAGACCCTACCAGAACTTACTTTCCAACTTCACCTGTCTTATTCCTTATTGGTAACCTGAGTTCTATTGCAAGTGTCCAATGATTGGTTTTGTTTCATCTGTTCCTTTGTTTTGTCTATTAACTATCCACCTATGTTTGAGATCATCTGTTATCTATCTTTCCTCTTTTGTCTTGTTTCATTTAGCATATCCCTTCTAGATCTTTCCATGTTGATTCAAATGACAGAATTTTCTCTCTTCTAACAGCTGCGTAATATTCTATTGTGATATATACATCTTTATTCATGTTGAGCACTTAGTCAACAGTTCTTAGCTACTGTAAATAGGGCTGCAATAAACATAGGGGTGCATAAATCTCTGCAAGTCAGTGTTTTGTACGGTACAGGTAAATTCTCAGAAGTGGGATGGCGGAATCAAATCGGACATCCAAATTCAACTTTTTAAGGAATCTCCACACTATTTTTCATAAAGGTTACACCAGTTTGCACTCTTATCAATAGTGCAAAATGTTACCTTTTCTCCACATCCTTCCCAATGTTTGTTGTTTCCATACTTTTGGATAATAACCAATCTTTCAGTTACAAAGTGATATCTCATTGTTGTTTTGATTTGCATTTCCGTGATAGCCAGCCAGTAAGAACATCTTTTCCTTTGCCTGTTGGTTGTCTGTATATCCTATTAGGAAAAATGTCTCTCCAATTCCTCTTCCAAATTTTGATTGAATTGCCTGTTTTCGTTACTGAGTTTTATGAGTGTATATTTTAGATAGTAGTGTGTATCAGAAATATGGAATACAAATATCTTGTTTCAGTTAGTAGATTGTCTTTTTATTTTAATGATGTTTTCTTTAGCTAGAAAGTAATTTTTTAGTATGATGCAGTCCTAGCTGCTGATTTTTCTTTTTATTTCCCTTGATGCTGTAATTGAGTCCCCAAAGGCTTCTTTAAGGCTAATATAATGGAATATCTTTCCTATGATTTCTTCCAAGAATTTTATGGGTTTTGGTTTTATGTTAAATACTATAGTCCAGTTTGAGTTAGTTTTTGTGAATGGTGTTAGAGAATGGTCTATTTCATTTTTTTTATGTAATTGTCCAGTTTCCTCAACACTATTGAAAAGACTCCTTTCTCCATCTTGATGTTCTGGCTGTTTTGTTGTAGATCAACTGACTATATGTGTGAATCAATTTCTGGTGATTCAGTTCTATTCCACTGATCTTAACCTTTGTTTTTATTCCAAAACCATAATAATTTGATCACTAGCACTTCATAGTAGAGCTCAATGTCTGGGAGTGTAATTCCTCTAATATTTTTCTTTTTTCTCATAGTTGTTTTGGCTATTTCTTTTCTTACATTGCTCCATACAAATTTTAATATTTTTGTTCTATTTTATTGCAATAATCTCGTGAGATTCTAATGGAAATGCATTACATCTGTACATTGATTTACATAAGATGATCATTTTAACAATGTTGATTATTCCCAGCCATGAGCAGTGGATGTTGTTCCATCTTTTTGTGTTCTCCTTTATTTCTTTCAAGAAGGACTTGTAGTTTGCATTGTGTAGGTCTTTCACCTCCTGTGTTGAGCATATTCCAAGATATTTGATTTTTTTTTTAAATTTCCATTGTAAATGTTGCAGATTTCTTGATTTCGTTTTCTTCTAGAATGTTGTTTGCATACAAAAACGCAATAGTATTTTGCTAATTCATTTTGTAGCCTGCCACTTTACTGTATTCATTGATTAGTTCTATTTGTTTTTGACAGTTGTTAGGGTTTTCTGTAGCCTTTATTATGTTGAGGTATGTACCTTCTATACCCAGTTTCTGCAGGGTTTTTGTCATTAATGAATGCTAGATCATGTCAAATGCTTATTCTGAGTGTATTGAAATGATCATGTGATTTTTTTCTCCTTGCTTTTGTTGATGTGGGTTATTACATCAATAGATTTATGCGTATGGAAACAGTCTTACATCCCTGGGATAAATCCCACTTGGTCATGATAGATGATGCTTTTTTGCATTGCTGTATTCAGTTTGCTTATAAGTTGTTAAGAACTTCTGCATATATGTTCTTCAGAGATATTGACGTGTAATTTTCTTTCTTGGTGATATCTCTGTAAGTTTTTGGTATCAGTGTGATGTAACCCTAATGAAAGTGTTGGGAAGTATTCCCTTTCTTCAATATTTTGGAACATTTTGAGAAGAAAGGTATTAATTTTTCTCTGAAGATTTGGTAAAATTTGTTAGAGAAGCTATATGGTTCCAGGCTTTTATGTTTAGGTAGATTCATGATTACCTCTTCAATTTCCTTTCTTGTGACTATTCTGTTCAAGTTTTCTGTTTACTCCAGGTTCAGTTATTTAGACTGTATTTATCTAAAAATCTGTCCATATTCTAAAGGTCGTCCACTTTCTTGGCATAGAGCTGTTCATAGTAGTCTCTTAGGATTCTGTATTTCTTTGGTATCTGTTGTAACATCTCCCCTTTCGTTTCTGATTCTAGTTATAAGAATTTTTTTTCTTTTTTTCTTTATGAGTCTCATCAATGGTTTGTCAATTTTGTTGATTTTTTCAAAGAATCAAATTTCAGTTTCATTCATCTTCTGGATTTTCTTTTTTTTGTTTTCTATGTCATTTATTTCTGTTCGAATATTTATTATTTCCTTTTTTCCACTGATTTTTTCCTTTAATTGTGTTTCTTTTTCTACATGCTTTAGGATTAGATTCTTTATTTGCTGTTTTTCTTCTTTTTGAGGTGAGCTTGGATTGCAATGAGCTATTGCTGCATTCCATAGAATGTGGTAGCTTGAGTCTTCATTCTCATTTGTCTCTATTTTTATGTTTCTCTTTGACTTTCTCTTTTACCGGAGTCAGTAAGATGCATATGGTTTAGTCTCCATTTAATTTGGGGTTTTCCAGTTTTATTTATTTTTTTACTGGCTTCCAGCTTTAAACCACTGTGGTCAGAGAAGATGCTTGGTATTATTCCAATACTTATAAATCTGTTCAGACGTGTTTTGTGTCCAATATATGATCCATCCTTGACAATGCTCCATGCTCACTTGAGAAGAAGGTGAAATCTCTATTTGGTGAATGAAGTGTTCAGTATATGTTTATTAGATCTAACAATTACAAATGGTCATGTTGGAATAGCTGCCGTATTGCTACTAATTTTCTTCCTGATTGATCTGTCTGTTTTAAAGTGTTGAAGTGTCTTACGTTGTGTTGTTGTTGATGTCACTCATCAGTTCTGGTAATACTTGCTTAATAAATTTTGATGTTCCTTCCTGTGGTGTATATGGTTAATAAGTATTGTCTTCTTGCTGGACTGAACACTTAATCATTATATAATGCTCATCTCTCTTTTGTTATGCTTTTTAGTTGGAAGTCTATCTTAAGTGATGTAAGTATAGCTGTTCCTGTTTTTTTGGTTTGTTTTGTTTTTTCTTTTTTCCTGGTTACCAATCAGCTAGAAGATTGCCTTCCAACCATTAACTTTGAGCCTATTTACCTTTGAAAGAAGGCAAGTTTCCTGAATGCTGTAAAATTTTACTTTATTCTTTTTAATCCATTGGCTGTTCTGTGTTATTTGATTGGTGAGTTCAATCCATTAATCCATTTAGAGTAATTATTGATAGTTGTTTATTGCTATTTTGTGATTTGTCTTTGAGTATTGTTACAGATCATGACTTTATTCCTCTTTCTCTTCTTAGGTGGTTTGGGTATAGTTATGTTTTGATTGGTTTCCTCTTTTTCTTTTCTTTTTCTATAGAGGTATTTTTCATGTTAGCATTAAGAATTCTTTTTATTTCCTATTTTGAAAGCAGATTAATTTTGCATTCATTCTAACCATACACATTTTTATTCTCCTCTCCTCCCTCCCACTTTTTTTATATTTTGCAATATTACTGCTTATAACAAGGATTTCTTCATATTTTATAAGATATACTTCCTTTAGCATGTTTGTCAAGTTTTTTTTTGTGATGATTCCTTTAACTTTTGCTTACCTGATTTTTTTATCATTCCTTGAGATCTGAATTATAATCTCACAAGGAATAGTCTTCTAAGTTGAAAATAATTTTTCTTTCAGTACTTTGAATGTATCATGTCATTCCCTTCTGATTTGCAGTGTTTCAGTTGAGAAATCAGCTATTACAAGGTTTCCTTTGTACGTGACCCATTTTTTTCTATAGTTGCTTTTAAGATTCTTTATCTTGTATTTTTGAGATTCTGATGACAATGTGCCTAGGTGTAGGACTGTTTGGGTTTCTTTTATTTGAGAATTTTTGAACTTTCTGCATCTGAAGCCTTGTTTCATTCATCAGGTTAAGGAAGTTCTCTGCTATTATTTTTTCAAATACAGTTCCTGCCCTCTTGTTTATCTTTTCTCCTTCCGGAAACCCTATGATATGAATGTTGTTCTTTTTCATATTGTCTCATAGGTCATGGACCTTTCTTCATTTCTTTTCAGTCTTTTCTCATTGCTGATTTGCTTGAATGCATTTCTCTGTCTTACCTTCTAGCTCACTGATTCTGTTGGATGTTTCATCCATCCTACTCTTGAGTCTACTGAGTTCTTTAGTTAAGCTACTGTGCTCTCCATTTCTTTGACATCTTGATTAATTTCTTCTCTTTCTTGCTGTTCTTTTTCTTTGTCTGTTGTTTTCTTGATTTGCATGAGTATGTTTATCATTGTTGCCCTAATTTCATCCTCAAGTAATTTGTACATACCATAGTATTCAGATTTTCCCATAGGGTTTTAATTGGATCCATCATTTTGTGTATATGTCTCCGTGTCTGTTTTCTGATCATTCTGTTGATTTTTATGTGGGTTAGATTTCCTAAGTGATGGCTTGTGTAGGGTATCCACATGCACTGATTAAGCCTAGATATTGGTTTGAACACCAGAAATTCTTGAATTTTGTGGCATCACCATTGGTTGTATTTGTTGAAGTTCTTTCGTGGACCCTGTGTTGGGGTCCCAGAGTTCCGCCTATGGGGTTTTAGTTTGTGTACAGGATGTTGACCCTTTTCCCAGCATCTCACATCTAAACAGTATTGGAAGCCATGTCATTTGCCTGAAATCTGCAGTTGGGCTACAGTTCTGCTTCCACCCATATGGTGGCTCTAATGGGTAGTTGCTAAAACTTCTTTCCTTTTGGAATAATCTTCTTTCTTTAAGCCTGGGGGAGAGATTTCCAGTGGGTGGGTTCTCTGACTCTGGAGCATTACGTTGGGAGTGATTGGGGGTGGGGAATTCCCCTAAATGTCCTCTGGCTATAGTTGTGCCCTATGTAATTTCCTTACAGGGTCTCCAGCTCAGATCACCAGGGTGCTAGTTTTCCTTCTGTCCTATGCGAGACCCTCTCCCCCAGCACCATGTGCTGTCCCACTGGGCAGGCTCTCTACTGCTTTTAGAGTGATTCTTGGGAGACCTGGTTCTTCCTGAGTCTCTACCCTCTCCATGATGGTCCTTTTTGTCCCAAAGTTGCAAGTTCTAAATTAAATTATGCACCTCTGAACATTGACAACTTTGCCTACTCTGTAGTGGTATTTGGGTGTTTGCTACTGCTGTCTCTGTGGCCTCCAGCCTGTCCTTCCATAGGTTGTGCCTAAAAAATAGGTGATTTCAGGCTGCTTTGTGGGGAGACCTGACACGCTCTTACGAAGTTGCCATCTTGACACCCTTGGCAATTAATTATTGATATGACACCAAAAACATAGGCAACAGGTGAAAAAATAAATAAATTGGACATAAACAGAATGCAAAACAGAGCAGAGACACAGAAAAATAAATGTGAAATGATGAATGCAGTTAAAACTCAACAGGAAAATTTAAAAATCCGTGCATCAAAGGACACTATTGACAGTGAAAATTGAGTTAATAGAATGTATAAAAATATTTGCATATCACAATCTGATAAGGGATTAATATCCAGAATATATAAAGAACTTCTACAACTTTGCAACAAAAAAACCCCACGCAATAAATAAACTAAATATACTCAATATACTAATGATAATGGGAGTGCAAATGAAAAGCACAAGGAAATACTACTTCAGATCCTTTAGAATGGTTATTATAAAACAAGAAAATGCTAGCATAAAATAACAAGTATTGGCTAAGATGTGGATAAATTGTAGCACTAAGGTATTTTCTAGTGGGAATGCAATATAATACAGCTGCTAAGGAAAACATTATGGTGGGTTTTCAAAAATTAAAAATAGATTTACCATATGATTTAGTAATTCTACTTCTGGGTATATACCCAAAATAATTGAAAGCAATGAATTTCACAAATAAATGAAGGTTATCCCAATATATTTACAAATATGAAAAAAAATTACTTTTTGTTTATAACTTGCTTTACACTTTGAATTCTGATTTTGTGTTAATAACACCAATAATTTCAGATGTAATCTATTTGCCATAGTGAACTTCCAAAAGGTTTATTCATTCCATGAAGTAGATGGAAAAAAAAGTGTTTATTTGAATTAATGTAAGAGATTCTCTTTTTGATAAATATTATGTCAACAAGGTTGCTTGCTATAAACTTCAGATCTACATTAAAATTAATCAATTAGCATCAATCTCCTTAATGCTTTGAAGCACACATCACTGAGCTATATTATTTCAGAAGAATAATTATCTAAATGAAATGCCATATTTCTTATATTGATGCATGTAGATAATGGTTCTATAAATTTACAACTATACTTGTTGAGCCATCGTTCTTGAACATATTGTTAAGGAACTACTGATTGTGTTACATGAGGCTATAAAATACAGAATATACAACTTTAGTCAAACTCTTTCATTCAAAATCAAATTACATCTAAAAAAGTACCTCGTAGCAATATCTAGACTTGTATTTTGTGGCATCACCATTGGTTGAATTTTTTGAAGTTCTTAGGTGGACCCTGTGTTGGGGCCACCACAAAGGCCACTGAGTCAGTAAGATTGAAACAAAGAATAGAAACTCTATTTCTAAAAAGTACAATTTATTGATAAAGCTGCCTCCTTCAGTTAAGAAAGTAATTTTGCCTTAAAGAATTGGAAGTGTGGACCTTATTCCTGTTTTGAGTGTGCACTGACAAGGTAGATCCAAAGTGCCAAATCCCTTTAGTCATGTTTTGTAAAGAAAATTTTTCTTGGAACATATTCATACTCATTCATTTGAGATTGCTTGCATACTTCAATGGTAGACTACAGCAGTTACCACAAAAATGTATGGTCCTAAGTCTAAATTGCTAACTATGTTTTTATTTACAGAAATAGGTACTATAAATTATATTTACATAAAATGCCTATTTCTGCTCTAGAGTATCAAATGTGCACATATTACTTGAACTTTCTAGAATTTAAAGTCTGAAATAGGTAAGATCCAGTAGGAAAAAATAAACCTTATATTTGAAGATATTTTCATCATGCTTTCACTCTGTCAAGCAGTGGAAAATTACTTCAATTGGTGCTGGAGTTTGCCCTTAGTAATTTTGAAGTAATTATAGAATGTGCTTGAATAAAATGGGCACAAAAATGCAACTGAGATTTTCAAGTTGTATCTGAGATACTACTGTTCATTGCAAGAGCTTTACTAAATATTAAAAAAGCCAGAGTCACTGCTCTGAAGACTTACAAAATACATCCTTGGAACAAATTACTGCATTATGCAAACTGAGTGGGTTTTAAATTGTGACCAGATAGGCTGTTAGGAAATTAGCTCTCAACTAGTTTTCCAGTTGGAGGCAACTTATGCTTTTTAATCACAAACTGGCCACATCCCACTATATTTTGCGTGGAGAATAATGCATTCAATAACTTTGGCTTCAAAGACTAATGTGCTCATGAAAATTCAGTGTTTGTAGCCACTCAAACTAATTGTTCCATTGAAAATATAATGAAGAAGCCATAAAGGAATTTCATAGATTTTTCAAAGTGCTGGAGCAATAAATGATCCCTTGCGGTTCCTCTTTCAAACATTATTTTCTGTGCTTCGCAGCTCTGACTAACAGAATGAGAAATAACCGAAATATATTTATGCATTAAAGGAATATAGAGATCCCTGACCAAGGCACAGATGGTGAGAATTAAAGTTCATTCCCAGGGACAAGATTCAATATATGAATACAGAGAAGCAGAAAAATGATTTAAAAAAAAAGAAGTTAACTGTAGAGTGTGAACTCTTTCTAAGAAATGTGAAGCTATTACAGTTGCTAGGTGATTTTCTATGTTTTCACAGAAACTTGTAAAAATAAATTACATTTATTTTTGAGGTATAAAATTGTTAAAATGGGGCTTATGCCATTTGGAAAGTAATAGACAAGGCATTTATACCAATATGAAACAGCAAAAAATTAAAATTACATTAAAATAAAATCTCATATCTACTAAACTGCTGTTGCCTTCACTAAGTTATCCCCACTAAATTAGAAACTTTTAGTCTGTATTCAGATGATCAACATTTTGGTCACCATATTAAGGTAAAAATACCATGTTTTTATTTTCTGTTCTATTTTTCCTGATGTCAGTTAAAATTAAAAGGTCTCTCATTTCTCTGAAGTTTGTCACAGTGTAACTAATGAACAAGTTGATATTTAGTACAATTAGTAAGAGAAAAGTTCAAATTTAATAATATACATGCAGACAATTTACGTGACAGTTAAGTTCTGCGGTAGCTAGAGCATAGACATGGGACCTGCAGTGTTGGAGGAGAAAAGAGGGGATCACCACATGGCAAAGAGGAATAGTTATCTTTGTTTTGAAATAAAGATAAATAACTTCCCTTTGTACATTTTTTCTAGAGAATAGACAAAAGACTATTTCTGAATTAGGAAAAAGATGGAAGCCCAGGAAGTGGCAGATGACTTCTTTGCTTAAGGGAAAGGCAAATAGGTTAGAAGATAGGAGGCTCTCCTTTGCCTTTGAGGCTGTCTTCCATGATTCTTGGCTCTTTCAGAATGGGGTTTCCATTAGAGACCAACTCTGAGAGGCTTGGATGTTCTGTGTTAGCTCCTTCACTGATTAGTACCAGCATTATTTTTTTTAATTCTTGTGAGAATTAATACTGCAATATTTGTTGTTTGTTTTTAAAGTGTCTTTTTTATAAGTATTGTTACTTACAATGAATTTAGGGTATTAGTTTTACAAAAGAATAATACTTGCAGTAGTGAGAATTCTAATGTGACTTTCAATGACAGAAGGCTTCGAATAATAACCTTCAAATTTAAAGTGATTGTGAGCTCTGAATATGATGGGGGATTACTCCCTTGATTAAATTACTTTATATGACACAAGCACAAAGTGACACAACATTTTTAGAGAATGGAGAAAATTAATTAGCCAAGAAAACAACAGCAGGTGAGCTTCTGAATCCAGAAGAAAAATAAATAAAATGATATAAATCTCCTAACTCCTTTCTCACCAAATTGTTATTTATTTTAGCTATTATCTACAAGGTAAATTATTAAAAATGGCTTTTGATAAATAATTAAAAATAAATTTATTACCATCTGTTGCATTTAGAGTGTAAATTTAAAAAAAGAATATCCTGAGCTTCCTGAATTTGTTTTAGATTATTTTTCTTCTGTTCTCAACAATTCATATTGTTTTCTCAATAAATGGTGAAAAAAATAAAACAACTTTTAAGTATGGAATATCAGTTTTGTACCACCATCATCAATTCAACCTAAATTAGACAGATTAACAATTATCTAATGCAGAAGCAAACTTATTTTTAAAACTAATTAATTGAGTTCACTTGAGGTGTATTAAATGATTTCATTTGTGTGACATGTAATTGATATATACTGCAGAAATAAAATAACTGTGAATATAATAATCATTTCCTATATTTATTATCTGTATTCTATTAATATATATTATTATGTCAAGATTTATTATATTAATGGAAGATAATTCTAAAAATAAAGATCAGGGTTTATAATTTAAGTATGCATTTTTGAAATTTCATTTTCTAGTTTTATAATTTTTTTGTGTGTTTCTGTGTGTGCAGTAACAAAAAAATCAATCCATGCATATTGGTTAAGAAAATCTGTTCCTTTGTGGATGTTGGGAGAAGCAACATGGGAGATTTTAAGAACACTAATTAAAAAAATTTTATATAAAATTTTTTGTATGTCCTATCCAGATATGACCATTTTTCGTAATATTGACTCAGGCACTGCAGAAGGATTGAGATGTTCGGCCATTAAAATATTTAGTTGTGTAAAGCAAGAAACAATGGAGTCATGGATTGTATTAGATATTTATTTCATATAACTGCAAGGAAAGATTAAGCCAAGGATAATGAAAAGCTGGAGAAAACTGTCTTAAAGTATATTTCCAAATTATTTTTAATAAAATTTTGCAAGGTGAGTATCTAAAAAAATTACTGAGTTATAGGTAAATTCTCTGTTGAGTTCAAACTTCAAGGATTATGCATAACAC
Organism: Solenodon paradoxus; assembly: GCA_004363575.1. NCBI lineage: Eukaryota > Metazoa > Chordata > Mammalia > Eulipotyphla > Solenodontidae > Solenodon > Solenodon paradoxus. The sequence goes on from RJWH01000011.1 coordinate 676,834, forward strand.
TTACAAGAAGAGATTCATAATTATGTCTAAATAACAAAAGGGGCATATATATAAATCAAGACAATTTAACTATTTTGAAATGATTTAGGTGGATAAAAGTGAAAAAATCAGCAGATTTGAAAATTGTCGAAATATTTACTTAAATATCTTAAAATATGCTGGAATGTGCTTACTAATTACCATCATGGGAACTAAGTCACTCCTGTAAAATAGAGAGCATGCTAGAAAAAATGGGTGGACTAATTAACTTGTTAGACAAAAATGCACATTTCTTGAAATGTCCTGAAAAATTAGTTCTAACATGTTAATGAATCATTTTAGCAAACTGTTTCAAAGGATTCTGCAAAAGTTACCAAGGAGGAATACTGAAAATCTTCTATGCAGATGAGAGGTGGGAGATTAGAACTGCAGCTTGTAACTCTTATGCCAAGAATCAGAAGCTGATATGAATTAATTTACTTGTTATTTAATAAGTAATAAAAGGAAGAGAAAAAAAAAACACCATCAACCCCTAAACCAACTCTACTAGTCTCCTCTTTCATATTCCCATACCCACATTTAACCATAATTCTGTTGTCTAAGTACAATTTTATTCTATTTTATTTGTTTATTTGCTTTGCTTTCCTATATTCCACAATTAGGTATAATAACCTAGTATTTGTTCTTCTTCTTCTGAATTATACCACTAACACAATACATTGGAGGTATTCCCAATTTACTGTGAATGTCAATATTTTATATATTATACTGAATAGATACATAACTTCTTTATATATACATAACTTCTTTATAACAACTTCCTTGTCCAACCATCTATTAATGGTCACCGAATGTTGTTTCCATGTCTTTGCTATTATAAATACTGATGGACTAAGAATAGGTATATACCTATCTATTAAGTTAAATATTTCATAGTCTATGGATATATACATAAATAAGATTGCTAGATCATATACAATGCCACTTTTAACTTTTTGAGAAATCTCTAAAATGTTTTCCAAGATGGTTGTACCAAGTTACATTTCCATCAATAATATGCAAAAAAGTTTCCTTTTTCTCCACATCTTGCCAATACTTGTAGTAATTGGTCTTTTGATGTAAGTCATTCTCATAGGTGTGAAATATATAGTTCATTGTGGTTTTGATTTGCATTTCCATAAGACTTAAGAGATGACAAACTTTTTTAATGCACTTATTGACCATCTATATATCTTCTTTGGAGAAATTTCTATTCAGATATTTTTCATTTCCTGCACATTTTTATGATAGGGTTTATTTTCTAGTTATTGATTTGTTTGAATTCGCTGTAAATCATAGATATTAACCCATTTTAAAAGATATGATGTGCATCCTTTTTGCTCTTATTAGGTTACATATTTGTGATGCCAGTATTTTCTTCAGCAGTGCAGTAGTTTTTAGTTTGATGTCATTCCATTTGCTTATTTTTCTTTCTTTTCCTTGATGTTGGATTGAGTCCCCAAAGATATTCTTAAGGTTTATGTAATGGAACTTATTGTCTGTTTTTTTTTTTTTTTTTTTTTTTTTTTTTTTTTTTTTTTTTTTTTTTTTTTTTTTTTTTTTTTTTTTTTTTTTTTTTTTTTTTTTTTTTTTTTTTTTTTTTTTTTTTATGGATTTTATAGTTTGAGGACTTATATCCAAACTTTAATCCATTTTAATGTTTCTTGTTTGTTTGCATGTATGGACTTAGCAAATAATCCATTTTCATTAATTTGGAAGTCACTGTCCAGTTTTTTCAACACTATCTGTTGGCTATATTTTTCTTCATTAAATGGTCATGAATCATTAAGAAAAAATAACTGTTGGTATATATGTGAGTTTATTTTGGAGTTCTCAATTGCATTTCATGGATCAGTCTCCATTTTCATTCCAATATCAAAATATTTTAATTACCGTTGCTTTGTAGTATAGTTTGAAGCCAGATAATATGATGTCTGCTTTTTTTCTTTTCTTTTTTTTCTCAAGATTATTTAGCTCTTCGGGATTTTTTATGCTTCTAAGTAAATTCTAATATTTTATGTTCTTTTTCCTTAAAAATAACCTTGAATAATTTTTATGTGAAGTTTAGAATCAACTAAATCTGTTAAAAAATTATCAGATTTTGTAGTATGTACTGGAAAATGTGGAAACCTTCCAACTTCCCCTCCAGGAATTTTCTTCTCCTTAGTTTACTCTCAGGTGATGCCTGATTAAGGGAAATTTCATCTTGTTCAGTTCATAAATGGTTTCTTTGCATGTGAAGTTAAATAGGGGAAAACAAAGCATTGTAGTCTTATTTCATATCAAATTAAGATGGCAAATAATGGTGTGCCCTGGTGGAGTAGCAGTTTGGTCTGCTGCTTTCAGTTGGTGCAGTTTATATACATCCCATTTAGATATTTATTTTATATAATAAATATAATATAATATAATAATATATAAATAAATAAACATTTTAAGTAAAGGATCAGAGTTTGCATCCTGGGCCTGGGACCAATTGCCAAGATGATAGACTAAATAAAAAAAAAGTTTTTCTTCCTGCACATTTCTTTAAAAAATAAAAAGATGATCAATGCCAAGTATGATTTCAACTATGTCCTATAAGAGTCAATTGAATAGAATTAGAAGTAGGGGATAAAAGAAAGTGATGTATGTGCATTTATATATGTGTGTGTGTGTGTATATATATATAATATTAATTCATTATTCACTATTAAAATTAAGGGATAGATGTTATGATTTTTTTGAAGATATGAAGATTGAGGAACATTGAAGATATTTATTTACTTGCAAACAGAGAAAGAACTAAAGCAATTTTGGCTTACAGATACTTACCATGATGGTATGCTAGGATCATTTTAAGAGTAAACAATGAAGTAGGTGATCTAGCTCTTTAAATTTAGTTTGCAAGCATGTTTGAACAGCAGACTAGTTTGGATTTCATTATAATTCTCTGCTCTAAGATCTTCATAAATTTCTTAATAAAAAATAAACAAAAACAGGGAAGCCATACTCCCTGACTTCAAGCTCTACTACAAAGCAATAATACTCAAAACAGCATGATGTTTGAATAAAAACAGGAATACAGACAATGGAACAGAACTGAAATCCCAGAAACGAACCCACACTATACAGAAATTTAATTTTTGAGAAAGGAGCCAAAAACTTACAATGGGGAAAGGATAGTCTCTTCAATAAATGGAGCTTGGAGAATTGTACAGTCACATGCAAAAGGTTGAAACTAGACCACTACCTAACATCAAACACAAAAATTAGCTCAAAATGAATTAAATACCCAGATACAAGGCTGGAAACCATAAAATACAAAGAAGACAATGTAGACAAAACACTACTGGATGTTAATCTAGGAAATATCTTTGGGAATTTGACTCCAATAGCAAGGGAAATAAACTTCAAAATAGACAAAGGGTATTTCATCAAACTAAAAAGTTTCTACACAGAAAAAAAAAAAAAAAAACAACAAAACATCAAAACAGAAAAGCATCCAATTAAATAGGAGAAGGTGTTTGTTTGCCCATCACACCTCTGGAAAGGGGTTAATATCCAAAATATACAGAGTACTCATAAAATTGAACAACAAAAAAACAAACAATCCAATTAAAAAATGGGTGATCTTAATGGATACTTCACCAAGGATGACATGCAAATGGTCAACAGGTATATGAAAAGATATTCTACTTGTCCTGTCATTAGGAAAATGCAAATCAGGACAACAGTGAAATATTACCTCATGCTAGTGAGAATGACTATCATCAAAAATTTTTTTTTAATTTAAAAAAAAGCAATAAGTGCTAGAGAGGATGTAGAAAAGGGGAATTCTTATACAGTGTTGGTGAAAGTGTAAAATGGTGCAATTATTCTAGAAAGTAGCATGGAGAGTCCTCCAAGAATTGAGAATGGAAATTCCATATGATCCAGTTATTCCTCAGTTGGGTATTTACCTAAAACATATCAATACTTATTCTCAGAGCTATGTGAACCCCCATACTCATCACAGCATTATTTACAATAACCAAGAGCTGCAAAGTACCTAATTGTTGATTAATAGATGAATGAATAAAGATGATGTGGTATATATAAACAATGGAATCTACATAGCAATAAAAACGGATAAATCCTGCCATTTACAGCAACATGAATGGACTTGGAGAGAATTATGCTTAGTGAGATAAGACATATGAAGAAAGAAAGACATCTTATAATATCACTCATATGAGTATAGAAACAGAAAGCAAATGAATAATCTAATTAATAATGTACTTCAAAAGAAGAGAGAACTAATGTAAACAATAGACTTTTAATAGGGAAACAAAAGGCAAATCAGAGGCTTCAGGAAGAGATGGGGGATGGGTGGGGTGAAACAGAGCAAGGATATTAATTGCAAAGCGAAGAAAAAATGGAGTAGTGGCAAACCTATTGTACTATAAAATAATAATATAAAGTCACTATCCTATAACTTCAAATGTTAAAATGCAATATATTCCTTTAAAATTAATTTTAAGAAAGAAACAGTCTAATGACTAAATTTTTTTTAAATATGTGCTTTGTGCCACAAAAGTTCATGATTACTATTATTCAACATCTTCATAAGGAAAATTGTCAGGGTTGTTTTGGAGGAAATTCTTACGTTGGGTGAGATAGTCTTTAGTAAACTTTCCAAACCAGAGATTCTAAAGATTCCAAGGAACTTGGAAGCTTCCAAATAAATGGATATTCCTCAAATCAAATTCATGATGGATTGCAACTTTAAAAAAGCCTACCCCGTGTTGTGTTATTGAATTCTATGTAGAATTTTATTTAAAATTTAGAATGAAATATATTCTTTCAACCTTCAGTGTATTTTCACTTTGCTTAAAGAATTCTTTGCCTAATTAAACAGAACTTCGATTATGTGTTTGAGAGATGTAAGAGATAACTGATATTGTGCATTTTCATTTTCTAATTCAATCAGCCATTACTAATTGTTAAAAGTTGATGTATAAATTAAAAACTTTTTTTCTTCTCTGGTTGTCAATGTTCCTCGACTCTTTTTAACTTTTTATTAACTGAGATTAGAAACCAGAATAGAGGAAGCATAAATTTGGTTTTGTCTGGTAGATAACAGACATATCGGGGGAAAGAATGTTGAATATTCAGTTTACTTTTTCTATGCCTGGAGGATAAAAATACCATCTTTTAAAATTTGTTTTCCCCCCCTGGAAAGTTGTAAGCAGTTTCAGGGTTTGTGATAAAGATTTTTTAGATGGTGTTCTAAATATGCAATGCATCTATGTATTGTCAATATTGAGAGAATGGGAGTGAATTTTCCTAGAAAAACAACGCAGAATAAATTGATACCCTGGAAGAGAACATAAGCTATAGAGAATGATGGTGATCAAAATGATGAGTGTGACTACAATCCTTCGTAAGTTAGAGAAGTGGTCAGATGATTTTGTAGTAGTTAGAAATATTTGTCCCATATCTAGTCACAGATGAATGGAGTTAGAATTTCAACAGGACTAGTTTAAATCCGGGTGTTATTTCTGAAATATACTCAGTTTTGCACAATTTATTCTTACATTAATTTATATCTCTTGTTGAGCAATTATCAACTCTCCTCGTATAGCAAACTCTATTCTTTGCACTTGTCACACTCTTGATCAGCTTTCCAGAAAGGAAGGAATGTGATATTTAAAAATGCAACTTATTTTTCATTGTGCACCTTCCTTAAATATTAACTTTTCATGTCTCTTTTAATAAAGGACAAAGTCTTCATTGTATACAAACTCTATATGATTTGCTCCCTCGTGCAACCTTCCTTCCACACCACAGTGACCCAGTCTTCTACTCCTCTTTTTTTTTTTTTAACCTTTCACATTGTATCAATTTCACTGTCCTGATTTTCTTACACTAAATATGTCTACCTCCTCTACCTCGGTGACTGCACTTCACCTTTTTAGTTCCAGCCTTATCCATTCATCACTTTCTAAAACATGTATCTGCATAATGTTTTTTGATAGTACCACTTGATAAGGTGTATATTTACTTGTTTAAGCATTATCTATGTTTTAGCATTAGAATTTAAGTTTGCTGAAAGTGTTGGCTTTGGTTTATGCCCTCTCTCTAGAACAGATCCTGCAAACACTCAATAAACATTTATCTAATGAGGACTATAACTACTGCTAATATTCTATTAACTGTGGACCCGACATTGTTCTAAGAATTGTATGTGTATAAATTAATTTATTCCTCATAATGGGAATTATCCACACGTATTATCATTCTTGCTTAGAAGTAGGCACACTGACATGCAAGATGGTTAAAAGATGTGCTTAAAATCAGACAGCATGTTAAGGACTGAGCAAGGACTACAATTAAAGCAGTGTAACTTCAGATTTTAAACTTAATCACCAATGCAGTAGGATGGATGGATGGATGGTGGATGGGTGGATGGTTAGAGGGTACTTCCAAAAACATCTCTGTAATACTTATATCCTATTTAACTTCAATTTCCGTGTCTTTAAATGGGAGTACTTATAATAACGACCTACTTCATGTTGGAAACAAAAATTATGATCAATTTAAACATTATTAATATTAGTATAATGATTCACTACTCTGAGACTGAGTTTTTTATTTTAATAAAAAATGGTAGGTGAAATAAATTTCCCATGTGGCATTAATAACATGGTTTTAGGAGCATTGTCTGTGGGATCAGAATGCCAGGGTTAAAATTCAGGCTCCAAGCATGTGTAGGATAAAACTTACCCAGAGTTAGACCTGGAAAGTTTTTGCTACCTTTGGATTGACCTGTATAACTATCTGACTTTAACCATTGACTAAAATATGGACAGTTCAATGTATGACATACTGTTTAAAGGCCAAACCTCCTGATTACACCTGGAGCTGGGTTATTTACTAATAGTTTTCAACTGATCTAAGCCACTGGGTCCCCTGGCTTGACTAGCTAACCAGAGGTGCATAAAAAGATGACTGGAACTTCTACCCTAGGCTATTTTGCAGCCAGGACTCAGGACACAAGTTCTAATAAATAGAGGCAAAGCGTGTGTGTGTGTGTGTGTGTGTGTGTGTGTGTAAGATATGTGCGTGGTGAGATTTTGCCTGGATATCTCTCATACCTTCAATGCTTGTCTCACTTTCTTTCTCTTGTGCTTTAAATAAAAGGCTTACCGTAAGTATGCTCTGTGGAATTTGGCAAATCCTTTGAAATTTCTAAATTTATGAATTCTTTGCAAGCACTAGTTTACCTCTGTGTAACTGAGCAAGTTAAATTGTTTGTTTGGCCCTCTATTCCTTCTCTTCTAAGCAGGGATATTAACAATATCTCATGGACAGAAATTCTGAAGGTTTACTTCAGTTATACACTATTGGATTAATTCATCCAAAAATTATGTGACACATAGGGACTAATAAATTAATATTTATTATCTTACACATTTATATTTTAAAAAGTGCATATGCAGTTGTCTGAATATGTGCATAGAATAAAGTCTTCAAGATTATACTTGCAATCTAATCTTGACGAAGCTGCATTTGAATATCATTGTGTGATTCAATATCTTTGTTGAAATAATTGACAAATTTCATATGTCTGATCATAATTCTATATTTATCTACAAATGTAGGCAATATGATCAAAGTTGAAAAAAAGTTGTGAAAATGTCAATTAAGGAATTATTTTCTTTAGAAGAAATTTTTTCATTTACCATTTATCATCTATATAGTCCATATGCATAGACAATAAATAGTAAATTAGGAAGATACATATATGAATACAATATTCAATATCAAAACAAAAAATAGATTAGAGTAATGATAGTTATGGTGGATGATATCAAAGAAAATATTTTTCATGTATAAAATTATATAATCTTTTTTTGTTAAAATTGAGACGTAACAGAAAATTATTCCTGCTTTTGGTATACAGTTCTCCGAATTTTAATGAATGCAGTATTATGTAACTATCAAAATCAAAACAGAACATTTCCATTACTCCAAAAAGTTACCTCATGACTCTTTGCATTTAACCTTTTGTCTCCATTCTTGTGTCCTCAAAAGCCTTGATTTATTTACTAAGTAGCAGCATGTATTCTAGGATATCCCTAAAACGCAATGATAGGCTATATAATCTTTTAGCCTGGCTTTGTTCACTTAGCATAATACATCTAAGTTTCATCTATGATGTTTTATGTATTTGTATTTCATTAGTTTTTGTTGTTTAGTAGTATTCCACTATATGATGGATGTATCACTTTTTCTTCTCAATTAAGGTTGTTGAACAATTGAATTACATTGAAATTGTTTTGGTGACTGTGAACAAAGCTGTTTTAAATATTCACATACACATTTTTGTGTAGAGAGATGACTTAATTTATTTTGGCTAAATACCTGGAAATGAGGTTGCTGAGTCATAGGTGAGAATGTTCATTGCTATGTAAGAAATTGCTAACCTTCAAAACAGTTTTATCATTTTGAATTCTTATGAGCAACATATGAGATTTCCAGCAGAACTTTTTGCTCCACCCATAATTAAAATGCTATTTTCTTATTTTAAAAATCGTTTTCATAAGTATATTATATTGTCATATTTTAGTTCTAATTTCAATTTCCCTAATGAGTAATGATGCTGAGCACCTTTTTATGTGTACTACCTTTAGCAAATTATACCTAACTGGGCTGTAGTCTTTCTCCAAAGTTATTATTCAGAAATTTTATGATTTTTGATTTTATATTACATTTATGATTCATTTTGATTGAGCTTTTTAAATGGTTAAGGCAGTACTGCTCCTATATATGGACAAGTGAGAAATTTTACCATTTGGGAGACCAGGAACATGGTATCACTCCTCTCCACATTTTAGGTCTTCCCTTATAATTGTCAAAGTACACCTTGAGTATTTGAAGCAAATCACATTTTAATCCCAGGCAGTATTTTTTCCCACATAGGGCAATTCTGCAGTCTTTTAGCCAATTAATTGAGTAAATGTTGGATAAGATAAACAAGCGAGGTTAGCAGTCATTTTGACAATTGGAGTTTTCTCACCTCCTACTCCTGGAATGTTTTTTAGCCTTGCCCTTTGGAATGTGTGGTTCCTTGTATTCTACCACTTCCAACTACCAGTAGCTACCTAAGGACATAGTCCTGAGAAAAGTGATATATTTGTTGAATATATGTATACTGTATATCTGAATAAATCCAGTTTAAAGCCTCTATAAATTTTGAGATTTGTCAGCAAAGTGAGGAGGTGCCCAAAATTACTTGACTTAAGTTCACCCAAGAGAAGTCTCTTGTAACAAAGTTCCCTTGTTCATTAAAATTGTCACCTATCAAAGAATTGGCTTGCCTCTTTCTTTGACCTCTCCTTATCCTATTCTTATGATGGCTGGTTTAAGATTGCACTCAGGAAGCTCCCAATAAGATTGTGACATAACAGTCAACCAGATGCCCTGAGGGACTCTAGAAGCTGTGAATATGAGGCAATGCTGGACTCCATTGATGGGTCTTGTTTCCTAGAGGGCCACTTAGTGAATGGATCATGCTCTGGCTGGTGTAGAATTTCTGAAGTATTTCTGCAGTATTTTCTGAAAATTATCTGTCAAGATGTTGATCACATGCTTGCTTGGGTTCCTCATATTGCTTATGTAGACGTAGGTCTCGTACAACCTCGGATTAACTTGGTTAGAGATAAAGGTGGTTTAATAAGTTTTATGTGTCTGTATATTGGAGGGGTATGAAGTCTATCAATTTTCTACTCAGTTACCTTAGTTGGAAATCAACTGAACATATAAAAGTAGGTCTACTTTTGGACTTTTTCATTTATCTATAGATCTGTTCATCCATCATTACCATAAAGTCATTATAGCAATTTTTTATCAGCCTTTAATTATGTAGCTGTGTACTCCAACTCTATTCAAAATTGTTTTTCAAGTGTAGCTCTTTCCTTTGCACTCCTTAAAAGGTTTAGATTTAGATTGTCATTTTTATTTAAAAAACACAGCATTTTCTATTTAAAAAGACTATTGGTGTTTCTATTGCAATTGCATTTGATCTGTGGTTCAGTTAACAGCATTAATATATTGAATTGCATGAGGAGATGCAATTACCACGGAAAAATTGGTATCTTTAAAATATTGAGCAATCTGATCCATAAACAAAAATACCACTCCACTTACTTAGGTCGACTTTAATTTACCATTAAAAATGTTTTATGGTTTCAGTGAAAAGGTCTTGTGTGTGTAAGTTGAGTATTTTATATTTTGTTGTAATCTTACTTTTTTTTCAAAAATGTATAATTGCTAGTGTACTTTGCTAATAAAGACACATGATTCTATTCTGTAAGTTAATCTTACACTAGTATCCTTGATAACTTACTATTTGCAATAACTTTTGAAAAGTTTTTAATGTAAGTCTTACTCACAAAGGCATGGTCTGGTGGAATTGCAGTTAACAGTGCACATAGGTCCAGGGACCTCAGTTCTTCCTGGGCCCAGGGGAACAGTCAAAATATACAACTAAAATAAAAAAGAATGAAAATGTTTCTACCTGCTCTTTATATCTGCCTGTCTGCCTGCCTGCTTACTTTCATTCCTGCCAGCACCTTTCCTTAAAAAAAAAAACAAAAGACTATTTACAAAATGTATGAATTATTTTTCCTTAGTTTCTGATGAGTAATTACAAATTAACATTCTAGATAAGCAACATTGAGATTTTGTGATCTCTCTGCAGTAATGGCTTTATGTGTGTATTCTTTCATAAAAAAAAAAACATGCCGTTTATGAATAAGAACAGCTTTTCTTTTCATTCTGTATTAATTTTATTAAATTTTCTTACTGTATTGTACCAGTTAGGACTGTCAGTACAACATTTAAATAAGATTAAAATCTGTAACTTGCACCCAACATTAAGTGCTTCATTATGGAAAGCCATATGAGTTTTAGGTTTTTCAAGAATATTCTTTATAAAGTTGATAGCTTATATTAATTCTTAATTTGTTTATAGTATTTTATCATCACTTAATGTTGAATTTTGTCAAATGTTTCTTCTGCATCAGCTATCAAGATAGCCATATTATTTTCTTCAGTCTGTAATTAGTGTTGCATTGATTGATTTTTCAGATATTGAACAACTTTAATTTCCAGGAAAACTTCCACTTAATAATCATTTATTATCTACTTTACCCCCATTAATCTACATAGTACTATTGCAGTCTTCCGAAACGTATGGGTTGAGATTGATGTATTTGGATTTAATTTCATAGGATGTTGTTGAAGATTTTTGCATTTCTGTTCATGCTGGATATCATTTAACAGTTATATTATAACCCTTGTGTTTGGAAATCAGGATAAGTCTTGTCTCAAAATATCAGTTGGGATGTTTCCCTACCTCCTCTCTTTCAGAGAACATGGTATAACTTTGTGTATATGTTACTTAAACACTAAGTAGAATAAATGAGTGAAGTTATCTAGACCCAGTTCTTTATTTATGGGAGGTTTTTTTTTTTTAAATAGAAAGACATTTTTTGAACAATTTAGGTTATTTATTTCCTCTTGAATAATAGTGTGATTTTTTTATAATCACATGAATTCATACATACATAAATTACTGTAAGAGTTTAAGGTATATACCATAATACGTTGACATGCATATATTGTGAATTATTGCTGCAAAAATTTAGCTAGCATCCATCATCTTATTACGTCAGTTACATTAGAAAAGAAATTAGAAAAATTTTCTGTTTACTGAGCACTCTTAAGATTTACTTTTTCCATTTTGAAATAATATGCTGTACCTTAATGGTTTAATGGTTAAATCTGTTAAAATGTAATCCACATGCATTCCAAGGGGTTTGCATCCAGGGTGTGAGCAGTACCAGGCTAGAGCTGGGGGTTAAGGGACAGGGTTACAGGAGGAATGGAGGGTGTAGGGGGAACAGGGGCATCCAAGATGAACAACTAAGTAAAACAAATAAAAAGATGCTTTATTGTTTTCTCTCTTCCTGTTCACCTTCACTCCTGTATTCACTTTCCTCATAAAGAAAAAAGATCAAGATAATGTAAGATTTAGTGAAAAGTTGCAGCAGTGTGCCTATATAATCTTTACCCATCTTTTCCTAAGGCTAATCTTTTCCTAAGGCTAACCTTTTGCACAACTTTGACCAATTATCAAATCTAAGACATTAAAATTGATACATTTCTGTTAAAAATGTCACACCCTGGTGACTATATGGTTAATCTGCCAGACACAGTTCACATGCATCCTAAGGACATGACTTCATGTCCTGGAACTAGGGGGAGGGAGCAACCATGATGAACAACTAAATAAAATAAATGAAATGCTTCTTTCTCCTCACTCTTTCTGACTGCTGGCCTCTTCTTGCCTTCATTCCTGCCTACAGATTTTTTGAAGAAAAATAAATCGACAAAAGTGCTGACAACATCTGGACTTCTCCAGTTTTTCCACATGTTTCCTTTTCTAGTCCCAGGTATAATCCATATTCCGTAAGACTTTTAATTGTCATAGCTCCTTGGTTTCTTTCAAGCTATCACAGTTTCTCTCTTTTCTTTGTCTTGACCTTCACATGTTTGAAAAGTCTTGCTCAGTTATTTTACAGAATGTCCTTTAATTTTTAGTTTTATATGAAATTTCTCATGACTAACTTGAGGTAGTCCTTTTTTGGCAAGAATATCACAAATAAGATGTGTCCTTCTTGGTGCATCTTAATAGAGGTATATCTTGACAATAAGTTCTATTGGTGAGGTTTAACCCTTCTTGTATACTTGTGTCACAGAGGCTGCCTTCTTCATTTTCCTGTCCATTAATCAGTGTTAAACTACTGATTTTTGTTAGTGTTTAGCAGTATGATTTTGGTAAGGTTATCTTAGTGCTTTTCCCTTTGCCTCATGAGAGTCAAATTTTGTATCTCGAGATCTTATGTGCATATTAACTTATCATTGCATATTAACTACTAGTTTCAATCATACCAGTCAATTAAAAAGAAAAGATCTCTAATTGTAATCATATAAGATCATTAGATCCGTAATGTTCCTTGTCACTTAATGACGTTTCCACTTTTCTTTCTTTTTTGGTACCCGAGGCTGCCTATATTGTCTATAGAGCACACACCTTCTTTTCACTGTCCTTCAAAACATTATCTCATTTATTCTTATCACTTCATGTCAGCCAAGCCTTCCTCTTATGTTTTACAATACACTAACTTGTTCCTGTCATTCTTCTTCTTTTTGGAGGAGACCGTAACACTTCACATTTTGTCCTTCTGCCAAAGTTTTCTCCTTTATAGAGAACTTTTCTATCCAGTTTTCTACACTTGAAGAAGGAGCTCTGTACTCTTATAAGATTTATTTTAAATATGGCTATAATTATGAAAATTCAATCCAATTTTGATCATATTAAAACAAAAATATAGAAATTTTGATAATACAACTAAGATATAAAAATCTGTATTTCTATGAGAAGTTATTGTGAGATGAATTTGGTCAAATCTGAGATGGAGCTATCTCAAAACTGGATAATTTCCATATGTGCATGGAGCTCCAGTAGTTCTAAGATTCTATTTATTTCTTTTTCTATTAATCAGTCTAGAAACACTAGAGTAAGTTAATAGATTAAAATTTGGGAAAAATAAACTGGGCATTTTAGTCCAGCTTGTCCTCTTGCTCTTAGGATCTGCATGTCAAAAGAAATCAATAGTTGCCTGTATCTTCATGCTACAAATGTCACGTGTCAGACTACCTGCATAGAGACTACTTCCTAGGTCTTACAGTCTTAATAATAGGATGGGTATAATTTCCTGATTCTTCAGTTATTTTGAAAGACCCACCTGAATTCTATACATTTTAGTCATCAAAATAATGATCATATTTTATTATCTACCTAGTTAATTATCCTTTCTCAACTTTTTATCCAGTACCTTATTAGAGGCAGCCTTTTGCAAGACTGGAGACATTCTGAAGCAGAAAAACACAGATATACAAGAGGAGAAACTTTTTAATGAAGCCAAATCATGTGACATTGGAGTTAAAATTTAGAATTTGAGTGTGGTGTTTATTTTAATTACTTCTAGTGGCATTTAGACTTAAGCTTTGGGCTCCATGTATGGTGATTTGAATGTGGTGGTAACCGATGCTTATTTATAGAGATTTTTGCCCACAGTTGAGTAACTATGTTTATAAATCAGGGAGGCAGAAAAAGACACTTTAATCTTGAGCAAAGTGTTTGGTTCCCCAGGGATGTCAAAGTTACATTCATTATGTTGAATGGGTTTAGGCAAGCATCAGCAAATACAAAAGGAAGGAGGGATGAGTTTCTTCTGTGAGGGTTGAAAAGCATCTCATATATGCCATGATATTGTAAGATTGAGTGAGTGGACACAAATTTAGAGAAGATTCCATTATATAAACAACTGAGGTTATAGGTGACCTCTTCAACATTGATCCTCTAATTTGCCCAGAGAGCATTCAGAATCCTAAGGTCTTATGCAGGTTCTGACAATTGTTTCTCAGACTCTAGCTCTATTGTTAATACAGGTGCAGAGATTCCTAAACATGTTTGGCTGAAACAAAGATTTGATTGTAAGGAAATGGTTATTTTCAGTCCCTTAAAGTGTTTATGTGTAGAAAAAATTCAGCTGTAGTTTAAATGCAAAGCATCTGAATTTGCTTGTTCTGTACAGCACAATGGAATTTCCACTTTTAAATTGTTAGAGGTAGGCTTATGCAGACATGACCAAAAACACTGAATCAAATTCCATTCTGCATTTGGGGTTACAAAGGATTTTGTAGAGAGATATAGAGACTTGCCTATAAGCTAAAGATTGAAAAATATTGTCAAAAATACCAGAATGCATTTTAAGGTGAGAGAATTATGCTGTGTGTATACAGACATGAACTGTGTCCAGAGGCATCATTACCGAACAATTTATAAAAAAGAAAATAGAGGAAAAATGTATTTGGAGTGTCACTTAGCCAAAGTTTAGCTTCAGACATGGCAGTCTGCTCCACCTCCAATATCCACCTGCCATGACGCAGGCTTCAGTGCCACTGCAACTTCTTTCAGAAATCTGAGAATAATTACCCAGCCGAAAAAAGTGTGGAGACCTTGCCTAGGAGGCAGATTTCAGACAATGTCTGGCTACTAGTTGTAGTAAATGTGTTGTAACAAAATTATGCTTTTGTTGGAACTTTTCCTAATTGAGTGTTAATGAATTCATCATGGAATCCACACAACTGGCACAGAGTGCTCGGTGCTCCAGACCGCTGGGTGTCCCTGGTTTGGGGCTAAAATTAAAGAAACATTTCTGAACCCACTCATTTACTTGTACACTTATATAAATCTGGATTGGACTTTAGCAATTTAAGTGTTGACTCCTGCATAACTTAGTGTAGCAATCAGACTGAATTTATGTGAATAAACTTTTGTACACTTTTTAACAATTAAAAAATATAGTCACATTCCAGACTGAATACTAAACCCAAGCAATTCCAGAAAATCTGAGGGAAATTTCCTAATCACCAAGGAAGACAGCACAGACTTCAGAACACAGTTAAACTATTAAAAGGGATATGTGAGGAACTCAACTCAACTGCAAAACAAACACACACACACAAAAACGGCGTTATGGTTTTAGACTTAACTTTACCTTAAAATTTCAGTCCTTGGACTTCTAAGTGAGAAAAGAAGTCTATTTTAAAATTAAGTAAGATTTTATTATTTTAAAATTCAACAAAGACTAATACAGTTAGATTAATATTTAGTTTTAATTTAACTCCAACAATTTGTTAATAAGAATGATGTTTATAATAGTTTTGTCAAAGCACTGATTTTTAATTAGAATATTTTAAACTATAGTAATCGCTCTCCTACTGAGGGAGTTACTTCCAGAGACCCCTGCAATAAGTGAAAATCCACGAAGTAGCAGCATTGTAATTTATTTCATTATTTATATATATTTTATATTATAAACCCTTCCCACACGCTTATTAACCGTTCCCACACTCTTATAAACACTTTCTACACTCTTAAACCTACGTAATTTTAACAACATATAAAATTCTATGTGGGGACTCACTAGTGAAGTATAGTATACCGCAAAATCCCGTGAATAGTGAAAATTTCGCGACACATAATTAGATACATATTTTTTAGAAAAACCCGCGATACAGTGAATCCACAATAAGTGAGCAGCAATATAGAGAGGGATGACTGTATACTTAGGAATTTACTCTATTTTTTTCTATAATTTTCATTTTTTTCTTCTTGTTTTGGGCATGGATTCATTTTATATTATATACTAACCTTAATGTAGTTGGAAATATTTTTAAAATCTCAGACTCCCTGGAAGAGTTTGGATAACATTGGGATGAGCTATTTCTTTCTTTCTTTTTAATTTGTATTTTTCTAATGTCCACTAGCATATTTCAAGTGTCATGAATGGAATCAGGAACAAATTTGTTGCCTTGCTACAGTTAGTCATCAAATTTAAATGAAAACGTCTTCTCCATAAATTTATATGTATGATATCATTATTTGCACTTATGTAATGTTGGATCGCTCTAACCCATTACGTGGCATATAATTTTGGTTTTAACTTCTGTTATCATATGTAATTTCTGATTTTAAATGTTTCAATTGTCTGTTTTGTAGCCTACACTTATTATCTCTATTATTGCTTCAATTATTTTTCTGTCTAATAATTTGGAAGTTATAGTGTAATTTTAGTTCTACTAGCAGAATTTGCTTTACCAGTTTATATCAATATATAGTCTATATCTGTTAATTAAACAACTTCAGAAACCAAGAAAAAGTACTGATTCTATTATGACAACTGAAATAATTAAATTAGTTATGTTTTTTTCCTAGTATCCTCTAACATTACTTTTTGCATGCCTGAGATTAGTTTTGCCTAAGAATTTTTATAGATCAATTATCATAAATTTTTCCCTAGATAGATTTTTTTTACAATTTATGCATAATTCCACATTGAAAATTTTCACAGTTTAACTAACACAGTTCTATGTTCATATATAGATTCAATGCTGCTACCAGTATTTTGATACTGTCATATTCTAATTTTTGTAGTTCTTATTTCTGTATATTGTTCAATAGTCCAGAGGGTAATAGAAAGTGGATTTTATTTGGAAGTTTATGTAGATTATATGCTTCCACTGAAAGGGTTAAAGACTTTTTTCTTTGAATTTACTAGCTGACTTCAGCACTTGTTTATTACTGTATTAAAATGTTTATTAATCTATTTACTATTTCCTCTACAGCATATTTTCAGATGTTGGGTATACAGAGGTACAGAAGCAGTTATAACCTCAACACTAATGTAATTCCTATAGCACTGGGAAAGCAATAAACAAATTAATATGTAACATACACCAATAAATGTTAAGTATAATATGTAGGGAAGAGATCAAATGTGTTTTGTAAGCTTTGTTAGGATTAACATCTGAGAGCAAGCAATAGGAAACCAGGAAGGAGGGTGCCTAAGCAGAGGAAACTGTAATAAAGACTGGAGTTTTAAAATCTTTGGCTTCTCTAGAAATATCATGGAGATTAGTATGACCAGAGAAAATTAAATAATGGAGAAGTTTGTGTAACAGGCTAGAGCCGTAGCTTTGGGTCAGTTTATTTAGACAAAGCGATCTGGATTTTAATCTAAATATGATGCAATCATTGCAGTGTTTTAAAAATAGGAATGGGGTAAGTGACGGGATTTCATCTTTACTATGTTTCTCTGGTTGGAGTATTAGAAAAAGAATTTATAATAATTAGATATTTCAAGGCTAAGAGTCATTTTCTTTTTCTTTTTTTTTTTTTTACAGGTAAATGACTTCTTTACAGATTTATTCATTGACTCCCATCCTAAGCATTTGTTTGTTTTTTTCTTATTTTGTGTGCGTGTGTCTCCATGTATCTATTCAGTCTATTATTTCTTTAAAGTTGAATTTAAGTGGAAATGAAATATTTTTATTGTTGAATGCATATAATAATTTGTTACCAAACATGTCATGAAAGAAATCATCTAACACCTCATTGATTTAAAACAATTATTGATGACATGATGTTGGATTTGTCACAGTGCTTTTTGATGCAGACTGGCATTAGCTGGACGTGACTCCAGGCCATATTTTTGGCCCATGTCTGTTCCTGGGTTTATTATCCTCTCTGAACCAATAAGTGAGCTGTTGATTGAAAGATACTGAGAGTCATGAGCCCTAGGGCATAGAAGATCTTGTCACAGAGATAGGAGAAGCTAAAACTAAGCAAGAGGAAATATATAATGTCTCCTAAAGTTAAGATTAGAGGGTGGTATACTAACTTTTCTTCAAACATTTCTGTCAAAGTGATTCTTGTGGTTAAGTGCAACATCAATGGAACACGGGAATAAATTCCACCTCCAGTGAGAAAAAAACTGCTATCATGTGAACAAAGGTTATGAACATAAGAAGAATAGAGAATTGGGATCAAAATACAAATTGCCATTTTCAAAATTCTTTACTTTTGCATTAGAGATTTAAATCCTCATTTATTTGATATAAATTCTCTTTATTTGACTCTTCCCTGGTTTATTACCTTTGTTTGTCTTTTCAAGTAAACTAGAGTATCATAATTTCAGAACTCTTTTGTCTATCTTCTTTATTGCATTTTTTATATAAGCTGGCTGAGTTTCTTTGCTCTTTTCTTTCACAAGTTGTATAATTTTCTTAAGTCTGTCCTCCAGAGAATTGATTTTTCTTTCTATATTTTTGGTTCCCTCTTTTCTGCTTCATTTCAGCCTTACTGCAATCAATTTTGTTATTTCTCTTCAATTTATTCCTTAGTTTGCCTGACTCAGTTTTTATCACATTCCACTGTCTTATCTTTTTTTTTTTTTTTATGTATTTATTGAGTTCCTCAGGGTCTTTTTTTATTTTTTTGTAACTTAGAGTAGGAACATAAATCTGTATTAAATATTTTTTTTGCCAATTTGTCTTCCTATTTATTTTTCCATGATATTCATATTATCCCCTTTATTTCATCTTATTTGCATATGTCCCTTCCTTTTTCTTCATTTTTTGTGTAAAATCAATTCTATCCAGACCTAATTCTCAATATCACATATTGTTGTAATGCATGATCTTCACATGAAATCTATATCTCTTCTCTCTATAAGCTCTCTTCCTAGTCCTCTAACTCAAATCACAGCCACAATTTAATGTGTCTTAAAGCCTAATTTTGACTGAACTGCTCAATTGTATATTAAATTGATAACTTTACACGTTAATTTTGAGGTCTATTTATCTTCATCAAACTCCTTTTAAAATAGTTCTATTTTTTTCATTATTCTTCAAATTTATTTCTCCTTTTTTGCTACCCATATTAGTAACTGGTAGTCTTGTCAAGTCAGTTGTCAGACAATCTCTATTAATTCGGATTAAATAATGGTATATCTGGCAGATACTGTACTAAGTTTGTAGCACAATGTTGTGACCGTTGGCTAATGTATTTTAACTTATATAAAGAATTTTTCTAACCTTTTTTTGGTAAATAACATTGTTTAAAAAAATGGAGTATTGTAATTATGCTGCCTGCTTTCCAGAAGTTGAACTATTTTTGATAAGCATGAGGACATCTATCACTCAGACTTATTCCTTCAGGGAAAAAGAAATCATTTCTTAAAATGGAAACAATTAATTAGTGGGATTATCTGTAAGTAATTACTCTAATTTTTGCAGATAAAATATAATTAGCTTGTCAGTTTGCAAAAAATAAACTCTGCCCATCAAAAGCCTCATCACTACAGAGGATACTGGTTGACTTTTCTTTGCCCACTCCAAATCTCTGAGCTTGAGTTGGAAATGACAAAGTCAAATAGAAGATTTCTCAGAATTTTAAAATCCTGTAATTAAATAAAATCCTTAAATAATCCAGCAATCTGATAATTTGAGGTATAATGGTTTATAATAGTTGCCTGTGGCTGCTATTACAAATTAGCAAAAATGAGAGTTTACACCAATAGAAATATATACATTACAATCCTGGATGTCAGAAGTCTGAAATCAGTATCTCTGGATTAATATCAAAGTGTGAGTAGGGTTCCCTCTGGAGAAGTAGCCTCTTTTAGCTTTTGGAGGCTGCTGGAATGTCTTCTTTTGTGTCCACATTATTCCAAAACTCAAGGCCACCATTTTGAATTCATTCTTTTCTTCACTTACATATCACTTCTGTGTGTGTGTGTTGTGAGGTATTATGAAATCTCCAAGACTCTATTTTTTTAAAATTAATATTTATTAAGGTAACTTTTCTTTATAAAACAATATAAAACTCTTACGTTTAGGTTTCCTTTTCCTCAGACCCATAACACACCCTTCTTACCACCAAATTGCTTTCATGAACCTTCAACTAAAACAAGTAGTTCTGAAATTCCCTTTGTGGTTTCCCTTTTCCTAATGCTTTTTTTTTCTGTTATTTGTATTTTTGACCTACTCGAGGGGAACTAAATAGACTCTAAATTATATACCTTCCTGCTTTAAATTTCTTCTTATAAATGCTCTTTTCTGTATTACTCTTCGATTTATTTTGGTTGCTCTTTTTAAATTTACTTTTAAGTTTAAAATAATTGCAAAGGGCTTAATTCAACCTACTTAATTTTATATAAGGTTCATGCATCTCTCTTTTTTATTCCACATAGAAGCACTGAATACTACATATGATTAATAATTTCTGCTGTTACCCATTGCTGAATTTTATAGTTATATTATTGATATATTTCTTATTCTTATTATATCATTTTCTCTGTAAATAACTGGTAATATTTCCCCAAGAATGACATTGTGAGTATGTATATCTATGTAGATGTTGGTGTGTGTTTGTTTTTAAACCACTCGAGTAGGTTTAGAAAAAGAGAAATATAACTAGTATATAATGAGAATTCAAAAAAGAATGCATACATTACTTTTACAAAATAACACGTTTCTTTTTATTTTTCATAGCTTTACTGAGACATAATTTACATATAACACTATATTAATCTAAGAAATACAGCACAGTCATTTTCCATGTATATACATATCAAAATGATCTTCATAATAAATTTATATCAGTCACCTCGCGTTGTTACCATGTTTTGCTTGTGATGAAACTTGAATCTCTCTTAGCAATTTTCAAATATATAACACTCTATTGTTAACTATAGTTGTTATTTTGTATCTGGACATTTGTACTCTTTTTATCTAAAAGCAGTAAAACTTTTATAAAGTATAGATTGATGGTTGCCAGAAATGGAAGTGGGAGGAAAATGAGTAAGGATAGTCAAAAGGTAAAATAATACATTTCTGACATTCCCAGAGGATTTTGTTAATAGTATTTTAGAGTAGTGACCTAGAATTGCTAAATAAATATTTGGAAATGCTAAACTTTTAGATTAATATCAACAAATTGCTTACCTGAATCATCAGATTTATAGAGTAGATACAGATGAATAATTCGCACTTTGAGAAAAATTTTACTTTTTGTTTTACAAAATTGTAATGTTCATTGAATTCTAAATATATCTCAACAGATTAATTACTAATGTCAGGTTTTTGCAATAGAGGAACTAAAGAGAGAGCTGACGTACTTGTTAAAGTTGCATATATATATATATATATATATATATATATATATAATATTAGATCCACATCTGCCCTTGATTGCCCTGAAGACTGAATTTTATTTAAAATAATAAATTTCCAAACTATAAATGTGTGAAAAGAAATGGCTCTGCTGATAAGCAAAGCATGATGTTCCCAATCATGAATAAGTAATACCTGCAAAATACAAGAACTCCAATAAGATCACTCTAGGAGCTGGCTAGACTGTGACAAAGGAAGGACCACTCCACAGTCACCTTGATGACACGGCGGTGATGGTTGCTGCTCCACAAACAATGAAAATTCAGGTTCTGAATTCAAGTAGAGACTCTCTTGCACTTTTAAGTGTCCGATCAGGAAGTGGTTCCCGCTGTCTTAAATATTTCTGGTAATTTTCAGTCTGAGAGCACAGATCCTGTTAGCTGTTAACAAGTAACTCCAACATTCTCAGTCGCTTATATGTGAAAATCCATGCTTTCTCTGAGGTCTGTTCTTCTTTGCTGCATCAATTTCACTAAGTTTTTATCATCTATCTATCTGTCATCTATCACCTACTGCCTATCATCTGTCTTTCTGCCTACCTATCTGGTATCTTTTACCTATCATCTCTACTATTGTTTATTATTTTCTATTGATGTATTTCTTGGAGCATTTCCTTGGTGGAATTTAACTCTAGTCTGTCAATAGTAGGACCATTTTCTTTAAGATAACAGTCATAACTATTTTCACTGGAATTATTTATGCAAAAATTTCTCAACTGCACAACCATTAGGGTTATTTAATCACAATCATGTATTTTGGTGATGATACTTTTTGTACTGTAGTATAAAATCACATAGGGTATCAAATAGGATAATATTGAATTTCAACTCTCCTTTCAAGTTAAGTAACTTTCTGTGAGTTACTATGACTAAAGGCATATGAGTAAGCAATATTGGACAAAAATTTTAAAAGTAATTGTCTCTATGCCAAAACTTTCCCTTCTCTCTGTCTAGTAGATTTTGAAAGCATATATAAACCTGTAATTAGTCCATAATCCTGAGAAGGTACAATGAGAAGAGGCTCTTTAATTCTCCAGACTCACACTAGATAGGTAGCATAAATAAAAACAAACTGTTAGCATGTTTAACAACTGGAACTTTTATTTGCTCAAAACTATTACACAATCTAACTTATACTGACTGATAGGATGCATTATTTAATTTATGGATGACTCTTGCTTGCAGCTTTACAACATAAAGCCCATAGAAAATTTAGAAATTATTATTCATAACTGAATTTAATTTTCATATAAATGATAAGCATCCTGTTTTTCTTATGCATTCTTTCTCCTGATTCATAAACTCATGTACTTATCAAAGTTTTAACTGTTTTTAAGTGCATCTTATCCAATCATTTCTACAAATATTTCAGGATCCTGTTTTTTAAGTTTATTTGAACATTAGAAATCATTTTAAATTTCAATTTATTTTAAATTATAGTGGAAATTAGGTAAGACACAAGTACTGATGATTAAGAAACAATAACTGATTGTTTTATATTTCTATTTCGTCCATAGAATTACTTATTTCAAGTGATGATATATGTACATCTATGTTGTGCATGTTTATAGATAGGTATTTATACCAAAAATAATTAATTATACACTCACAGGAAATGTGAAAATTTAGATGAAAATGTCTGTTGCTGTATATCTTATACTTCTAGTGGAGAAAGGAAGAAAGAAGTCAATAAATTATAACAAAATGAAGCAAAGGAGAGAAGACTAGAAGGCTGGAATTAATGCAACTTAAATTATTACGATCAGGAGTGCAATACTCAAAGGTGATCTTTGAAAATGATCACAGCACTGTATAACTTCTAGTCTTATTCTGAGTGATATGAAGAGATATTCTAAGGTTTTGAGAAATTACATAAACTGATTTAAAATGACTTAAACTGTATCAGTATGACTTGATTTTCAAATAGGTAACATTTAAACATTTAAATGCCTTATAGAAAATGTATTTATGGCTACATAATATAAAAAGTATACCCTTGGACAGTTAACCCCAACGTTTAACCTATCTTTTTTCATTAAACATATGAGTAACTCATCACATATTTTAATCAATATCCAAGACTTGTTAGAGACTAAATATTTGCAAGAGACAGCCTATCTTTAATTATTAATTCTTCTTGGCTCACTGATCGCTACCAATTTAATAAAATAAGTCATCAGAAAACATTGGATTGATTTACACTATTCCCCGAAATGTTCTTTGCAAATTCGGAGGAGAATTTTATGCTCACAATTTTATTAAGGTTAGTCCATTGCAAGAAAACTGTTGAAGTTTATGCAAAATAAAATTTCAACGCTAAAGCAGCCAGGGTGAGATGAAAAACCAGAAACCTATCGTGTAGGTGTATATGTTCTATTATGGAGGAAAAATCAATAAGCAAATTAAGCAGGCAAAAATGCTATGAGGAACCTAGTTTAGGGGATTAAAAATTTAGATATGACAAAGACAATTATTTAGAGCATTTTTTAAAAATATAATCCTGAGAAATATCAGAAAACCTGCCATGTAGATTTCAGTGGAGACAGAAATCCAGGCAGAGAAAACAGTAAGTGCTCTCAAGAAAGAAACCACCTGGTGTTTTAGAGAAACATTAAGGAGGTCAGTGGGTTCAATGTAAAGAAGGAAAGAAGATGAGAGCTATGGAAGGTATGATCATGATTAGAAAGTAATGGAGCAAAGTCGTATGGACATTTATAGGGTTTTGACTTTTACTATATATTAAAGCTCCTCATACATTTTGGGGAGATGATAGACATGATCTGCCATATGCCTACAAAGATCACTGTGGCTACTCTGAAGAATAGATAGAGATGAGTTTGCATAGCATCACAGCATGTGTAAAACTTTATTGAAATCTGATTGTTGTATGTACTGTGTAAGTTTAAGATGTACAGTGAGCTGATTTGATACATTTGCAGGTTGCACTGCAGTTACCATTGAATCATCAGCTAACCTCTCCATCTTGCTCCATAATTATTTCTTTTGTTGTAATGAGAACCTTGAAGGAGTTTCTTAGCAACTCTGAAGTATTTAATAACTGTATTGTTTCCTGTAATCACATCGCAGTGCATTAGGACCCAAGAACATAGTCGTCTTCTAACTGCAGGCTTGCATCCTTATCTAATATCTAAGATTAAACAAACAAATGACTAACTTTGACAAAAGAATCACAAATAGGATTTTGATTAATGTCATTTCAATGTTTTTTCTTTACTCTGAAAAACAACTGTCAGACTGTTTGAAACCAAAACAATATTTCAGAGGATGCATGTTGGTGTTTTAAAAGACAGATTTAGTCTATAGATTTATTTTTCTTAGCATACAACTGTTTTGAGCCAATGTTTAAAAACTGGAAGAATTCATATAAAACATTATTATCTGAAAATGTCAGACACTCATGTAATAATATTCTTATCAAAAACAGGAGCTGGTAAATGTCAGCCTAGTTTATACAAGACTATGGACTTTCTGATTTCCCACAATCCCTACTATTCTGTATTACAGTTCTAATCATTAAGATTGAAGATAAGTTGCATTATATTATCATATTTGTCTTATGTATATCTTATGATAAATATTCTACAGTACACATATTTCTCTTAAAAGTGAGAAAAGTTTAAAAACTGAAAAAGTGAACTTTTTGCATTTGTATTTTCTCAATTTCTGAGTATTTGTGCTAATGTCCTTTATATATGTTGTGCAAAATTAAAATTTCTGTTATAGGAAAATAATTAAGATAGCACATTCAATTGAGCTATATTTTGATGTTAAGAAACAATTTCTATTACCAAAAAAAGTCTTATTCAAACTTATTCTTTAAATTTTGAATTTGGCAATGGGAGAGATTGAGTTCCTACTTTTCTATAATTAATATACCTCATAACTCTGCTCTAAGTAAAAAAATTCATATGTGTTCCTACTCTAACTTAATTATATGTACATCTTACATTCCAATTGTGGGTTTTCTTTGTTTTTACAGTTAGAGAAGTCTCCATAAATATTAGTATATTTCTGTAGCAAAATATTGATTTGATTTGTTTCTTATTACGTGTTACAACAAGAACTATTGTAACATTAAGTTATCTATAGAAAATATATGTGTATTTTTATTTATGTTTAAATATATATTAATTTTCAATGTTACTGAATCAAAAACACAAAGAATTTTCAATCTTTTCAATAATACTTTTGATTACTTCTGGGATCATGACAGAGAACAGGATCTAATAATATTGCATGTTTAGAAGGAAGCGATTCATCATCCAAATGACTGAAGGATCAGAAAGGAGTTTCCCTGAACTCATTAGAGTAAATTGATACAAAATATGAGCCTTGAATCTTAAGTGAGGTAGATGTGGGTGCAAATCCCAGATATGACTTGAATAGAATGATGATTTGGAACAAAGAGCTTACATTATTTGTACCCAATTTTTATCCTTTATAACATTAAAGTGATAATAGGTTCAATTCTAAAGCCTTGCTTTGAGGATTAAATAAAATATTCATTAATAGTTCATTGTGTTCTTACTTCAGTATAGTTATCTAAATTGTCAGTGGTAGAATAACTTAAATGTTATTTTTGTTTCTTTATTTTTATTATTTTAAATATTTTTACCACATAAATTCTATTTAGTGGTCCTGGATATATTTGTTAGAAAAAGGGAAAAATTAGAGTAATAAAATATTCACTTTTTATCATAATCTCAATATTTATTTGAAATTCCACATCAAAAATATATAATTACACTGGATAATTTGTCTTTTCCAAATGACATAACTAAGTTGTGGATCTTAAGTAACTAAAAATGCAAATTTCTAAATGAAAGTCATATAAAGAAATCATCATTTGCTTGGTATATTTTTCAAATAGCTCTAAACAGAATTATTTCTTTTTGTGAACACATTTCAGTCTCCTATCATATACGAAATCCAAAAAGTTTAATTCACAAATGGCCTATACAACACCAAACAGAATTTTAGGATTCAGTCTATATAGCAGAATGTACAACTTATGTATTCTGCTAACAGGGTTAATAACCCAGGTTTATATTTGGCTGTATAACATTGGGAAAATTACTTATTTTCTCTCTCCTTAAATTTTCCTCAATAATAGAGTGATGATATTAGTATGATCTCTTTGGTATGTTCTCATATAGAATGAGATATATTATTAAATTGTTTTATAAAGTTACTGCACAAAGTCCTAGTACGTACATTATTATCTTTACATAAGCACAGAAAATACAATAGATATATAACAACATAATTTTAGGAAGTCTAGTCTCTCTACAATTCATATGTTAAAATCTTAAGCTCTAGAACCTAAGAGTATGACCTTATTTGGAAACAGAATAGTCATAGATGATATTAGCTAAAATAAGGTCCTTCTGGAATAGAATGGCCCTCCCATCAAATGTGTTTTTTTTTCCATATTAAAAGGGGAAATTTAGAGGCAGACACAGGAGCACCTTGTGATGACAGGAGAGAGTTCTAGCAGAAGCCATGGAACAACAAAATGTCGAAAAACAAAAAATTGCAAGAAGAAAGGAGGGAGATATAAAACAAATTTATGTCCTTAAAATTCTCCACAGGAATTCTGCAGACACCTTCATTTCAGATTTCAAGTCTCTACAAATGTAACAATAGATTTCTATTGTTTAATCCACCCAATGTGGCATTTTATAGTATGCCTATCAATTTAACACAGATGACAAAAAATTATCTCTAAATACACAAGCGATGAATAATATAATATATAATCACTGATTCCAAACATACTAATATTAATATATAATACTTTTAATGATCAAAATATGGTGAAAGTATACATACATATCTTCATTTCACAATTTAGAAAATTAACAGAAAACTATATTATATTTAATAAAGGGTTACCACATGCATTATTATTTTGACAATATTTATATGTTAAAAAAATAGTGTACAAGGACATATCTCTTCAACGTGAACTAAAATGTGTTGGAATTATCTTACTAAGACAACTTGCAACCAGGAAGAATAATAGGGGCTAAAATATCCCACAAGGAATAATATTTCAAATTTTACAGTAATTGTCCTAGTTGCAGACAGGATCTATTAAAACAAAATATAGGATACTTGTTTATCTCATATATACGGAGAATATGTTGGTCTAATGATGAGCTCATTTTGACTTATTAGGTACGTCAAAGAGTTTGTTTGATTATGACAGGGGAAAATCCATGTTTTCTAGTACAACACAAAAGAAACATGGATATTTGTCCTAAAACAATTAGAAAATGGGCTGACTGAAGTTTTTTCATAAATAGAAGCCCACAAAACAGCGAAATTTGGGATATTGTGGCAAATATACATCATATTCTCTTTCACGAAGA
The DNA here is from genome assembly GCA_004363575.1 of Solenodon paradoxus. Lineage (NCBI taxonomy): Eukaryota > Metazoa > Chordata > Mammalia > Eulipotyphla > Solenodontidae > Solenodon > Solenodon paradoxus. The sequence goes on from RJWH01000011.1 coordinate 704,921, forward strand.
TTCGTTCCTTTTTTTCTTGATCTAATGGCGTAACATTAGTCAAAGAAGTCACAAGCATTGCTCAAAATAAATAATATATAACTTAAATGCTACTTGGGAAATTCAACAATGATAATTAAAATAAAATGTGTATTAATGTAATAAATCGAATGCTTCAGTTTTTTTTATAATGGAAATTATATCATGTTATTTGGTCATGATAACTAAGATGGACAATTTTATGTGGTAATTTGACAGCACATGATATATCTTCTTTAAGTGAATCAATATAATAATGGTATAAAGGACCAATGTTTTTCTTTTTATGAACTTGAAGAAAATATTTAATAAATGGTTCTTATTATTTTTTTTCTTCTTCAGACATTTATTTTTTTAAAGGGAAGGAGCAGGTAGGAATGAAAGCAAGTAACAGATACACTGAAAGGAGGAGAAAAGTAGAAGAAACATTTATTTATTTAATTTTGTTGTTCATCTTGGTTGTTCCCTCTGGCCCCAGATCATGAATACCTGTTCTTGGCATTTATTCGGCTTATGATAGCCAGAGGGAGAGGACTTAACCACTAGACCACTGGGGTGTGCCGAGTTATTCATTTTTAATCTGCCTCATTTAACAAATCATCAGTGCTCCTATATTTTATTAACAGTATTTAATCGTAATATATTACACAGCTTTCTTCGTTGGAGTTGTTGTGAAGCAGTCTTAAAATTCTTTGGAAGGGTGTTTGATCACTTTTATAAGCTCTGTTTTGTTTATTTTCCTCTTTGGAGAATATCCAGCGAACAGCTAACTACACAGCCTTCTATACTGGCTTTGGTTTTTCTGAAGGAAATCAATATTGTAAAGGTTACACTACTTGGCCCTTGTTTTAGCATTACTTTAAAGCAAAGAACAGAGCAGAGAAATAGGGTTAGGATTGAGGTCTTCTCACCAAACACCTTGCAGGAAAAAGTTTAGTCCCGTCTCACCAACCAGGTACTTCAGTGATATGGACAATAAACGAGACAAAAATTTCAAGTTTCAAAGCCATTTCACATATCTTCCCCACAGTCTTGCCTCAGCTGCAGAATTATTTTAATTCATGTTATAAACAATGCCACTTATTATGCAGTTAAATACAATTGATTAATAAAAAGACTAATTCAGGGGTTGTAAGTAGTTCCTACGAGAGGCAGAAAAACAAATGAGACTGAAAAGAGAAAGAAAAGGAGACGTTTTACAGACCTGTAAAAGCCTTTTTTAACAAATGTATCAAAAAGAGTGGTGTCCTCTATAAGTCTTCATTTTCTAAATTGTAAAAAATATCCTTCAAATGTAAAGTTAAGGACACACGGTGGTAAATAGTGAAATGGTGTGTTACTATTACTATATGTGGGGCTATAACATGTTGCTGACTTTTTGCAAAAGGGCCAGTTAGCCTAGGAGAGCTTTGAAAGCTCTAGAATTTCGTCTTCTGTGCATTGTATTGTGACATGATTCACAGAAGCTAGAACATCAATTATAAGTAGACATTGCATTTTAGAGCAGTTCTTTGCTGCCCATAGACCATATTAGCCTTCCTAACAGCATCAATAGGCCTGCAGAATGACTGAAGCTTATATTTTGTACCACTGTGCAGAATACTTTCAGTTCACAATTCAGAGGAAACAACAGATTCTGAAAGAATGAAGAAAACAAAGCACCAGTCAACAGCTTTTTCCATCTGTTGGTGTCTGATTGCTTATTAATTCAGTGGCCAAGGCTGACTGGTCTGTAACTTAGATATTCCTCTATTCAGGCTTGTCCCCATTCAGACCAATGCTCAGGGTTCAGATTACTTTTTTATTACATCTAACATTGAGCAAACGGCTTCCAGTTATTTTATTTGTTTTTATCTCCTCATTACCCACAAACCTCCAAGATTAGAAGCACAATGCCTTATTACACATTATATCACTGGAACATCCCCTCTCCCCAAAGGAAAATATTTTGTTGTTAATATTCTCTGGTTAAAATGCATCCTCAGGGCTCCATGGTATTAAATATCTCACAGAACACTCTAAGGCTCTATTATGTGCATGATATACTCATAAGAAAAAGTGTAGAGTAGAAATGATTATTAGCTACTGATTCTTCAGATATTATTGTCATTTCATAAATATATCCAGGAGAAAATAAAAGTTCTCCACATTAAAAAGAATATAGTGCATTAAAACATATTAAATCAGCATATTCATTTAGCTAGAATATTAATATCATTACAAAAAGAATAATAAATTATCTGTTATCTTTAATGTCAAGAAAATATTGTCATATAATTAATCAAATATTTGGAGTAATGCTATTGTGCATATCATGGTTTTTCAATCCAAGCACAGAATATTAAAAGTGTTGTTAAAGTCATGTTGAAAAGAATTTAATAAGTAATGAGTCAGGGTACATCAATGTTCACATCATCATCATTCTAAATAAATACTAAAATTCCAGTTACATTTCTAATGACTATAATACTGAATGCAAGAAAAGTAAGAGATATGTATATATTTCAATGCTAAGCACTGAAATTTCAGAATCGTGGTTATAGGAGCCATTTTCTAAGAAGTACAGTGAAAATCATATTTACTTATTTATAAAATATTTATTGAGCATCAATAATGGATCAGTCAGTTGGGCAAAGATTATAAATATAAAAGAGGACAAGTCATCAAGAAACAAAAAATCTAATGGACAATTTAAGCAGGTAAATCTTTTGTCATTATACAAATGAGAATTCTTATTTCCTTGCTATGCCATAGAAAGATATATGGGATCAGTGAAAGCAGAAGTTGAAGCATAATTTGAGAAATAAAAATAAAATTTATAGTTAAGAAGGCTTCAGGCCAACGTCATAAATTACAAAGTTACTTAATTATGCTTGTCTCATATTTTGACTTAAACATTAGATAAAATTTAGCTAAATGACATCGTATCGCTATCAAACTACAGATATTAAAGAAACAATTATTTGCTTCAGTTTTTGTATTATCTCACAAAATTCTATATTTGTGTAGCAAACATATTGCATTTTATAACTTTTATTGGTTCTATTGATGATAGAGCTGCATAAGGAGGACATTATTCCAGTACCTTATCTCAGATGGCAGTTCCTTGAACAGCTTTCTGAAGTAGTATACAACAACAAAACATTGGTCAAGACATTTCAGCATATTTTAAAGTATTTATTTCTATGTTAGGCTGAGTACATGTAAGAGTCTATGGGGGAAACATCCTATTAATAAGATTGAGGGACAGAGATTAGAATATGCACTACAGGAACATGGATATCATGGATATCACTTGGTCTAATTCATCCTATCTCTTACTTACCAATGTAATTATAATTTTTAATTGTTCTGTTTTTTGTTTTTGTTTTTTTTTTTACTAATATTTGGTCATTTTTATGTCACTGGGTACACTGCAGATTGAGGAATGACGTAGACCATAGTCCAGTCTTTATGTAACTTGCACTCTGTTTTATTTCACTTTTGTGCTACATAAGACTTTTGGTCAATGACTGTAGACTGGTGGTCCCAAAATTTTTATTGATTTGTGATGTGGTAATTGTAATTCTTGTCTTCTCAGTTTTTATGCTAACAGTAGTCTCATGTCTTTCATGTTTATACCCTCTCTCAATAGCATCATTTTGCCTTGTGCTTTGATTTAATCTTCTGGTGGTGTGTTTGTCATGTGCTCTAAGCATACAAATAACTACCACTGCTCACACGGTCAGGAAGAGCCACATTGAATGATAAACCTGAAAGCAAAAAATTAAAAGTAATTATTGATTAAAATAAAAAGAAAATCGTTAAGAAAAAAAATTTGTGATGGCTATTGGTGCCAAGAACTTCTGAGGTTATACTTTGAAGTAGGCATTCTTTTTGCCTTTTCCTTCTCTAGAGATACAAATACTATACAGTAATAATCCAGAGGTTTCCTGAGTTCACATAAACCCAGTATGATCAGAATCTAGTGATTAAGGAATATTTGACTTACATAGTCATAAAATTAATATTTCAATACTTAAAACTAATCTAAAATACAGATGTAATATTAGAACTAAAGACACTAAGATTAGCACAAGACATAGATGTCATCTATCACTACTCCTTTTCAATACTGTACTCGAATTCCTAGCTAAGGAATAAGACAAGGAAAGAAAGGAGAAGGCATAGAAATGTGGAAGGAAGAAATAGAACTATCTTTGTTCACAGACAACATGACTATTTAAGTAGAAAATCCAGATAATTGACAGAACTATAAAAGTATGATTAATGGGCATTGCATTTTGTCAAATACTTTTATAAGATTATATGATTGATGTGATGGCTTACATTAATTTATTTTCAAATCAATTTGATTGAAATTAGGCCAATAGATTTCAAAGTCTTGCATACCTCAGTTGAATCCCACTGGTTTTGTAGTATAATTTATATTATATACTGTTGAATTCTATTTGTTATTTTGTGGAGGACTTTTGCATCTATGTTTATGAGAAATACTGGCCTGTAGTTTGCCCTTAATGTCTTTAGTTCAAGTTTGAGTAATGGGTTAATGCCAGTTTCACAGAACATTGGAAATATTTCTTCTGCTTTTATACTTCGAAAGATACAGCAGATAACTGGCATAATTACTTCCTTAAATGTTCAGTAGATTTCACCAGTGAACACATCTCTCTGAGAAGATTATTTAATATTGACTAAATCTACTGGGTAGGTATAGACCTATTACATTTTCTATAGTTTTTATTTCCTTTATTTTATTTTATATTATTGTGTAAATTTGTGTCTTATGAAGCTTGTGTCTTTCAAGAGATTAGTTGATTTCATCTAGGTTATCAAATTTATATGTAAGAGTTGTCAATAAGATTCCTTTATTAAACATTTAATGTCATAGACACTGTAATGATGCCTATTTTTATTGCTAATACTACCATTTTACATCCTTTCTCTTTTTTCTTATGCAGCCTTGCTAGAGGCTTGTAAATTTAATCTTTTTGAAAAGTCATTATTTGGTCATTGATTTTCTTGATTAATTTCTTGTTCTAAATGTATTGATTTCTGATCTAATTATTATTTCTTTTCTTCTGTTTAATCTGGATGTAATTTGCTCTTCATTAACTACTTTCCTAAGGTAAAAACTTGGATCAATAATCTATCTTCTTTCTTTTCTAATATACACATACCCTATAATAAATTTTCTCTAAGCCTGATTTAACTTTAGTACTTATGCTTTAAAGTCATGCATATTTGTATTTCAACATCATATTATAACTTTTTATGGAAATGTAAGACAATAGAATTAATACAGCATTCTTATTCTGTCACTGTAGGTGCTGTTTGGCCTGCCTTATACGATATAGCCCTGAAGATATAGACACTTGATGTAAGAAATGAAATAGCAAATTAATACTTTGCTATGCAAAAAAATTTGTGATTCAAAATATGGCTTGGGAGGTGGGATCATTTCCTTAGACTAGCAGAAAATATCTTGTCTCTCAAAAATTGTTGCTCTGATTCAGTTTATAAATTTTCATTGCTAGTCAAAATGCACAACTATTTTCATAATTTGAAGTATTCAATTTTGCTCAATTGATTTTATACAAAAAGAAACTAACATGCAGCAATTTCATTAGTAATAATTTGTAATTGCAAACGCAATATACTACTCTGACATACTGTCAATATGTAATATTTTAATTTGGCACCTAACTTACCCACCTTTATTAACAATCATTCATTCTTATCAAGTTGTTCTGATAATAATCTACTCAGTTTTTAAGGAGCTTGCTAAGACTATTTTAGACATATAAAAATGAGTTATCAACATGCAGAAAAATTATTCTCTTTATAGTCTACAGAAAAATGAACTAAACTAACAGAAAGATTATAATGCTAATATACAAGTTAAAAAGGAAGACAGACATGGAATTCTTTCCCTATGTATGGAGAGATTTTGAACAAATTTGATTGGGTTTTCATGGTAATTTGAAATATATTCTCCCCAGTTAGAAACGTGATGTAAGGCCCATATTGACCCATGTCTATGATTTTGTTCCCACCAATTTTATGTCTTCATGATTTTTTACTAATATAAACATTCTATAAATATTGCAATTGCATTTGGTGTTTCTTATTTTTAATCAATAATTCATATAAAATGGTCCCAATAGCTGGGCTGCTCCGTATGTAGTATGTAACTCCAATAATCCAGATTCATACCTTATAAAGAGAAAAGTAGTAGTAAAGTGGAAAGCACAGCAGAAAGATGAATGTATTATAATGGGATAAAAGCACTTTCCATTTATTGAAATCAAGTGGGTTTTATTGTGAGTTTATTGAGATGTAACACATACATAGACAATTAAAAGAAAGAAAGAGCCCACAAGACAGTCCAATCTTTAGTAATTCCAATGGCAAGACAATCCCTTGGAATTTTTGTTTAATTTTGTCTTTTTAAATACCCAACTCTCTATGGAGGAACAATAGCAATATCTCAGGAAAAGCCTTAATCCCAGAGCAGTTGACTCTGTCCTGAAACATTAAGGAAATTGATCCTTTTAAGTAGAAATTGAAATCTAGCTTCCATAGTGTTACTTATTAAATTTATAAACCAAAGTAGCATAGTCTCAAATTGACTTCATTTTATTTAGATTGACCCAATAGAGGGTCTATACAAATAACCTAATTTATCAAGACACTGAGTAGACTTCCTTTTAATTGTTTTGTGTGTTGCAAATAAATAATTAAAATATTGAAGGAACCATATTTCCATATATAACCCCAATTTTGCTTGTCAAAATTTTATTAAAAAAAAAATAAGAGAAGCAATTTACCAAAAGCCAGCTAATGGAGAAATTTCATGAGGTTTTATTTTAATGGCTATCTCTCCAAGTAGAAGAAACTATCAAGAATGAAAAATATGTGTATTTCTCTAAATCAATATGATTTTTACGTTTTACGTCATTATTTTAAAACAGCAAACAAGTTAAATCAATTGAAATCAGCACTAAAACAGTTCTCATTCAAAATGTTTAGATACAGTGCATGTGTTAGAAATTTTTCTAAAGGTTAGATTTCAAAATAGTCATATTTAAGTGCCAACAATACAGTATAAAGCCAAAAGAAAAATTATTTTTCCCAAACCGATATTGAAAAGCAGTTTAATTTTAGAGTTTAAAGTGCAGTACAGGAATAAATATCCCTTCTTATTTAGAAAATAATTTATTTATCAATAATTGTTGTTTTTATTAGATCTTAGGTTAAAGACCAAATCAATTTATTGATTTTGATCACTCTTGATTTTCTTAATTAAAAGCCCTAAAAAAGAAAGCTTAAAATTTATTGTCTTCAAAGTCTTTCTATGCTCAGTCTTAGCCAGAGATTTATCTCTATTTGGAAAGATTTGGAATAACATCAGCAGTTTTAGACCATAATGTCTCCCCTCTGTAACATCAATATTTACCTCAAGATTGTAGAATTTGAATGACTCTTATATGTAACATATTGTGCCTTCACTTTACTTGGGACACCATAGATTTTTATAATACAATTAACACTGATAAAATTTAGCAAAACATGTTAACTCCTAAAGGACTTATATTGGGAAATTTGAACTTGCAGAATGTTATTATATCTTTTATCTAATATCACAGTAAAACTCCAAGGACTTTAAGGGCATTAGAGAAGACACACACACACACACATACATGCACACACACACACACACACACACACACACACACACACACACACACCCCTAAGGTTCAGTTTCATCAGAACCTATACACTCTGAGAAAGATTTCCAAAGACATCACAGCTTTCTTCCTTAACTCTGAGATTTTTAAAAAAGAAATGCTCGTTTCATATTAGTACATGCCTTTGAAGGCCTCAAACTCCACTTAATGATTACTAAAAGTTATGCTGAGCAGTCTTACCATTACATTTGAAAGAACTATCTGACAAAATAAAAAATAAATTCAGCTAAATTTATATTCAAGTTTCAATCTTGGTAGTAATATTTCTATTTTAATAAAATTGTTTTTATTTCTATTAGAATACTAGGTGTTTCTAATGATAAACTCAAATTCCCTGTTTAGTACTTTAATTATGCTGTTTACACTAATAGCTAATATTTCTAATAAGCTGCAGCAGAGAATGGTAATATCAAGAAAGCCAGGATTTGAATAGAGAACTTTTATTTCATGAAAAAGAGGAAACATTCTTTAATCTACCTATTTTATTTTTTTCTCGGAAGGAAAATGGGAATATCACCAGTCTGCCTTTTGGTGAGATAGAAATGGCAGCAAATGCAAAAAATTCTGTGACACAGACACACTCATCAAATAATTAATAATTATGCAATATTGTGGGGTGTCTTTTTCTGCTGTGTTATTTCTGCTTATTTATCCATATGGTTTACATATGTTGGTTGTTGGTTTAAATATTTTTGCTTTTATTTCTTTCTATGGCTGCGGTTTTGGTTTCTGTTTTTGGTAGCAATCTCAACGAGGCAATGCTTCATTGGTGAAAATATTCTGCAATCTGATTTGTGTATGTGACCCTTCTAAGAGTTCTGCATTCCTCAGACATGTGCTAGGGGATCCATTTCCTACAATTAGGTAGACTGCATTGCTTGGAGAAACTACTAAAATAAAACTATATCCCAAACCAATAGTGTTTGTACTGCTGATTTTCATGAGAATTGTATTTTGCCACATAAAGCATAGTAAGAGAAACAATGTATCCTTTTCATTGCCTTTGACAAATAGTGTCTTATTTTATTCTAAATTTCTCACAAAAAGGGAGTCTTCTTAGAGTTTTATGTCTAAGTTTGCTCCTCATTTCTCTATTGTGTTCATCGCCATTCCCCAGACCTTGAAATATAAGCTTATTGGCTATATAAGGATTGATAAATGCTCTCAAGTATCTGTTTATCAGCGCACTCTGATTTCCCTACTTTCATGCTTACTATTTATGTTCTGACCTTTGGTTTTTCACAGGGTTTTCTTAAAATCTCAGCTAAATATTTTTTTTTTTTAGTTGATATATGTTTTACTAAGAATTTCAACATGTGTAGTAGGAAAATTATTTTAGACAAACATGTTACAAATAATGTAAATTATGATAGAATTTATCACTTAGAGTAAAATTTCAGAGTAAAGATAAGATGATTTACTTGGAAGTGACTGTAGTAATTAATGAGAGAGAGTGATGAACTGGATTAATTTTTTAAAAACAATAAATGAATGTGGCCAAATTAGACAAACATTTTGGAAGTAACGGTTATAGGATTCAATAAAGATTAGGTACAGGTTGAAAAAGTAATAGAAAATTAAAATGATTTCTAAGAATTTGACTAGCAGAACAGAGTAAATGTATTTCAATTATTAAGCATGTTGAGATGCTTATGTGACAATTATATGAATATTTTCAAATCATTCTTTTCAAAAAAGGATTATATCCTAGGGTAAAGTTCTGAGTTAGAGATAAAGATTTCAAAGGCATATTTATGTTAATTATCTAAGTTTCTGAAATATAATAATGTGAACTTTTGAACTTATTGAATAGATCTTGCAAAGTCAGTAGTACTTGTGAACAAAGTAAGTAAAATTACACCACAGTAATTACACTCACAGTATCAGTGAGATTCCAAGTGTCTTCTCACACTTTGGATTTGTTTTACCTGTAGTATACTGCTTATAACTCCTATTCTTCGCAGGAATAAATTTTATTAATATGTATTTGAATTTCAAACTGCAGCTTCAAACACTGTTCTCCTGTGGCAAATAAACTTATTAAAATTAAGACCCAAAATCTGTTGTTGAGATGCTTGCTCAAGGTTCTGGTATTATATAACTTTCTTCCAGGCTGAAGTTTGCAAACAACCATGGCACCATAGCTGAACTTTGGCCAAAAAACAGGAATTTGCTTTAATGATCCCCATATTTTCAAATTCTTCAACTGAAATAAAGGGCTCTCTCTAGAGAGCAGAATCAATAAACCTTGAAGAATGCATATGGAACATTATTTAAACTAGGAGTTGAAAGGAAGCTAGCAGATGCTAAGGGCACAGAGGGCAAACTGCAGGAATCTGCTAGGGACAACAGGCACATAAATGAAACATGCATCCACAGGATGATAACTGTAGTATAATGAGAATAATGAAAGGAGAAAGAACAGGGACACTCATACCTGACAGAACATTAAGGACCCTACATAAGTGCATGTTTACAAAGCTAGTTTATTTATTCACTCATTCATTTAACAAAATGATTGACATTCTTGGCACTGTGCTTAATTCTAGTGGAACAGAGTAGAATGAGATTTCAGAAGGAATATTGATCATTGTGAGACTATATATGTTCTTACAGTAGTATTCTGTGGTCCTATGGAAAGTTATGGAAAAAACTTTAGATGCAAATTAGCAAGTTAGGAAAAGCATCCCACCAGAAGTTCAAGCCTTCAAAGATTTATTGACTTAGCTAGAAAATGGAAGAGAAAAACTTCCAAGTAAAATGAAAGGTCTGAGCAAAGGCATGAAACCAAGAAACAATGAATACTCCTGGGATATGGATTCTTCTTCAACGTGTTGATTAAGAGAATAGTAGCAAAAAGAGATGAGGCTGGAAGGGTTTTTAAAAACCTGAGATTATGATATATTTTGTGAGCTATTCAAAGAAATTACATCTTAATTTGAAAGTGATGGATGCACTGAATTATTTTAAGTAAAAGATTAAAGAGATAACTCATTGGTAACTGGGTGGAGCATGTCACAGAGATGTGAAATTCACATTAAACTTTATGGATAGCACTAATATTTAAGAATATTTTTAAAAGGATGTGTAAGGATCATTTGCAGTATTAAAATCCCTGAAGTTCTTTGAAATACAATCATAAGAATTTTAAGAGAATGTATAAGGATTATTAAAATAAATAGAATAATAAAGAATAATTAAATATAAAAATCAAATGCAATACTTGGTAAACTATTTTGATATATAGCTAAAGAGATAATGTCTAATGGGAATTTAATACCAGAAAAGTTTTATGTGGAAACTTATTTCACTGTTAATTGCTTGAAGCAGAAATGTCAGGATATGACATTTTAATAACTAGTAGGATTAATATACATTCAAAGACCTAACTTATATATCTAGGAACCTTAAAATTTTCAAAAACACTTGATATTCTGTTTTAGTTTTCAGGAATCTAAAAAAACATGTACCATGATCACTAGCTTTTAAATTGTGGAAACATTCCACAACTCATTTAACAAATCTCACGTAACCTTGATAGCAATGCCTGAAGAGGATTTTATAGGGAAAGAAAATTACACACCAAGACAATTCATGAACATGGATGCAAATTTTCTAAAAAATATTTTAACCCAAATATAGGAATATGTAAAAGGAGAGTAGTTGAATATTAATAAATTTGTTTTATATATTAATGATAATTTTAATCAACTTTTATAATTAAGAGTGAAAATGCAATTTTCTCTCTTTTAGAAGATATTTTCAGTCCATTTAAGACATATGTGGCATCTAGTTTATATAAAATATTATTTTCAAGCAACAAAAACATAAAAACCTATTTTTAAGTCATAAGACAGTTATTTCACATCTTAAAAATTTTAAGTAGCTTTTTAATATAAAAATTGTTTCACTCATATAATCAGATAAATGTCAATGGTAATCTACATAATAACCAATGTTAAAAAGCAAATAAATGACAAAGAAAAATTATAACAAAATAATGAGAAAAGCAGTGGCGTAGTGGGAAGCCCCATATACTATTTGAAAGAATATAGTTACAATTTATTTTTGAAACATAAGTACACATCAAAAAAATGAGTGCAGAGAAATAAATATGTATCATATATACATAATGAAATATTGTTCAGGTATAAAAAAAGATGTTTCTTCCATTTTCAACAACATGGATGTTTTGTGAAATAAGGCACATGGAGAATGAGACAAATACCATATGATATCATTCTGCTATATAGAGAAACCAAATTAATCAAATTTAATAAAAGTAAACTTTTACTCTATAAGACCGAGTTAGTGGTTATCAGAAAGTAAAGGTGAGGGAGAGGGCGCATATTGGATAAAAACGATCAATTATTTGGTAAAGCGAATGCATGTTTCTTCAAAGAAATTTTTAAAAAAATAAAACGATGTGTAATTAGCTACTGAAGTTGAGCAGGCAAATACTACTTAAAACAGCAAGTAAGTCCACTTTTAGGTATATACCCACCTGACATTCACGCGCATATACTCCAAGACTCTTGAAGTAGGTTATCCATGAGAATATTATAATAGGCGAGATGGAAAATATCCGTTACCCACTAATAGTAGATAAGATATTTTGCTGTCAATAGAACTATAAATAAAAACAGTTTAACCATATCTAGTGAACAAAATAAGGCAGATAGAAATACTGGATGATTGCATTTATGTTAGCTCCAAACAATGACCCAATTGAACTATAGATTTTAGTGTGCAAACTTAGATCTGCAAAAAAGTTATTGCCATAATTGGGGAAAGAGATGTAGAAATTGAAAGTGATAATGAGTTTTTCAGGGGAACTTAACATATCTATCTGGCTTTCTGGTTATGTTAGTTCACTTTTATCTCTCTTACTAAATCAATAAGTTTTACATTTTTGTCCTCTGTATTTTCTCCATTTTCATAATGAAAAATATTAAGAGCTATTGTTGATAGATAAATTAATTTCTGGTTGTTTAGTACTATTTTTTTTTTCAAATAGTTTAATCCTATTTGAAAGAACCTTCGGTGTGAAGTTAAGTCACTTCACCATTCAAAAATTTATTTTTCTACAAATTGAAAAGAACGATATTGATCATTATTTCATGTTGTTTTTATGAGAAGTAAATGAAAAAGTGTTGGTAAAAAAACCCGAAAGAGCAGTTTTTCCCTATACGCTAAATTAATTCCTCTCATTTTCCTTCTAATCTAATTATATCAGACAAACGTGTCATCGGCTTTAGTACCTCTGTTTTTGTTTCTTCCTTTCTCTTTTTTCCAATCCATCCCTTCCCTTTCCCTACTTCAATAGTGATAAAAACATGCCAATTTATCGTTGCATTATCACACTTCTCCAAGTTACCTATTTTTTTCTACCACAATAACTTTGAAAATTATTTCAATAAGAAGAGTTGGAAAATGGCATCACATAAAAGAGAAATTACTGATATGGAAATTGTGGGATTTATGATCAGCTCGAGTGGAAAATTCCTTAAATGAATGAGTTTAAGAATGCAGTGTTTCAATAATGTAAGGATTAAAAGCATGCTATGTGTAATATTTACTAAATTAAATTGTGAATATAGATGACTATTTGATGATGACTATTTTATAATCAGGAAGCTATGCTAGGTATCTGAATGGATATTTAATGATAGAATGCATCTAACAGTATATACAGATAGTGAGTTTAAGAAGGATAGCTGAACTGCATATTAATATTTGAAAGCTATTCACATAAAAATAGATATCAAATAATTTTATGTAAATTAGGTTAACTGCATATAACATTGAAAATGAAAAAAGCAGAGTCGTAAATACAACTTTTGTCATATCAGTTTGAAATTATTAGTCACTAGAAAAATATCAACAAGGAAAATTAGAAACTTTTTTACCTTACTTGCTAAGTATTAATTCTGTCATGGTTTCACATTTATTGGTTGAAGAGAAATGTTTCCATGGAGATAAAGGACAGCAAGTAGAATAGTTTCATATTCTTGTCAGTTTCCCTTTCCACCAAAGCCCGCTGGGAATGACATAAAAACACTCCTAGATGGAAGCTGCAAATTTTCTACCCACAGGAAAAAGGATAAAATGTGGAAGATTCATATACTAGAACACTCTACAGCAACGCATCTATTGAAAGTACATGCAATCACATGGATAAACTTTCAAAGCTTTGTTTTAAGTGACAGTAATCAGGCACAAAACATTTTCTAATGTATGAGAGTCACTAATTTGACATGCTAGAAGAGGCAAAATGATTGTGAAAGAAAGCAAATGAGAGTAGCTAGGGAATAGGCTTGGATGGTGCATTGGCTACATATGTGAGGAGAAAGCTATTGTTGGTGAGGAGGGTAACTCATATCATGAATAAAATGATATTTACATATTGTGTTTTCTTCATTAAAATGAAAGATTTGTATTTTTATAATTGATGAGTTTTGTTGTGTGTTTACGTCATCAGCTGAACTGTACTCTCCCTGAAGAGATGTTGAAACCTTAACCCCTCAAATCCTATTTCATTGACCATCCTATGTTTTCCAAAATTAATATTTAATTGATTTAAGAGAGATATCATAAATCAACTGAATGACTGTTGAATTTGGAAAACATTGAAACCATGAGGTATTATAATGTTTGGGCTAGAACACAACAATACACATCCAAGCCCTGCCTTTCTATAATAAAGTACGTAGCCAATCTGTAGAAGAAATTGAAGGCAACTTTGTTGGTATTCTTTGGTATAGAATTGACAGGTATTTTAAACACTAGTAATATCTCAAAGTTTCAATTTCTATATTCACATAAATTTTGCATTTAAGAATACAAATGTTTTCCAGACACATAACTGATTTCATATTGAAACAAACTTAAAACATCTATAAACCCCTGCTTCCCATCTTAAATGGAAGAGTAAATGATTATATGTTCATTGATATATTTGAATCAGGAATGTGATTTATTGTGAATGATAATAGATTTATGTATATGGTTCTTGAATTTCAAAGCAATAGTGTCTGTTTAGGATAGATGGAAATTAAAATGAAGCAATAAAAGATTGTAATTATATAAATGACAAATGGGATCAATTTAAATGTCTTAATGTTTTAGATGTGCATAAATATAATACATAAGGCAGAATATTCATTACTTTTTGTTTTCCAGAACATATATGGAAACATGTCCAAAATCCTTATGACTATATAATGCTTATGATCAATATAACATGTAATTTATTATGACAATTTTTATATTTAGAGAAGCATGGAATAATGTAACATTAGATATTTAATTATAATAATCTTGCTAGCAAGCAATGTGTTCATGTAGTTGTATTGTGAATTTTGGAAGTAGCTCAACAACCCAAAAACATATTTTTTCACAATAACATAAGTTCATCAAAAACTGATTTACAGAATTTTTGGAAGGAAATGGAAAAGTGTTTTAATAAAACCTAGAGTAGTGTCTAGTACTGATAATCAGAATATCTTAGATCTAGTCTTTGCTTTCTTGGCTTCACTTCTCTCCTAATGTGGATGGCTTCATTTTATCAAATAAAGTTGAAGTTATGCTCAATATATTACTTTTTTGAGGGCTTTCACTATTCAGAATATTACCAGAAGAATTGATTCATCTCTAAAATGCCTTTATTCTTCCTCTTTTTTTCTATTCCTTCTGTTAATTTACTTACACCAGTTTATGCCATCACACCATGCCAATTTATCTCACAATATTTTTTTATTTGTTTTTAATCTTTGTTGCTGCTTTGGGGGTGAAAAATTATATGACATAAATTCTAGTCTGTGGACTATTTCAATATTTATGAAGATGGAAAGAAAACAGTATTCAAAACAATATTTCTCATGAATAAACTATAATAGGGTTTGGAGACTAGCAGATGTTGGGTATTATGAAAAGATGACATCTTGAATAAAAAGGTGACTGATAATATATTTATTGATATATTTGAATCAGGAATACAGTTCATTGTAAATTAAAGGGGATTTAATTGCAGATATACTAAAATTGACTATTTCTGTGATACCTAGTGAGAAAGCCTAATGTGTGGTTTGACAGACAATTTTGAGTAAAAAGCGTATCTAAAGAATAAGTAAAACTTTGTGGGTAATTATTATGAGATTCATTGAGACCAAAAGTATCAAGTAAATACTGATTTTAAATAGTCTAGCTATGAGAGAGGAACCAACGAAGACAAATAAAGAAGAAGATGAATTCTGGGAACCAAAAGTCAAATAAATCATGAAATAGCTAGGAAAGAGATATGCGTATATATGTTTATATAGATAAATAGATATATACTTATATATGTATATATACAAGGATATATATATATATGTATGTATTTAAATACATATGCACATAAAGGAATAATAATGAGAATAAGAAAATAAGAATGACGGCTAATTCAAGAAACGATGCAAATCATAAAATAATGAATGTTTTTGTAGTGCCAAAATTAAACTGGAACTCATTATATTTTATACAGTGGAAATATATTCTTCAAAAATAAAAAAAATAGAAAAATATTATAACAAATATAAAAGCTGAGAGAAACCAAATAAGCAGAAAGCACTGGTTAAATATTATACTTAAAAAGTAGTATTATTTAATTAACTTTTTAAACAAAGTCAAATTTGATAATGAAGAAATTATAAACTTCATAACAATTGTCGAACACTATAAAAGTGTAGTAATCGATAGATCAGAAATCTAAAGAGTAAAGTGAAAACAAAGATTATAGAATAAAATATAGATGTATTATGTCTTCATAAATATGTAGGTAAGTTTTCTATAAAGGAATACTGTTATTTGTAAAAATGACAAGATAGACTTGATTAATACTGAATTTTTTTCATCAGACTGAAAAAAATGTAAATTACATTCCAAGACAAAATATTCACTATGAAAATATTTGACAAAGAACTTATATTAATAACATATGATAAAAATATACAAATACAGAAGCATATAAATAACCACATTTGCTATGTCAAAGCATAAAAAATCCTGAAACATAGTGACCTAGACAACTGGTTATTCATTCCCATAACTCTGAAGCTGTTCTGCCAATAGTAAGAGTGACTGTAGTCACCCTTTATATTAAGAAGGTTAGAATGCCAGTGAAAGCTCTTACCAAGTCTGGTCCTCAGTGCTCCTCCTCGTGATTGCTCTTTCCAATGTCATCTCATTCTCCTGTTCTCTTTTTCCAAAATCAAAAGATAATTGACTTTTTCTACATGATAGTTGGTACGCTTATGCACCAAAGATGTTTCCAGATCTTTTTAGTTTAGATCTTTTACAGTATGTTACTTTTACCACATTTAATTGGTTAAAATGTGACATAGAGCCATTCAGGACTCAATGTGGGATGAGACTAAGACATAAATACTAGGAAGGATGTTTCATTAGAGAGCATTTTTGGAAACTAACCACAGCTTAACCCAAAAAATTAAAAAAAAAAAAAAGAGGTGGAAACAAAGACTTTGGAAGGATCTTCACAAAAGAATACATTATGATAGCCAAAGACACATAGAAGACTGCTCAAATACTATGTTACATTCATATATAATAGGTGAGAGTTTAAAATAGTACGCACTTGGAGATAATTTGGAAATTTCTTACAATAGATTTCTACATACTCCTACTTTATGACCCAGTATTTGATACCTAGAGAAGTGAATATAGATCTTAATGAAAATATGTATAGAAAACAAGTTTATAGCACTCTCTCAAAAATTAACTAAATAAAAGGTGGTTTATTTAGAAAATAAAAGAAAACAAAACAAACATTACACACACTAGAACATGGGTAAATTTCAAATCATCGTGTGAGCAAAAGACAAAACACAAATAAATACAGACAGTACAATTTTGCTTACAGAAATTTATAGGAAAGCAAAACTGAGCTAGGATAATAGAAGTTATGTCAGTAGTTTATTGGGGAGGGAAAAGAGTGATAGATTCACAGCATATGGTTACAGCAAAACTTTCTGGGGGTGATTGAAGGACTGATTTTATTTACTATACATTTAAAATCATGATTAGGTTGATTCTTTTTCAGAACTAATAATCTGTTTTTCTTCCTAGCTTATTTTACATATTTTATCGAATATAACATAATTAATTGAAAATCTCATATATAAAGAATGGATACACTAACCTGTTTGATAATTTATTAAAAGAATATATTGAACATATTAAACCATGATAATTTGTACACAAACACACTTTTAAAAAAAAATTTGTTACTGAAGCAATATTGAATTATGGCATTATATAGGTTTCAGATGTACATCATTATCGATGGAAATCATTAATGCATTATGTTCCCTACTAAAAGTCTAATTACTCCTCCACTATATAATTAACCCCTTTTACTCCATTTATCCACCTCCCTTTAAGAACAATTTTCCATGTAATTTATTTTAAAATCTAAATAAGATTCTTATGTATATCTCAGTGAGACAGACATGACAGCTAAAATTCTGTCATATTTTTGAAAGATAAAATTATACTAGAATATTGAGGAAAGACATAAAGATTATTTTATATTTTATGGTGAAAATAATTGAGTATACTTTTCAAATTCAACATGTAAATTAAATGACAGAAATACAGGATACATTAATTTCCATTAACTTTCAAGTGAAAATGAAAACGTTATTTTTTAAATAATAGTGACATGAAAAATAACAGTATTAAAAGTGTCTTTACAGAGCTCAAGCAGGTCATAGAAAACTACAAAAGTTGGAATAAATTATATGTACTATGAAGATTCTAATAGTTTAATAAACAAGTAACTGTCCAAAAAGCAATTTAACTTATGATGTCATTCCAGAATACATGGTACACTGTTGAGTAACTGAATCATTTCAGGCATTCCATTGGTGATGTAAGGGGCAGCATATGGCAACAATATAAAATGATGTACTGAAGATTATAAAGGTGTCACCATCTCCAAAAAAAAAAAAAAAAAAAAAACCTGAAAACCTACAAATCTCTTGATGATTTGTTTGTATAATTATACACTTTATTATACAGATAGCTAGATAGACATGAAGACTAGAGGATTAATATCATGATAGCCCTATGAGTTTTTTCAAATTAAAATTTCAGCACCATTATAGACAATTTCTTGAAATCTTCCTTTAAGATTTTGATTAAAAAAACACTTTCAAAGCTTTGGAGTGGATAAACAAAAATTCTATGTTGTTAGGGAAACAGTTTTTACTTCTCCTTAAAAGAAATGGGAAATCTAAGTTCTAGATTTGCTTTTCCTTTGTGTTTTTACCTGGAGATTTTTGTTGTTCTAATACTGAGAGAAAGCTTTTAAGAGCATTATTTTAAATAGACAATGAATTAATATATGTCTGATTTGGGGTATTTTAATATAAATTCTTTTAAATTCAGTTAGTAACTTATTCCACATTACTACTGAGGCATGGAAAATGTGCATATTTGTGTGTGTGTGTGTGTGCACCCAACATGCACGTATACATAATGAAATAATTTACAAATAGTGTATTAAAAATAGTGGTGACCTGGGGATTGCTTTACAAGATTGAGAGACTTTTCAGAGACATGAGCAGCAAGATTTGAAATTCAGGAAGGGATATCATATACAACAATTTACTTTGAAAATCTCTTTTTATCTGCTCCTTGACTAATGTAATGAGAAGCTGAGAATCACTAAGAAATTGCTTATTCTTCACACTCCTTTTTCCTCACTCTCTCCCACAACTTGGAGTGGTGATGGGAGTTAGAGTTCTTGTAGAAAGAGAAGGAACTAAAGCCCAACAGTAAACCATTTTATATTTTGGTAGGTAGAGAAATATTTATGGTAGGCAAAGAAAGAACCTCTCTTTGGACAGTTAAAAATATTATACTTTGGAGTAACAGAAAGATCTTCACACAGGAAGATGAAACAAACTTGTGAATATTCCTATGATCCCAATATTCTTATTATATAAGCTTTAGACTCATTTTCTGTACATTCATAAAGCTAGAAAAGTGAGCGATCACCTCAAAAAGGGCAAATTTTCAAGTGCAGCCTGACTTCATCAAAACAAAGAATTAGTCACAGCTTAAAATCCTTGCTCTGTTGTTGCTTTAGTTTCTTATTTGAATATCTGTTAAGATGAAACAGTGATTTAGTCTTCGTATGGTAAAAGTCATTGTCATAATTTCTTACCACTCATCAAAGAATCTAGAAGAAGATCTCTTCTGATTTAGGAAATGCACACATGCCAAGCTTTACTGGAGATATCTTACTTGGGATATCTAACATGAGTAAAGAGAGATACCTAAATTTCTATGATTGGTCAGGGCTACCTCAGGCATTTCATTTAAAAATGAAAAATGTGTTTCACCCTTATTTAAAAAAACATTTTTCACTTCCTCCTTGATTTGTCTGATCAAGTCTTGTCCAATTAGTTCTTGATATGCAAAGGCATAAGATCTGAAATAGAAGAAATAAAATATATTTCTTAACAAAAGCAGAATATTCCTGAAAGAAAAAAACCTATAGTCTGTGAGACTCACCAGTGTGTTCAATGAAGCATAGTTAATGATCTGAGCAGATCAGTGGTGCTCATTTGCTCATTTACAAAGGTAGACGAGACGGGTTAGCTATTGATAACCATAACTCCCAAACTTCTGAACCAGATAAGTAAGAAGTTTATATGCCTTCACAGCAATGATGAAAACAAATAGAAAAAGATAGAGAAACTAATCATAAGAGAATTATTTCTGAAGTCAGAACACCATACTGTGCTAAATTATCTTTTCTGGTTGCTCTGTAATGAATTTTAAATCAATAGTTCTAATGTACTCATATATACATATTTCAGTAAATAGTTTTACTTTTTAACATTGTGGATAAAGCTATTGTAGCAGAAAATTGCAAATGATTCAGAAATGGAAAAGAACAAATGAGAAATTCTAATACCTGACAAAATAGGGTAAAAGGGCTTTAGTAGAGAGGCATAAAAATAAATTTTGTCGAGAAAATTTCATTTTGAAGCATGTATATCATTCATGCTCATAGTGCTTGAAAATATTTCTTTGCAAATCTGACTTTTTTCTTATCAGGATACTATCATGCATACTGTTTTCTCTAGGTTTAGTGCAAAATCTGAAGTGAGTTTCTTTCTCTCCGATTTTCACTTGTATCACAAAATATCCTATTCTACCAAAAACCCCCTGTCTCACTGCTTTCCTTGACATCTCTACAAGATTTGTTTTTCAGCCTTCTCTTCCTTTCCACCATATTTGTGCTACTACATGCTCTTCAATCGACATTGAAATATATAGTATTATTAAGTAAAAGAATGGTAAACCAGTCTCGCCTTCCTATCAAGCAAATATTAAGTTTCCTCCAGGTGGTTAATTTTTTTTTTTTTATAATTGTACATTGTATGTGTGAAGGAGGGTAAGGCATATGTATATGGCTATATTTATTATTGGTCTATGTTTATATCTAATAATATTAAATTATCGATTATAAAGGAAATATGTCCCAATTGTGTACTATATAATATTCAGAGATCAAATTTTGCTCTCATCAAAATGTCAGTCAATTAATTTTATTGCTTCTCTCTGACCAAGTAGTCTGCGGGGACCACTAAATTTATTCAAGGTCTGTGTTCTCTCAAACATCTGATTAATCACAAGTTTCCCCCCCTTAGAACAGCATTATTGTTTTTGTTTGTTTGTTTTGGGGGTTTAGTATGAAATTATTATGCCTCATACACATCAGCATTCAATTTCCCTCAGTCTTTTTTTCTTAGAAACCGAGTGTTCAAAGTAGCCAGGATGACTGATTCCTTCATGGTTTAACCATTGAGAACATGTGTACGGGGTCTTGCTCAAAATGATCTTTTTGTCTCTATTTCTTTAAACATAATAGAGCGAACTGGGAGTGAAACTCGTTGTTCACTTAGAAATAACTTCTATATGGTCAAAGTTTCATACAATTTCCTAAGTGCCAGTTAATGTTGGCAATTGGTACCCATCCAAATTTGCATTCCCTTGAATATGCATATCTCTTCATTACTGAAGAGCTTGCCAATGTTGACAATTTGGATTCAAACATAGCATTCAAACCCAACAAAATGAATTTTCATCGAAGAAAACCTGCATAGACATTTAAATAGAAGATTAGAGGTTAAAACAAAGAGAAAGTTTCACAATGATGAGATAACTATTGCATGGTGAGAAAAGAATGGAAAAAGAATAGCACGAAGTTCTAAAGCCTTTTGAGATACATTGAATACTTTATATGCAATCAGCATTGTATGAACCATAAGTCTATAAAAAAAAATAGACAAGTGCATAAAATGTGGACAAAAATCAGTTAAGCAATCCATCATAATACTGTGTACTGAAGGATAATTTGCATGGCCAAAGTGTTCTCTTTGAGCAACTGGAGTACCTACTAATGACCAAATCAACTTTCTACTCCTCTGATAATCTCCCCCACCACCATGGGGATGCCTATGTTAAGGATTTTGATTCTTCAGATTTCTATTTCTGGGATTTTGTGATTAAGAATGTGACTTTCAAGATTATGATCCAAAAACTTATTTTTGAATATTTGATTGTGTAGGGAAACAAAGGTTTTCTCTTCTTTCTTCTAGGTTTTTTGGCTGTCCTAATAATTAAATTGATATACTGTAGATCAAGAGGGGGGAAATACAATTTAATCACAAATATAAGGAAACTCAAAGATATGGGACTTAAGGGTAAATTGGGCAATTAAGGGCATATCTGACATGCTGAGCTAAAGTATGGGATAGGAGCCTGAGTCTTCAAATAGGAGGATGATAATTCATAGAACAGTAACAAGAGCTCATATTTAGTAGATTTTTTCTTTGCCACACAGAAAAATCATTCAAATGAACAATTATCACTGGTAAGAACTTTTTTTCTAGGCCAGGTCCCATATCAAAATCGTTATAGGTAGTTAAGGAAGAGGTAAAAGTTTTTATCGAATACGTTGTGTCTTGATGACATTTAGCTCAGAACAATCCACATGTCAATTATATAATGAAGATAGAATTGAACTGGTGGTGGTAAACTTATTGTAATATATGAAGATGTTGGTTTACAATGATCTACAACTTAAATCTATATAATGTTTTGATGCAATGCTTCTTCAATAAATTAATTAAGCAAATGACACATTTTGGGGCAACAAATTCAGCTCCCTCTTAATTTCTTTGTTATTGTATGTTTGTATTGATTTTTTTATTTTTTGATGTATATTTTGACAAATACTTATCAGAAGTAAAATAACATATAATTTGCTGTTACTGTAGCACATTTAGGCAATCAATATTTCTCAAATCATCAAAGTTTTACTGATGTTAAACAGCTATTGAGCTATATGTTGGGATATCAGAAAGTGTAGGCCAGATGATTTTAACAGAAAAATATTCCAGTTGACATATATTTATTTTAGAGAAAAATTTCTCTTTATTCACCATAAGAACATACATTTGAATAAGTCTCCAGAGTAACTGGAACACAATTGCAAACAACCAAAAGCTTCCTTATATTTTCCAATCAGAAACACTAAAGTATTTAAAATGGTAGGATTATTTTCTGGAATTTGGGAAGTCCAGATATCCAGCATCATATTTTATCCCATTTTTGACTGTTATTTGACTGTTATTTAAAGTGCTTATATAAAAACAAAAATTATCAACGGCATAATGCAGATCAGAAAACCTTTTAAGTGAAAATAATCTGGAGTAAAGATACAGGAAGTCAAAATAATACAATGAAAAAAGAACTTTTAAGTCGAAAAGTATTTGAATTTTAGTTAAGATGAATGCCATGATTTTTTTAATGTCACTCTTGTGTGATCTTATTATTCTTATATAAAATATGGGTATATGCGCAATTGTTTTAAATGTTAAATGCAATCTATTTCAAAAAAATTTTCTTGATGTTGGTGTATAGAAAAAATGACTAGTAATCATCTAATCTTTACTGTTTTACAAGTTGTAAAATTCTGTTTATCATATATATTCACTCATTTAATTCCTATAGTATTCAGTGATCAATACTGAGATTTAATTAATATTTTATTAATATTGACATTGAAACAAAATAAAGATAACATATTTGGCCATTGCAACACATTTATTAGATAGATGGGTCAGTATTAAGACTCAAGCAATATTGCTTAATGCCACAACTGTAAACTGCCTCCTGAAAGTGTGTGTTTTGTGGTGCCTGGAATATAACACATGCTCAGGGATTGAGAGCTAGTTTTTTTTTTAATTTTAACTTTTTACTTAGATGTCACAGGTAGGTTTTCTTTTGAAAAATTAGTAATCTTTATTAAACCTTGATTACCCCATTAGTATGATCAAGAGAATGAATATTATTTTTCTTACTAAATCACACAGTTATGATAGAGACACTGTATTATGTTTATGTAATTACATGCAAAAAAGTACTTTTAACTCATTTCAATAAATTTAGATATGTTATTTCTTCTTACACTATGTCAGAATGTGTAATATATAGGTATGTTTTTACACTGGATACTTACAGTTCAGGAATGAAACAAAATAATTACAGAAATAAATAAGCTTTAGCTTTCCTACAGGCACACTATTTAACACTTAGAATATGTCTATATCAGAGTAACCTAAACTTTTCAGATGATCAATTCAAGAAAACGATAGCATCTAAACACATCAATAACTTGATTTTTAGGTACTTTGTCACAGAAGTGTACATTTTGATACAGGAAATATATTTCATCTACGTCATCATCACTCCAAAACTCAGTCAAAATAGTTGGTGATTGTATTGTTTTACTAAGGTCTTTCCAGGATAATGACAATTAAATTGAATAAATTATTGGAATTTCTCTTTCAAATGCTACTGAAATTAAACAAGAAGACTAAAATGACTTAATTTACAGATTCTCAGTTTTGAATTAATAGACACACCTACATGCTATAAAGAGTACAGTGAAATATGAGCATGTGTGTGTATATAGATTCTGTGTGTGTGCATGTGTGTTTGTGAGTATGTGGGTATAAACAGAGGTGTTATCAGGAAAAGAAAGAATGTCAGAGATTATAAATTGCTGACAGATCCAAATAACTGAAGATGAAGTTGAGATCAATGAAGCTCATTACATAGGATTTTCGCTGACAGCAACCACAGGGGTGTAGAATACAGCCCAGTAAACTGGAATAATAGCATTACTTCTAGAAATTAAAAAAAATAAATAAATAAACTTTTTAAAGTTCTTTCAGCACTGCCAAAACTCAGGGTCATGTGTAAAAGATTAAAGGCGGGGTGGTAAAGAACTTTTCCTTAAGCAATTGACCATATACATTTTTAAAGACAATTTCGAATCTACCCAAAGTTGAGTCTCTGACACAATTATAACTTTTAAAAACAGATTAGTGATAGAGAATACATGATTTGTTGAAATCCCTGTACATGTATAGATGATGACATCAATATAGTCATCTAATTTCTTAAAATTCATACAGAATCTGCTTACAACTGAGAAAACAAATTAGGTTTCATAATACTAAAAGGGTATTCTGAAGAGCATTGACCTGTGGACAACCAACTCCAGCCTGCCCTGCTGTTTCTTGGAACTAATGCATTATAAGTTTCCTATTCTGTGGACCCATAGATTACTGACTCAATCCTGTAGTGACCCAGAATCAGCACTGGTCAGATTTCAGGTACCCCATAACCCTGCTCAGTTCTACGTTGGTCTGGAACCACTGCACACTAGGCATCTGTGCTGCCAATGCTAACCCCACACTGTAGAGTCTTCGAAACAGCACACACCAGGTTTCAGGTACATGGGACCCATGTAACACTGACCTTGCCCTCCCCAGTAACTTCCCAAAACAAGTGCTTGCAGATCTCAAAATCTGTGGACTCCCACAGACCCAAAAATACATAATAATGCTACCAGAGAACTGTGGTTATGGACTGTGCCTGGGCTGTCTTAGAACCACTCCATGATGGATTGCTATGAAATATGCAAACACAAAATGAAACACAACCATGGTCCGACACAAGAGGGCATCCTGAAAAGTAAAAGCAGTTCAACCTCCAGTAAAATCAAGGGGCTGGCACCTGCCTTATCATCACAGGAAACAAATCTAATGTAAAAGAAAAAAGTCAAAGTTCTGAAGCAAAGGCAAAAAAAAAAAAGCTAAATCTAAGTCACAAAACAAAACAAATGTTAAAAAGAAACTCACAAATGACTCAAAAAGAGCAAGATGCCAGATGCCAGGAGCTAACCAGAGAAGAACTCCATGATATGGATTGAGACAACCTAACAGAGTCCAAAGCAAATAAAAAAAAAATAAAAAAGAAGCTGAATGAAATGCAGGAGGCACACACAACTACCAAAGGCAATCAGGATACCTTGGAAAGGAAAGAAGTGAAAGATTAAACAGAAAATTTCACCAAAGACATTGAGACCATAAAAAAAGTTCTAGCAGAAATGTTACAGATGAAGGATAGATACAGTAAGAAATTGAGAGCCAACATGGAAAGCTCTATACATAGACTGAATCACATAGAGTCATGAGTATCAGAAATTAAAGATGAGATAACAAAGGCAACTCTCACAGAAGAGGAGAGAGAAACAAGATTGAGGGAAAATGAAGATACTATATGAGAAATATCAAACTCTGGCCTGTTCTGGTCAAGATGGCCTCCTGGTAGGATTGAGATTCATGTCCTCTCCACAGAGCAACAAAGAATTCACCCAGTTTTCAGAAACAAACGCCAAGGAAAAGCAGGCAGAGAGATGGTTGAGACACAGTAGCATTCACAACAACAAAGAGTAGGCAAGAATATCCAGGTTCAGAGTTACACCATTGACTCAGATTTGGAATTCAGGCCACAGTAGAGGACAGGGAACTGGGGGAACAACTGACCCTTACAAGAATCGTGAAAGCAGCAGAGAGCCTGCCCAATGAGACTGGGACATGGAGCCAAGGGATAATGTGCAGGTGCAGGGTGGAAGAGGTATCAATGCCCTGGGGGAGTGAACAGAAAGCCTGGTGAGAAAATTACACTGGTCGCCACCATAAATGGAAGACAACTAGGATCCACCAACTCCCATCTATCTGCTCCCACCATATTGCCCCAGAGACACAGGACCCACCACTGAAAATCCTACCCTCAGACTTAAAAGGAGAAGAGACTCTTTCAAAGGAGGAAACAATCAATGCTACCCACTAGCGCCACCTTGTGTGTGTAGGTGAAAGTATAGCTTGATTGTCATTTGTGTCATTTGAGAAAAGTGATCACTGTGGTTGGATGCTGAGATTCTGGAGGAAGGCTCCAACCCCATAGACTGAACTTTCAGGCGGCAAGAAAGGGCCCACATAAGATCTTCAACAAATTCAATCAGTGGTAATACCACAAAACTCAAGAAATCACAGCATCCAAACCAATATCCAGGCTTACTCAGGGCAAGTCAATACCCTACACAAAGCCATCACTGCTGGAGTACCTAATACACAGAGACATAAACAAAATGTTAAACAGAGTGAAGACACATAGAAATACAAGTGAAATTATGGATCTAATAAAAAACCCAAAGGAAAGTCTGAATACAACAGATATTTACAAACTACCTGAGGATGAATTTAGGGCAACAGTGATATATATACCCATGGAAATCACAAAAACATTAGAGGAAGCAAAAGACAGAACAAAAAATAGAGAAAAGAAATGAAGCAGCTCAAAACAGATGTCAAAGAAATAAAGAACACAATAGTTGATCTAAAGAATTCAATAGAGGGACTCAAGAGTAGTATGGATAAAGCCACTAACAGAATTGGTGAGCTGGAATATGGGGCAGAGGAATGCACTCAGACAGACCATTAAAGAAATAAAAGAATGCAAAGAAATGAACACAGCATTTGAGGCCTATGTGATAAATCAAAAGAAATAATATTTGTATTATAGGATTTCCAGAAGGAAAAGAGAGAGAAAAGGGGACACAAACTGTATTTGAAGAGATAATTGCTGAGAACTTACTAACCTGAAGAATGAAACAAACTTCTAGACCTAGGAACCTCAAAGAATCCCTAATAAAAGAAACCCAAGCAGATCTATACTAAAACACATTGCCATCAAAATGTCAAAAAATACAAGGTAAAGAAAAAAAAAATAAAATAACTTAAAGCATCCAGAGAAAAATGAGTGATTTTTCAACTTAAACTCTACAGGCAAAGAGGAAATAACATGATATATTTAAAAGGCTGAAGGAAAAATATTATCAACCTAAGATACTATACCCTGTGAGATTGTCATTCAGAACTGAAGGAAAGATAAAAATCTTTTCCAATAAGCAATTAAAATAATTTATCACCACAAAACCAGTTTTGCAAAAATTACTAAAAGTTGCTATATAAAATATATAGAAATCCTACTTAAAACTATTTTAGACTTGTTCATCTAAGTTCATTAGAGATGTGTGTTTTTCTTTCTAGGTGACATCTTTGCCAGCTTTTGGTATCATTGTGATGTTGACCTTGTGGAGAATCCTTGGGAGTGTTCTCTGTTCTTCAAAATTTTGGAAGAGTTTGAGTAAATAGGCATTCATTCTTCTCTGAAGTTTTAATGAAAGTCATTGAAAAGACCATCTGATCTTGAGCTTTTAGCTTTAGGAAGTCTTTTGATTACATCTTCAACTTCTTTGCTTGTGATTGTTCTGTGGGACATACTCAAGAACTTGCAATTTATTGTTTAAGATAGGACTATGATGTAGATTTTATTATGTCCAATTTATATATAAGAAAACCAAAGCTAAGAAATCTGCCTGAAGATATATTGTATAAAAGTGTCATATCCAAGGCTGATATTTAAGATATGCCCAAATCCTGTTTGCTTAATATTTAGTCCTATTTAGCTTTATTGGTATTGATATTATTTTGTTTGGAAATATAATGCTATCTGAAATTTTGAATTTTACTTTCATCATGCTGAAGTTTTTTTGTTTTTCTTTATTAACCTATTCTAATTGATAATTACAATGTTTAACTTTTCCAAATTAAGGAATTTTGATACAAGCTTATATTATGAATTTTTATACATTCTCTTACTTCTAAAGTTTAACTGTTTTGGAAATATCCAATACATTATACTCTCCTGAGTTTCTTTTAATTTAAGTTTTCTATGTGATAAATTACGTTCTTTTCTTCACCTGAATAAAAATCAAAACAAAAAATTAAAATAAAGAATGGTAAGGGAAATTAGAATTCTGAAGGTATCGGTGGTGTGAAGTGCATACATACTGAGGTATGAATTCAATATTAAAAGCATATAGCAGTGTGACATAATAAAATGTGCATATAGTATAAAATATTTAAACACAAATGTATAATGGTAATATAATGAATAGGCATATATCCACCATATTGTTCAATTTTACCTTTTTTGAAATATATGTAAATTTCAAAAAGCATATAAATAGTTAATTCTGAAAAAAATAAAGCATTGATTCTGCTACGATATAAATGAACCTTGAATATTATGCTAAATGAAAGAAGCAAGATGTAAAAATTCCAGGCCAGGAGAGAGTGGAAGGACATTTTCAAAATAAAAGACAAAAGATATAAATTAATAGTCAAGAATCCTCTGCCCTGCATTCACATATGATGGAGAAATAAAGGTCTCCAATGACAATTAAAAGTTAATTGATTTTTCTATCTCCAAAGCTGTCATTCAAGAAATTATGAAAGGGGAAAATGAAAAGAAGGATTCGCAAAGACTTAAGAGTGATGATAAACAGGAAAGCAAAAGAAGAAATAAAGATGGGGTCGACATGAATCAACAACAACAAAAATACACTAAAGGTAAAGAGAAAAACAAGAACCCTATAATACATAAACAAGATATGGCATCAGATCATAAAAGACCATCATAGAGCAGAATAGTTTGAGAAACTCCAAGAACAGTCACAAGACCCAACCCTAAAGAGAGACATAACCAGGAATAAAAAAAAAAAATGTCTAGCAGACTAGGCACTAAAAGACACTCAAAGGAAAGAGCAAATATAAAGAACCAGGAAGCTGAGCAACAGTAGCAGAAAACAAAGCTTCAAATGACAGTAACAAAGCATAATATTTAAGTCATCACCTTAAATGTGAATGGACTGAACTCAGCAATTAAAAGAAATGGATTGGCTAGAGGGATCTGGACCCATGAATATTATGTGTAGAAGAAAATCATAGTAGATGTAATGATAAAATAGGCTGAAAATCAAGAGCTATGGAAAAATATTTCAAAGCAACAGTGATGAAAGGAAACCATAAGCTGAAATACCAATCTCAGACGAGATAAACTTCCAACTAAAGAGGCTATTTTGAGGCAACAAAAGATACTAATTTACTGCCAATGGGCTAACCAATCATGAAATATAACTATCATTAACATAAATACATGCAATGCAGAACCATCTAAATATATAAAATAAATCTTGACAGAGCTAAAGGCCGGTACGGACAGAAATACAATGACTGCAACATTCCATTTACATCTATACATGCAGCATTAAGGCAGAAAATTAACAACGGTATATGGCACCTAATTGAAAGTATAGATTATATGGACCTAACAGCTATGTACAGGGTTTTCTACCACAACAAATATAATATACATTTTTCTCAAGTGTATATGGAATATTCTCAAGAATAGACCATATCCTGGGAAACAAAACTAATCTCAGCAAATTCACTAAGACTGAAATAACAGAAAATATCTCTTTGACTACAAGGGAGTGAAATTAGAAAAAAAATAGAAAGAACAAAATAAGAAAAAAAACAAAGCTTTGGGAATTGAATAACATGCTTCCAAACAACCTGTGAGTAATCAATACAATTAAAGATGAAATTAAGGCTTATCTGGAAACAAGTGAAAATTCATGTTACCAGAACATATTGGAGACAGCAAAAGCAGTTCTGAGAGGAAAGTTTATAGCCATACAAGTACCATCTAGAAAACCAAGAGAAACTCCAAATTGAATATGTAGCCACACACCAGAGGGAAGTAGAAAGGAAAGCAAAAAAGAAACAATGAATCAACTGACAAAAGGAAATAACAGAAATTAGAAAAGAAATGCATGAATTTGAAAAAAGACTATCCAGCTGATTCATGAATTCAAGATTTTTATTTTGAAAAATTACAATTGATACACCCCTAACTACATCATGAAAAAAATGAGATAACAAAAATACTAAATTCAAAATCAAATGAGGAGGAAATAGACAACTTAAACAAACCAAACCAGCACAGAAATTGAAGAAGTAATAAAGAATCTTCCCTAAAACAAGAACCCATGTCCAGATGACTACACTAGTCAATCCTACCAAATATTCAAAGAAGAGATAATCCCCATTTTCCTTAA
Organism: Solenodon paradoxus; assembly: GCA_004363575.1. Taxonomy (NCBI): domain Eukaryota; kingdom Metazoa; phylum Chordata; class Mammalia; order Eulipotyphla; family Solenodontidae; genus Solenodon; species Solenodon paradoxus. The sequence goes on from RJWH01000011.1 coordinate 736,148, forward strand.
ACTATTCAACGAAATTGAAGAGAAAGGGAAACACTCAAATTCATTCTATAAGGCCAATATTAAACTATTTCAAAATTAGAGATAAAACCAAAAGAGAAAACTACAGACCAATATCACTGATGAATAGAGATGAACAAATTTTCTACAAATCCTGGCAAGTAGAATTCAACAGACATCCCAAATGTATGTACCATGATCAAGTGGGATATATTCCAGATATGCAAGGAAAGTCAAACATATGCATCAATCAATGTAATGTTACTTCAAAAAAAGTGAAAAACAGAAAACATATGATGATCTTAATAGATGCAGAAAGAGCATTTCACACAATTCAACACCCTTTTATGATTAAAATCCTTGCCAAAACAGGAACAGAGGTCATGTACCTCAATATAATCAAATCAATACATGAAAAACCACAGCCAACATCATAATCAATGTTAAAAACCTAAGAACATTTCCTTTGAGATATGGAACAAGACAAGGTTACCCACTATAACCATTAATATTTAAAATAGTTCTAGAATTCTTGGCTGGAGAGATACGGCAAGAAAAGCATATTAAAGGAATTCAAATAGGAAAAGAATAAATAAAAATATCATTACTTGCAAGTGACATGATAATATATCTAGAATATCCTGAGGACACCACAAAAATTTTAAAATGCTAGAAGCAATAATTGGACAGAGTAAAGTGGCAAGATATAAAAAACTAACACAAAAAATTAGCATTCTTATATTCAAACAATGAAGTAGAGGGAAAAGCAATTGAGAAATAAATCCCATTCGTAATAGCACCAAGAAAGATCAAATACCTGGGAATAAATCAAGCAAAGGAGATGAAAAACCCCAAAAATGAAAGCTTCTAAACGTAACAAAAAACAACAGCAATAACAACCAAAAAATGGAAGCTACAAAGAGATGGAAAACATTCCATGTATATGGATTAGAATAATTACCATACTAAAAACGACCATTCTACCCAAAGCAAATATAAATAAACTGCAATTTCCATCAAAATTCCAGGGGCATTTTTCAAGGAAATGATGCAAACAATACTGATGTTTGAGTAAAACCACAACAGGCCTTGAATAGCCAAAGCTACCAATAGAGAAAAAAAGAACAGGAGAGAAATCATACTCCCTGACTTCAACTATACTTTATAATGATCATCATCAAAGCAGTATAGTACTGGAACAAATAAAGGAAAACCAATCAGTGGAATAAAATTGAGAACCTAGAAGTAAAACCACCCTTACATGGACAGCTAAACTTTGACAAATGTGCTAAGAATATACAATGGAAGAAGGAAATTTAATTCAATGAAAAGTGCTGAAAAAATTGGAACGATGTCTCCCCCACCAGAAAAAGAAACTAGATCATTATTATCATCATACGCAAAGTTAACACAAGATGGGTCAAAAACGTTGACATAAAACACAAATGATAAAATATTTAGAAGAAAATATGGGAAAAAACACATCATGACCTTGATCTCAGTGATGTCTTTGTGGGAGTAACAGCTATAGCAAAATAAATGAAATCAAAACTAAACAATTGGGATTGCATCAAACTGGAAAGCTTCTGCACAGCAAAAGAACACATCACTAAAAGATGGACAACTCATGGATATGGAGAGGGTATTTACACAGCAAATTTCAGATAAGAGCTTAATCTCTAAAGTAAAAAGGGAGCTAATATATCTCATCGGTAGAAAAATAAACAAAATTGGGCAGATGTCCTGAACAGACACCTCTCTAAAGAAAACGGGCAGATGAATTGCAGTCACCTGAAAAAATGTCCTACATCATTCATCATCAGAGGAATGCATAATAATATCACCATGAGATACTGCTTCACATCAGCGAAAGTGGCCTATATCAAATAGACAGGAAACAGCAGGTGCTGGAGAAAAGGAACACTTCCACGCTGTTGGTGGGTATATAAATTGGTGCAACCTCTTTGGAAACCAGTAAGGAGATTTCAAGCAAATTAAGTGAGTTCTACCATTTGATACAGCAAACCTACTGCTGTAAACAGAAAAAAAAAAAATCTGCCCTCCTATATTCATGGCAGCACAGTTCACAATAACCAAGACATAGAAAAAACCTAAATGCCCAAACAGAGATGAATGGATACTCAATGTCATATATACTTAAATAAATCCTACACAGTTATTAGAAAAAAAAGAGAGAGATGAATGTTGATTTTATTTCCATTTTTTATTAAACTTTGTATTAATGAAAATATTTTTAAAAATATTGACGGGTATAATAAAGTGGAAGGCTACAAAACCAATCTGTAAAAATCTGTTACATTTTTGTATAAAAGCAGCATATTAGAAGAAAGTGAAATAAAAAAAAAACATAGTTTAAAATAGAAGTAAAAAAATTCAGATATCTTAGAATACACTTAACAAAACAAAGAAATAGAGGAGAAAAAGAGATGGAAAGACATCCCCTGCTCATGGCTGGGAAGAATGAACATTGTTGAAATGGTTATTTTACCTAAAAAAAATGCAGATTTAATGCAATCCCCATTGAAATTCCATAGGTTTATTTTAAGGAAATAGAAAAAAATCTTAAAATTTGTATGTAACAACAAAAGACCCCCAATAGTCAAAGCAACTATGAGAAAAATGAATGAATTTAGAGGAATTAAATGCTCAGACACTGAACTATATTACAAAGCAATAGTGATCAAATGGAATGATACTGGTATAATAACGGAAGCAGAGATCAGTAGAATAGAACTGAATCACCAGAAGCAGATTCACCCAAATACAGTTAAATGTATGACAAAGGAGTCAAAAATAATATGATGATGAAAAGAAAGTCTTCAATAAATTGTGCTGAGAAAACTAGACAGTCACATGCAAAAGAAAAAAGCTAGACCATTATCTAACACCATTCACAAAAATTAACCCAAAATGAATAGACTCATGAACGTAAGACTGAAACCATAAAATTCTTGGAGGATAACATAGGAAGATATTCTATCATATCAGCCTTAAATGGTCTTCGGGGACAAACTCTAGTATCAAGAGAAACAAAAAGAAAAATAAGTAGTACTACTTCAAATTATAAAGCTTCTTCACAGAGAAAAAAAATATTACTAAAACAGAAAGTCAGCTTACTAACTGGGAGAATCTATTTGAGTTTCACATTTATGACAAGGATTTAATATCCAAAGTGTATAAATAACTCATAAAACTCAATAACAGTAAAAACAGGCAATTCAATAAAAAAATAGGAAGAGGAATGGGAGAGATGCTTTTGTGAAGAGGTATATAGATGATCAAAAGGCATGTGAAAAGATGTTCCTACTAGCAGACTATCAAGAAAATGTTAACTAAAACAACAATGAGGTATCACCTTACACCTGAAAGACTATTATCCAAAAGTCTGGAAACAACAAATGTTGGCAAGGATGTGGAGAAAAGGGAACACTTTTACACTGTTGATAGGAGTGCAAATTAGGCAACCTCTAGGGAAAACAGTATGGTGATTCCTTAAAAAGTTGAATATGGATATCCCATTTGAGCCTGCCATTTTACCATTGGGTGTTTACTTGAAGGATACAAAAACACTAATTTGTAGAGATTTATTCAATCTCATGTTTATTGCAGTCCTATTCACAATAGCTAAGAACTGGAAACTACCTAAGTGCCCAACATCAAATGAATGGATAAAGATGTGGCATATATAAATCATGGGATACTGCACAGTCCTTAGGAGAGATGAAATCCTGTCATCTGGACAACATGGATGGGTCTAGAGGGGATTATACTAAAGTAAAATAAGTCAAAAGAAGATGAATAGATACCAGATGCTCTCACTCGTAGGTTGAATGTGAATAGACAAAACTCAGGAACAGATGAACTAAAACCAAACTTTTTACACTTTCTATAGAACTCAGGTTACCAAAAGGGAATGGGATGAGGCAAAGGGGGCAAGTAGTGGTGGGGACCACTGGACAATGTGAAAAATACTTCGTGATTTCATCGAGAGCATGGTGTGTTGATATATATATATATATATATATATATATATATATATATATATATACACACACATAAGATGAATGGGGAAACTGCACACATGGAGAACCTATACCTATGACTATATTTTAATTTGTAAAATAAAGTTACTACAATTGAATAATATAAAAAGTTTAAAAAAAGAAAAATATATTGACAGGGAGTAAAATTTGCTATCCAAATTATGACTTTGGCATAAACATTATTTCGAGTTTATTGTTTTTCAGAAACATCTGATATAGGAAACGTTACCCTTTTGTAAAAGACTTTTATATTTACAAGTAGCATCTTTGTTTTAAAGAAGTCTTCTTCTTTGTATCAGGAAATGGAGGTTGGTCAAGTCTCTAGAATCTTATAAATGAAAAAGGAAACTAAACACTCTAACACCACACCACCTTTGTTTACTATGGTTTCAGTGATCATCATCCATAGCTGGGTCACCCCCATTGACATCTTTTTGTCTTTAACTAAAGGCATTGGCCATATTGAAGGAAGTGGCTTGAATCATTTCTGTATGTTGCTCAGTTTTCCTGAGTCTCTTTTAAACTTCTGTTTTGTTTTGTTTCCTTTTCTTGCTAATATTTATTTTATTATAGGAAGACCTCCGCCAAGACCTAGACAATAGAGGGAAATTACATTCTGCTACCAATGTTAAGATGAAGGCTAGACATCTTCAATAATGTTCAGATAGGCTTTTCCCAAGATGCCCATAACAGAGTTTTATTAATACATGTCACCTTGACATGTGGAACTCAGGTCTATTGAAGTCTGACAAGTCCTTACCTTAAAGAATGAATACCTTAAAGAAAGAATATCCTTACCTTAAAGAAAGAAATACTAAGATTTAGGATCATGCCAGAAATAACTTTTAATCAGAGAAACCGATCTTAGGCAACGGACAACTTCTAGATTTTTCACGAGATACCTTTCTCTCTACCAATGTCCCAGATACCTATACCGTTCACTAGCTGAGTAATTAAAAATCCTCTAGAATTATGGCCATGGAAATTCTCCCTATAGTTGCAATTGATTTGTCCTTTTCTCCTACTGCCTGGTGTTAATTTGTTTATTGACCAACCCAAGAAGAACATCAGAAGGGGGAATTTTTACCCTTGAGCCCCTGAAAAGAAAATACAAAGTTTTCTTAATTTATTTTAAAGCTGTAAGAGTGTTCTGAGCTTTCTAAGCATAAAATTGGCTTTTGTGCTATGGTAGTAGTTTTTATTAAAAGAAAGGTGTGGTCTTTCCCGCAATGCTGGGCTAACTTCATGGTGTCTTACACACAAGTCCCTATATTTTGTCACTCTCATCCCTGTGAAACAGTCCTTTATAAGTTCCAGGGTAATGCATTGTCATTCTTGCCCTCTTACAAAAATAGAAAAAAAAAAAAAAAAAAAGGATTTGGGGGTTGCTGTCTTAAGGGTAAATAAATCCTGAATATTTGACTCATCAATACTACTCATATTCCATTGGTCAGCACTATGTGTAGCTAGTGCTGCATAGTTAGAAGGAAGGCTGGAGGTAGTCTTCCAACAGGCTGTGATGTGCCATGTGACAGTTTCTATTTTCTGTAGAAAAATAGGGAAACAGCTAACTGAGTGGAAACTAGCAGCTTCTCCCATGACAATTCTCACATTGTATTGAAGGTGTTTTTCCTTGATAATTCGAAGTCTCTGACACACAAGAACTGACTTGTTTAACTTGATATTAGACGATAGCTGGAGGTTCTGCCAACAGCTCAGACCTAAGATGTTAGGATATTTACTATTCACTTCAGATAATGAGAAATGGCGTTATTTGAGCTGAAGAAGAAGGGATGTGAGTTTGACCCTTTTTTATGACCTTTCTCAGAACTGAGAATCTGGACCATAATAATAAAAGCAACAAGTTTTTAAATTCACTTTGGACTCCGAGGAAAGTTTCCTCCTATTATTTTAAGAAACATAAACAAGGGTGACTTACAATTTTGAAAATTCTTACATGGACTTTTCAAAATATTTTCTGTTTTCCTTTTTGGGGATAGCATTAATTGTATTGTACCAGTTGCTTAAATATGAGAAAAAAAAGTTTTCAGTGCAATTAAGGAATTAAAGGGATGTGCAATATATGTGGTGGTCAAGGGGCAGTGATACTAGACTGCGGATTTTCCAAGGGTCTCCCATAAACCAAGACCTAGAAAGGGAGGTGTGTTCCCACCTGGGAAGTGCTCTGTGATATAAAAAAGCAGACATGCTAGTGCATGAATATCTAATTAGTGCCTCTCATATATTCCTTTTTAAGATATTAAACAGAAAATAATTAAAATAAAAATGAATAAAATATACCCATCAGCTTTAACATGATGAACCTGGTCATTTATTTGGGGGTATCTGGCAGTTCTACTGCTGCAAACCAAAATGAAGCCTGAAATTATGATCTTTCTATTTCTAACAGTAACCAGAATGAGCTTTAAAAAATGTAACTCATCTCACTTTCATCGCTACAAGTCCATGGATTCTCACTTCCTTGAATAAAAGCTAAAGTTTTGGGTGCTCCCTGTTGGAGCCGCAGTGAGGTTGATCACCTCCAAAAGAGTTCAGTCCACATACTCCTGGGTTCGAGTCCTGGGTCCCGGGAAAACAACCAGTGTAAACAGCTAAACAAAAATAAAATTAAATGCTTCTTCCTCCTTTCTCTTCCCGCCTGCATGCACCTTTAGCTTACAAAAAAAAAAAAAAAAAAAAAAAGCTAAAGTATTCCTCTTGACTTCTAAGTGTCACCAATATTTTTTTTCTTTTCCTTCTGGTTATTAATGATCAAAAACAGTAAGTAAGAGATACAGCAGAAGAGTTTTATTTATTGGCTAATAAAGGAGAAAGGCACTCAGGCTGTTTAGTCCTACTTGCTGAAAAATAGGTAGAGCACACTTTATAGTCCATCTAAGGGGGCGAGGGAGACGGTGGCCCCAGGTTTCCCATGAGAAGGCTATCTTTCTTTCACACAGGCATACCCCAATATCATACTTACACGTATATCACATGTATCATTATAATGTCTCCATACAAGGGTATTGTATGGAATATTGCAATGAGATTTTTGCTTGATTTTTTTGTTCCATTTTATCCACATTCTGTTTGTGTTCTGTCTTTAAACAGTTTAAACCAGTCTTATCTAGACTTCTCTGCAGACTTACAAGAAGACAGAGATTTATTAGTCCTGTGGTTCATTGTTGAGTAGTATCTGGATGTAAGCAGAGCTGGGATACTCTAGTTTAATCCATTTGGCTCTGGCACAGATAAATAAAGCCTTCATATACCTTCTCCTCATTCTCTGAATTCATCTCTTCTCTTAACTTAGGTAACTTTCGTATGTAATCTTCCTGCTGTTTCTCAAACATATTAAATCTTCCTGTAATTCTCTCTCAGAGTCTTTGCAATTGTTGTTTCTGCCTGGAATATTCCTCTTCCAGATACCTAGAGAACTTGTTCCCTCACTTCACATGTATTGCACAAGGTATCATCATGTTTGAGAGACATTCCCTGACAAGTATATTATGAATAAACCACGCCTGTCATTCTCTTCCTACTTAAACAGATTATTTTTTAAACTTCTTAGCTCATATGCATTTAATTTACTATTTATCATTATCTTTTGTCTCTTTAAAATGCATGCCTATGAAAGCAAGTACTTTCCATGTTCATGGTCACTGATGAATTTCCAAAGCTTAGAACAGCACTTAATAATTTGTAGTTTCTCAATAAATTTATGTTGAATTAAATAGATGAAACTAGTTGAATTTCTAACAGAAAACAGCAGACAATTGTTAGAAAAAGCTTTAGTGGTAGTGAAGTAAACTCGATGGTTTTAGTGCATTTGTTAGAGAAATTCATGACTTCATTCAGTTAGCTAAAATGGCCACCTTTTATGTTGGCTTTGTGTTATAGCATAGAATACTTCACTTATTGTTTCACATGTTCTAACAGAGACTCATGTAATCCATTACATTTGTACTTTTTTCAAATATTTTGAAGCTGGACTTTTTTTTTCATTTTATACTTATAGAGTATCATTACATTATCATTACAGAAAAGCATGTTCTCATAAAAGCCAGAGTCATACACAGCTAAGGAAGTGTTAAGAAAAAAGGAGTCCCCATAAGAAGAGGTTAGAATCATAATGTATTAACAGAATTATCCTGTGATAATGTCCTCCTACTAACAAGAAAAGTTCCATTCTCCTGACTGTATACCCAACTTCATTAGCTTGATCCATAATGCAGAACCTAAAGTTATGAGATACAAAACTCTGTGCTTCAGAGTGCTTTCATTTTTGACAACAATGTACCTCCACTAACAGACAGCAAAGGAAAATAGAGCTATTGCTGCAGCAGTAGAATTCAAAGGAAAAGCAGTTGCAAATTCCCTAGGGACACACTAGCAGAAAATAGCGAGATGTCATTTCAGTAAGGGATAAAAGTAATTCCTGAAGGTATGGAGAAGCCAGACCTCCCCATTTATTTATCAAAGTGCCTGCAGCTCCCATTTCAAGTCAGGTGAAATAACAATAAATATTTGCAAAGTAAATTAATCTATACCCAGAGCATTTTAATAAATAACATGTCAAAAGAACACAGTCCAGAGCTTTTAGCTCTCGCCAAATTCTGTAAGAGAGATTTGATTGAAAGGAGGAAAAAGAAATAACATAAAGGAAAAAAATACAGAGAGTTGTTGAAGAAAAGTTAGTCTTGTTCACTTTATATGCATTCTTTGAATTCAATTTGAATAATAAAATGGCCACATAATGTAAATTACATCAGGTGATTAGTAACCAAAGCATAGACTTGAAGTTTCCACTTTGATTAGTTAGTGAAAAGAAGGAAAAAAAAAAAAAAGATTGAAAAAAATGCCTAGGACAAGAAGAGTTGAATGTTTATTTTTACTAAATTGGAAAAGGGAGTTAAAGGAATTTTCAGTTGAAGAAAGAATTCTAGGAACAGCTAAGATAATTTCTTTATATCTGTGTTTCATCTGTTTCCAAAGTAAGTAAAGTGCATTTCCTAAAAGGGCACTGAACCATCTAACAAAAATATTTATTCTGAAGCAGTGTTTCCCTGTCTTTAGTTTATTTATTTTCACTAAAAAATCAAAAGTTTCTGTAATATAGAATTTGGCATCAATCATATTAGTAGTGAAATGAAAAAATTATACCCTGAGAAATTCTTTTGTGAGAGAGGATTTTCTACTTGTATAAGTTTAAGAGACTGTGCAACCAAAATGTAGCTTTAGGTTAGTAGAAGCTATCTAAATTCGTACTAGACATTCTTATTCGTGAAACAGAACTCTCAAATCCATCGTGTGTCAAAATGAATTTAGTTTCAGTTGTGCATTTTATTAATTTATTGTTATATGACTGACTTGAGTCAATGATAACTTAAGTGTTAAGAAATTCTCAGTTATCTTTCACCTTCTAAAATAGTCAAACAGTATCTTTATATTTCTAAAATGTGCTGGCCTCCCCATTTTTATCCATATCTAATATTACCACATTTAAGTTCTCATAATTTTTCATCTAGACAGTAGACCCCTAAATATCCAGACCTCTGGTATGGGTATGCTACCTTCAAATCAATAGTCTCATGTTAGCTCAGAATATAAAGTAGTAAAATCTTATGGTACTGGAGTCTGAGATCCTTCCATGTTTTCCTGTTACAAAGTTGAAATACTTTACCACAGCGTTTAGGTGACTTAGTCCTCTGCTATCTTTCTTTAGATGTCTGATCCATCTATACACTACACTCAATTTCTCTACACTCCATAAACCTACTATTGCTCTTTCTTGATTCCTTGACTTCAATCAAAGGCTTTAGAGCTTTTGTGCTATGTGTACATATCATGCCTGAAATAATAGAATAATTCTAATAGTTAACAATAATAACAAGAAAACATACCTACAGTTTTTCTCTAGTCAAGGACCTATTCCAAGCTGTGTGCATATATAAATTTTATTTAAACCTAACAATAGATCTAAAGAGGTATGCTATTATTGACCTCTTTTATGTATAAGGGAACTCAGACACATGATTCTAATCAATTTACTCTGCCAGTTGGTTTGGAAGCTGGACTATAAACCCAGACAGTTGGCTACTGAATTTCATGCTATTATACATTTTCATCCGGTTATTTTACTCATTATTCTGAAATCAAATTTAGGATTTCCATTTTACAGAATATCTTACATTGAGATAGAATTAGTTGCATGCGACTGTCTTTAATATAGTCTTCACATACTGAGTTCTTTCTTCACTGAAATTGAAGCAAACCATTAGACTGCATATAGTTCTATCAAGAAGATATCAAATCACTTCATCTATAATAGTCCAAGTATATTATATAGTTGACACATATTTGGCAAACAGAATAGCCTTATTGTTTATTTAAAACATGCTTACATCAAAATCTAGAATACGTATGTTAGTCTTCTGGATTTCTCACTTGTGCAGTTCTGTAAATCTGGACCTGATATTTTTTCCTGTTTAAATGAGGAAAAGCTGATACCATTCTTCAAAACCTTTTGAGAAATAAGTCAGAAATATATATGAACTTACCACAAGTTTTTGTTTACCATGAGCTTTGATAAAAAGTACTACACTAATAAAATGACTATTTTCCCTGATAAAATAACTATTTTCCCTTGTCCTAAGTATTTTTGTCTTCATAGATATCAATTATACATTGAAATCAATTAATGATTATGTCAGTGATACTGGTAATTTAAACTTGTCATATTTTGATGAGTCCCAGGAAAATTTCTAGAGTGTTTTCTTCAGTTACTTTGTTGTTATTCTGAAGTTCTTAATAATGAAAGTGCATTGTTTTCTGAGGACAGATATATATGTAAAATCAGAAAGCAAATGTTACTGACAGAATTATTTTTTTCAGGTAAGTGAGTTTAAAGTCCACTCCACTTATGCTGGCAAAAGCTCAAGGATTTTGTCTTTAGAGTGCTTTATGTCGATGCCTTCTTATATACTTCATAGAAACTTTCCCTAATGGAAGAGTTTTGAAAAATGTCATTTATTGGGCACGACTTGGTGGTTTACACAGCTATGACACTGGGTTTGGACTATTTGGAGTCCAAGGGCCAGGTTTGGTGACCTGGAGTCAGGTAGAAAACCAAAATGAAACAAAAAACATAAACAAATAATGTCTACAAAATAACAGGTAAAAAAAAAATCCCGTCTTCACAGACAAATGCTAGAGCATGTGCAGACGCATTCACACCTAAGATCACAAAATATATTTAGCTATATGACCGAAGACAAACTGAATCTTGTTGTTTATGTTCTTTAGCCGAAACATGTCAGTTAAAGGGTTTCATTATTTTGTCTGTTAGCAGCTGCTAATAGAATCCTGAAGGAAGGATTTAATCCCAGACCCTTTCCTTCATATTTACTAATAACATCACACATTTACATGTAGTTCAACCTTGCTGCTACCCAAATCCTCGAATCTACATTGTTTGCCCTTTCCTTGGATCAAAGAAGCCATTAATTATTAATGTCATCACCGTCAGATATACATTTTGCTAGTCTGAAAGAATGGCTTCTTATTGTCCCAGTGTTTGTCCTATTCTTTTCTTAACTCAGACTTTCCTGGACCTCTATTAAGCAGGCTCCGACTCTCAGGTTATGACGTCCATAATATAGCATATTGTAGTCTCTTTACCACCCTTTTTCCCTGTTCCTTCTTCCTTCCATCCTTCCCCTCTACACACACACACACACACACACACACACACACACACACGAACACAAACACACAAAAACACATATACAATGACACTGTAATACGTAATGTAATGTAACAGATATTAAATTTTAAGGGATGCTCCTATAATTACATTAAATTATATATATATTAGAGGAAGGAAGTAGGCAGGAATAAAGGCAAATAGGCAGATAAGCAACAAGGGAGAGCAGGAAGTGTATCTTTATTTACTTGTTCATCTTAGTTGCTCCCTTGTCCTTCACTGAGGTCACAAAATCATGTCCTTGAGTTTACGTGAACTATGCTTGGGATAGACTTAATGCCTTAACCATCAGGATGGCCATGGAATTTTAATGCTTTAACAGCAAATACGTTATTGTCATTTCTTTCAAAACTCATCATTCACTCAAGGCTTGTATTTCCTTTACCATGTTCCCACTGAAAAAACTGAAACATCAATACTAGTGCATTTTACGTACTATCACTTAAATGAATTTAGGAAAAAAAACAATTGTTCATTCAAAAGCTTGCTCTATGGAATGATCAAATTAAACAATAATAAATAAGAAAGATCCCAAAAGAATCTTTTAATTAGCTAAAGTGGTTTAGGTGTAGCTGATATAGATAAGGATTGTAAATATACAATTTTTCTAGTAGAACACTGTCAAAACCATGATTAAAAGCATGATTATGTTTGGGGTAGAAAAATAGGATATAAGTTGACATCAAAATCAGAAAATAACGCTCTGTATGAAATATAAGATTTTCCCAAAATACTCTCTCTATTAATCTGGTCAAAAGCAATTAATTGACTTTGAATTTAACCCAGATGGATTGCATAGAGGAACAACAAAATAAAACAATACAACCCCAAAATGCATTTGAAAAAAATAGATTTCATGCAATTAGAATTAGCCAGTATACATATTAACTTTTTTCTAGATTATAAATTTTCTGAAAACCAAAATAAAAATAATGAAAAACTTGCATTACACAAGGGCTACAAATTTAAGTATTGTCATAGTCTTCAGTAACCATTAAAATAAAATCTATTTACTTCATTTTTCCTTTCTGAGGTACAAAACGGTTGTTCAATATAATTAGTTCTTTAAAAAAATCTGTAAAAAATTGAATCATTTTATTTTCTCATTGCTTTTGAGGTATGATTGAAAAATACAAGTTTTATACATATGAATTGTGCATGATTTTATAAATTTAGTTTATTTTTATGTTATCGACAGAATATAGCATCATAATATTTTATAGGCTTAAGGTGTGCAGCATAGTTAACCAACATCTTTATATAATAAAGTTTTATCTCTTAGTTCAACTATATCTTTCCCCATATAAGTAACCCCATTCACCTCATTTGTTTACCTTTCTTTAACTTTTCTTTAACATACTCATTGTCTCATTTTTGTTATTATCAGAATTCATATTCTGAATTTTCATTCTTGCTACTAAGAGGCATTTAAGTTGTATGTAATACACTATCCCTTTTTGAACATATAATAGTTTGTGCATTTTATCTTTAATTACATTGAAATATTTTTGCAATATTTCATCTTAAGATACTCTAAATATAATTTTTCAGCAGACTTCTACAGCAGAGTATGGCAAATTTAGCGAAAATTATCGAGTACTCCTATTTATCTAGTCAAAAATATTTCTATTCAATACTAACAAAAAATCAGTCTGAATCTTTCAGAAACATTATTGTGATGTGTTGCTGTTAGATAATGTTGTCTTATTGTTACTAGACATGGAAATTATCTAACTTACACTTCTCAGTTTTGCTTTATATAATTTATAACATGTGTGTGGTATATGCATGTATAAATATATGCTTTTTTAAAGCAGTTACTAATTGCTGTTCTAGATTATTCCGGAGCCAGGACACACACACACACACACACACACACACACACACACACACACAAATTAAATATTTCCTCGTACCATAGAGATGAGGGAGAAAGCAATATCAATAAACACAAAATAGTCTGAATAGTGGCAGAAACATAACTGGAAAACATTTGTTTAAATTAAATATGTGATATAAGTATATTTTTCAAACCAGAGAGCTGGAAGAGAGGTACATTATGATAGACAAAGCACTAGGTACAACACAGCAATGAATAACACTGACAGTAATTTTCCAATATTTGCATTATATAAACGAAGGTAGATATCAAGAATTTATAGTTAAATATCCTAATATTATTTATATATCTGTCATTTGCAGAAGTATTTTAGCTATCTTACTCTAATTAGGAATATAGCAAAATACAAAATGATAATTCTTCATAAAAATTTATTTTCAGATAATTTAAATTTTTAGAATTTCAAATTGTCTTCAAGATAATCTTGCAAGTAGAAACAAGAAATTAGAAATTATGAACAGCATATATCACTGAAAATCGACATCACTCATTCTGAATTTACACCAGCTAAAAATCTTTTTTCTCAAATCACCATGCTATATTTATCTCATCTAATAAATAATATACAAAGACTACTATTAAGCTGCCAGTTGCAGAGTAAAACTTGTAGAGGAAAAATTTTGCCGTCTTCTCTCTCTCTCCCCCTCCCTTCTTTCCTCCCTCCTTCTCTTCCTCTGTTTTGTTTTCCTAAATGTTAAATAAAAAAATTAATTTATTTATCATCAATCTGTTCAGACTACTACAACAAAATATCATATATTCACTTACTATTTCTCACGGTTTTGGAGTCCGGAAGGTCAAGATAGAGCATCAACACAAGGTGTCTTTAGTTAAAGGCCCTCTTCTCATTTGCAAATTACAGAGATATTTTTAGAGATTTTTACATGTATGTGCTTGTATGTGATTTCACATTTTATTCACATTTATTTTTCCCTTTCAATGTATTCAGAAAATTAGAATACCTTAAGCAATAATTTAAATACAGTCTTTTTATAAGGATACTAATATCAGTCATTTGGGGATCCTTCCTCATGACCTAGCCACCTCTAAAAGGCCCACCTCTAAATATTTCAACATATGAAATTAGGGACATGCAACATGCAGATCATAGCATTTATATACATTCATCTATTGACATTAGACACAGTGATCTTCTTTAGATTACTTAACAGTTTTTTTTTTTAGTTTGCAAATGCAGAATGAAATTGCTTTAAAAATTTTGTCATGTCAATATATTTCAATGATTTACCAAACCCATATATGATCAATTAGATCTGTGTTGCTCACTGAAAAAGCTTAGAAAGAAAATTGCTGAATTAGGACTAAAATTATTAGCAACTTTGTTGGATAATACAGTTTGGAAAGAAGTTCTACAAATTAGTTGATAAATCATTAGACTCAGACATTGAATAACAAATGACTCAACTTTATGAACAATCAATTCAGTGGTGATTTTGTTGACAAAAAGTGTAACCATGAAAGAGAATGTGCTATATTAACTTAAAATTTTTATAATTATTTTAGAAAATTATGAGCTCCAAAGTATAATATTCTAGTTTTAGAGTAAGACTGAATACTCCTTTCTGAGTGAGAGGGCATATAAATTAACATAATTGAAACATTCTGAGATCCTAAACATTTGTGTTTATCTTCAAGGCATTTCAGGAGTTGTTCCCATATTATAATACAGTGATGCTAATTTTACAATGATTTTCATATACTGTTAAATTTTAAACTCAAAATGATATGAAATATTAGATTCAAATATTTGTATGCTTAATTACCAATACATTTATGTTCATTTTTAACTAGGGAGGTAATTGAAATAAAAATTTCATTGGACTAGAATTTAAATATTAACACTGTTATACCAATTAAAATTATATATTCACATCTTCATCTAAATTAAAATTTGGAAGAATGAAACAGATTAGTGAAGTTTGATGTTTGCTTATAGTTGCCATTATATGATGATAATGCCTCTGTTTTCAGCCAGGGCTGAAATGAAAAAATAATCAGATAATAAATACCAAATTTTGCCTCAACACTTAAATATAATTGTTTGACCAATGAGTTGGCCATCAATCAAAAATCAAAAAGTTTTTTTTTAATTTACTACCTTGGGGAACTTAAGTAAAAGTGTAATAGATTCATTATTTCTGACAATATATAATTGGTGATTAACAATATAAGTTGCATTGTTCCAATGAAATAAATCCCTGATAATGGAACAGCTTTTATTAACAAAAGATTTTTAATGTAATAAGTATTTGTTTGTTGATTGGTTACCTAGTTTCTTTTACAAAGAGAAAGAGGGAGGCCTTAAAAAAAAACCCTAGAATTTGGCACAACAAAAATCTGTATTATAGAAACAAGAAGTTAACTAAACAATCTTGGGGACATAAAATGTGTAAAAATAAAGACATATTGAAATAATTCAAGATGAATTATTGCTTTACTTTAGTGATAGCAGCAAAATTTATAGCCCATGATTTACATGACTTAAAGGAAAGAAATGTCAATTTTTATATGTCTATGAACTTATACCACAAAATCCACCACTAATCTCAAAAACAAAGTTTACTGATAAACACATATGGTTGTGAAGCTTATGTATAAAGCTTTCTTTTGCTTTGTTGCTTTGTTTTCAGTGTTGAGGCATTGGTGCCAGTTACAGTTATATTGAGTCATAGCTTTCATTTCCTTAAGAGAAATTGCTTAAATTACCTTTAAAACCTTAAAATTTTAAGAAAAAATGCAGAAATATATAATAAACTAGATAACATTGGCAGCTATTATATTTTTCTTTGTTTTTTGTAATTTTATTTCAGTTTTTATCACGTAAAAGAGAGAATATATCTTATCATCTTACATGAGTATCTAAACCTCTATAAATATATATGAATGATTAAAAATGCATAACAAGAAATAAATAAGATCTTTATAATTCTTTAAATGGAGTATCACTGCCCAAAATGGTAGACATGGATATGGCTATTAATAGTTAAGCATAAATTAATCAATTAAATGTTTCTTTATCTCTTTAAAAAATCTGAAAGATGTGAGCATGACTAGTTTAAACCTCTCCACGTACTGCTGGAACTGAGAGCTTGTGTCCTCTCTGGGTCCCATTAAAATTAAAGCAAAAGCATTAAGAAATAAAAAAAAATGTATTTGGAACAATTAAATTGAAGGAATAGAAGAAATACTAATTACAAGATTTTGATATCTGGCAAGTAGATGAAATCAAAGAGACTCAAAGCAATGTATAAACTGCTAATGAAGCAACACAAATTATATAAAAGTATCTTCAAAACTTCAGGAAACAGCATCCATATCTGTGTTTAAGCATTCATTAATGATCAAATTTGCAATTATAAATTGTTCCACTCAGCAGATTCTAATCTAAGCATAAATATATTAGAAACAGTAAAATAAGTAATGTTTTCTTTTTCAAATGAAAATATTAGAGACTTGGTGGAAGCAATGATAGAAATGTTATTTTTCATACATACAAGCCAGAAGGTAAACTGAATATAAATAAGAATAAAAGATCAATAACATTGGGAAACATAATTTAAAAAACCTATGACATGATAATAAAGATGTCTTTAACTAGAAATTGATTAAAATGCCTGCATATATACCTGGACTAATTATATTATTTTTAATGTTGCAATAATAAGCACAAAGTTATTTTACTACTTTAATATACAAAGCAACATACTTATAGAATATGATTTTTTGATAATATGTATCCACTAAAATTAAATATTATATTAATTTACTTCTTTAAGGTGATATATTCCAATAATTTTACTGTTCCTTTCATTCTTTAAGAGGTCCCAGAGTAGACTATTAATTTTCAGTTATCCTATTTCTAACCTATGGATCTCACCATGTGTACTGGTTGCTAGCTGAACCTTAGGGCACACTCAGAATTAGGTGACTCTCTAAAGAGGACCAACTGCAGGTAAAACCATTTATCCTGAGTATCTGAAAAAGTGATTGGCTGGCCTATACATTAGATTAGTTCTTTGAAATAAAATACTTTTGACTATTTCGCTGATGTTAAATATCTGGAGATACAAGATTATTGTTGCAATTGCAATTTGAGAAAACACCTATAATGTGCAATGTCAATAGTTACTGAAATGTAGAATTGTGATTGAGGCAAATTCAATGAAATGAACTCTTAAGCACTTTCTGAAACCAGAGTTTACATTTAATTTACTCATTTAAAAAGTATCTAAAGGTTTACAGTTAAAAGACCTCCGTTTATTGTGAATAGTGGTGTCCCATTAGAAATCACAGATTATGACTTATTCTTGTAATGATTGGGTTTAGGTTTCCACACTACATAAGGAAGGAGGCACGGAATCTGAAAGGATTAAGACTTTACAAAAGATAATAATCTTGAATCTACTCAATATTAAACTCAAAAGTCCAGCATCATAGAACGTGAAGACAATAATTGAGACCAGGAAAATGTTATCACATACACGTTTTCAAGTTTCTTGAGAGTAAAACTGGGTATAACATTTTCGCTCATTCTATGATACCACCCTGTAATTAGATCTAAAGTTATTAGTGTGAATTCGGTAAATGGCAGAGGTTATTGAAGACCTCTAGCAGGAGCAGAGTAAACAGATCCTGTCATTAGGTATTAGATATGGTCCATGACAAAATGTACTCATCTTGGTTTCTATTTCCAACATGGTGCTTTCCCACGTAGAAAAGTCACCTTACTCCTGACTTCTCAGGCACCATTACTCTGGTGTTCGTCCAAAACCAAAGTTGCCTTCTTGTTTCAGAATTTCCATTCCTTCCCACTAAGAAAAGCTTGTTTCTTCTGGACCCTATTTCCCTCAGGCCATCTACTGATTGTTAAGTTGGTGGTCCATTAATTTGACAAATGAAGACGTCACCATGCTAACTCAAATTCATTTAAGCTTTTGGGCTTCTAAACCAAGTTTATAACAGATCCTTTGGGGATTTTAAAGAAGAGGTATGAATCTAATTTTCCAATGGCTAAACTAACTGGATTGGGGGCCATTCCTTTGTTCTCTCTCACACTAGATAAAGAAAGAGCCTGGAGGGAATGGTCCTCATTAATGCATTTTTTTTTTTAAAGGGCAAAATATCCCACTGTTTCTTTTCTGAGTTAATATAACTAGAGCACTGTAATGAAGGAATTTAAAACTCAGTCTTAGCAGTCAGATTGGATTAGATTCTCGCTCATGAGGTATTATTTATTAGATGAAGCTATTGCTATACATTTATAATTTAATGTGGTCTTTTTTCCATTAATGACCAAGCACAGGTGAACCTTTACAGTTAAGAATAATAATTGATAGCTTAAATGGCTTTCCCTTATTTACAGCGAAAGATAGCCATTGAAGTAGCAACTGGTAATGTAGAAATATAATGACCTGACACAAGTCTGCGAAATTCCAGTGCATTATGTCTTACTAACAGTCACAAATGTACCCAGTGAAGGTAGATTTAAAGTAAATCATTAGTGATTTCATGGCAAAAGTAATCCTATTCTTCTAAATTAATTTATTCAAAATGCTTAACTGAGTCATTATCTAGAAATGTCATTAAATGTTAGCTTAAAGCCTTCTGAAAAGAAACACATTTAGCAAAATTACTCAGTGTAGTCTACCACAGTTATTTAGGACTGCAGCAGTCCTCTGTCACATGATCTGAAATGATTTACATGATTTATCATTGTCATAATCAGTTTATATGAAGACATGTAAGCAGTTAAGACAGGACTCTCTAAGCATCAAGTAGCAAGAATGTTTTCCTTTTTCCCTTTAATCCTGTATCCAGAATTGCAATTAAATGACTATAGTGAAAAATCAAAGTAGAATTTACATTTAAAGTTAATACTTTCATAAATTATCTCATTATTTTCCCATAACATTTTAAACATCTTAAGCACGTGGCAGTTTAATATTAAGGATGATCAATAATCCTAAGGATCTCTGAAAATAAGAACTAAACACAATTTTGTTATCAAGGAGTGACTGGAAAAATTGACTCAAATTAATATATCAAGTATAATCTAAGCCATTTATTACTTTATAGGAATTCTAATTGTTCTGCAACAAATGAAATCTGGGTTTAAAACTTTTTTTTCCTCTTTTGCATTTGTGTGATGCAGCATGCTCCTGCTACTGAAGAATTTTGAAATTCCATATCATTTAAGTATCTATAGTCAGCAACCTTATATCTTTTCCCAAAGTGAAATATATTCTTGCTGCAATATAATCACTGGGCCACATCACTGGATGCTTAATCTTCAAGAAAGGAACTTTTCTTGTATTATAAGACTGGACTGATCAGTACCAGTTATCTTTATTCTTTTTCATGTCCAGATTATGCCTCCTGCTTCATTGAAGAGAGGAACTGGGGAATATCCATGGGATTTTCTATAATGTCAAATGATGCATTGCTTTTAACAAATGCATTAAGCTTTCAATTCTTAAACCTGCAAGTATCAGCAGTATTTTACACAAATAAATATCTTCAGTTTGTAGATTACTGCAAAATATATCCCAGAAAGACTGGCAATAAAATACCCTACATTTTTTTTTTCTACTGTTAAATATTGTTAGTACTTATCTGAATAATTTCTTGGTGATTACAAAGATGGGAAAAGTCTTTATAAAGTGATAGCTGAGTGATCCACCAGGCAAACACAGATTTTGTTCAAAATGTGCAATGAAATATTAGCAAATAGAAGAAATGTCACTAGTAAATAATTTGCATTATTTTCATTTTAATTATTATTTCTCCAGTTTCTGAAACTCAATAATGGATTCTTAATTTTTTTACATGATTACCTAGTGAGAAATAGAATATCTTAAAAATTACCCTGCTTAATATAAATAATTCAGCGAAAGTTCATCTCTATTGTTCTTCTGTGAAATAACATGCATTTCAGTCATTTTCTCTTCTTGTTGAAGGAGAAAAACTGGTTACGGATGTATAAAACATGCAGGCATGCTATATAGAGAGAAAACATTGTTAATTATATACATTGGGTTATCTGACCATTTATTGCTGAGATAAATTAACAAGTTATTATAAAAACATTTTGTTTTTCAATGTTTTTATGCCCCCAAGCAAACATATACTTTTTATTTTAATTTCAAACTTTGTACTTGAGTTTAACTCTAGGAAATACACAATTGTTGGTTTTCAAAAGATTGTTCAAAATTTTTACTTTGATTTTTAAGCTAGGTAGCAGCATACTATTTTTCAAAATAAGAAATGATGCCATATACTTAAAGAAGACACCTAGTTCACATACTATATGACTATGTTGTTTAATGTTTCAAATATTAATATTCAAACATTAGCAATAGCTCACACAGCCATATTCATGCACATCTAAATATGGCATCTGCAGGAGATAAATAAGACTTAATGAAAAAAGGTAATGATTTATTGTAAGATGAAACTATGGTTGATAATTGTTTCATATCATAGTTGAGAAGCAACATAGATAAAATTTAGTTTTTATTTTCACTCTGCAGATAAAGGAAGGGGTTATTAGAGAATTTAGTGGGGAAAAAAAGTGATGGATCTAAACCTAAATTCATATCTCAAGTCCATGGTTCCATACCTATATCAAGTGCCATGTAAATATAATTTTTGAACATAGATCTTAATATATGTTTACTCTGTTCATTGAAGAAATCAAGGCACCAGAAATTAAATACTCTCTCAAATATAAGCAGCTAATATAATGATACCACCTTGAGGAATTTAACTCAAAAATCCTGTGATCTTGAGATTCTAGATTACTAACAATGTACAAACCTGGAAAGAGTAACAAAATACTTGCGTTAATTATAAGTACACAAGTATACAGATTTACTTTAGCCCATCAGGTAATTACAAGACAATGACCTAACACACATCTAAACAAAGGCAGACACTTCTGAAGAAGTGAGTATTTGTTTAAAATAGGCAGATACCTTCAAAATACCAGTAGAAAGAGTTCCATTAAATGGAGAATGAGTGTGAGGATTTGAGAGACTATGGAATCCTGGGAGTTGCAGACACTGCAGTTTTGTAGCTCATCATAGTTTTTGTCTACATATCTCAGGGAGTGCTCACAAATTACTTCAAAATTGGGCAGAACAAATAGGCATGTGTCGCTCTTCAGGTTTGAATGTTAATATTTGGAGCACTGAATAGCAGTCATGTGGTTTGTGAACTAGCTTTCTTCTTTTATTTATAAAACATCATTTACTAATCCAAAGAATACTGTGCTGCTATCAGTCAGAATGGAAAGTTGGAGAGAGAAGTAGATTGCTCAGGAAAAGACCAATTTGCATCTGGATTGTTATCTCCTATCATATACCAGCATTCCACACCCAAATCCCCACACTTATTCTAATACAAGTACCACCTTCATGTATTTGAACTGTCAATATTACTAAAATGCCATTTACCCAAATACACAGATTCTACACAATTTTGACTATACCCCAGTAAATTTTCACGGTTGTAATCAAACTGACTCAAACATTTATACAATGAGAGAAGTAAATAACTAATATTAATTTTAAAAAGAGCTATGTCACTTCATTGTATGTGTTATATTCTACAACTGAAAAACTATAAAGGCAGAAAACAGCTGAGTAATTTCCAAGAGCCTTGAGTGAAAATACTGATTAAGAAAGGATGACTGAGGCCCTTAGCTTGCTTTTTCTTTAAAAGGGTTCTTTTCTGATTGTGAGACCTGACTTCTCTTTTCTGAGAGCACTTACTTCAGAAAACTTTCAACAAACTGTTTTTCTGTCCCTTTGAGATGTAAATCTCCCAGTCTCTATTATAATTGTCTTTAATAAAGTCTTTCTTGCCTGCTCAACAGTTCATTGCAATTTTTATTTAGGAGAAGTAGAAGACACATTTTTTTAGATGATGGGCCAATCCTTTATCTTGATTATGCATGTAACTGGAGGACTGAATAATTTTGTTCAAACTTGCAGAATTATACACTCATAAGGGTAAAATGCACTCTATATAACTTACCCCTTAATTTTTTAAATAGTGGTTAAAACAACTAACAAACCTTGTGCTCTTAGCTAGTGATATTGGTCTTAAACAAACAATAAGATTTCTATTCATTTTTGTCCTGTAAAAATTTGATTGTAAGTTAATGTGAAAGTAACATTACTGGAATTACATTGATATAGGACCAGAGAAAACCACCACAGAAAACATTGTCCTCTTTAAACCAGATTTGCCTTGCACTGGATCAAGTTATCAACAGATCAAGATGTCAGTGAGAGCAAGAATGAATGATAAAGAAAACCTTTATTTACTTTTACTTTGCAACCATTCTACCTGAACATTTTTACCTTATAAGTCCTTTATCTAACCAAAGCCTCATTCATCACTCATCCTTCTTCCCTCTGTAAGAGACCCCTGATCTGGTTCCCTCCTCTGGAAATGTGTAGATTGCTACTTAAATCTATATAACTTGAATTGCAATCTATTGTTATTCACAAATGAATGCACTTCTGTTAGTTCACTAATTTTGTAGCTTACTAATTGATGGGTAACATTATTCAGCATTAAGAAAATAGGAGAGTAAACAGAACAGACATGGGAGAGTTCTGAGACTGTGATGCTCACATTGAGCCCAAACATGAAGTTGAAAAAAGCTCAAGTCAAGAACAGGAAAACGGTTGTCCAAATGCTTGTGAGAAACTTAAAGAAATAGAGTGTGACTGGATGAGAAGAAAGAAGAGAAATCTGAATGATACTTTATTTATCGAGCAGAAGAGAGAATCCACAAATAATTAATTACCAGATCAGGAAGTACTGCTAATAGAAAAAAACCTGAAAAATGCAGTAGTGGCAGATTTAAAACTGGAATAGCCCTGAAGTCCTATTTCAATCAAAATAGTGTACAGAAAGAATTTCCCCCTATTCTTGTAGCTTCTTTTTGGACTGGAGGAGAAATCTAATTAACATCAGGCATGTTAGTGGGAGAATTAAACTTAATTATATACATAAGGACGTTCTATATAGCAATGAATTCAAAAGACAATGAGGTAAATAGTGTGTGGGGTATATATCTTGAGCTAAGAAATAGGATAGCTGTCTGGAGTTTCAAGGAAAGAAGAGGGAACTCACATTTTGAGTGACTTCCATGACTAAGACCATAAACATAATGTGATTATATGTCTGTCCTGACATGCATTGATTGATATCTCTATTAGCTTATTCCTGGTAAAAAAATCCTAGTTCTGGGCTATATACACACTATTATATTCCTGAGTTGTTAAGGGAATGGTAAACTTTTCTCATGAATTCACAGGGATTTGATTGTCCTCACCTCAAAATAGTCCACAGGCAAAAGTGACATGTCCTCAAAAGGCCTGTTCTTTTCTGTATTACACCAGATAGGAAATACTAAACATATGTTTGAATATATAGGAGGAAATATAGGGCCCCAAAGCAGCATTCTCTAGATTTCCTTTTCAGATCAAAACCTTCCACATTAATAAAAGTCATGGGGGACTTTGGAACTCCCTGAGTCACACCTGGCAGGTAGCTCCTGAGCACTAGATCACAGTTCATCATTTAGCCCTCTGAAAAGTTCATGTAATCCCTTCATCAATTTAATATTTTCCCCAATACAACAAGGAGCTAGAGGCTACTTTACAGACCTGGAGAACTTCTTGGAAAATCCTCACTGCAATCTACTTTCAAACTTCCTCTTAATGCCTTTTCTTTTGTTAATTAACAGACACTGGAAAGGTGGCTCCCCAAAAGCTCTCTCACAAGAGAGAGATTACATTTAGTAATTTCATAGCAATCATGCAGCCCTTTCTAGCCAAAAGAACTCTATTTCCTGGTTTTGTTTTCTTTCTCATCCATTTTCCCTAATAAATTTATGAAAATGCACTTTAACGCCCAAGAATACTTTCTTGAAATGTTCCCCACCAAACCCCAGAGCCCCCCATCAAATACCTAGGAGTAACCTGAGATCTCATCTGTCAGATAACATATTTTCTTGACCATTTGATGAACTGGAAATAGAAGAGATCCCTTCTCTTCCTCTATTTACCAGATCTCTTATAGTCTAAATAAAAAGAAAACATGTTTTAGTAAAGCCATTGCAATTAGAATTAAAAATTAAGAGAAGAATATGCTAAAAGAATGTAGTTTCCACAAAGACTTTGGCAATCTCCTTTTGTGTTTTCAGTAATGCTTATGGATGCAAACCACAGGGAACCTAAATGAAACCAGAAATTTACATGCATATTCATTCATGTGAACAACTTGAAATCAAACACAACTTGCCTATGTCATGCAGCGTTATTAAAGAGACAAACAGCATGCCCCATTGAAATGCCTGTGGACATAAAATGATCAAATATCTTTAATAAATTTGCCTATAACATAGCAGCTATATGCTTATTGTTTTATTCTACTTTGACACTTTTTTCACATTTAATATTTCTGAAATATAATGCATCTTATAATTATGCACAATTTGATAATTAGTGTGCTATTTTTACTGTGTGTAATTAACTGATGATGAATCATATTTTACGTAGTCTTATAATTGAGAAAATATGGTTTTTATACTAAGCCTCAAGTTAAAATCTGGGCATAAGTGATAAATGTAAATTTTCATCACTGATATAGTTTTATGGAATACCACATCACTAAAGATCAATCTAAATGTAACCTTATGTTAAACTAAATATAATTGTATTAAGTATTCATTCACCAAAAATCTGTCTGCTCATGCCCAGTTGTATTCTGGGTCCTAAGGATATAGAAGAGCAAACTTCAACTTCTATCACCCACAATATGTCTTTTGGCAAAAATATTTCACAAAAGGAGCTCTGATAACTAGGTGCAGGTTATGATTTTGTAAGATATTTACATATGTAAAGGGAACATCTCTCTCTGTAAGGCCATATTCCTCTTTAAAAGGGAAGACCTAATCTCTCTAATTCATCATTGAGAAAGCAGAATGTACCTTAAATTGTATAAAGGCCAAGTCTTTGTTGACTGTCCCTTCCCTACTTTATGTAATGACCTCTCCCTTCTTCTCCTTAATATATATATATATATATATATATATATATATATCTTTTTTTTTAGGAAAGGTGAAGGCAGAAATGACAGCGGGAATAGAGAGAACAAAGAAGCACTTTATTTTGTTTGGTTTTCATCTTGATTTTCCCCTCCAGGGTCTGGATCTTGAACCAGAGACCTTGGGATATATGTGAAAGACACTTAATTGTGTAATAACTGCTAAGACACCAGGGCATGCCAATGGTATCTTTTTACTGTATATCAAGGCACATTAGGTAGAAACTCAGGCCATAAGGCAGGTTAGACAGAATAACTGGGTTTCTCCCATGTACACAGGAAATGTGCAATCATTATTAAACTTATTTTTTCCTCTTCTCTTCCTATGCTTTAATTGTTTATCATTCTCAAAAAACCCAGAGGAACATGAGAAGATATTTTTCTTACTCTTCAGTAGGGATGTGATGAACAGCATGGAGTATACTCCTTTTCTGATAGAACTAATTATCTAGCAAAGGTGAAAATATTACAACTTTAAAAAAATAATTAGGATGCATTAAGATAATGACAAATGTTATATAGGACTCAAATAGAGTGGGAGGATAGAAGTGAGAAGTAGAAGATTGGAAATATAATTTAGATTGTGTGCTCTATAAAGACTTCAATGGTGAATTAAATTTTAACTGTCCAAAGCATAACATTAAAGATTTTGTCACAAAATTATGTAAAACAAGGAAGAGTATCTATCATTTATGAACTCAGTCAGACTTATCATCTTTGGGTATAAGGATTCATGCAAATACAAGTTTTCCCATTTGTTCTAAAGCTGCTATAATGCTATATCTAGAGTTGAATAATTATGACAGAAAACCTAAGGCTCACAAATTGCAAATTATTCATATCTGAGTTTTTTGGGGAGCTGCCCATGCTGCTGTAGAGCACTGCTGTCCAATTGAACAATAATAAAACTGTTTTCCATAATGTTCTATCAGCTGTAACCAGATGTAACAATTGATCATTAGAAATGTGACTAAGAACATACATTTTCAACTTTATTTAATTTTAATTAATTTAATATCTAAGTTCAAGAGCTGTGTGTGACTTACTGACTACTTTATTGCACATCATATAGAACTAGAACATTTTGGGCATAGAGAATGGCAAAGTTAAGTTAGAGTAATACATGTATCATATTTGCACAAAACAAAGCATACTTTGTTGGGTGAAATGAAGGAAACAAGGACAAAGTGGTGGAGAGACTGAGATTTGAATGGTAGAGAACAGATCGTAAAATATTTGAGGATATAATAAAAAGTATTTGTTTTTGCTTCTAAATTATTAGGAATTCACTGTAGATTTTAGGAACTATAGCGACATATTTTTTTTAATTTACAAAAACATCACTATTAATTACTATAAAACAAACTCAATGTGAAAAAAGCTAAACATTTTATTTAAAGGCTGTTTAAAAATTTAAAAAATATATGAGTTGAATGTTATTGTGTGTTCCTAGAGCTTTTCTAAGGATGGAAAGATAGGAATAAATAAGAGACCAGAAAAAATAAAGTAGGAAAAGAGTATTTCATGAAAATATGCAGCATGTGCCACAGATATTTTGGCTGCTCACACTTTTGTTCCTTATGTATACCTGGAAATTTTCCAGATACAATTAGTAAGCTATTTCTGATGCTTCTTAGTTTCTTCCTTTCTCCTTCTAAATTAAATTGCTTTTATTGTGAAAATATAATGTAAATATTTACATTTTGATTCTAGCTTATTCCTTTTGCAGCAGACAGCAATAACCAATGAAGATCAAATAATCAGAACAAAGATTTTCACTTATCCGTATATCTTTCCATGGACACCGGGTGTTTTCACATTTTGTCCATGGTGAGTAATACGACTATGAACATTTAGTATACACAAAGGCAAATCCCTGCTGGTGATTCTTTTGCATTTATAAACAGAAGTCAAATTACAGATTCTTTTAAAAAGAGTTGCAGGCAGGGATGAAAGCAATTAAGCACACATGCAGAAGGAGAGAGGAGTATTTTTTTTTAATTTCTTTTTATTTTAAAGGTTCATATTGGTTCTCTTCCTGGTCCTAAGATGTGAACCCAGGCCCCTGGGGTGTACGTAGATTGCTGTAGGCCAGATGCAGTTGACATAACCTCTGTTCTACCACAGCATTCTGAATAACTGGATCTTATAGTAGTTCCATGTTTAATTTTTTAAAGTAAATGCCATACTGTTTTTAACAGAAGCTACAGCATTTTAAACTCCTACTGGCAGTGCATGAGCATTCTAATTCTTCCATATTTCTTTGTTTTTTATAATTACCACCTTAATGAATGCAAAATGTTATCTCATAGTGGTATGAACTACTTATTGACCATTACTTGAATTTGCTTCTTTAAGAACTACCTCTGTATTTTATTGTTTAAAGATAACAATAATAAAGTTGGCTATTAAATCACAATCTGATTTTGTTAAATATATATTACAATTGTCCATTCTATGCCTATGGCTCAGGAATTTCACAGCATGACATTTTTTTTGTCCTCAAGACAAGCTTCCCACTATTGTTTCTATCTATGGGATTTACTTTCTTCTTTGTCTTCTGGGAAAAAAAAAAATGTGATTCAACAATATTAGTTAAAATGTTCGATCTTATCTAGAAAATTATATTTTTATATCTAATATTTAGATGAATCTAAATGTTATCCACTGCTTATTGTGGTATGATTACTTAAACTCATTCTTTTCATCAATAAATTCCAAGTTCATAAAGAAATCTCCCTGACCAATCAATAGTACTGGATTTTGTAGTCCATGCAATCATGGGTGTTGAGTATTTATCAGCTTCCTGGTTTTGTTTCATATGCTTATGTAATCAAATTGCTTATATCCTATTTTTAATGTAGATAGTATTATTTTCTCCATCTATTAAATTACTAAGCTGAAAATAGAGAACTTTCCCCAACACAGCATTATTAGTGGAAATTGACTTGTTATTGAAATTGTGATTTCAGGACCCATTCCTAATTACTATGCTAAAATTTTATGTCAGTTAAAGCATATTGTCTATATATGACATATGAGTACTTACATATATACCACCTAATATCTTACCTGAACTTACATTTCATGATTATCAGTTATTATTTATTGTTTAATTACTAATGACAATATTACATATTGGGGAAAATGACTGGGGCAGAATATGAAAGACTTTGGATTGCATACAGGAATATCTCACTTTATTACACTTCATTGTGCTTCCAGATATTGTATTTTTTTTTTAACCAATTGAAGATTTATGGCAATCCTGTGTCAAGCAAGTCTGTCATTGCCATTTTTCCAGTAGTATAAGTTCGCTTTGTGTCTCTGTGTCAATTTGTTAATTCTTGTAGTAATTCAAGTGTCTTTATTATTATTATATCTTTTATGGTGATCTATGATGAGTTATCTTTGATATTGTAATTATTTTGAACCACCATGAGCATGTTCATATAAGACAGTGAACATAATAAATGTTATAAATGTTCTGACTACTCCACCAACTGGCCATTCCCCTCTCCCTCTTCTTGGCTCTCTTCACATCCTGAGTTACAGCAGTATTGAAATGAGGCCAATTAATGACCCCATAATGGCCTCTAAGTTCTCAAGTGAAAGGAAGAGTTGCATGTCTTTCGTAAAATTAAAAGCTAGAAATGATCAAGTTTAATGAGGAAGGCAAGGCCAAAGTCAAGAGAGGTTGAAGGCTGTGACTATTTGACCAGTTAGCCAAGTTGTGAAAGCAAAGGAAAAGCTCTTAAAGGAAATTAAAAGTGCTGCTATACTGAACACATAATAAGAAAGAAAAACAGCAAAATTGCTAATAAGGAGAAAATTCAAGTAGTTTGATAGATCAAATCAGCCACAATATTTATTTTTAAATCAAAGCTTAATCCGGACTCAAGACCTATCTCTCTTCAATTCTATAATGATTGAGAGCAGGAAGAAAGTTGTCAGAAAGAAAAGTTTGTAGTAGAGGTTGGTTTATGAAGTTTAAGGGAAGAAACCTTCTCCATAAAATAAAAGCACAAGATGAAACAGCAACTGCTGATGTACAAATTGTAGCAAGTTATCCAGAAGATCTAGCTAAAATCATTGATGAAGATGGACAAACAATAGATTTCCAGGGTAGATTACATAGGTTTTTATACAGAACTTTTATATCTAGAGAAGAGAAGTCAATGCCTGACTTCAAAGTTTCAAAGGACATACTGACTCTCTTGTTAGGGATTAAAGCAGCTGGTGACTTGAAGTTGAAGCTAATATTCATTTACCATTCCAAAACCAAAGGATCCTCAAGAATGATGTGCTCCTTAAATGGAACAACAAAGCCTGAATGACAATACCTCTGCTTACAATATGATTTATTAAATATTTTAAGCCCATTGTTGAGAAATATTACTACAAAAAAAAAATTCTTTTCAAAATAATGTGGCTGATGGACAAGGCACCAGGTCATCCTGGAGTTCTGATAGAGGTGTCCAAAGAGTTTAAATTTGTTTTTATGTACCTAAAACAGCATCCATTCTTCATTCTATAGATCAAGGAGTCATTCTGACTGTCAAGTCTTATAATTTTATTATTATAAATCCATTTTGTAACTGCTGACATAGATAGTGATTCCTGTGATGGATGTGGAGAAAGTCAGTTGAAATATTTCTAGAAAGGATTCACTATTCTCAATGTCTTAAAGAACATTTGTTATTCAGGTGAAGACGGAAAAACATAAACATTAACAAAGAAGTTGATTCTAACTCTCATGAATAACTTTGAGAAGTTCAAGACTAGTGGGAAAAGTAACTGCATGTGTGGTAGAAATAGTAAGGGAGCTAGATTTAGAAGTGGAGCTTAAATATTTGACTCACTTGCAGCAAACTCATGATACATCTTGCTCAGTGAGTTGTTTCCTATGGAGGAGCAAAGAAGGCTGTCTCTCGAGATAATAAAGATCCTGTAAATATTACTGAAGCCACCACAAAGGTTTTAGAATGTTACATAGACTTAGTTGACAAGGCTATTAAGGACCCTGCCTGCAAAGTTTTAGAAGATTGCTCCAATTCTGAAGGAATTTCTTCTTTCTGTAAGGTGCTATCAAACAGCATTGCATGGTACAAAGAAATGTTTTTGGTCAAAAGAACAGCAGTGGTATTCCTTTGTGGCCTAGTGGTTTTAGTTAATCAGGTATTATCCATACATACCCCAAGGACCTGGTTCAAGATCTGGGCTCAGTGGTAACAACTGAGAAAAACAACTAAATGGAAATAAATACAGCTTACTCTTTTTCTCTCTTCCTGCCTGCCTGCACCTTTCCTTGAAAAAAATATGTAGCAGTCAATTGATTTGATGAACTTCATTGCCATATTTTCAGAAATTGCCATAGCCACTCCAGCTCTCAACAACCCACATCCTGATCAGTCAGCAAGTCAGCAGTCATCATTACTGAGGTAACAGCCTCCATCAGAAAAAATCATATTACTTGCTGAAGGCTCAGTTAGTAGCTAACATTTTTAGTAATGGAGTATGAGGCCTGTACATTGTTTATTTTAAACATAATACTATTGTACTATTAACAAACTGCACTATAATATAAACGTAACTTTCAAACACACTTAGAAACCAACACATTTTTGTGAATTGCTTTAGCATGATATTCCTTACTTGGTGATCCTGAACCAAACTTCCAGTATCTCTAAGGTGTGCCTTTTTAAAGAAATTTGCTTAATAAGTAAGAAAAGAGTCATGAGAACATGAAGATTTCCGTTAATCTATCTAAAAGATTTTTTCATTCCTGCTGATTATCTTATTTGTTATTTATGTGATCTTATAATTAGGCTTAGTTACTGTGCCAGTCTTCCATTTATTTTTAATTTTTCTAGATTCCAAATATGCCTCATCTTTTTCAATAAGGTCACAACCTTTTCTAAGCTTATTCTTCCTTGACTAGTCTCCTTTAGGCTTAAGGTATCATATTGTCTCCTTATAACTAATAATTATTTCCTCCCCAACTATAGGTCTCATACTGAGTCCAAGACTTTTGTAGCTTGTACCTTAATCACCTGAGCAACTGGGGAGCTCTCCTTTTATTACATTTAATCATTCTAATGTTAAAATTACACTGTTTGACTTACTGTACACTTTCCATCTTCTGATTTGCCTAAGACTGCTACAGTTACAGTTGCTGGCAACATACAAATATAAAGTCATTTTATATCACCTATCACGTGATCCATCAGTACCAAAAGCTTCTGATACACAAATGGCCCCGCATTTTACCAAATTATGATTTAGCAGCCTTTATTTTCATGTTACAGACAATAATTTCTCTTATATTTATAAATGCTACTTTCTGACTCATGATTGAACTATGTAGGTTCAGAGGCTACAAGTCAAAATATCAGAATTATTAAAAGCCCCTCATGTAATACATGATTTTACAACAGTGAAAAAATTTGAATAAACATTTTACCCAGAACCTTCCTAGGGATGTTTAGTAGTAGTATCAATACTTCAGTAATGCTAAAGACTAATGAATGAGCAAGTGGGTTTCATATATTTTTATTCTCAATGTATTATGTCAGTAGTAAAGAACATAGGAAAAAGCATTTTGAAATTCATAAAGGGATTTTTTACTTAAAAGAACAATGTATTAATGAGTGAAGTGTAACAGGGGGGAACTGAATGTATTTTCTTCAGAGAATGTTTTCAACTTAATAAAATATATAAGGCTGTAGACTGAGCTACAGGAGAATTAGTTCATCATCTGTTTTTGATGGTCAGAGTGACTTGCTTTGTCACTCTCATTTTCCTTAGAGTTTCTTGCAGATATAATTTGAGATAATGAACATAACTAGTTGAGGATATTCATGAGGTTTTAAGCCTAAACTTAACTCTTTAAAACATGGGAAAACTATATAGGATTGATAGAGTAGTTTTTGCATCTAATCTACCACAGATTTAGCTGCAAATTATGATGGTTTGTATGAACGATGAAATTCTTTTTGTTTCAAGTTTGTAGCTGAGTACAATTTTGATTCTATTACACAAGATCTTCCTCTGAAATTAAAGATATATACCTTAAATTATTTGAATACAAAGTTGAGACCATGAAAGTTTTGAAAATAAAATTAGATTAATTATTTTGTAAGCTACTAAATACCATATCAATAAAGCTATTATCCTAGTCACAGAAGAATGCCATGAATGTAGTGGACATTTGACTTTGTTATTCCACAGTTATAAGAAAATATCAAAGAAAGTGTCTGTTTAAAGGTCCAGAGAAACCCAAATACCAAAAGCTGCTTAATGGAAAATTCAGCAAGCTAATTTGAGAATAGTGTGTAAAATGGCAGTTTCCCAGGGCGCAAAGGGACCACAGTAGGAAGCATTTGGGATTCTAAGAACTGGTAAAACAAATCAGATGAAACTTTCTTTGTCCAAGAAGTTAAAATACCTGAAGTGAGCAGAAAATACTGGAGGCAAAATGATATAAATCTGAAAGAATAGGGACAAAAGGGCAAAATAAATGGAGGGAATATTAATAATAACATAAATATCCCTGATGATGAAAGTAAGAAAACTGATTTAGCCTACTCTCTTCTTCTAAGAGTTCAAGAAAACATTCAGACTCAATCATATTGAGCAACGATCCAGGCTCACGCAATGGGCCTAATTGTTCATTAATAGGGAGAATAATTGAATATGATTTAGTATATTTTTGTAGTGGAGTACTGTGCAAATACTATACCAATTTTTCAAAAGGAAAACACTTATCTTCTTTCATTTATCTATATATTAGATTTATATGTATAATTATGATGATGATGATGTGCGCTCTGATAATACTATTTTGAAATTGATGTAAAGAAAAGAGTGCACAGTTAACACAGTGTCAGAAAGGAAGCATTTATCTATTTGGCCAGCTATAACAAAATCATCATAGGTTGAGTGACTTTTTATCTCTCACAGATTGGAATCCAGTAAGTCCAAAATCACGTTGCTGGTAAATTTGTTTTCCAGTAAGAACCGCTTCCTAATTGACAGTTGTCTTCTCAGTGTAACCTCAAATGGCCGAAGGTAATACAAATCTCTTTTATAAAAGCAACTCCCAAAGGCTTTTCCTCCAAATACCATCACATTAGGGATAAAGATTTCAACATATAAATTTTGAAGGGACGCAAGGATTCAGTCTACAGCAGGGAGATTCAAATAGGACATGTGTGTGAATTTAAACATAAATGATTATGTATACTTGCTTATATAATAAAACAAAAAAATTGAATGATAATCCATAATATTGAAGGAAAATTGTATCTATAGAATATTGTAGTGAGCTGCAGGGATTAAAAACTAAAGTTTTCTGAATATACACTTTGATAATATTGATCTTGGGATCAAGAAAATATTTGCATTATAAGATTATCTTCAAAAATCAAGAGTAAACTAGTCAATTCTAAACTGAGTCGGTACATCAGAGAGAAAAACTTTTTAATATTGAAATTTAATAATTTAACTGTACATTTTAGTACAGTACTAATTTACAGCAAAAAACAAAAAATGTTTTCAGAATTCTTGTCATTATAGTTCTGTGATTATTATTCTGAGAAGGTTGCATGTGTACTTTGAGAAAAATGAATAGTTACGTGAAGGTATCATGAACTAATATTTTTATTGAAGGGAAAGGAAATAACAGTTAAAAGATAAGTGAGACTAAATGCCCAGTAGACCTGAATTTGCACTAAGTATTAGAATGAGGTACAGTCATAAGGTTTGCTGTCTTTTACATTACATATAAATATGTGACATAATAACGTGTGTATATATGCAATTTATGTGATTTAAAAGATAATATACTTTTTATATCCTAAACATACATGCATGTACTTTGTATGTTTATTGACCAGTGTGAGGAATGAATTCACTCCTTTTTTTTATTTTCTGTAAACTTTATTTTATTTTATTATTGAGATAACATTGATTTATGGCATTATATAAGTTTTAAACGTGCAGATTCACTTTTCATCAAATATAAAACCACCACTCCAACCACCAAAATCTATTAGTTCTCCACCACTGTCCATTAGATCCCCACTACCCTTTGATCCAGTCATGACTGCGTTCCCCTTTGGTAACCTCAATTCTGCTGTCAGAGTCAAAAGGTTAGCTTTAGTTTTGTCTGTTTTATTTTTTTATATTTCATATATGATTGAGACTATCTGTTATTTGTCTTTAACATCTGGTTTATTTCATCTAGCATACTTTCCTCCAGTTCCATGTATGGTCTCACAAATTACAAGATTTCATAAGTTGAGTAGCATTCCATTGTATATACAACACACACATACACAGAAACAGACACACACACACACACACAAACATCAAGTCATTAACCAATGGCCACTTAGGCTGTTTTCAGTTCTTGGCTATTGTAAGTCATGCTGCAATAAACATGGGGGTTCATATGTCTTTTCAAATTAGTGTTTTCATATTCTTTGGATAACTACCTAGCAGTGGGAATGCTGAATCATACAGTAATACAATTTTTAAACTTTATAGGACAGTTTTCCAAAGTGCCTGCACCAATTTATACTCTCAGTAGCAATGTACAAGAGTTTCCTTTCCTCTAAACCTTCTCCAGCCTAGTCCATTATACGTAAGCTATTTTCACTGGTGCTTGGTGGTAATCTTACTGTGGCTTTCATTTGAATTAGTAATAATATTTGTTTCATGTTCCTTTTGGCCATTTGTATGTCTCTTTAGTCTAGTGTCCATTCAGTTCTTCTGCTCATTTTTTTTCATTGGGTTGTCTGTAGTTGAGGTGTATGAGTTCTTCATGTATCTTGAATGTTACCCCTATTTGGATGTATGAAAATATCTTCTCCCATTCAGCTGGGTTTTCTTGTGAATATAATTTATTTTACTGTGCAGAAGCTTTTTAGTTTGATGTAAGCCCATTTGCTTGTATTTTCCTTGTTGCTGGAGTTGAGTTCCCAAAAACATCTCTGAGACTATTGTCATAGAGTGTATTGCTTGCTTTTTCTACGTATTTGGTGGTTTCAGGTCTTACCTCCAACTCTCCAATCCATTGAATACATTTTTGTGTATGATATTAGATGGTGATCTAGTTTAATTCTTTTGCATGTTATAACCTAGTTTTCTCAACACTATATTTTGGAAAATACACTGCTTTCTCTATTTTGCGCTCTTGGCTCTTTTATCATAAATTGACTGATCATAAATGAATTTATTTTTCAGCCATCAGTTCTGTTCTATTGATCAGTGTGTCCATTTTTAGTCCCATTCCATGCTGATATGATTAATATCACTTTGTAGAATTGTTTGAAATTCAGGAGTGTGAGAACTTCACTTATTTTACAGACTTTTCTGATTCCATACAGAGTTTTGATACTGGCAATTTGATAGGAATTGTATTAAATCTGTATATTACTTTTGGTGATGTGTCCATTTTAATTAACAATGCTAATTTTTCCCACCTATAGTCATATTTCAAATTTATTTGTGATTTATATTTTAATAATGTATTTTAGTTTTCACCATATAGGTCTTTAACCTCCTTTGTTAATTTTTTTTTCCTAGGTATTTAATTATTTTTATGCAATTGTAAATGGGATTATTTTCTTGATTTCTTTTTTCTAAGTTATTATTTACTCATAAAAAATGCAACAGATTCTTTTGTATATTGTAGCCTGACACTTCACTATACTCATTTATCAAATTAATAGTTTTTGGTGGTTGACTCTATTTCACATGGTGTCAACTTAAGCCATGAAGGCTGATTAGCCTCCTCCTTAGTTTGTGATTCATTCTTCTCCATACTTCTAGAATTAACCATTCCTGTAGGTGCAGCCATGGCAAAATTATGCTTAGTTGTATAAGTCACGAAGAAAAAAACGCAAACATTGTATGATTTCAAAATGATGTGGAAATCAGGGAAAAAATAATGAACCAAATAAAAATAGACTTCTAGTTTATAGAATCAAATTAGTTGTTATCAAAAGTGAAGGGGGAGAGGGATGGGCACATTGGGTAAAGGGGTCAATTATATGGTAAGGGATATAAATGATCTGTTGGTAAGCAATGTGTTATATACAGATGATGATTTATGATGCATACATTAAATCTATTTAATGTTATGCTGAGAAATTGAACAATTGAAAAGACTGATTATTTCTGCTTAATATTCAGAAGGAAAAAAATCCCTGAGGTATATCTCTCAGATACTGAGCCAAGATTCTTGCATCAATATTTGCTTAGTAAATTGATAACATGTACCAGAGGGGAAAATGAGAAGATCCTTCAGTTTGAGTGTGGAATAGATGTTTTCTTGACCAAAGTCTTGTTCAACAGTTCCAGTATTAGAGGGCCCCTGTAAATTGCTGTTATATCTCATGACTTTGCCTGCCCTATTCTTTGGAGTCTAATTACCTAGTGAGTTTTGGGGAGCTATTCATTCCTACAGTTAATCAACCATGGCCTTATGGTTTCCCAGTGGTTGACTGAATTAAAACAGGTTATTTTTTTCTTCCTGAGTATATGCTCTGACCTCCCATTATTTAAAGCACTAACTTTAGAAATATTTCAGCTATAAATTCTTTATCTGTCCCTCAAGAGCCTCCTAGTTGTTTTGTAACCCAGAAATACTTTCTCAATGACCCGGGAGTCATTCATTTGAGATGGTCAAGAAAGTATGCCTACTTCCCTGTATCTGTGGCAGGGGAGGGGAGTAAATTGATAAGCACCCAGTGGCAGACACAGATATTCTCCTGACATTACCTAATCTCCTGCAATGTCCTCTAGTACTTTTCCAATCACACTCTACCCAGTGCTTAAAAACATTTGACTTTTCTTTATTATGTTAAGTCTCTTTCCCTTAGTGAAATAGTTCTGAATGAAGTCTATCTTGCCTGTTTAAAACTTCTGCAACTTTTGTCTTTAGAAATACACACACAAAAGTATTTTATTTTAAAAACTTTAAAAAATTTTTCTTCTCTAAAATAATTTGAAATAATGGCCAATCTATTAGTAATAAGCAAAACTAATATGCGTATTATATTTTTTAAATATCAAAGAGCATGAGATTTTTGGAGACATGTTAGACACCAAGGGAGTACTACAAGGAAAAGTAGCTCTCATAATCTCAGTGATTATGTCAAAACATCCCAGGAACCAATTGAATTGGGCCCCTCCACTGTCTAATGGCAAAACAATATCAACATGTAAGGATGTGGCTAAAACATAAGAAACATTTGAAATTCAAGAATCCATTGTCGGTTACATTTAGAGCTAGGGAAATAGCTCATTATTTCAGGAACTGACATAGCAGCATAAATATATGTATACGTGTATAATGTGTATATGTGTATATATATAATACATATATTTTTACTGTTCTATAACAGTTTCCAATTACACACATATATGTATATGTATACACATACTCTACATGCTCTAGCTCTTATCTGTCTTTGCCTCCATCTTTATTCATGTATCTCAGTTTAAAACTGATAAAAAAAATTCAATCATAGAATAATAATATCTCAAAACCTCTGGTGAATTAATAGATATAGGAAATAATATTTCCTCAAATCACAAAAAGAGACATTATGTGCCTCTTGATGATAATACCCAATATAGCCTATAAAATATTATTTTGAAACAAATATTGAACTAACATTGTTGTGAACACTAGATTTAACTTTTAACCTATAAGAAGTAAAAGACAAAAGAACATTATAAATGTCAATCTTAGGATGCAGTTGGCAAAATCCATATTATAAAAAATATACAGAAAAAGTGAATACTCTTTTTCAACAAATAGAAGAGACAAGGCTATATTGAAAGATACATCTATATTATAAAATTTAAGTGAATTATTATTATATTATATATCATATATTTATTATTATATAATAATTATCATAATTGGTCATATATATCATTTAAATATTGATTTGAACGGGTAATAAATGTATGCATTGATCATTTATTGCATATCTTATAATCTTAAAGAATTAGAGCTAAATTTTTAGATGTTAATTTTAATATTGTGTTCTGTAAAGTTATTTTGCAAATATATATTAATAGATGGTAAAATATATATTTAACATTTGCTTCAGTAACAAATTAGTCCTGGGACAAACGGAAGTTCAAAGGGTTATAGCTGAAGCAAAACTGGTCATGGCTTAAATAATACACTGAAACTATGTAGCAATTACATAGTGGTTTTTTATTCTCTTCACATTTGTACTGACTTGATTTTTTTCTAGGAAAAAGTTTAAGCACAAATACATCCAAGTTTATTTCCAGTAATGGCCAAGTGAGACTTTTGTTAAACAAGTACCCCACTAAAGAACCAAGCTACTAGCAAACAGATAAAATCAACTATCTGGGATGTCTGGAAATTAACCAAGTTCACAGAATTAGCTTAAAGGTGTTTATTCAGAGGAAACTACTGAACTTTAATGTCTAAGGCATTTCAACTTGTGACTATTTCCAGTTTCCTCCCAATTAGTCCTATGTCACAGTCACCATCAAAATCATGAAACTTGCTGCCAAATGAGAGGATTCATCTCTTTTTGAATTCCATTAAAAGCTCCATCCCCAGAGTACAGTCAATATTTTTGTCCAAGCTAGCAACATCCTGGAACATCTCCATTCCCAAGCTATTATGGTTATTTGATTTGAGTCAGTGATTAGTTCAATGAAAAAACTATTTTCAATGCATTGCCAAAGTGAAATCTGCTGACCAGATCAGAGTATCCACAGTAACTTGAATCCTATTAAGGAAAGAAAGCACAGAATACCAGTAAAGGTAATTATATAGGTAAATATGCTGGACAAAACAAATACATTTTTCTTTGCAATTAAATCTTTTCTTTCAGATTTAAAATACCATTGATTAAAGAATAATTATAAACCATTTTGATATGTAAAGATGTAATTTGCATGAGAATAACAGCTTAATGGGGGAAAACAGAACAGATATATCAGAGCAAATCTTCTATATATTGTTGAAATTAGGTTAGTATTAAAAAGAACTAGATTGATTGAATATACATGCTAATTGTAACATCTAGGTTAACTGTCTTTGTCCAAACTGCTAATAAAAATAGAGGGTGTGGCTTAAAAAGTGCAGACACTCATTTTTTTTAGTTCTAGTATATGGGAAATCCAAGATCAAGTCATCAACTTATATAGTGTCTATAGTGTCTGGTGAGAGCCCACATTGTGGTTGATAAGTGACCATCTTTTCACTGTGTATTTACTCAGTTGAAAGCGCCAAGGGTGTCTCTGGAGCCTCATTTGGAAAGATATCGAATCCCACTAATGAAAGCCAGATCCTAATGAACAAGTACTTCCCAAAGTCCTCACCTTTGAATATGATATTCAGGCCTAGTTTCAACAAATAAATTTTGGGAGGGACTCAAACATTCAGTCCATAACAAGCCAGAGACCCTGATATTCAGAAAATTTAGATATACCATTTTTATGGAAAAAATACATATGGACTTTTCCGTAATTGGACTTTAGGGAAGCTGTGCATTGGAGAGCCACTATGTTTACTTCTTTGATAGCCTTATATGAGGAACAAAACAAAAGAAACAATTTTTAAATTACAAAGTGCTTTTGATCATAATTTTTGGCTAACTTATTCAGTTGCTATATAATATTTATTTATAGAGTAGGCAAAGACACTTTACATATTGCATTTTCAATGTATTTTATGCATATTTGTTGTGTCCATTAGTTTAATTGGTTATTGAACTTTTATTATTTATTTATTATAAAGAATGATGATATTTGAATGAATCTGACTTTGAGACTGTTCTTATGGTGCTCATCAACTAGGAGGAAGATTTTTCCATCAACATAATAATACATATTTCATATTGAGTTTACACTAAGGATTAGGTCATACATTTAGATTCACACAATTAAGAGATGTTAGCTGGTATTGTATTAATAGTCAAGGATTCAGGAAATTAGGGAGAAAAAAATCAGAAAAATGTTTGAACTTCGACGGTGATATCGTTCAGTTATTACCCAGTTATTATCCAGATATCAAAGAATATTTCACTTATATAACAAGACTATTTATACCTCAGTTTACATGGTATTTTTAGAAAGCCAATTCAGAAATCCTTAGCTTTTGAATGCATTTTCCACAAACAATTCCTAACAAGAGTTATTCTATTATGAAAGTTCAATTGATAAGTACCATCTTTCTTTCTATAAAAAGTCATCTACTTAGCCAGAAGTCTTTAACACACAGATAAAAGATTAAATCAGATTTTCTTCTAGGAGTGTATCCTTGAAGTAGGGTGTGAATGGATCACAGGCCATGTATTTCCCATCTGGTTTCCATTTTTAACCTTTCCAGATTACATAAAAATGTATTATATATTTTACACTATAACTAATCTGAGGAGTATAGGTATGGATATTACTTTAACTTTGCATTAAAATATAAATAGATTTATGTTAAGATGTGTTTCAAATCACTTACTCTTCAGCATAGTCTTTTCTCTGTTGGACTCAGTCTATGGACTCACAGGGGATAGATAGTATATCATTTGGGTCAAAAGTATTCTAAGTAGTATTTCTAAAAAAGAAAACTTAGGAAAGAAATGAATCTTCAAAAATATTGCTGACCTGAAATGTTGGTAAATTAGGCATCAAGAGCATAATACTTTTTATGCGTTTATATTTTTGCTGTGCATTGTTTTATTGCAGAATATTTTATTGTAATAGCATTCATTTCTGAGATCACACTTACTTTTATGACTTCCATGTGATTGGAATACATTATAAAAGTAAAACTTGACTTATTAGTTGAAATAGATGTATGTGTGAGTATTTTTAAATGTCATTTTGCTTAGCAGTCTATATTTTATATAATTTATAGGAATGGATCCCTAAAGACAAATCTCATGAACTTTTATTTTCACAAATCTTCCCTTTTTAGCTGACAAGATTATAGGACATCACATCTTTGCAGACTGCACAATTCTAAAATGTAAGAAAAAATAGTTATTGATGAACAAAACAGAAAGCCAAAGCACAGTTATAGGTAGTTATTAAATGGAATATAAATATGAAAATAGCAAGATCATGGATTCCCAAAGTTTGCTAAATGACTAATTGTGTTTCCTCATGTTTATTCATGATAGATGATAGATGATAGGAAGATCATAGATGATGGATGATGATAGAGTTAGAAAGAAAACTATATCAATAATTGTTAATTCCTTTACTAACATTAAACCACTAAATAACTGTTCAGTATCATACTTCTTAGGCCCTAAATAAGTAAATACGTTTGTGAAAAATTGGTACTTATTTGTTTCAAATTGAAATATAATTCATACAAAATAAAAGTCACCACTTTAAAGAGTAAAATTCATTGTTTTTTCAGTATTGCAAGATTATTCAGATACCACCGTTAATTCCAGAGCATTTTCATTGTTACAGAAGAAATTCTGACCTATTTGCACTAACTTCCCTTTCTTCCTTTACTAATCTCAATTGTTTTGTCTCTCTAGAAATTGTCTCCTATATACTCCATATATATGAAGTTACACAATATGTTACCGCTTTGAGATTTTTCACTAAGAATAATATTTGTATGTTCATGAATGATATAATATATGAAAGTAG
The DNA here is from genome assembly GCA_004363575.1 of Solenodon paradoxus. NCBI lineage: Eukaryota > Metazoa > Chordata > Mammalia > Eulipotyphla > Solenodontidae > Solenodon > Solenodon paradoxus. The sequence goes on from RJWH01000011.1 coordinate 778,689, forward strand.
CTTGTTCCTCATTATTGGAAAAAATATTCCATTATACATTTTGTTTATCTTTTTGTAAATTGATAGAAATTTGTGTTGTTTTCACCTTTTAGTTATTGTAAATGATGCTGTAGGTGCTTTCCTGAATTATTTATTTACCTTTATTGAATTATTGAAAATGTCATCCTATATTTTATAATTTAGGGCAAGATTGTATGACAATGTTATATATAATATAATATGCATTATATGCATAGTTATCTATACCTTGGGGTTTTTTTTCGCATTACAGAGTTCAATCCCAAAGCAAATAAGATTTGAAATTTCATACGGTCTCCATATTTAGTTTCTCTAAATTCGTATAGTATTTTTAAGAATAAAATCACTGCTATTGCTATAGTTACAAAATGTATTTATACAAACCTTGTCATTAAATAAAAATATAACCCATTTTCTTTTCTTTTATAATTCTATTCCCAAAAAGAAAAGCAATGAAATAGATACAGAAAACTTTAACTTGTAAGTCAATTATTTTCTTACATTAACTTTTAGAGAGAAAAATAATTGAGTTAAGCATTCAACACATAAAATAATTATATCAAAGGAAATGTTGGAAAATGGAAAGAAGCAAATGAATGTAACAACAGAAATAGACTAAACCAATAATATTGTTAAGCAATTTTTAAATTTAAGGTCAGTTTTCTAAGATCAATCAAATGTATATATTATATAAATTACATATACTTTTCTTTCATGTACTTTTTCTTTCCTTTACTTTTAAGTACTGTAGTTTATCTCTTTCACCTCAGCATTTATGCATCCTAAACTACTTCCATTTGCTACCATACTTAAGTCACAGACAGACACAAAGCAACTTTAATTTCTCCTACCCAAACTTCTCCTAAAGTTTCCACTCTTTTTCTTTTTAGCCTCAGCAAATTTCCTCCTAGATATTATAACTCTTACCCCAGCCTTCCAAAATTTATGTAAGTATTGAATCAACAATTTGCTCTATAATTAAAGCACTTAATATAATTTAAATCAAATGCTTACTTAGTTATCTGTTTTTTTTCTGGAATCCATCTTCCTACATGGGAACCATTTTCTATTCTACTAATCATTGCTACCCCAACATCTAAAGCTCAGTCTGAAGCACAGAGAATATTCAATAAATAATTGAGTTTTCAGTCGCTGTGGTTCATTAAAGTGAATCAAGGAGAATATTTGTGTAAAAATCACAAACATATTACACCATGACCAGTATGTTACTAATGATATTCTTGTTATTAAAAGCAAACTTTAAGAAATAAATTCATTGAAAATTAAGGAAATAGTTATATCAGTATAATTGTATCTTTAAATTATTTCATATATGTACCAAGTGTATATAGCTTATTTTGATTGCAATACCTTTTATCTAATTTAAAGTAATTCAGTTTTATTATATGTGTGACCCAGAAGACAGTATACATACTTTCAAAGTTATGAAGGTAAAAGAAGGGAAATTTAAATTTATTGAGTTAGTCACACTGATAACTTTTTTGTGGTCATCTTCGGGTTTCTCTTGCATTGCATGGTATATGCGATGTCCTTCTATCTTTTCATGTTCCTCTGATAACACCTTAATAAAAAAACCCAACACAAATGAGATGATGCTTTTACTGTTGAAATGAAATTCTCTACTGTGATGTTCAATGCTATTATTTGACCAGCATATACAATTTTTTTGAATGATGGGTCATATGTTTCTTTAATATTTCTTTTTTTTAGTTTCATTCAATAAAAGTTTAATGAAGAATCTGCCAAATGTCAGTACGTTGTCAGACTCTGTAGGTACAGTGTGAACAAAAAAGGAGTCTCAGTTTATGCCTTGTGGAGCACACCATTTAGGTGGAGAGAACAATAGCCGGATAACCAGTCACATGTATGGTACATATTCTTTTAATTGATTTTATTGAAGGAATATCATATTATAGCATTAACTAAGTTTAAAGTATACATTATAGTAAATCTGCATCTGTATATAATACAGTTAAGTTCACTACTGCTTCTTTTTTTTCCTTCACACTATACAACTAATCTTTGCCCAATTTCCCCTTTCTCCTCTATCTGTTTCTGTACTCACTCATTTTATTTGGGGAGCAAGGCTAAACATCTCTGGCATGATTTTGTTCATTTTTTAAAAGTCTATTTTTATTTAATTTACTTCATTTGTTTGCTTGATATCTCTGTATACAACACATGAGTGATATCATATGATGTCTGTCTTTCTCCTTCTGGCTTATCTCACTAAACTCCATCCTTTCAGGGATTGAATGACAAGGTTTCACCTTTTTTGAGAGTTAAGTAGTATTCCATTTTACATATATAGCACATCACCTTTGTCCACTCATCTCTTGATGGGAACTTAGGTTGATTCCATTTTTGGCAATTGTAAATAATGTTGTAATAAACATGAGAATGCATGTATCTCTGTTCTGTTTTTTGAGTAAATATCACATAAAACAATAACTGAATCAGGGGATTTTCATTCTCAACTTTTTGAGTTATCTCTGTACTTTTTTCATAATGGTTGCACCATTTTACACTCTCACCAATATTGTATAAAAGTTTCCTTTTCTCCACATCCTCTCTAGCACTTGTTTCATTTTTTTGGATAATAGTCATTCTCACAGGTATGGGGCGATATCTCACTCTTGTTTTGATTTACATTTTCCTAATGACAAAAGAAGTAGACATCTTTTCATGTAACTGTTGGCCATTAGTATATCTTCTTTAGAGAAGTGTCTGTTAAGATAATCTTTTATGTCTAGTTGGATTAAGAGTTGTTTTTTTGTTGTTGCTGTAGTTGGATTTTATGAATTCCTTATATATTTTGGATATTATATTTGGATATTGGTATGTATGATATGCAAATATATTCTTCCATGCCATAGCATGTATTTTTGTTTGGGGAGTTTCTATATTTGTGAATAAAGTTTTTAAATTTTATGTAATATTGTATTTTTATTTTGTATTTTATTTCCCTTGCTACCGGAGTTGAGTTCCAAAAGACATCTCTTAAGTCAATACCCAGTAGGGCTTTGCCTATCTTTTTTTCTTTGACTTTTTGATTTTTGACCTTTCATTTAAGTGTTACTCCACTTTGAATTAATTTTTATGTATGGTGTTAAGTAATGATCTAATTTCAACCTTTTTGCCTGTGAATGTCCAGTTTTTTCCAACACTATTTATTGGACACACTTTGCCCCATTATAAGTCTTCAGCTCCTTTGTTTGAAATTATTTGTCCTTATATGTGTGGATTTATTATAGACTCAATTCTGTTTAATTGATATGTATTTCTATTTTTATTCAACATCATGTTGAATTGATTATGATTGCTTTGGAGTAGAATTTGAAATCAAGGAGCATGACACCTCCATTTTTGGTCTTTTTCTTCAGGTTGCTTTTATTATCTTAGGTCCTTATAGTTCCAAATGCATTTCATTATATTTTTCTTCTATTTCTGTGAAGACTGTCTTTGGGATTTTGATGGAAATAGCATTATATTGATTTAGGCAATAAAGACATTTTAATTATGTTAATTCTTCCAATCCATGAACATGGAAAATATTTCTATTTCTTTGTGTTATCTTCTATTTCATTTCATGGTCTTATTTTAAATGTTCTTATATATGTCACACTATCTGTAGTAGTGATATTACTAAGACAGCATGTGAAAGTGTGAATATTAAAAAATTTATTTGTATAATCATGTATTTAATGTAAAGTTATATGGATTAAACATGAGTAAAAGTTATTTATTTCACTACATTGTATATCCAATAATCCATTCATTCATCATTTAGTGAACATTTGTATGAGCTAATTATTCTTCTAAAGTAGAGGAAGAGAAGACACAGTGTCTCTTGCTAAGTTCAGTTCATGGTGGGAGAAGCAATTATGAAGCAAAACAGTGTTTCAACTTGGTGGGCACAATGATGGATGAATACACGACTACTAAAGCCAAATTAAGGGCAAAAAATCTCATACCGAATTATGAGGGATGATTATAAAAAGAAGTTTGCAGAACAATGTAAATTAAATTGAGACACTATTTGCCAAAAGATTCAGGGAAGCAAAAGCATTCTATACATAATTTTTTAATTAAGCATAAGAGGAATGGCACGTGGCTTACAAGGATTTCTATATTTTTTTTATGTCAGAATAAGTTGGCTGTAAGAGCAGTGACTAAATATCAATAAGATCTGAATCTTAATTACTACTTTTTTCAGACAAATATGAAACAATGTTAAACAATGAAAGAAATATTCACCTTTTAAGTAATGAGTAACAGGTTAGGGAATATATTGCAGAAATATATATTGTACTCACAGAATAGAACTGTCATTGGGGCAGACTTCATTATTTTCTAATTCTTAGGTTCTATTAGTATTTTCTAGAAATCAAGTTTTCCCACAGATCTTTTGCCTTTTTTCATGACCTTTTAGCACACTATTATTCCCTAATGCCACTTAATAAAATCATATATATGTGTTTGTCTATAATATACGCATATATATATATATACACAAGTATGTATGTATGCACACATATTCTAGAATTCAATACATGGTCTATCACATAGTAAAATATTAATATTTATTTGTTCAATGAAAGAAAGAGAAGGAACAAAGCAAGAACTGGAAAATTTGAAAATAAAATGAAAGAAAATACAAATAATCACCCTACCTATGGAATAATGTATACTGTTCACTATAATCAAATGACAATGTAGATCCTTCCTTTGTTTGTTTTCAACAATGTGGTGGGACCTTCCAATGTAAGTCCTTTTGTTGAAAGACAGTGAAATGGAAGCATTAAATAATTTGGAAATCTTACTGTAATATTCTATGAATTAATAAACAGTGACTATATCCTTAAATGAATATTTGAGTTTGCAGTAAGGAAAATTCCTTCAGAGTACAAAAAAAACAGAGTGTGCTTTATATCTATGTGTGCTGTATATCTGGTGACAATTCAAATCTCAGTACATTTTAGATTTAAGTTCTCATTTACCTGAAAAACTAAACAATACAAATTTGAACCAGGAATCAACAAACTCCAAACCACAAGGGTAATAAAGCCAGATTCATTTTTCAGTACATGACCTAACAAAAGGTTTTACAGTTTCTTTTTCTAAGATAGGAAGAAAAAAAATAAAGAATATGTAGTTGAATCATATGTGACCTTCACATGAGAACTCAAATTGGTCTATCTTGTCCCTTAAAAATATTTATTTATTTGTAATTTAGACATTAGAAAAACTTACAGTTTAAATTGAAACCACCATAAATTAGGACCTTAGAATGATTATTTCCTAGTAAAGTGTTAGAAAGAATACATTGACCCAATAGCACATGGAGACAACATATGAGCTTGTCTACATTTATAGTGAATTATTAAATTAGACTTTTAGTAGTGTTTTACTATAAAATGTGAAGATATATGAATATAATAATGCCCATCTGAAACTTAGATATTATAATGCAATGTTACCTCAATATCTTTTAATAGATCACAAAAAATCCTGGAATAATTTCTTCTCATCAAGTCACATGGAAAAAGTTATAATAAATGGGAGTTAGAGCACTCTGGTGAATATTGCCTGAACAATGGAGAATAAATTATGCCTGAATAAAGCACAGCTTGGGTCCTGTGTAACAAAGCTCAAAAGAAAAATCTGAAAAGGTCAAACAATTTCTAAATAACCTATCTGTATTTCAGAATAAAGCTCAAAAATATTCATAGGAACGAAAAATATAATATCCAATCTAAAGCAAGGTAAAATTCAAAGTGCCTGGTACTTAAAACGAAATGTACAAGCATTCAAAGATGGAAAAAAAAATATAGTCCATGATGTAAAGAAATCGACCAATCAAAATTGACACAAGAAAGCTATAAATTATAGAATCATTGGAAAATTACATTAGAGTAGTTATAATAGCTGTGTTCCGTATGATTATGATGCTACAGGAATGGTTGAGCACGCTAAGTAGAGGAAAAAAGGTATGTAGTGAGGAAAAAGGTTAAATCTGAATGAATTAAGATGAAGTAAGTCTTTTTCACACACACAAAAGCCAAAATAATTTATCACTAACAGAGCTTTGCTTCAACTAATTTTAAAATAAACCCTCAGGCAGAAGGAAATAATACCAAAATCGGGTTTTGCATAATGAGAAGCATACTTTTTCTTATTATTTAAAACTTTATGATTAAGTAGACTATTTTAATTGATTTTACTGAAGTAATGTAGCATTTTAACATTAATCATTTTGAGGTATACATGATAGAAGATTTACATCTGTATATGACTAATGTGACATGAAGAAATGCACCTTTATTCAAATTCTATTGCGATATGGTATAAAATAGTCTGATTTACATGTACTGGTAAATGATTGTCATGGTAATTTCATTAACATTACTAATTGATAAGATACACTAAAATTTTTAAAAAGAAAAGAAATTCACTTGTGGTGAGTATTTAGAATCTTCTCTTTTAACTTTTAAATACATTATAAAGTAGTGTCAACTATAGTCATTGTGCTGTATTTTATATTCTTAGTATTTAATTATTGTATAACTGGAAATGTGTACCTTTTGACCAACTTTATTCAAATCTCCCTTCCCCTTACCTCCTGGCTTCTGTTAACAATATATGTGATCTATTTTGCTATGAGTTTTCTCTTTTTAGATTCTATATATGTCAGATCATTAACATTTGTCTTTTCCTGACTTATTTTACTTAGCATAATATCTTCAAGTTTTAACCTCATTGTTGCAAATAATAGGGTTTCATAGTTTTATATATTCATTGTATATATGAATAATATTTTTCTGTATATATAAACCACAGTTTCACTATTGTAAATAATGCTATGAACATAATGAGTACATATATTTTCTCTAGTTAGTGTTTTTGTTTCCTTTAACTATATTCCTGGAAGGGGGATTATTTAAATCATATGGCAACTCTATTTTAATTTTTTGAGGAATTTTCACACTGTTTTGCACACCAGCTGTATCAGTTTGTAATCACCAACAGTTCACAGAGGTATATTTTACTCCGTGTGCTCACCAGCATTTGTTCTTTCTTAGTTGATGGCCATTATAACTGACATTAGATGATATTTCTTGTGGTTTCTGTTTCCTGTTTTGTGTTTTGTTTTTGTATTCATTTTTTTAATAGAAGGCATTTATTGTGAAAGAGCTATAGAAGGTAAGGGCCTTTGGCTTAGAAGGCACAAGGGGACAATTTAATCATTTTCATTTTCCTCATAACCAGTGTTGTTAAAAACAATTTTATGTTCTTGGTGATTTGTACATCTCCTTAATATCTCTTCAGAGTTTCTGCACATTTTTGTATTGGAATATTTGGGTTTTCAATTTTATCTTTTGTATTGAATTGAACCAGTTTTTATATGTTTTGGGTATTAACTCCTTAAAAGATTTATGATTTACAATTTTTTTCTCATTTCAAATTTATCTTTTAACTTGGCTTATTGATTTTTTGCTGTGCAGAAATTTTTTAATTTAATGTTCTCACATTATTTTTTTTAATTTTTTTTAATTTTGGTTCTTTTGCTTTAGGTCGCACAACCAGAGAGTCATTACCAAGACCCATGCCATGGTGTCTTTTGTCTATATTTGCTTCTTGGATTTCTTAAGTTTCAGGTCTTACACTGAAATCTCAAAATATTTTAGGTCAATAGTTTGAGTGGTATAGGTGGGATTTATTTTCTTTTATTACATGTGAATATCCAAATGCCCACCACTATTTATTGAAGAAAATATATTTCTTTCATACAATGTTTTTTCTGCCCATATATGTTTGGGCTATTTCTGTGTTTTTGATTCTGTTTATTGATGTATTTGCCAGTAATATACTGCTTTGATTGCTATAATTATAATATAACTTGATATCAGGAAATGTATAGTATCTTCCACTTTATTCTTTTTTCTTGGGAATGCTTTAGTTATTCAAGTTATTTTATTTCTGATCGCACATAAGTTTTAGGATATTTATCGAGTTCTTTAAAGAATGCATTGTAGAAATTTTGAACTTGCTCCCCGACTGGGGAACTGCAGAGAAATAGAAGTAATTTCTATTGGCATCATTAAAGGGCATTTCAAAGCCTGTACTTAGTTGAGCACCGGGTAACTGCCAGGTAGAGTCCAAGCTCTGGAGAACAGTGACCAGAGAGAACTATTCCCCTCACATCAACCTCTAACAGTGCAAACAAATAACAAAGGTAATCTTGCTCCCTGACCAAGGAACTGGGAGAGCAAGAACAGGCCCCATCATCCAAAGGAGCTATAACTGTGCATGGGAGGACACAAACGTACTATCAGGAAATGCCCTTTAACCTGTGCTGGAGAGCTGTGGACACCATAGAACTTACAGGATTTACTTATTTGTTCAGTCTTTGGATTAGAAAACTTCCTATCAGCACCATGTAAGAGAAGTGCCCATCATCCCCAAAGGAGCCAGGAGCACCACTGAAAAAAATGTGGCTTACCACAAAAGAACAACCCAGAGAGGGAAATATGAATCACCCCTCCACAGAATACAAGTGGCTGGTACTGGCCACACCAGGATCCAAATCATGACTCAGAAAGAAATCTAACATAAAAAGAAAACCACAGTGGTAAATCTAAAGCAGAGTAAAAAGTCATACTAAATGAAAGTCACCAAGAAAAGCATATGGCCCAAAGAGAGGAAAATGCTAGGACTTCCTCAAAGAAGAATTCCATTAACAATGAATGGGAAAATCTAACTGAAAACAGTTCCAAACATACTTATGAAAAAGGATACTGTAGTGCAGGAGGAACACCAATAGATGATTGGAAGATCTCAGAAAAGAAGTGACAGAACAAAGGGAATACTTCATGAAAGAGATTAAGGCCATGAAGAAACTCTTAGCAGAAATGCTAGACTATAGTCAAGGAATTGAAGGTAAACATGTAGATTCTCATAAATGTAATCATGCAGAAGAACAAATCTCAGAAATTCAAGACAAGATCACAGAGGTGACCCTCATGGAAGAAGATAGAGAAACAAGGCTGAGGAAGAAGTGAAGAAATCCTATGAGAAATATCGGACACCATGAGAAGAATGAACTTAAGATCAAACATCCCAGAAAAAAAGGAGAGGAAAATGTTACTGAAAATTTACCTAAAGAGGTTATAGCAGTGAACATTCCACATCTGTCTTAAAAAGCATCAAAGGGATCAAAGAAATAGATAAAGCACCAAAATTTCCAAATGTAAAAGACATACTCCTAGACAAATTATAGTAACTAGCAAAAGTCAATGACAAAGTAAAACTACTCAAGGATGCTAGAAAAAAGAAAAGAAATATTCGTGAAAGGCTGTCATCATACTTCTCAAAAGAAACACTATAGTTCAGGAGAGAGTGTGATGATGTATTCAAAATACTAAAAGAAAAAACTACTAGCCAAAATATTCTACCCTGAAAAAATAGCATTCACATATGATAGAGAAATAAAGGTCTTCAGTAATTAACTAAAGTTAATGGATTTTTCCACAACCAAGGCTACCCTTCAACAAATCCTAAAAGGGGTCCTGCAAGAGGGAAAAACATAAACATCAAACCCTAGGGAAAATAAACATTATGGTATCCGTATGAACATATAAATATGACATAATGACAGCTATAAGAAGACAATCATAGAGATTCAAAGGTAGTGATAACTCATACTGCAGCCATAAAACTTAACTCTAATGAGATATCTATCTGAAATCCATGTGTATCTGAAAGAAACAACATAAAAAACCATGCAGAGGAAAAATCAAAGGAAAAAAATTGGGAAATGAAGTAATAGACCCAGAAAACCAATAGAAAATTAAGAGTCATCTGATGACAATAAAGCCCTATACATAAGTTATTACCCTAAATGTTAATGAACTGAATGCACCAATTAAAAGACACTATCCTTGAATGGATCTAAAAACAGGGTTCATCAATGTTATACTTACAAGAAACTCATACCAGATCCAAAGACAAACACAAGATGAAGGTCAAAGGCATTGGAAACATATAACAAGATAACAGCAGTGCAAGGAAGTCAGAAACTGCAATACTAACTTCAGACAAGACAAAATTCCACCTAAAAATGATATCTGAAGGCAAGGAATGGCACTGTGCTATGGTCAAGGGAATAATTTATCAAGAAAAAGTAATTATCATTAGCACATATGCTCCCAATTCTGGACTATTTAAATATGTAAAACAGATACTGATACAACTAAAGGCAGATATTGAGGGTAACAGAATAATAGTAGGGTCTTCAATACTCCACTTACATTAATAGATAGACCATCCAGACTGAAATCAACCAAGAAAATAAGGAGTCTAGATGAAAAAACAGAGCATGTGGACCTAAAAGATATATATATCGTCTACCTTAACAAAAATGAATATACATTTTTCTAAAAGATACATAGAACATCCTCAAGGATAGACCACATCTTGAACACGAAACAAATCTCAGCAAATTTAGCAAGAGTGAAATGGGAACTCTTATCTGACCACAAGGGGTGAAACTAGAAATGTACTAGAATCAAAACTACAGAAAACACAAAGATTTGGAGACTGAACAACATTCTTCTGAACAACTCATGGATGAATTTAAAGACCAAATTAAGATTTATCTGGAAACAATTAGAAGTGAAGAGATGAGCCACCAGAACATATGAGATATGGCAAACATGGTTCTGAGAGGAAGTTTAAACTCATAAAGGAGCACATCAAAAAGTAAGAGAGAGTCCAAATTAAACCCCTAAAATCATACGGGAAGGAATTAGAAAGGCAAGAACAATCGAACCCAAAATCAGCAAAAGAAAGGAAATAAAATTGGAGCAGAAATCAATGAAATTGAAAACAAAAGAATCAGACAAAAGATCAATTAAACCAAGGATTTTTCTTTGAAAAAACAATCAAAATTGATAAACCCCTAGACTAAAATCATAAAGAACAGAGAGAAAACCTTAATAACAAGAATCAGTAATGAAAGAGGTGAGATTAGAACTGAGCAGAAAATTATAAAGGATCAAGAGAGTCTATTAAGAGCAATGAAAATAAATTTGTTGATCCTGAAGAGATGGACAGATTTCTAGGATACTGTAACTTACCAGCAATGAACCAGGAAAACACAGCATCTTGGACATTCAAATCACAAGCAAACTGTAACAGTAATCAAAACTATACCCCAATACATGAGCACAGGTTCAGATGATTTTATTAATGAATTCTAAAAAACATTCAATGAGTAGTTAATCTCCATCCTCCTTATACACTCCAAAAATTTGAGCAGGAGTATTAAACACCCAGATACATATTATGAGGCCAATATTACCTCATGATCCCCAAAGTTGACAAAGCACAAAAAAAGAAAACTATAGACCATTATCACTGATTAATATAGATGCAAAAATTCTCACCAAAATCCTGACAAACCAAATTCAACAGCAAATAAACAATAAATTAAATAAAAACCAGCACATCACGATCAAGTCAGATTCATTCCAGAGAGTCTAGGGTGGCTCAACATAAGTAAATAGATCAATGTAATAAACACATCAACAAAGAGAAAATGAAAAATTATATGATCATACCTATAGATGCAGAAAAAGCATTTAACAAGATCCAACATCCATTCTTGGTAAAAAACCCTCACTAAAATAGGAATAGAAGGAACATACCTCAACAAAAACACTTTAAAAAATCGTAAGTCAACATAATATTCATTTGGTGAAAAATTGACAGCATCTTCTGAGATCTGGAACAAGACAAAGGTGCCCTCTTACCACTACTACTCAGCATAGTCCTGTAGTATTTTGGTGAGGGAAATAAGGAAATAAAAACATATAAAAGGGATCTAATTTGGAAAAAAAGGAATAAAACTATAATTTGCAGATGGCATACTGCACTTGGAAAACCCTAAAGTTTCACCAAAAAGCTCCTGGAAACAGTAAATGAGCGTAGCAATGTGGCAGTATTCTGTGGATTTTCAAAGGACAGAAAATAAATTTTAAATGATCAGTTTACGTATTCAAAATACCAAAAAATATCTAAAGCAGTATACAGAGAATTGTTTACCTACTTTCCTTAATGTGCCAAGGTAAATTAAGAAGAGAATCATATGATAACTTTCGATGAGAAAATTAACCATTTGGAGTGAAAAGGAAATCTCCTCCACAATTCTGATTTCTTGTTGGACTGACAGAGCAACCAACTTAGCATCGAATAAACTTGTTAAGAAAAGAAAATATTAATTACATATGTATGGAAAATCTACATGGCTGCAAATTCTAAAGTAAATAGAGAAAACCAAAGTATTTATTTTTTGTTTTGTTTTATTTTGTTGTTTGTTTTTATCCTGAGATAAGGGAGGGGATAGAGGTCTGAAACTTCAAGGAGAAAAGAGGGTGATTCGTGTGCAGAAATCATATGCTCTCCTTTCAGATGTTTACTTTACCATATAGATAGGGTTTTCTGATAAGAAAGTTATTTCTGTAGATAACTTTAAATCTGCAGCGTACCCCAATATTCATTCTTCTAGGTAGTCAAACTAATGCTAAAAGTGTTTTCTGGATGTTCACAGGTCTTCGATAGATCTCAACTCAAAATAATCCTCATGTCAAGGTGACACATCTTGAAAGTCCTGTTCTTTTGAAAGGCCTGTTCTGAATAACTTGAGGTTTGTCTGAACAACTGGGGACGTTTCCTTTGAAATGAAAAGCAGAAAACTGCCCGCTGAAAGCAATAGTAAGTAGAGTCTATTAGGATATCCTATGTTAGCTCACTGCCAGAAAAAAACATAAAAAGATTCAAAGACCATTGAATTTTAATTCAGGTGAAAAATATGGGTGTTCAAAAGATTGATGGATTTGATAAACAATTAGCTAAGCGACTCGCTAGGGCTTAACTGCTTTGAGAATGTTTTGATCTAATGAAATTTACACAGAAAATACAAAATTATCCACAAAGATTTAAAATTGCACAGTTGGTGTTAGTTATTTGTGATACTGGGGAGTACTTAACCAGATAAAAAAATATGGATTTGTTGTTAACTTCTGTGGTATTTAAAAATAATCAAAATTATTTCAATAGAGGTAAGTAGGTAATAGAGGTAGTCTGATTCATACACGTTCATCTTAATATCATAATACCAAATATAAATTAACTCAGATTGGAGACTACTTCTAACAACAGTACATTTTTTAATTATCTATCATGCAAAGTTTATGGTAATGCATATATACAGTAAATTTTACCTTTCGAGTGAGTGTTACTTTTACAAAATTTTCCACAAAACATTACGCATACACAGCCAAAAAAAAAAAAAAAGTACACAATTGCACTTGTTCCTTTTCTCTTACATTTTAAATCTTGTGACAGAATATGAATCACAAGTCAGGAAGGTAATAAATATCTATTACGTTCTTACATAACCATAATGTTTATAACATGTGTACTTTAGTTTGTACTGAAGTGAGTCCTCTGGTCTCTTTATTGATGAGTAAAATGAAATTCAGAGATAAACTTCGCAAATTAATGGTCGAAGGTAGAAACTTGTCAAACGCTCTCCGTTATATGACTGTCAGGACCTAAGTATGGAAAACCTGTTAGTCACTACCCTTGCAAATATGAAAAGATTCACTATAAAAAATTAACTCATTAATCAAAACTACCACATTCTCTTTCATTTATGAAACAGCAAGCATTTTCCTTGGTGTTGGCATTACTGTGAAAAAGACATATAATATTGATTGAACACTATTTATAATATTGAAACAATGAAAGTATTCAATGTTAACTCAAGTACACTGATTAATACATTCACATGGGAATGTTATGCAGCCACTAAAATAATTATATATGCACTTTATGTACTTAAAAGAATAGAATATATTTTTGAATATATTAATAATTTGATCTATTTTATTAAAAATAATGCACATGTGGTATGTGTACAAATGCACATACTTTGACAAAGTAAAAATTACTTCCTGCATTTTTGCTTTTCCTTCATTCATTTCTGACATAAAGAGAATGATTTACTTATATAATAACTAAGAGAAAGATTTTTGACTAACATTAAATAAAATGTTTGACTCAGTCATTTGATTTTATCATATCAGTACTCATAATATCAGAATTGCTTTGAAAATATTCTGTATTTTTTATTTTTAATAAACATGCTTTGGTTGCATCTCAGAATGGTCTATAATTTTAGCCTGAGGATATTGCAAATGTAGTTTTGAAAATCTATACCTGTTGTATTCTAATATGTGCCTCTGGACAGGGAGCTCTTAATAATGGATTTAAGCAAAAATATTGTCCATTTACTATTACCTATTGACAGGCATTCGGAAAACACAAAAATAGGTTTCATATGGTCAAATAAACTTCCTCCAGAAGTTTATTTTTTAGTGGGGAGTTGGAAGAGGAGAATGGATACATTTGCATACCTCAGGACCACGATAAAAACATTATGTAAGAAATTGCTTCAAGTATTTGTTTCAAATACTATGTATAATACACCAAATGTTTTAGACAATTTCATGAAAATCATGTGGTTGAGACAATAAAATATTTTAATGTTGAATAGAAAGGTCCAAAAGACGAACAGTGAAGAAAAAGTAGGATTGGACAGCTCAGTTTAGATGAAGTACAGAATTTATATAATAAACAGTGGGATTGAAGTTTAGAAAAACTAGGATTAGAAAATGAAGGTTTGGAAAGTTCAATCTGTATCACAAACTTCTGTGGAAATATAGGATTTTGTTGACAATTTTACATAATGCTTAAAATAATCTAAATGTCTTTATGACCGCTATTAAATTTTAATATTTATATTCACAGAGATTTCAATTTTTTTGTGTGTACAAAGAAAAATGACAAGAGACTAGCATCACAGTCTATTACCAGGGTTAAGGGAGAAAACATCAATTCGAGTGACTTGTAGAAAAGATGAACATGTGTTCATTTCAGCATTTAAGATGATTTAAAATAACTTACTATTTAATGGTAGAAATCTAGAGAAAACGATAACTTAATATTTTTTTCTCTTCATGTACTGGAGAATCAGCATCTAAAAAGAAACATTACTTTGTAGTATATACCTTACTAAATACTATATAAATAATAACCTTAACTTAAAAATTATTTTACTAGAGGCCTATGTTTAATTATCAATAAGTTAAAAATAACATGTGAGTAAATACAAGTAAAATGCTCAAACAATGCTTGAATTACGATGTGTTCCATGTTAACTATACATCATTTTATAATAGGATTCACAGATGCTTCATGATTCCAAGATATTATCTAGTGATATTCTATATGGCATTATAAAGTATTAAAGAATGACAAGAACCAGTCTGTATTAAGATACTAAATATAATACCAAATAATATAATAAACCCTGTTATCAATATCTATTCATTTTTTTCTGAAGTAAAGAATTAATTTAAAAAAAATTGAATGAGATTTTTTCCAGACTTTATTACCTATTTTATTTTTTGGAAACATAAGTAAATATTTATTTTTAATATGAAATAATAATTTTATGAATTATATATAATATACATGAAAACATATAAACATATATGCACAGTGATAAATATATAGGTATATACATATATGTATATATCTATATTTAATTATCCATAGTATTTTGTGTCCTTGAAAAAGTAGAATGCAAAATTCTATTAAAAGATATTTATTTAGATAAAGCTATTTTCAAGTATATTTAAATTAAATACTTTAATTTTATGAGTATACATTATAAAGTAAGTAATACTTACTCTGAATCGAATAAGGGAAAGTTCAGAATGTCTTGAAACAGCATAAAATTGAGTCAAGGAAAACGTTGGCTTTCATTATGAAAGTTTGCAAGATGACTCTAGTAAAACATAAGAGTAGTGAAAGAGTTCTGTGATGTACTGTGTATTGCACTATAAGATCAAATAATGATTAGTAACTATAATTATTATTTTAAAACAAGATAGTCACAAAGAAATAATCAATATAAAAATAAAACAACTAGTAAAAATACATTTGATTTCATTTACTAATGGATTATCATGGTTCTATTTTTTTAATTTTGAAAAGTTTGAGTCCATAATATCTCAAATACAAATTGAATAGCAGTTATTGAAAAGTCAAGCCACTTGCTGATATATTGAGCTCTATAAAAATAAAAAAGGTAATCAATAAAATAAAAAGAATGCACTAGAAATCATTCAACTTTTCAATAACCACCTCAAAACCAGAGAAGCATTTAAACTATTAGACCAGATTTCATGAAATTTTACAAGACGAATTTATTTTCTGAGTATGTAGAAGTTGAAGGAAAGTTTGTGTGATTGAAAATAGAATGACAAGTTTTCAGCAAAACATAGCAAATCACATTGCCTATTTCATTCTTATATTCCTAGAAAGTTTAAAAACATATGAAAGTAAACAAGAGAAAAAAGCTGAATATAATCTACACATATATGCTTATATATATGTATGTATAGAGAGAGACAGATAGACATAGATATAAATATGCATCTATCTACATATATCACCTAATACATAAGTGAGAAAATTATCTCTTTATCCTTATTCTGGAAATTCCAGTTTTCTAGCTATAACCCATTGGTATTTACCTAAGGGTGAGGATGACCTGTGATCATACAGACATAACGCCTTTTGCCTTATTACATGTCTTAAGTCTGAATTTTGTGAATGAAAGTCTTAGGAGAATATTCTATACAATATGTATAATGGGTTATGTCATATCTAGTAACTAAAATAAGACAAAAATAATTTTACAGACAAAATAATTTGCTTAAAGTTTCTAAAAGTAAAAGTTAAATGAATGCAGCTCCACACAGAAAACAGTCATCAGTTCCTACCTTATAAACTTCATAAATTCTTCCTCTTTAAAGTGATTCTAAAATTTGAATTTAAATACAGTGATGTTAGCTTTTAAATTATAATTAAAAAGCAATCTTAGGAAAAAGAAATAATAGTATCAGGAGTGATATTTACAATTAAATGTGAGGAAATAAGAAAAGAGACAGGAGAACAATGTTACTATTTTCCTAAGATAATTGTTGCTTTGATGAAGGTGGAAGAGAGGGGTTTTATGCTGTTGTGACAAATAAAGTGATGATTTTTGGCAACATTTTGTATTTTAGGGAAAAATTCATGAAGTTCTGTAAGTAAAGATTTATATTAAATGTCATGAAAAAAATAAATTTAATTTGTGTTAAATGAATAGAGTCATAAGTTTGCAGTACATGATGGAACTACTGTTGTTAGAAATGCAGATTTACATAGCATGGTTCATTCAGAATTTATTATATTAATTTAAATAATTAGATAAGACTTATTTTGATGTTTGTACTGGCAATAATAGCAGCAAAGAAATATAATTTAAGGAAAATTCCACTCATTTATATTTGGCCTTTAACTCATTTTGCAGTTTTCTTAAAAAATTTCATTCCATTAAATTATTTCCTTTATTATAAATCTTTTATTTGTTATATGTTTATTTTACATTTAACTCAGTATTAACTATTTTCTTGGATACAAATAAAAGTGACTATTATAATCACTGACATCTTGATACCATTTTTATTATATGTTGAGATTCTATACTATTCAAACTATGTAAGAAAATATTATGATGCAAGCCAAATACTGACAGCCCTATGGCTAGAGGAGTTTCTATTAATTAAAATTTCTCTTTTCTCCATAAATTGGCCATTTCCTTAGAAACCTCGTAATTTTCTTATCTGCGATCTGGTCATGTAACTGATGATTAAATTCTACTTTGGAAGCTGAATGTTGAAAGCAATTAGATAAAACTTGTTTCTCTTTACTATGGAACCCCGTACTATCATCACTCTCTCTGTCTCTCTTCCCATCCATTCTTCCCTGTTTGTGTGTATATCAAATTACATGTACATATATTTTACATAAATTTACACATATCTTCATATATATGTTCATATATATAATCAGATACAAATTGTGTAACTTACACAATCATGTTGGCCCAATCATAAATTGTATAATATATGTCACATATGTTGTATATATATATATATAAAAAACACACACATATACAAACACACACATATATGTATCTCCTACAGAAGAATACTAACATTAAAGTTGTCAGACTGAAATTTAATACACGATTTTTATTACATGTAAAACATACATCAGTCCATTTGTCTCTAATGGATTCAGAAATTTCTGGGATTTTAATAAAGCATCAGAGTTTTATAAAGTGTTAACAACTAAGTACATATATATTATTGATTATTCTCATGTCCAGACAGTCTTCTGCCTTAAATTTTGTTAGTCTTTAAAGTCCATTTACTTTTTTAATAAACATTTATTGTTCACCTATGAGAATATAGGCACACAATGAACAGAATTTCTAGACTCTAAAAATATTAGTATTGTCTTTGAATTGCTACTGTCATTTTTTCTTTCTTCTTAATTCTTTTCAAAGCAAATTTTGCTTTCTACCAAACATTTAAATATTTGATTTTTATCTTTTTATTGGAAAGTTTTCCTTTTATGAAAATTCTGTTCATTTTCAACCATTCTCTATTTAATCATGACATATCTCTGATTGATGAGTCTCAAATATTTATGTCCAGACTAGAAATATTTTTTAGAGTTGACTTATCATCAAAACTCTAAAAAAAAGAAAACTAAATAAAATAATTTCCAGTCCCAGCCACTTCTGCAGATGACTATCTCTAGTAATTAGGTATCTGTTTTCTTATGTGTATACTTATGTTTCTATAGCATGAGAAGCAATACATTTAGAATATATAGAAATTATGTTATTGCATTTGTGAATTTTATAGGTTCTTTTTTATATGAAGGCTATTATGTCACTTGTAATCTGTGTAATCTGTGATTGCTTATTTCCCATAATACTGTATCAAATATAGGATGACCAAAAAAAACACCCAGAAAATAAGAGAACGTTAAAGAAATTTTATACAATTTTAAATATCTTTTGACTGAAAACTGAAAAATAGTTTTACTCTATTATAGTATTGATAAAGTAGGTAGTAGATTTACTCAAAATATTTTCAAAATATTGCAAATTCCTTATAAATAAAATTATATGTTATGTACTTTGAAGCAGTATTAAAATTTGTGTACATTAATTTCCTGGACAAGCAGAAGCATGTAACCAGAATGATTATGCTTGAAGACATAGTCTTTATTACCTTCTGTTTGTATGTATTTTGAATATCATATCATTGATACTTTTGCAAAAAAATTTTCCTATAAACTAAATTCTACAAAAAATACTTTCAAAATATTGTAATTATTTTAATTATTATTATAAACCTTCCTAGATTTCAAATTTCTATTTTATTGTTAATAAATTTAAAATAATCAACATATTACAGTTTTTATATGCTTCATTATTTTTAAAGATAAATTATTCTATTATTGCTACTGTAATACCTGTATGCAAAGAAAGCCATTTGAAAGAGATTTTCAATTTCTTCATTTTACATGGAAATGTATAAATATACCTTCCCAAATATTTTCTTGATATTTTGTCTTTTACCACATTTTGAACCATCTTTCTTCAATAAATTGTTTTGTCTTTTTTTTAGAAAAGAAAAGTCATTAGGCATTGTCTTATCATTTTTTAATGTTTCACCAAATTTTGGTCTTATAAGAACAGGTCTCATATCATTCCTTAGCAAGTGAGAAATGTCAAGTTACGTGTTTTTGAGCAAGCTCCACATTTATCAACCTTCTTGATTTAAAAAATTGAGTGCCTATTTTTATTATTATATGCATTCATGTCTTCAGCTCATTGCTGATGAAAATGTTTATTGAAAAATAAAGTAAAATCATAAAGCACTATAATAAATAAATATCTGTAGATTAACCCTATTCAATAGATGATGGAACCACTTTGACAGAGTACACAAAATACTCAGATTATATGTGAGGATTACTCAGTTTTCTATTTAAAATTTTTAAATTGTAATCTTATATTATATATATTTTATAGTAATTTACTTAAATTATATTTGCTCTATTTCCCACTCACTGTGTCATTTGGAGATACGGTGGTTTTCTGTATCTTTTAGGTCATGATCATTATACAAAATCATTTAATACACTGTGTATCTGGCACCTGTGTAGCATCAAATATTTCTTTCTCCATCACCTGAGAAAAGAAAGATTAGTTGTCTCCATCATCTCCTTTACAATTAATCTTTTTATTAGCTCAATATAGTTCCCTGAATTGAAGAAATAATTTAGATTTTTATGGACAGTACTGGAGAAAGAATGATGAATTATCATTGGTCAATTAAATTATATTTTTCTTATGTCAAATTAAGAAAAAATATGCATCTATCATGTTATTAACACACCATCAAATAAGACCAAAGTTAAAGTTGGAAGTATAGAAAAGCGATCTACCTAATCATTTCATCTTATTTTAACACAGTGTCACTAACATTATGTAAGATATTTGTGAAAGATTCTAAATGGAACAGGCTACTAGGACAGTAGGTATAAGATCAGTCAAATTGAATTCTGGTCATCCTAGTATCTAGTATCCATTCTAGTTCATTTTGAGATCTATATCATAATTTTAAAATATATATTATTGTGTTGAATAGATATATTCCAACTTTTAGCTATTTTCTTATTGACTGACACAATTAAAAAAACAATTAAAACTATGATTTTATATGTTTTCTTGTAAATATGTGTTTTATAAGGATAAATATTAAGATCTGAAGTAACTAAAGAGCAAAGTGGCTCTATATCTTGAATTGCATTTGACATAACATCTGTAAGCAGCTCTCTGAGGTGGCCTGGAACTGTTTGCAGTGTCATCAGCAAAGGGCGAGTATATTCCCTTCATTATTGATAATATCAAAGTTAAAATTTCCAATGTGCTGATAAAACTGTTTTGTGTGCATTTCCTCTACACTATTAGTGAGCATTACCATGATTCCTGAGTTTTCGGATGCAAGGAGATGAAATCTCAACACATCTCTTTCAGGAGAGCAACTTTACCATGATAATGCAAATTTTATTTGACCATCAACATTTATATTGTTAAATAACTAAAAATTGGAATTACTCTTACAGCAATTAGCCTACATTGTCTAAATATTTGATGACCTGCCTGAATTGTTTTTTTTTTTTTTCAAATTCTCCCTCCACCTCAGTTGTAGTACTTCTGTTGCCACTTATGATTTACATTTCACTGTATAAATACTCTTTTAAAAGTTTTTCATAGAAGGAAAAATTTGCTTTTGCCGTGTTCCAAGGATGGGTATCTTGCTCATTTTCTCCCCCAAGTCCTCCAAAATAAAATTATACTAAATAAATAAATTTTTTACTGGCAGTATCACCATCAAAGTGTCCATTCGGTTCAATTTTGTCTTTGCAATTAATCATCTTTATCTCATGAAAATGTCTGTTGAATTAGGTGTAATAGTACTTTTATTAACCATCTACTAGTGTTGCGTAATGATTTCAAATAAAGATCAATGTACTGGCCATCTGTAAAGAAATGTTTATCATAATTTAAAGTAGAATACAAATTATACATCTTATCAAGGAGTGTTTAATTAGTATCATTTGTGAATTCAATGAACATTTCTTACTCATATTCTATGTCATATGTCTACAATTAAGTGTTAGAAACATATCAATGATATGCCCTGGTGTTTCAGGTGTTGAAGCTAGGACTACAGCATAGTCACAGTAAAGCCCAATGACCTGGGTTCATGATCTGAGGCCGAGGGAACAATGAGAATGAACGACTAGATAAGTCAATAAATGCTTCCTCCTCCTTTCTCTTATTGCCTTCCTGTCTACTTGCCTTCATTCCTGTCTGCTTCCTTTGGAAACAAAAAGAAAAAGAAAAATTACTTCATAAAAATAACATAGAAACTAAGTATAGTGAAAAAGAAAAATGTAATTATAGAGAAAAAATGCTTCCTTTAAGCTGGAAGCTAAGGAATTTATTTTCAACATAATCAGGAAAGACAATGATAGGAAAGTCCTATAGCAGAGAGAAATTCTTTGTAAAGATCCTAAGAAGAATCTTAGTTATCATAAAAGAATTTGCAACTGGTGGAAGAGTGATGAAAAATGAGATAAAGCCATCATTATTAAAGACTGTGGAATTCATCACGAACAAAAACACGTCATTTAATGATTTTAAGCATGAACTTGGCATCATTAAATATGCATTAAAATTAGTTCGTGGATTGATTTTTAAAGACAAAGTGTTGATGATATACTGAAGTATAGAATTGGACTGCTGGTGGTCAACAACGTATTACATATAGATGTTGGTTTACAATGATGCAAAGCTTAAACATATAATGTTATGATGCAATGTTCTTTCAATAAAAATTGCATAAAATGAAATAATTAAAAAAAGAGACAAGACTAGATTTTAGAGAATCAGATAAGATGTGGTTGCCATGGTAAAGGAAAGAGATGATGATGTGATTAGTTTATTTTTGTCTTATAACACCATATCATAAAAGTTCTGTTCATTTCCTTGTTTCATTCTTCTAATTTATTTCCCTTCAGGCATTTATTCTTTTATATATTTACCTTAAGTAGACTTAAAATAAAAACCTAACTCGTCAATCATTTATTAATATTTCTTAAACGTCCCACCGTTAAGAATTTATGGAAAAAATGATTTAATCTTAACTCTGGTCTTGTAAGTGAGTGACTTTGAAGGATATCTTAAAATAAAATGAAGACATTAATTAATGCATAAGCTACTGGTGAACTTCTGCCAGCAGTAGGATTTGAAAGAGAATGATGACTCCATTTAACAATCAATTCAATAACATAAATCTGAATTCAGTACCCCAAATGGAAAATAAGTATATGGATAGTTAAGATATTCTAGGCATAAAATAGAAGTGTCAGGAACATTACACTTATTTTTACATTTCAGCTTATGTATTATATCTAAATTAATATTTTAAAATTATCATTTTCCCTATTGAACTCTGATTAAACTTTTTTTACCTTTTACTTTCAAGAAATTACTATTGCTTTATATTATGTTTAGAAATTAATGGCAAAAGAATAATGAAATGTGTCAGACATTTTTACAGAACTGTGTAATAGGTTATACATAAGAGTCTATCTTAGAATGTTCTTTTTCTCAGTATTTGAAAATATGATTTCATAGAATTAATAAATTTGCTTAGCTATTTTTGTAAAGAGAGAAGACCTGATTGAATTAATATGAAATCTACTATTGTAGAATACTCTTTTTCATTAATCTTTATAATTTCAGTTTATAAGTGCACATTTCCAATTATAGTATAAATAGGTTTCTTTTTTTTCATTAGACCTGAATGTCAAAGCCTTCATAGTTCTTTGCTAGAAAAATGGCTAGATCCAGTGACAAAAATAATAATAACACTTGTCATTAGTTTTAAACATTTTTTTAAAAACATCACTCTTATTATATATAGTAAAATTTCATATTCAGACACCCTTTCTTAGATTTTGATGTGTGACCTTTAAGGTATAACTATTCCCATGATGTTTTCATCTATAAAAAAACACTGATCTCTTTTCTAGAAATTCATGATTTATGCATTAATATTCAAGAGTTTGACTTATAACCTATGTTTATAAATAGTGTTGCAGAAATAATTACAAAAGTATTTTCCATCTTTTAAAATACACTTGGAAAACAAGAAAAACTAGTGTGTACACTCAAATTTCAAATAGTTTGAAAAGAAAAAACAGAAAAAAACAGTTGCTGTGATTACAGAGAAATCCTGGTTTTGATAAAATGTAACTTTTTTTAAATTTTAATATATATTATATCCATTATAGAGTGTACATGATATGGTATTCTATAACAGTTAACAAACTTACTGTTACCTAAATATTACCAAGTTAACAACTTTTTTGGTGTGAGACTGTGCAGAATTGTCACATTTCATAAAAAGTCAAACACGTGCCCTAGTTGTTGAAAGAAGTTGAAGGAAGATCCTGCAGAACTGGAAGTGTCCCAAATGCTGCCCCATACCATTAGGATGGACATAAATGACAAGATGCATAGATACATGCTGCTTTACTTCAGTAATACAAATTGCTACAAAATATCTCCAGTTACACAGGGCTAAACTAGAAATACCCAGTGAAGTAAGTTCTGAACACGTTTCCTGTTTACATAGGTGGGTACAATAAAAATCCATAGAAAATTCATGTTGCAAAATAATTTAGAAGTTAATAGGAAAAATTTGGATTTGATTGAACTGGTAATATGTAGTCCTTATAAATCCTAAGCAGTGAATGAAAATAGCAATTAATATAAATATAGTTTCTCAGTATATATAAATACTTTGAGGTTAATCTTGAAAATTGAATTTCTCAGCATCACAGAGGTAAAAAATCTGCTATGAATTATACATATATGTGATTGAACAATTTGCATAGTCATTTGCACAAATTTCTATTAGTAAGAATATAGCATATATATGTATGCATATATATTTAATATTAATTTATTTATATGTTCTCAGTATAATCCAAATTATATCCTATATAGCATATACATTATATAATATTATTGCATGCAATATATTATGATATACCGTGTTTTGTATCATGCGATATATCATATTATGCAGTATATGTTATATATCATAGTATATAGCAAGATACATTTAATAGCAAAGAAAATATATTTCATAACAAAGACACTAATAACTTAATCTTATTTTATATTGCATATTTAATAAATCATCTTATAACTTATGCCATTTTCTTTATGATTGAGAAAAACAGCTATTATTTCCTCTCAAATATATGTACATTTAAAATTACAAAGCGAAAATTTTTAACATTTCAAAACCATATTCTTAAGTGATTCAAATAGGAAGAGAAAGGCAGATTATTATTCAGCAGCAAATATTCCAGAATTTCAGTGATGTATATATACATTTCAAATATCTTTATTATTGTCCTTATTGCCTGGTCTTGGATTTATAGCCATTCACCAAGTCAAATAAAATATTAGCACATTAAACATTTACCTACAATATTAAACATGTGACATAATTTTGTAGACCACAGTACATTTTGGACAACTAAAATATTTTAAAATAATCAATTATGTTAATAATGAAATTGTCCAGGTCTTTATTGAATAAAAATATATTATATAGAGTGTGCCCTGGTGACCCAGCGGTCTAGTAAACCTTGGAATTGTCCCACGTAGATCCCAAGTTCCAGGGTTCAAGAACTGGGGCCAGGGAGAGCAACGAATGTGAACAATTAAATGAAAATAAATAAATAAAACTCTTCCTCCTCTTCTCTCTTCCTTCCTTCCTGTATGCCTGCTTGTCTTCATTCCTGACTATACCTTTCCTTTAAAAAAAAAGAAAAAAAAATATGTGTGTGTGTGTTTTATTTCTCAAAATTTTGTTTTATTTTGCTTTTCAGTTTTCCATTAACGGTATCTTTTAAAAAATCAATACTTATTATCTCTTGTTTAGAATATTACAGTCATTTTTGAATATTGACAATCTATATTTCATACCACAACCTCCACCAGAGTTCCAGTGTCCTTCTCTCCCCACTCCCATCCATGATCTTGCGTCTTGTGAGTTTTGTTGGGGTTTATCTTTGTTTTGTTTAATTATATTCCATATATGAATGAAACCATTCTGTATTTTTCTTTTTCTTTCTGATTTATTTTACTTAACATGAACCCTTACAATTCCATCCAAATTAACTTTAGTGCAAATCATGGTATACCTTTGGTAAAATTAAAATAAATGTTTTAGATATTATTATGTAAACAAGCGCATAGTTTCCTTACTTTGCATAAAAGTTTAATTTGTTATGGAATTCTTAAGACAAAGCAAAACTAACAGGAAGCACACAGATTTTCCATTCATACCTTGCCCGCACATGAGAAGAGCTTACTCATTATCAAGGGACTCTGCCAGATTGGTACATTTTATTTTGTCCATAACACTTGACTGTGAAACTATATGAGCTATATTTTAGGGCACATTCAGAGATGCTCAGTTCCTTTTACTTAAAATCCATAGAAGATTTTAATAAATATCTGTAGAGAGTTATTAATTTTATAGCTGAAAAACATGCTTTTTTTATTCTCTTTCTATTTTTAAAGCTTTGTTTGACCATTCTTCACCTGAGTTGCTAACACCACAGTATTATTATGGGTTTTTGTAGTTCCTTATTTTCAAGTTTATTCAGTGTTCAGGCAGTACTTTCAGTGTTCTTCTTTCTAACTCATATTTTTGATGTCTTACCATTGGATAAAAGTTCAATATAGGTTAAGTCAAGATTTCAGTTGTGAAAATTGTATTTGCAAAGGAAACACGTATTTTCTTTTGTATTTTTAAATGGTCAGTATGCATATTGCTGGATGATCATTTTTACTACAAAAAGCTGTCTTTAAACTAAACTTAGAACCCATTGGCACAAAGAAAAGAAAGCTGCTAATGAAGAGTACAACCTCATAAACAAAGAAATGCTTTTGTAAGAAAGGTTCAAAGAAAGTCTGTTTGAACAACAGTTTAAGACTGTCTTGTTATTTAAAAATAGTTTTGTCAGTATTATAATCCAGTTTTTTGTTAAATAAAGAGGCAGAGAAATGTGAATAAAAGATAAATATCTCTTTGTAAGTCAAGGAAGCAGACTATAATGTTAACTTAAATAGCAATTAAAATATGTATATATATGTATATTTAAGAAACAGATAAGTTTAAAGCAATCTGTGTGCTTCTCATCAGCTATAAAATTCTTACTCTCTTGTGAAGATGTCAAATTTCTAGAAAATTGCAACAGTGGTTAATTTCATTATTCCAAGCAGAGATATTTGTGAAATTTATATTAAAATAAAACAAGACAATAGAATCTTTCACTAGCAAAATTCACTTTTATTCCTTTACTGCTTTTAAACAGAAAAGGAATTCAAAAATGAATATTTAAATTTATTTTTAACATTAATATATATTTGATAATCTAGCTAACTTTTGGGGATCAAAATTATCATCAAAACACATTTTTTAATATTTTTAAGTACCTTGATTATAATTTACTGTCTGTATCTCACCTAGATACACTTTCAGATTTCATGCATGACATCTGTTTGGGAGATAAGGGCGATGTTTATAAACATTCTACCTCCTAAAAAAAATACAAGTTTTACATCAAAGTAGGGTTAGGGTTCTAATTCAATCTATTATATATAACAGCTAAGTTGCTGAGGCCTTGATTTCTGACTACAGAAACATATGGGCTTATAGTGATCTTCTTTATTTGTATTTAAGCCAAATAAGGGATAAGTAGGTAGATTAGAGGATTGTGAAGTTGCTAAAGAGATTATGTATATGAAATGTTGATATTCTTTTGCTTTTTATATTTGGGAAATAGACAATCATATTTATTTGATGAGAATTGGGATGTTTTAACTTTAACAATACACAGAAACATTTTTATGAAGACTATAAATACTCAGGTTCTATTATGTTGCCATTTATGATGGCCGATTTATAAATTCGTTTTTAGTACTCAGCTCTTCTATAAGCTAGACCTGTCCGAAAGCATCAACATCTGTATATGTAGTGTAAAAGAAGTGAAGCACAGAAATTGAGAAAATAAGAGAGGAGTAGCTTTCTATTTTTATTATAAGATTATGCTATTCTCTACATTTCACAAATAAATGCAGAATTTTTAGGTTTGTCTGCGATTGACCCAAGGAAGGAGACAAAATTTTAAAGAGAATTTAAGGTTTATTAAAGTATTTGCATACTGGCTATTTTCAGGTTGAACATAGCACCCAGCTAGCGGACACAGGCCTTTTATCGTCAGGAGGGGGAAGTGTTTCTTTTGGCGGACTCTCAGTGGGGTTCTTAGGCAGGTCATTCTCAAAGAGTGATTGATGTCATTTGTCTGAGCTGGTAGAATCAGTCCAAGCATTTGAGTCAGCATATTTTGCATAACTTGCTCCCTAGACAAGGTTGCCTTGTAGTTATAAAACCTGTAATACTGTCCTACAATGCATTCTGATATTGTCTTTGGTCATTATGATGGAACAAAATGGATCCAGGATATAGAAAATCCATTATGAGCCTTAGAAGAATAATTGTATAAATCTTCTGAGATTAGGCACTAACATAAAACCTAAATTTTGACCTTAATATCAAATACATTGCTATATTTATCTATCTATCTATTTCTCAATGGATAGAGAGTATCTATCTAATAACCACTGCATATGAGGAATAATATTTATTCAATATTATTGAGACTAAATAATGGTGACATATATAAACAATTGCATGAAAATCTGTAAGACAGATTTAAAATTAAAACCATCAGTCTTGATATTTGCTAATTTTTTGAAGTCTACTATTTTTAGACAAGTATTTATGAGGGAATTCAATTATCAATGTAAAATTAAATCCTGAGAAGTTAAGATTGTTCTACTTTTCTGGGAAGTGTTCAGACTAAACAAAATAATTCCTCCATTACGTGGTTAAAATTAGCATTTTGGATATTATAAAAAGTTTATGAGTGAATTGATAATACTTCTGGCATATTTTCACCATTGATATGGTGTCATAAAATAGTTGAGCTTCCTTAT
Organism: Solenodon paradoxus; assembly: GCA_004363575.1. NCBI lineage: Eukaryota > Metazoa > Chordata > Mammalia > Eulipotyphla > Solenodontidae > Solenodon > Solenodon paradoxus. The sequence goes on from RJWH01000011.1 coordinate 807,427, forward strand.
ATACAGACATAAAGCAATAAGTAGATAGCTTAGAAAAAAAGTTAAAAACTTAACAATAAAAAAGCAATACAAAGAAGTTCAAAGTGCTTAAAACACATCTATTTTAAAAATAAAATGATAAGAATGACTATAATAGGGATAAACAGAAGTAGTATAATATATGTATATACGTAGCTGATGTATTTTATATATAATATATAATTAATATTTGAACTATATTGTAGATGACTAATTCCTTAGTTAAGATTGCTTTACCAAGCATCGTATGCTCTATTTTATAAACTTTTTCAAAATGATCTATGTTCAGTTTTATATTTCAGCAATGAGAATTTATTTTCATGCTGACTTTAAAATATGAACCATATCTTTAGAAAATAAACAAAATTTATCTAAAGTTCTTCCAAAAGTGTCTAAATATCTTATTCACATCTTTCAGAATTTCAAAAAAATATGTAAAGGCATGCCTCCATAAAGAAGGGGATGGGTGCAGTCCATATACATTGCACATTCCACATTTGTGTCCTAGGACCAGTGAAAACAACTAAGATGAACAACTTAATAAAAAAAATAAAATGCTTCTTCCTCCTCTCTTTCGTGAATGCCCACTTCTGCTCACCTTCTTCCTGCTTTCACTGTCCTTTGAAATATGTATATATGTAAAATATAGAATACATTTTTGTCAAAACTATATATGAGAATATAGAGAACATAGGGAATTTAAAGATGTATTGATATTCATCATGTAAATATATTATATTAATAACCTTTTTCTCTCTACATGTATATACATACATGTACCCAAAGTTTCTACTTATGAATAACATATATTTTATCCCCAAATGAACAAAATGAAAAAGATTTGGAGTAACCTAAAAATTAATATGTCAATAAATTAGTGATTCTGAGAATTAGGTAACTAAATCATTACTAGAAAAAAAATCAAGTTTTACTTGTACTCAGATGCTGATGAGTTTTCAATTAATCTATAAAATTCACTGAAAATTTTGAGAATAAAGTCTAGTCATGAAATGAATAAAAATCACATGAATAAAAATATGAATCATACTTAAAAGAATTGTGTCAGCTAGATGATATAAATGAATATACATAGGTTTTGTCATAAGCTGTCAAATATTTCTGAATGACTAAAAAAACACAGTAAAAACCTGACAAAATATGACTACTCCTGAATAATATTCCACATTAACATGCTCCATAAAAGAAAAAAAAGTCAATTCTATGTGCTTATTTTAATTTTTTTCTAAAACTGAGTCAGTAATTAACCAAATAACTTATTTACTCTTAAAATTCTATCAATTACAACATTATTAATATTTAACCTTAAATTAATTAAGAATACTCTGTGTTGAAGACATGAATGTTATCAGGAATAAAGTCAGATCCACAGCAAACAAGAAGGAAGAAGGAAGAGGAAGTATTTAATCTATTTAATTATTTATTTATTTAGTTGTCTCCAGCTGTGAACTAGGTCCTCGGATTGTATGTGAACTCTGGAGGGCATGGGCTTAACACCTGAACTACTAAGACATGCCAAAAATAGTTTTGTCTCCTTACTAGATAAACCTCTCAGAACTTAATTTTTCATTTAAGTGGTTTTCAAATATTTTATGGCTCTCTACTGCTTTCTCTCTGTATTTATATATGCATATATATTAATATACAGTATATGTAATATGCAGCATAGTATACAGTGTTATATATATATTATATAACTATATTGCTATACTATAGTATATTATAAGTACATTATAATATTATATAATCTATAATATGTATTTATATTATGTAAAATATAAATGATATCACACCATAATATAATATGTATTATAACATATAATATGCAATTTTTCCATTGGATTGACAATTATTTTAATATCTTAAAAATAATGCTTAACATTCAAATTTTCTACCTTGCTGAAATAATTAGCTTTTATATATTCCCTGCATATGCCTGAAATAATAATTTTATTATGTTTGCCTATTTTAATTATACAACATAAACTCTATTCCCTTCTATAATTAATAGTGTACCTTTAAGAGATTAGTTACTCATAGTGAAGGAAAAAAAGTGTTTTCTTCCTAAACCTTAGAAGCAAATTTTGATGAAATAAGCATGATTCATATTTTTCTCATTGATGTATTTGTTTATAATATTTTCTTGCTTATTTTACCAGATAAACACCTGGCAATTTAAGTGCAACCAACTTCCCTAATGCTTTTTCAGAGACTATGAATTTCTTGTCCTTTAAAGTGATTGAAAGTATGTAGTGAAATTAAACTTCAATTCTTACATTTTTCTGAACCTAAAAACTGTGACACTTAAGGAAAAATTCCATTTATTTTGTACCTCTTTAAGTGGACTGGGTGATAGAGCACAGAATGCTCTTATGATACTCGGCAATAGAAAAAAAATATGTATATATACTTTCAATAGGACACACAATTTTAAGTTTAAGTTATTTAAGACTAATGGAGTATAATAAAATTTTTTAAATAATTCTATTAAAGTCAGCAAAATTTGCAACTAAAAGCTTTTGTTAGTGCAAAATAATAATTTTCTGGATTCCTTAGAGGAATAGCAGTTGGGTACAGTTCACATACATTTCAAGTCCCGGGTTTATATCCTGGAATTAAAAGGAACAAACAAGATAAAAGCTAAAATAAAGTAAAATAACAGAGTAAAAGGTTTCTTCTCTTCCACCCTGCCTACCTCTCTGCTTGCCTTGATTCCTTCCTTCGCCTTTCCTTTAAAAAAAAATTCCTAACAGAAAATATTTCCAGAAAAAGATAATCTAGAAAATCAGAGGAGCTAAGATAATAGAGATAAATATCTGTATTCAAATTATTCAAACTAACTACTTTTCAATAATTGTCCGCATATAGTATTAAATCAATAATTTAGAGAAAAAAATGGATAGTAGAAAGATTTATGTAAATAATGTGTGCATACATATATATGTATATAAAGAGCAAACACATATGTGTGTCTGCATGTATATATATAAACAAAAAATCAGTCTACTGCTTAGAAAATATTTGCACATTGTATATCAGATGAAAAGTTAATCTCCAAAGATTAACTTTTTGTGTACAAAGAATTCATACACTTCAACAATGAAAATGACTCACTAAAAATGGACATAAGGGCTGAATAGATTCTGGAGAAGACACACAGGTGACCTACAGACACAATAATAATTAAATAATATTAACACTATTCATAATTACCAACACTTGGAAACAACCTAAATCTCCACTGGCAGATGATTGGATAAGAAAGTTGTGGTGCATATACTCAAGTCTAGCAGTTTTTAAGAAGATGACATGTGCATTTCACAATAATCTGGATGGAAATGGAAGAGATAATGCTAAGCAAAATAAGTCAGAACAAAATAGAGAAATATAGGATATTATTCATATATGGAATATAAAGAAGCAAAGCAAAGAAACCAAGAAAACACAATGAAATTCACAGGACACAAGATTGTGGTTGCCAAACAATGAAAGGTGGGAGGGAACCCAGAAATGAAGGAATGATTATTCTGGGGGTATACGGACTAGAATTATGGTAGTAGATGTGGACTGAACGCCACACAAATTGAGGCATGAATTCAATATTCTAGAAATCATAGAACAATGTGAAAAAAAAAGAAAATAAATAATTTTAAATAATGTAATAAAAAAAACCTTAATGGAAAGGGATGGATCAATTGTGCTAAAGGAATGAATTATTTCGACAACACTTGGCAAGTTTATTAGGAAAAGCACAAAGACGAATACATCTCAGTGAGCAGTAAGCTACAAAATAGAATAAGCCAAGGTATGATCTTCACCTGGGAAATGGGAAATAGGATTTCTTTGTTGTTATGTGTTCACTGGGAGTGGAATTTCAAGTAATGTTATGGGTTAATAAGGAAATATCTTATCTGCAAGCACGTCTACTACTTTGGCTGGGTGGTTCTAGCTTATCTGGGTGCTATTAATTTATTTTGGGTAGTAGTGGTCTATCTTTAGCATGCCTGCAGCTTGGGCAAGGTAGTCTGTTGATGGCTTATATATCTGCAGTCCTTCTTCCTTGTTTTCAAGGTGCTCCTCTTTTCTCTAGGCTGTCCCTCATCATTTTCCCTGACAAAGCAGTACCAAAAATCCTTTGATGATGAAAGTCAATGGTCAGTATTTCTGTATCTGCTTCCTGCTGGACATGAATGCAGAGCTGTCTCTACATAGGGCTCAGTTTGTTTGTACCGAAGGTAGCAATAGGAGAAGAGATTGTGGGTTTGGCAGTACAATTGAATACACGAATTCAGCACCATTTTCATATTGAATCAGCAGATGCAGACTTTGTTTTAAAGGTTCATAGTCTTAGTGTAATATTAGTTGCAGCTTGATTGACTCTAGAAGAAACACATTTTTAAAAGGCAGAGTCTAAATATGTGGAGGATAATGAGACCAAGTAGGGGTCCTAACATGGTGGATCTAGTATATATACATATTTCCCAGCTTCTGAGTTAAGACCTCGATGGCATCATCACCATGTCTTTCAGAGACATACAGGTTAAAATATTCTCCAGATTAGTAATGGTCAGAGCTGATATAGTTATGAGTTTAGTTTTGCAAGTCTGAAAAGTATATTGGATTGGTAGCTTCATGGTAACTTGAGGCTGATTAAAACGATTTTGGTCTCAAGAAAAAAAGCTGATAATTTTGGAGTATCTAAAAAACTATACATAAAATAGTAAAGATGAGAAAGAGATAAAGCAAGAATAATGAAATAAGTAAATTTTAGAAAGAGTTCCTCAAGAGAAGTTTTATGAAATGATAAAAAAAAATCAGAAATAAGATAATTCTGATTAAAGAAACAAAACAGTTAAGATTGTCTCATAAAACTAGTTCTATTTCTACCTTGCATTGAAACCTCATTTAAGAGTAAGGTGATGTCACAGCAGAGGAACAGAAATAAAACACATAGCAGCCCCTTTGTATCTCAGTAGGGTGAGAAAGTGTAGCATAATGACAAAACCTGCAGACACCACCACAGTTTGCAAGGTAAAGCTGTGAACCATAGCTATTACACCATCTTTAATTGTATTTAGTTAAGTGGATCTAGACACAAGGAAACAGTTCAAAATACAATAAAGAGAATTTTCAATCTGAATTTTTCAAATTTGATTCAGAAATTTCTTGTGAAACACTGAAGTGCCTAGATGTTGCCTATGACTATTCCTGTCACTAGGCCAATGAAATTGCATTATTAAATTTCAAGGTCTTCACAATGAAGTTCCAGTGATCTGAGGAAACTTGGGGAAAGTCATGAAGTCTCACTAAGTTAAATCTAAAGTTCAACTCAGAAAAGCAGAAGATTCTAGAAGTGAACCAAAGTGGTTCTAGAAGTTGCTTCCTATTTCTTAATGGGCAGTAAATTATACTCGCTTTAATTTGAAGTAACAGAGCAATTTTCCTACTTATCACATTACTTAAGAAATCAGAAGCAAAAGATCAAATTATTTTTAAATGTAACAATTTACAGAGAGACTGATCACATGTGAATTTATTCCCTCAAATCTGCTCATGGGCCTAAAGAAGATAGACTAGCACATGACACTCAACACACACAAAAGTACCTATTTGACATTAGAAAACACTGCGTGGTGAAAGATGACTGAAGAAACCAATCTGATTTTATTTTCTTCTATAGAACAATGGGCAATTCAAATGATAAACTAAAGACACTCCAAGATTACTATTTATACCTGAAAGAATTTAAAAAGCAAGGTTTTAGACATCTTTTAGAGCAATTTCCTTTTGTAAAAATGAGGATGTACTAAGGGTACTGTTGTCAAATTAAGTTTTTAAAGGTTTAGGCTGCTACTTAGGTTAAAGTAGGGCAGTGATTTTGGCATGATAACAGTGTTTCTTAGGCAGAGGACCACTTTTCACCTGAATTCTGAGGTCTGGTCTTACCCAGATATTCTAGGACCTCAGGTTTTTGTTGCTGTAGTGAAATAGACAAAGAAGCAATCATTACGACAATAATAACAAGTTTTAGGAGACTTCTTTTCAATGTCTGCCTTCCATCCTGCACACTCTGCCAGCCTGAGAAAGCAATCTCTCTAATGTGAGGCCACTAGAAAGAGAAGAGATTGAAGTAGTGATACTGAGTTTCAACAGAATATGATAAGAAGATAGGTAAAGGCTTAAGTGTAAGGTGGTAATATAAAAAGTTGAGCAAATACTATTCCTCAAGTAGAAAGGTATGGCAAATACTTGCTACAAGTCACCCCATCAGTTTTTAACTGACTGGCCTGATTCCACTATTTCAAGTGATGGATACTTTGAAAGGAGACTAGAAGAGAAAGGCAGAAAGAGATGGGAGAAAGGGAGCCTAGAACTATTCTCCCTGGTTTTCGCCTGACCTCGTTCTGGCCAAGGGAGTCTGCAGTTACAACTGTTTAGTTTCAAGAGTTTACTGAAGAGTGGCCTCAGACAAACTCTCTCATTGCTAAACAGTATTCTCTTACTACTCAGAAGTCTACTTTCTGAGAGGAAAGAGCTTGAAAAGAAAAGTGTAGCAGGAAGTTGAAGAACGTTTCTTGCCAAGTCCCTTCCTTCAGAGATGACAAAGCATAAAAGGTCTTACCAGTGTTGCTTATTGGAGATGCTAATAGAGAAGGGAAGAAGGAAGGAGCTGGGCTCAGTCTGCCAAAGCTGTCAAATGGCGACTCCACCGTGAGTGTGTGTGTGTGTGTGTGTGTGTGTGTGTGTGTGCGCGCGCGCACGTGTGTAGAGAGAGGGAGGAAGGAAGGAAGGAACTTTGGAACTTTTTCCTGTGTTGTTGATTAGTGTATGGGTCACAAAGAATGATATGAGTGGATTCAGTACACATATCCTAAGAAACAGAGTCCATTCAGAAAATGTTTAAGAAACTCTTGATGAAAGCACAGGGCTAGTTTATTAGGCAATGCACAGAGACAGAGTGGTAAAGCTACCAATTATTTTTTTTAAATAGTTGTATTGTTTCTTTTGAATTTTAAGATATTTAAATGACACCTTAGTCTGTGTTTATTTACACCACTCTCACCACCAGAGTTCTAGTGCTCTCTCCCATCACTTTGCTGCTTTTTCTCCCCTCTCCCAAACCTCGTGGTAGCCAGTCTCGAGTTATGAATTTTGCTGAAAATTATATGCTGTTAACTTTTATTATTCATTATATTATACATATAAGTGAAACCATCCCGTACTTCTTTTTTTTTTTTTTTTCTGACATTTAATTTAACATAATCCCCTCCAGTTTTCCATCCAGGTTGTTATAGAGTCCTATTTCATAAAACGGTGTCGTGATGTAATGAAGGATAGAATAGGTTTTTTAGTAGTGAACTTGTATTATATACAAATGTTGATTTATGATGAAGCACACCTGGAATTTATATAATGTTGCAGTATAATGGCACTTCAATAAAAAAAAAACAATAAATACATTTAAAAGATAGATGACTTTTCAAATTTAATTAATCTAATACAGTCATATTATTTCACCCTTGTAAATATAATCTTTATTTTGGCTCCATTCTTTCCCTCTTTATTATAAAAATACATTTAATTAGCTAACAGAAAATCAAATGCCCATGCTTTCTGAAGATGAACAAATTGATTTCAATTTCTATGCCTTCATATAATGCTGCCTCCATAACTCCTGAAGAATTTTATCCTTGTTATTTGTATGTCGATACACAATACTGCATATTCTGATGAATTATACAGAAAAGCATTGCCTAGACAATAATTACCTAATGCATATTTGAAGGTTGTCCAACAGACATGAATATACAATATCTTCATTAGAATTAAAAAGCTTTCTTCAGTCATGTATAAATGTGTTTACTGTAAGTAATGACTGCTGTAATATGCTAGTAAAATTGTCAAACTTAAAGTGTCTGGATTCAACCCAGAACCAACAATTATTTCATTTCACTTCTAATGATGAGTATTTGAGGTGAACTATTAATTAGATTATTTAATTTCCTCTATCTGTACATTTATGATTGATATGTTGTTTTCTTCTTCATCCATTTATTAAAATTGACTTAAGTATTACAAGATGCTCCTTCATGATCCTTACTTTTGAGTGTAATAACTTGTTAACTTTAAGCTATTCTGTAAAATTAATTCAAATTGCACTTAGATAAAATTATGAGAAGGAAAGTCTGATATTTTTTGAGATGTTTTATGAATAGAAGTCCTAATGAGTGATATGACTTGGAATAAATTATAGTTAGATTTTATATTGTATTGTATTTATTAAAATACTTTGGAATCATTGTTATAGTAATCCTTGTAATGAATATTTTAAATAATATAGGTAAATAATAGCTTGAAAATTATGAGAAAAGTGTATTGCGCCATTTAAATTCATTGAAATGCTAAACTTAGTAAAAGAAGTGCAGGTATTCTTACAAACCTGATATAAGTTTTCAAAGATTTTGATCAGCTATCCAGCACTGTTGGTTGTTATCCAACTTATGATAACCCATATCAATTTGTGTAACTTTTTTGCTGAAATTTACTCTAAGAATCTCTCAACTTCTCAAACAATTAACTTTAGGATATGACTCAATGATTTCAAATACATGCAACTTTATACATGTTATAGTTTACATATATTAGATTTATAAATTAACTATAAATAAATGATTGTTTGACGGGATAGAAATTTTGGTCAGCAAAATGAAATGAGCTGTATGACCTCATTTTATTAATATTTTAATTCATGAAGGAGGTTACCTAAAGTAATTAAATATTAGATATTAGATTCACTATAATTCAATGTTGACATTAAACGTGACATAGAGGGTGAATTTATGTGTATTTCTGATTTATAGTGTTTAAATATATCTTAAAAACACTAGTCGTCAACATATACATTAAACAGACCAAAATTTAAATCTTAATTACTCTGTACTGAGACAACTCTGATAGTCATAATAACTGCTTTTCTTCTTATCTTTTGGTTTTAAAAACAAAGTCAGAGAAGAGTGTGTTGGAGAAGCTAGCTTTTTCCACCAACTCCCAGGAGATAGGAATAGTCTGTACAAGTGAAAATGCCAGCATGTCCTCTTATTGGAAGGTGAGCGATATGGAGCACTACTCTGTTACTATTTTAATAATGGATTTGGTTTGCCATAAATGATGTAAATATGTCGGAAGATTGGAGTTAAGAAACGTCGTATGTTTACAGAAAACTTTCCGAAAAGGTGAGAAAATTTTATTTGATCATGTTAAATACATTTATGGTGTTTGATGTAGGGTTGAAATATCTTCTGTAACTTCTTCAAATCACTCACATGGCAAACATTAAAACAAGCCTAATGCTTTCAAATTTTTAGACTTGAAGATTCAACTTGATCACACTTTAAAGTTGGATTAATGTTACATGAAATTATAGGATGGGTTAAAAATCTGGCTTGTGTCTAGCAGCACACTTTTTTATTAGTATTTGAAGACTTGGAAAATCAACTTCTTTAGAATATTGCTTAACAATTAAGAAATTGAAAAAAAAAGAAATACAGTGTTCATGTAAATTCCCTGCCCTGGAGCACACTGATGACCTTTTAATATTCTAAAAATGATCACATTAGCTACATTGCTATGTTTCTAACAAATTAGCTAATTCTCTTCCTTATAAAACACTACTTTATCATAGTGTATTTGTATACATTATTTAAATATACAATTTATTCTTTACTTGTATATTTTTTATATATGAAGGTAAATTTATTATGTAATTGTATTGACATTACTTTAAAAAGGCTTTAAATAAAAATTCTTCTAAATGAATCTATATTTTTATTTCAACTTAAACAAATTCAGCTAAAGGCCTGGTTGTTCATGGTTCATGGTTCTATTTAGATGAAAAAGCAAATATGTCACTTTTATCCCAAACTTGAAAATCAGATAATAGAATAAATTATTGTATTTTGCAAAAATTTATTATTATACATCATATATCATAGAATATGCAATGTTATATATACACACATATATATGTCATGATCTGTAATATTATCTTTCCACATGGAGGCTTTAGTGTATCGGTTTTCTTTAAAAGATGTATATTTATTTTACTCATGATAGAATTTATATTAAACAATCTTTGAATAGGACAAATACCTTCTGCTGAATGATAACATGAATTATAAAGAATTTAGACTTAGCTGATAAATGAAAATTAATTGGGAAAGCAAGATATAGTCAAATTATTAAAAATGTCATGGTACTTTGTATACATTTGTACTAATGAAGTTCCTTTAATACAAAATAAAGGCAAGTAAAATCTTACACAAATGTAAAGAAAGTGCCAATAAACTAATGAATATTTTTTAAATATTATGAAAAAATTGCAGTTTAGCAATCATTTTGGGCCACATTAAAATCTAGTGATGATTATTTTCATAATCATATGCTCTTTTTCTTAAATGCATGTCTGGTCAATTCAATCAGAACAAATTAAACTATAAAGAGAAGCATGTCATGAGACTTTTATAAAAATGTTAAATTAAAAATTTGCAAAGAAAATAAGGAATAAAGTGTCTTCATATTTTGAAAGCTACTCATATTGAATACGTATATTGGAAAAAATATTATAAAAATGTATTTACAGTAATTTTGACTTTTAAAACTTAAAGTTTAAAGTTTTATAATATCTTTAAAATTTTCAAAATACTTCATTTTATTATAATCAATATTCTTTAATTATGAACCTCTTTAATTGAATATTTTTGTACATGTTTATCACATTTGGTTGCATCAAAAAAATAAATTTTTAAATTGTACAACATAAAGACTTCAGTTAAATGAGATTCAGCATGGGTTCCAATATAATCTTTGAAAAAAGATGAGTCTGTATGTTTTACAAAAAGTAAACCTCAATACTTTCTATTCACGTGTTAAAATCACAATGATTATAATTAATATGATGCAAATATGTTATCAAGCATTATGATTCTTTATTATGTTGTGAAAATATTTTATAAAAAAAGGCAGTTCTATATACACCATGAAAGGTATCTGATTTTGTAACCCATCTCCTTTCTGCAAATGTATATAGTAGCATGTACTCAGGAATTATACAGTTAAATCAAGCTACATAATTTTGACCTTACATTTGAAATACTTCCAAATTATATTCTGTAAGCATATATAATTATAAAAAAGATCATAAATTAATTTCTTTAATAATAATAGTCCCTCTCTTTTCTCTACATTCCATAATACAGAAAATTATTAATTTATTTAATTAGAAAGACCACCAAGAAAGGAATCATAGAAGCAAAATATTTGAAGTAACGATGTCAGACAAGAAACAATCTACTTTTCCTAGAATTCAAAGCTTTCGCAAATTATTATATAATTTGTATATTATTATATAATAAATTATAGTATAGTTGCTTGTTTATTTTATTTGTTAATTGCACATGCAAATTTAATAACAAGTTCTGTTTAAGAGAAAATAGAAATGTACATATCTATCTATAATTATTAGTTATATATATATATATATATATATCCCCAAAGAAGTAGTTAAATGGAAGTCCAGTATAATACTGATTTTAAAATTCCACAGATTTGTCCCATAATCAAAAATGTGTTTGGGTGAATCTAATGCTGTATTCACGGTACAGTCATGTTGCATATTCCTACTATATATACTACATACTACCATAGTATATACTATTAAGCAGTTCATGCTTCATATTTCTTAAATCAAAAAATAATAATGAGAATTATTTTGTATTTCAAGTGATGAATTATCAATTAGCTTCATTTTACCTTAGTTGCTAGTGTCCAAAACTAATTTTCAAAAATGTGTAAGTATAAACTGAAATATACTTAAAATTAATATTTCAAATAACTCAGAAATAATAAAGGTAAAAGGACATAGAAATATAAATTGCCATATTTTTGTGCTAAATTTATGAAACAACCAACCACAACTATGCATTCCAACATAGCCTTCTCATTTTCAGCTTTTATTATTTATCATTTAGATAGAAGAAAAATTAAAATAGATCGGAAATATAATTTGCCAAACTTATTTTTAATACACCTTCAGTTGATGCAGATATCCTTTTCTTTAATTTTGATGACATTGTTTCCTTATACCTTAGTCTCAAGGAAAACAATCTTAATATTAACCCATTATTTTGACTTTCAAATATAAAGCAATATTTTTCAATTTGAGGTCATATGAGTCAGAATTCATTAAGACAGATCCATAAATCTTTTTATCGCAAAATATAACAAGACTTTTTATGATATGTTAGTAGATTTTTAAACACAATATATGGATTTTGGAGTATGTACATTCAGTGTATGAATACAACTTGGCTTATAATTCAGTTTATCTTTAGATGCAATGGTTCTCAAGAGAGCATGGTATCACTCTCTTAAACATCACGTAAAGAAGAATAGAAGGTTTTTTTTGAATGTGTATGTATAATATTTTGTAGATAAGGTTAGAAATAGTAATCCTTTTGCAATAAGGCATATTCCTATATAAAAAATTATCTTACCCAAAATGCCAAAAACTCTCCTATTGAAATAATTATTTGCAAGATATCCATATTTTAAAATGTTGTGTCAAGCAAATGACAGAACCTGAACAAAGTATGAAACATGTCCGTGGAGATGTATAGCACATGAGAAACTCATCTATGAAAGGCAACAGGGAAAAATTACAAGTGCTAAGTAGACAAAATGTGAGGTGGAATGCTAGGAAATTGAAAAGAAAGAAACTTGTTTTCATAACTTGTTTTAAAATATAGTTTTCTTGCTGAAATGAGGAAAAGTCAAATAACTCTGCAGGCTACAATATTTTACATACAGTAATTCATCAATAATTGTTCATTACTGATGATGGTTAACATTAGAATAGTTTTCGAATCTGAAAGATAATCTGAAGTAATATAGTCTGTATTCAGAAGTCTTATATGAAAAATTCTTCACAGACATATTTACAATAGGATAGTGACTTGAAAAATCTCGTCAATAAGATAATACCTCCCTTGTATTAACAGAATTTGACTATTGAGATTGCTAGAAAAGAATGTTGACTTCTGTTTTATTTTATTTTATTGTTTTATTGCACCTAAAAGAAGAGGACATGTATTTCTTTTAACAAATACATTGAAGAATAAGTACAGAGAAGTCCTGATGTAATTAATCAAGGTATTTTTGGTTGATTATCTTAGACATTGACCCCAGTTTTTCTCATCGGCCCGTACTGCATACTCATGGGTTCAGATTCATCTAACAATGTAGAATACAACCTGATAAAGACCTTAAACTAAATCCTTGTTTGTTTGAAAACATGGGATCTAATTTCCCAAGTTGGTGAAGATTTTTATTAGGAAGAGTTTGGCAGTTTTGCAGAAGTAGAACTGACATTAATGTAAGCTAGTATCTCTCAACCAGCAAACTTCTTTACTGCTGCCATGTTTTTACTTTTCCAAAACCAGATAGTGTCAGAGCTTACTAAGTTTGACAATGGCTTATTAGAAAATATCAAAAAAAGAGTAATGTCCTCTATTATCTTAGAAATATTATTATGGTGAATATCAGGATTGTCAAGCTAGGGAAAATTTAGCTAGTGAAGTGCCAAAATAAAAGTTTATGCAAAGTATGTGTCTTTCTTTAGCATACCAACTATCCAATGTAGGAGGCCGAAACTACACAGACGATATATCTACTAGTGACAAAATTAAGAAGGGTAATAAAATCCATTTTTGAGAAAAAAAAGTTAAAAATAAATAAAGTCTCAACAACTGTATTTCAATATTATGGATGAAATACATTTTTAAAGTCCAATATAGTTGATCTTTTTAACATAATTGATTACTAGAAAGAGTATTAATCTTTTAATTTATGGGCTCAAACTAAAATAATTTGCTTTTTTTTCAATATTGATCCTTAAAGATAGATTTTATCTTTATAATATGACATATATATCTAATTAACCAACATGATGTTTTGCTGCTGCTGTTGTTCCCTGTTGGGGAGATCACTCTTGTCTCTCTGGTTGGTATATTTATTGTCACAAGTGAAATTTGTTGAAATAAAGACAAGCAAATAATTCCATAATTAAGTATTCTACAATTTCCCCCCCTAATTATAGGTTGAAACATCATATATTGGAAATTAGCTTCAAGCAGTATTTCTAATTCTACTTACATTTGCCTGATCCAAAACGGACTGCTCTGTAGGCCATGTGGAAATTAGTTGCCTTTGTGGGTTAAAATCCAGACTAAAAAAACTGACTAAGGAGCATCATGCAGAAAAAATAATCACATTGACCCTTGCCATTGCTTCTTAGAAATATATGTATATATATAAACATATATTCACAGATATATTTTGATGCATATTTTTGACAAGTAATAAAATGATCTATATACCTATGCCTGTCTTAGCCATAATTATTTGAAAGATGTATGCAAGGATTAATTCAGGTTAAACAAATAGAGAGACCAATGTGGGCTTTATGTTCTTGGATACACACTTGTTCTAAGCTTTTAAAATCCAGTGTCAACATAAATTGTTAAAAAAAAATTGAGGTAAAATTTCAAGACCCAAATTTACAAAAATACTAAAAATTGAAACCATCCACTTGATAATAAACTACATACTACCTTGCTCAGGAAATTCCAGTTAGTACCTTTCTCCATGAGTTTCAATTTTTAGAGTTCAGTATTAAGTATCCATCTGTGTTCCCCCTCTAAATTTAAAATCAATTAAGAGATAGAGGTGTGAAACAGGCAATGATAAAAAGAAGAGTTTTAGCATTGATATCTTTAAGAATAGAAATTGGCAACATGACTTTTACTTTTATGACCATAGTATACTTCCTAATAATTCACTGCAAATTAAAATCACTCTAAATTCTATACTTGTCCTTCTAAAGGAGTAGAGTGACCTTAGGCTTACATTGTGGTGGAAAGCATACTTGATTGTCTCTTTTCTATGACAATATAGAATATGAAAAATACCTTAAGACCTAAGTGGAAAATACATTTGTTATGGCAAAGTGAGACCTTGTAAATAAAGATGCTATATTGGTCCATAAAGTAAAATGTAAAATTAATTTATATACAGTATATTTGTTGGGCTCCTATTATGCACCAGATATGGGGTGTGAATGTGTGTGTGTGGTATGTGTATGTGTGTGTATGTGTGTGTGTGGTGTGTGTGTGTGGTGTGTGTGTGTGGTGTGTGTGTGTGGTGTGTGTGTGTGTGGTGCGTGTGTGGTGTGGTGTGTGTGTGTGTGTGGTGTGTGTGTGTGTGTATGCTTAAGGAGCAGCAGTTAACCCGACAGACAAAAATCCCTGTACTCATTCAGTTTATATTCTAATGATGGAAATAGTACATTCAATAAATAAAATAGATTGAACACAGAAAGCTGCAAAGGATAAAAGTGGGTTTGTGTAGGCATTACATGCTGTCTTTGAGGGGAGGCATATATTTGCTAGTATGTCTATGAAAACTCAAATGAGAAAATGCTCTTTGTTTTAAAGTATTTGAAGTGAAGGACTAAGCCCTTTGATATCTGGGAAAGTGCAACGTCTCTTTAGAAGAAGCATGTTCCCAAAAGACTTTAGAACTGCATGCAAATGTATTTTTCATAATTGCAGACAAGAGCTATCTAAGAAACATGGGCAACACAGAAGCAACTGTATTGTCACAGTAGTTATGGTGCATGTTTTACTAAGTTTGATATTTCTCTATATTCTTGAAATATTGTTTATGTTTTTTTTTTTGTTGTTTTGTATTTGAAATTACATGCAGTGTTTTCACGAAATGTAATACAAAGTCATTTGAAATACAATAAATAAAGGCAATACATGGCCTTCCAATAAAGATATTTTGGAAATGGGAAGGAAAAACAAGGAGCATGTGTGCTTCCAGAAATTAGGGGAAGACAAATATAGATCAAACAGGTGCTTTCACTCTAACCTTTTTAGAATAGTAGGAGATTAACTCAGAAAAACTACTTAAATCAAGTCACGCAGGGGCTTGGAGGATAAAACAACTTCGAATGCTGTCAAAACAAGAAAGGAAGCAACTGAAGAGTTTTAAGCAAGGAAGTAATATGATCTAAATTATATTTTAGCAAAATCAATTTGACTATTATGTTAACAATAGATTAAAGAAGGTTAGAGATAGAAGTAGTGAGGTAGTTAGAAGTCTACTGAAAAATATAATGATACATTGGTGGCTTGAAACAGAGTGGTAGCAACAAGGATGGTGATGGACTTATATTCTCCTGAATATAAGTCCAAGGGCTTTAATTGAAGAAAGATGCTTGTTTCTGAGAGAAAAAGGGAAATCAAACATCTATTTTTTTTTTAAAAGAGAGAATTGCTATGGAAAAGAATGCAAAAAAGTAGAATTTGCTGAGATTAGTGGAGTATTATGTAGCTTTACATTGGAAAATGAGTGTAGAAGTCTATTATAATTAGACTTTCATGTGAAAACTTGCAATTAGTAAGTTGGTACATAACTCTGGAGTTTCTCAGGCAGAGCCTTGCTTAGAAACTTAAGTTTAGGAGACATCACTATATAGATACATGTAAGGGCATTATTCGTTGACACAAATATTAGAAAAATTATATAGATATAAAGATTAAAAGACCAAGAAAAGAAGTCTGAGGAACTCCATTGTTACAGGAAGTGTAAATAAAATGACTTTTCAAAGGAGACTCAGAAAGAGCAATCTGAAGAAAAGATGCGAATACACAGTTCTGGAAGCCACATACAGAATATGGCTTGATAAGACACTGTTAAACTATGTCCAGTGCAGTCTGTATTTTAAACCAGATTAAGACTGATAATCTACTAGATTTAGTAGATGAAAATATTTGTTAAGAACAGTTTGAGGTATAGCAGTTTTTGTAAAAAGCCTGATTTAAGTAAGTTCAAAAAGAACAAGAAAAGTAATCTCTAAGTCCATGGCATAACTAAAACAACAGACTCTTCCCCACCCCCTCAACCCCAAATGCCAGGTTAACAAGCAATCTTTAATAACAAGTCAAGGATAAATATTTCTGGAGCCAAAGCAGAACAAAATTGTACAATAAAGCCCTCCTAGTAGAAGACAGAGTTAGTGAATTTGAAAACAGGACAATAGGAAATATACTGCCTCAACTCAATGTAATTCTATGCAGCTATTAAAAAAAATGAAATTATGCCCTTTACAATAATCTAGAGCAATTGGAAGGGATCATGTTAAGAGAAAAAAGGTGGAAATAAAAAAGAAAAATATAGCATGGTTTCACTCATTTGTGGAATATAATGAAATGAAACAAATAAGTTGATAAACCCAGCAAAAACTTTCAGGACACAAGATGATGGCTGCTTGGCAAAAATGGGGCAGGGTAGGGAAGGAAAGAGGAGTAAAGGTGGGGGTAAGAACAAAACACTATTTTCAGAAAGAAAAAAAAAATGGTTAGCAGCATAGGTAAAAGTATATAAGGAAAGCAGGACACAATGAAAATTTTTATCATAGGTATATGTACAATATATGGAGAGAAGAGAGGATAGAGCAGAAATGATATTTGAAGAAATAGAGGTAACAATTTTCAAAACTAATAAAATACATTTTATAGAGACTTCAGTCCTATAACCTCCAAACTAAGGATACAAAAGAAAAAACGAGGGATGGAGGGAAGAAGAAATAAGGAAGGAAGGAAGGAAGGAGGTGGGGGAGAGAGGAACGGGAAGAAAGGAAGGAAAAAGGAAAGGAAGGCAAGAGTCATTTACTAGCAAAGTTTCCCAAAAGCATATACAAAGAGAAAGTTTTCAAAAGCATCCAGAGGAGAAAAAGTTCAATATTAGTTCAAAATTAGAATAAATAAGTTGCAATTATCCATTTAATTGATCTCTTCCCCATATAACAAAAAAAAAGAGCAAAATCCATAACTCATGAGAATTTTGAAAACATAATTTTGAATTTAAGAAATCAATTTTTCATTTACACAAAGCGTAAAGATAGATAAACTACACTGTGTTTTGTTTTTATTTTTGTTTTTTAATTCAGAGGGGTCTATTTTTGGATAATGTCATAGGAGACTAAAGAAGTTTTCAGTAGATATTCTGAATTATATTTCATGATACTCTTGTTGGTTATATCAGTGTATTCAACTTGTAAAGATTTAGTCTCCTAATTATGGTTAATGTATACATACATATCTATGGTTCATTTCATAATTTTTAAGCATCTGTATCAGTAGAGAGGCGATGAATAATAACAATATCAAGCTTCTTATAATTTTCTTCATAAACCCCTACCCCGTATTTTTTGTCCTGGAAGTACCTGACAGTTGGAGCATACTCATTTGGGACAATAAGTCAAGTGTTACAATTAAGATCAGATTGAAAGTCTTTAGGTGGTGATGTATCATTTAGGATTAGATGTGCTTAGCACTCAAACAGGGTGAAGAGGCTTTGAACAAATCTAGGAATAAAAATCCACCTTAGAGTTTAAGCAAGAATAGTGTGGGGACTCTAAATTTTTAGAATTATTTAATTATTGCAGAACTATACACTTTAAAAATCTGTAAAGCAGGCATGCAGATGTGTCAGCGAGACACTAAATGGCCAAACCTAAGGTAGGCTAATCACTCAACCAGGCAAAGTGAGGATGGCCTTACACCCAGAGACACCCTCCTCAGTAACCCATAGTTACTCCCACATTAACCCAAGCATGCTGGCAAGGAGCTTACCACCCTAGTGCCAATCCTGCCAGCTCACAAGACCATGCCCCTGGTTACACCCACAAAAGAAGGAGCTATCCTCCAGGTATACATACATATATGTATATATATATATATATATATTTGCCTCTACACATGTGGTGTGATGTAATGGTACAAACTCACATGTGCTCTCCTCTCCTATTGTAACTTTCTCAGTCTTCAGGGAGCCTAAACTTGCTGCTGCTACTTCTGATAAACTTGCCAGGTCATCCTGGCCACAGGTTCTCCCTGAATTCTTTACAGTCAGATCCTGGGTCTCATAGGGTACCCAACCCTACCTCCATCATTTAATTTGGTGACTCTGCATGGGGGAAAATTGTCGTTGACCAGTATCACCAGTAAGTTCATTTTTTCTTTCTTTCTCTTTCTTTGCCCCACCCCCCCACCCCACCCCCGTCACCTCCACACACACACACTCCACACTCAGCCGACATCAATTCCATTCCTTACTCTTTCTTGAGACTGAATTCGACAAATACAGTGGGGGACTCTGTAGCATTTGTTTGGGGACTGAGGGAACTTTGTCCAAGGCAGCCGGATGAAAGCCCCTTTGTCATTAGGACCCTTAAGGGAAATCTAAACAAAATGCAGTTCAAGCCCCCACAACACATTTCTCTCCTTTGGGAGTGAGTCACTATTTTGCCCATGGGATGTAGCCATGCGGTGACCAAAAAAAGCCCTTTGGTCAAAATGGCGTCTGTTGAAAACCAGGGTGGAAGAGGTCAGCTTTCCTCAAATCTCTCTTCTCTCATCTCTCTCCCTCGCTCTCTGTCTCTCTCACTGACTAGACTTTGTTTCTCACACACACTGCCTTTTTCTTTACAGAAATGGCTTCCTCCACGGAAGCATTTCCCTGTCTGTCTTTCGCCCATGAGCGACAGGACTTGGAGGGCTGGTGGTTGCTGCTGCCTTGTTGCCGGTCTAAGGCGTGAGCTCAGGCATTCACTACTGCTGCGGACCAAGAGGAAGAACCAGAGCTAACCCAGAGGCCTAGGCGGCATAAGCACATGCCGGACCTCCTAGAGACTTGCTGCTGTCACAGTAGGTCACCCCCACGCAAATCTGATTCCACAGGCTCACAGCGCCATGGCCACCAGTCTGCTTTTTAGTTTCATAACTCCTACCTGGCCAATCAACCCGCTACTCTCTACCCAGCACTGACATAGCCCTTCCCCACTAACGGGGTGCCCCGTTGTGACTCGGTGAATTCTGAAGCCATGCCCTGCAGTACATTGGGACGTGGTGAATATCACGTTCATCTGTGGGAATGTGGCTGAAATATCTCATTGTACTGCAAGTCAGTATTGTTTGTAAATCAAAAGTGCCTTATTGGAAAGAGAGAAGGGCGAAAAGACAGGTGGGCAGTTTCTGTTTCCTCACCCTGCTCCAAGTTTCCACTTTGGCAGCACTTCTGAAAAAGATGCTGACTTCATGCTATCTCTACTGGTTAACCAAACTCCTCCTCCCAAAGCCACACTACTACTCATAACTCTCTGCAAGCCTCCTGGGACCAGCTGCTTCTCCAATAGCTGCTCTTCTCTCTGTTCTCCTGATAGCCCCACCTTATCTTCCTTTCAAATCTGTGGAGTGATATTAACTTGATTTTCTCTTCTTTACAGCCTCTCCTTACAAATAGGCCTTTACCTTTCTTACTCAATTTTATTGAAACTCAGTATTGGTATTTCAATCTCTCCTCTAACTTTATACTAATTACATCCTCAGACTAGCAGAGTGTGCTAGATAGAAGGCAGGCATTAAAAAGTCTAATGCTAAACACCCTTTCTATGGGACCATATACCTAAGGCCTTCCTTTACAGGAAAATTTTTACCTCAGTCATTTTAAAAAACAACTTATTTCAATGATGAATGCAGTGGTTGAAGAGAACTTCGACTCCTAATAAAGTCAGAAAAAGAGACAGATAAATATTTCTATCATATTAAAACTCTATCTCCTTCCCTCTACAGACATCTAAAGGAAAGAATGCAGTAAGAAATCCTGTTACTTGCTTCACTGCAGTGGTCAAAAGTAAGGTCCTAGAATATCAGGAAAGACCAGACCTCAGAATTATCTCATTCTTGCAGACCGGGTTATAGTCTAGCAGCTAATACAAAGAGCATGGACCCAGATACTGAGAAAGGGGTACAATCTATTTGACATAAAAAGCCGAGGTCTGCACTGCCGTATGCCTACAGCAGCAGTGTGTCGTATTTATCAGCAGGCACCCTCAGAGATGTAGGTCAACAGGAGATGCCAGGGCCACAAGTTTATGGACCTTCTGGTTCCTGAGATCAAAGTACAAAGAGAATTCTTCAGATCTGGAAGTGTCCAAAGTGTCCAATCTGGAGACCACCTCAACCCTTGCAGGTATTGCCTCAAGGAACGTATTGTGGGGTCATGTATGGATGTTTCAGGAATCTCATGAAGTTATGCATAAACCTCCTGATAATGAAACCCACTCACTTTAGAGTCAAACTGTGGCAAACACCCAATCTCTTCCTCAGGATTCCCCTCCAGAATACCTATAAAGAAACATCTTGTGTTTTTCTCCAGCGCTGTCTGACTACATTATAAATTATAGAATGAGAAAAGTTGACCCCAAAAACGGTTCTTAAAATCTGTACTTTCCCTTACATGCAGGTTTTCATAGCCTGTAGCCAAAATCTAGAGCTATGAAAGTGTTGCCACAGGTGTCCAGCAAAAGGAATAAACTGTAGAGCCAAATAAAAACCCTGTTTTTTTTCCAAAGCAGACTAATTGAAGCTTTTCAATGACCTTGCTATAGTAGAATGACAAGCAATACTGGGCATTCATTTTATTAGTCAGTTTGTCCCCGAAGTTGGTAATGGTGCCACAAAACTCATCCCATCAGCTCTGGAATGTCTTCAAAGTCTTTAATAACTTAAATATGGCAAAAAATGATAGGAAAGGAGAACCGGAGTCAAGAACAAAAAAAAGCTGTTTTAACTACTGCTATTTTAGTAGCCCACCAACTCCAAGTTACCCCCAGCTACAGCTAAGAAGACTACAAAGTCAGCCAAAATGCTACTGCTGCTATCATCATGACAAAGCTAATGATTTGAACAAAAAGTACTCTCAAACCAGAAACCCACCTGAGCCATTCCCTGGTGCAGAAAGAAAGGATGTTTAAGAAAGGAGTTCTCCCATATCCAGAGTGAGAAAGGACCATCCTTCCACCATTCAGCCCATACATACAACAAGGCATGAAGACCAATGATGGGGTCTGAGGAGCAACATGGATTCCTACTTTTCATCTCAATGGTTAAGCCTCAAGTATTCTGAATGTTGGAGGTAAAAAAATACTAGTTTTATCAGTAAGGGTCATTTTGTCCTCACCCAACATTCTAAGCAAATTTATTTTCCATATCAGGTTATGGACATAAATGGGAACTATTCTTTCTATTTTAATTTAGTTAGTTTCTTGTTCTATCTTCTGTCATTTTCTTAACATAAACATTGCCTTAATCCCAAGATTCATTTAATTTGTCTTTCAAGCATTTAGGCAAAAGGAAAACATGTCATATTTTCATTACATGACCCTTGTGTGTGCTAAATTAAGGTGCAAGGTGGTCCTCTGCCTGAGACACACTGTTCTCCCGTCAGAGTCACTGTCCAATGGCAGCCTAAACCTTTAGTAGAAAGACTTGAGTTGACAACTGTAACCCTATAGCCTCACATTTGCAAAAGAAAATTACTCTGAAAGAGGTGTCTTTCTTTTTGAATTATTGAAGTGTAAATAGTAATCTTAAAGTGTCTTTAGTTCATCATCTAGACTGTCCACTATTACACAGAAGAAAATATAATCAAATTGGTTTCTTCCATAAATCTCCTTTGCCATGTAATTTTTAGCCCACTGTTTGCTTTGTCTCAAAATATTTCTAATGTCAAATTGGTATTTTTTATATTTGTTAAGTGTTATGCATTGGTTTATCTTCCTTAAATGCACCTAAGTATTTTACAGTAGTAAATACAACTATGGTTACTCTTTCTGTTTGCAGGTTGGTATTTTCTGAGATATTTGGTGTCTTTGTGTCTGATTCAAATCCAGAAGGTAGTGTCAAAAACCAATGTTGTAATCCTTTGTCTAATTTCAAATTTGTTTTAGTTAGACTTTGTGACTTTTCCCAATCTGTCTCATATACTGAGGATTTCTTTCAGAGATCTTGAAATTTAATAACTACATTGCATTCGCCTAATGAGAGGAACTATCATAAGAAACCCCCAGGAACGTCAATGTCTTACAAGAAATATCTAAATACTCCAAACCTAAAACTACTCTTTTGCGTTTTTGAACATCAAATGCAAAGAACTGAATAAAACTCAAAATGGCATAACAGAAAATTTCTAGTTATGTAAGGATTTCTAGCCTTTCTATGTGTATTGCAGTAATGTCTGAAGTTTTTTGCCTACTTAGTTACTAAAAAGTCCAAGTTCATTGTGTGTTTTTCTGTTCCTCTGCTACGACTTCACCTTACTCTTCACTGAGGTTTAAATGCAAAATATAAAGAAACCTGGTTTAAAGGGTATATATTAACTTCGCTTTATTTCTTAAATATCTTATTTCTCAAATCTTTTTTTCTCTATAATATTACTCACTTCCTATGTGTTAGTGATTTGCTGGGACAGGGACTACCTATCCTGCTTCTTTGCTTAAATGGATTATGACTGAGGCTAAATCTGCCTTTAATCTGTCTCGGATTTCTCAAGGCTTGAGGACTACGGCCCAAGCCATTGCAGATGTACAGAAAAAATGTTTTACCTAATGGAAGTGATCTTACAAAATGATCATGACCTCAATATAATGCATATCTTTAACCATGGTCATTTTAAAGGGTTTTGCCAAATGCAGTAAAATAAGAGCATTGCAAGCTATGTATACTTATCCAGAATAAATACTTGCATTCCAGGTGAAGAACCAGATACCTGCAATCAATCAAACACCTTAAACTCTTCAAAGGAATCCTTGTGGATATATGCAGGTGGTAAATTTAAATAATCCCTTAGCATTACCTCTTTTATTTTGCTGGCCATCTGCCTCTGAAAACTTACCTTCTCCAGGAAAATCTCTTTTCTATATCTGTTTGGTATAAATCACACCCATTAAACATTTACCAAAATTTACTTATCTCCTTATTGCTATATCTCTGTGGAAAGTAACACCTTATTATTTTCCTCTTGTCTTTACTATTTTAAAGTACGTCTTTAAAACACTCAATCTATTATCTTCTTCCTTAAGGCTTAAATATACTATAATCAGCCTTTCGAACTCTTCAAACTTGCAACCACACCAGCTCTGGCCATTTCTAATCTGGAGAAATTTTTACCGGATATTTTCTCTGAAAGGCATGACAATAACTTTGGGATCCCCATTGAGGTCTTTTCTGGATCACTCTTTTTTTAGGACCCCTACTTATTCTCACATTCAAACTATGCCTTTTAAACAGTTAATAAAATTCATTTGTTTTTGTCCAGTCAAATTGTGACTCTTTCAGCAAGCCTAGAAACCACTGGAACAAACGTCATGCCCACTGGACTCTACATATGCTGCATTTCATCATCCTGTCTGCTGCTACCCTGAAATCTTTCCTCCATAGTTTTCTTAGAGTCAGAACAGGCTGAGCCCTAGGTAGAGTTAGCTCTATTCCCATGTCCAACTCAAATCAGTTAAAGAAGAAATCACCATTATCCTTCAGCACCAAAACGATTTTTGCCCTATTTGGTTGGGGGTGAATGATGCAGGACAATAAACCTTAAAATCTATAAAGCAGGTATGTAGATGTATAATCAAGAAATTAGCTGGTCAAACCTAAGGCATGTTAACAAGTCACCTAGGCAAAGTCAGGATGAACTTACACACAGACCCTTCCTTAGTGACTTAAGCCATGCCCCACAGTTACTTCTGCCACTAAGGAATGCTAGAAAGGGGGTTATCTTCTTAGTGGCAAGCCTACCAGCTCTCACACGAACTCCAGGTGAAAACTCCAGGTGGACTGGTAGTAACTCATGGCCATATCCCTGATTAAACCTATGAACAGAGTAATTACATCCCCCAGGTACATATGGGACACCATATTGCCTCTACACACTGGTGTGGTGCACATAGCACAAGACATAAATGTGTGCACTACTTTCTTAATATAATTTTCCCAGGACACAGGTAGCCTAAACTTGCTCTCCTACATCTAATAAACCAGCAATGTGATCCTAGCCATTGAGAATCATGAATTTTTTTCTGCATCGACACTCATGGGAATGTTGAAACCCATTCCCATCATTAATGACAATGTAATGATGGTAAATAATGATGTAAACTAATTATAAAATCATAGCTTGTGAGAGAAAAAAATGTAAATGTGGTAGATGGAATTCCAAGATACCATGCTTGCTGATATATGTGTTCCATGTAACTATCTTCCTTGCATTTGAGTGGGTCCTCTGAATTTAAAGGGATATTAATTCTTTTGGTTAGATTACATTCTGTGACAAAAGTAATAGAGTAGACATTTCCATAATTGTGCTATGATATATAAGACTCTCTTTTAGCAGAATGAGAATGAGTTACCTTGCTTCCTTGACGAAGAAAGTTACCATGCTATGAGAGGACTTATGGAAGAGGAGGCAAAAAGTGTAGTCAATCATCAACAATTATGAAAATGGGGGGATTTACATTTACATTATAACTAAAAAGAATCCCAAAACAAAATTCTACCAACATTCACTGATCTTGAAGAGAATCTGAAATCTGAGTTGAAATTACATCCCTGTTCTGAATTCCTCCCTTCATTTCCACCCAATATGTATCTACCTTAGATGGTCATATATACTCTTTACTAATAGAGATCTGGCATGCACTAACCTGTTCAGATTTACTATTTTGTGTGCATTAAAAATTTGTACGGTACACCCTCTGTACATAAATCACTGTATTTCACAATCATTCTAAGTGTATAGATTTTGGGGGGATCCAGAAAAGCATATAATGATATGTGTATAATATAAATACACATATAATATATAATTATAAATTTATATAAGTGGATAAGTAAACAAAATGTGATGAGACTTAAAATACTTTCAAATATCTGTATACAAAATACATATTATATATATAACATATGTAGATATAGATGTATGTGTGTTTGTGTATATATTCATGTATATACATATAAATCAAAAGTGAGAGAAATTCTGTAAATTGAGATATGTACCCAAGGAAAGTCAGGGGGCTGGATTAGAAGGAAATTTATGTCAAAAGAATAAAAACTGAATATGGATTAAAAAGCAAGAAATACATGTTAAAAATGAATATAAATCCTAACAATAACAGTTTTAATTAAATCTGATGAATGACATTTAAAAACCACTGCTGTCAACATGATTGGTGATATGTATTATATCACTGGCTCTTTTAGTTCTGCAGATTTCTACGACTGTGTGACACAGACATCTCAAATTTCTCACTTCTTTTCTCAACTGAACTGTTATGAAAATTTTCTTGTTCATAAATTATCTTACACTAAATTCTATTTTTCCTTCATTGTGAATGAAAACGTAACAGAGGCATAACATTTAACTCAAGTTTTTTGCTGTTAGATCAGAAAATTAAAGTAGCGTGACTTAGCATCAGCATAATTGTCCACACAGACACATGCGGTGATTGAGATTTTCCTTTCTGTATTCATTAGAAGATGATGGTACACATAATCTTAACTATGCTTGACCTGATTTTTCATTGACTCAAAAAAAATCATAGGTAACTGAGAGATTTTCAATAATATGGCAGTGTAACTCAGTTTGAACAAATAAAACTTTATGTTTATGTACTCGTAGATATGTTTTTAATTAGCTATTTGGACACCAGAATTGCCAGGTGTATAATAAAATATTTTCCTGAGAGTGAAAGACTCTAGTTCTGTCTTACATTTTGAAAATAAGAAAACTTGAAAGTTGCGATTTGATTAATTTAATACTAGGAATTTTGATTTTGAGATATTAGTAAAAGATTTAGATAGAATGGCCCTGTATATAGGATATTAAGTAAGAGAAGGTTAGCATGCCAATTGAGATGTACTCATTCAGAATAGCAGAGAACTGGATTTCAGGGTGCACAAATTTAGACAAAAAGCTAAGACAATTTCCTAAGGTAGGACCCAGATTATAGGATTCTTATGGAGAGATCAAAAAGGATGAGGGAGTGGAGGATGAGTTGAGGGTCAGGTGGAGGGGGTACAGGATACAATGGTCACACATAAAAGTAAGTTAAAGGTTTTTGTTTTTGTTTTTTAATCAGTCCTTTAAATGGAATATTCTTTTTGTTGGGTTCTTGGAATGATGACAGTCGGCCCAGTAAAATGGTTAGATTCTATTTAGAAAGGACAATAAAGGTTTTTTCTGATGTTGCTTACTCTTAACCTATAATAAAAGGACTACAGTGATGTCAACTTTTCAGACAATTGTAAGCAATAAAAATACATTTTATTTGCAAAATTTACTATTTTCAAGCATGTGTGAATGTCTTCTTGTAAATCTAACTATGAAATTCTAATTTATCATAATTATCTATCCTCTCTTAAACTCTTTATAGCAAATCCCAATAAATATGTCATTTTACACCCATAGTCTCATCTTCTCCACTAGTCTGAGATCTACACACATAATGTCATCAACTTACTTTTTTTTTGCTTCCATAAAGTTCCTAAAATAAAGTACTAGTGAGCAACGTAAGGAATTATCAAAATATACAAAAATAATAAAGGACACTTCCATTTTAGAAATAGCTGGAAATTTTGATCACTTTAATAAACCTGATTGTCCAATATTGCTCAATAATGATAACTACTTGCCCTAATTCATTTGTATCCTGATTTTTATACCTGCTGGTGAGATTTGACACCACTCCTTCAGTTTCAATTCACATGTAAAAGTCATCAAACACAGGCCTTTCTTGGTGAAAAGGCTGAGGAGAAATCTAGTGCAAACCAGTAAGCGATTGCTCCTTTCTGGTGAGTCATGTGACCCCCAAAGAGATCCCACCCCGTACCTATGGTATTTACTAATACTGTACTAGAAGAAATAGTCACGACATGGGGCTACATTAAAATTATTTTGAAGTGTCATTCAGTGTTTCTATAATTTTACATCTAAATGAAAATCATTGTAAATCAACACTCCTGGACCTTGTTTTTTATGTTATGACTTTCCTCTTTTATCCTTCTAATACAAATACTTTAGAAACAAATGTGATGCTTGTTATATATTCTGTATCTCCCAAATTTTAGATAAATGGTGATATTTAAATGACAGCATTAATGAGCATAAATAATATTTATAAGGTTAAAAATAAATAAAATTGCCCTATGTTAGTGTTTCCAATTGTCCCTTTTGCAAACACATGGAAATCATTATAATTTGACAGACTGAATAAAGTAAATGATATAACATTGCTACTAATATACCTTCTCTATGGGTATTTTCATATTTATTTTTTAAATGACTGGCATTAATAAGGACTTTCAAACATTTCTGACAACTATGATTTGTCTTTCAACTCTTGTCATGAAAGTGTCACTAGTACTCAGATTACATATAAATCCCTATTCTCCATCATATATATATATATGTATATATATATATATATACCACGTGAGCAAAGAAGATTGAATGCTTTTTCAATCAGATAAAAACATTTCAGACAAACTGAATGTATTATGTAGATAGCAAGATACAGAGGACAGCTCTTGGAGATGATGATCACTGTAAAAGAACTTCTGGAAAGGATTTGAAGCTGTGTTTTCAAAGGGTGACTGTTCACTAGATCTGAGACACCATCAGCCATGGTGAGATTCGCACATACCAGTAAGCATATTTTCTAAATTACCTCTTTACTGCATGTCTCTGCCATTAGCACAGCTACCTCCTTGTCATTCACACCGATGTAATGATCACTTCTGCAACATTTACACCCTGGACCTGGCTGGCTGGTTGCCTCTTACACTGTGGCAAGATTATTGATTGCAGATGCTTATTAAGCAAATATGAGGCAATAAGCCATGAGAGCGGTTGATAATTCAAGAGGCAAAGCTAGTAATTATATAGGGATCAAGAAGATTATTACATACGCGGCCACAGTAAATATGATTGATTGCTATTGCAGTGCTGTGATGACTGTTTGAATTTAAATATATTATTATTGGATTTTTTTTCTTTTTATTGCATTTCAAATTGACAGATTTCTAATGCAAACAGTCCATTCTTTCCAACTGCCAGATCCAGCTACTGTAACTTGATGATTAATGCACATGTGCGACAGAGTTTCTACTGCTCAGTCCATGGCAAAGCCACAATCTTATTCCTCCAAATGTACTTTCTATTCTTTGATTTCTGAATGTAAGAAATAATGTGAATCAGAATTTTAGATGATTTTACTTTTGATCGATTGGCACCGTTATTCCGCTTATAAAGATGCCAGTTAAAAATCATTAAAATAACAGTAAATTCCCCTTAAGATTTAACTCAGATAACATTATGCCTTACAGTTCTTCTTTATTTTTATATGTTAACTCTGTTAAGGAAACAGACATTTCAAAAGGCAAAATATGATAAAAATCATATTGCATTATATACAGATACTGATTTATGATGATACACATCTAAGCCTATATAATATTATGATATAATTGTCCTTCAATAAAATTTTAAAACACATATAGTAAAATCTTAGAGAAACAATGCAGATATTCTGACATTTGAAATCAATGGAGTGAGCATATTCAATAATTATTAAATGTTCAAATTATTATTCTTTGAGGAATTTTAAAATAAGGAAATAGCGAAAAGTCAATTTTTGAAGATACCGATCAATGTATTGAATGAGAGGGAAGAAAATATGTGTTTATTGCATGATCATATATAGCACAACTTTAATTATTTGAAATATGCACTAAAGAATTAATTCATATTCAGAATCGTGAAGCATTCTAGTTCTAAATTAAAGAGATCCCAGAAAATGAAAGAAAGTTAGCTAAGGATATCCATCGCATCAGAGTTAAAACTGAAATAATAACTACTATTGCTAGTCTTATTATGGCTAACATATTTTACTATATATCACTATATATCATATATAAGCTTCATATCATTCAGGCAGTAAATGACTTTATCAAGTTGATATTTTATAATTTGCTTATTTATAGAAGAAGGTTATTGAAGTTAACCATTTTTCCCAAGTTTAAATTAGTCAGACTCTATATAATTAATGAAGGTGGATTCAAATGCTTTTCCTTTAATCTCAGCAGGGTTGGTCTATGGCTCTACCATTGTGATTCTCTTTGAATGATCTGTGCTATTTATTCATTCATTTATCATGTATTAAAAGATTACTTCAGTTGAGACTCTGTCTATAGAATGATGCATAAGATCCCTTTAATGTGTTCTTTATCTCACAATCAAAGAAATAAACACAAGTTGAATAATCTAATAAAAAGAGTATAAAAATAGAGTGATAGTACCATTAAGTTTTAATAATATAAAGAAAGAGATAATGAAAAAAGGTAATGAAAAATTTTATACAGAAAGGAGGAACTAAGTCAGGGAGTAGATCTGAAATATCAAGAAATACCAGTGACTATTAAATTTAAGATTCTTATAGCATTTCCAAGTGAAGACATAAAAAAGATAATTGGTTATATATGTCTAGAGCTGTGTCGTTCAATATAGTCAGCACTAACCATTGGCTATTTAAATGCTTTTCAGTAAATAAAATTAAAAATTCAGTTTCTCATTTGCACCAACCATATTTCAAGAACTAAAAATGCATTAGTACCATGCTAGACAGTAGAGACACAGAAAACATGAACCACTGTGGAAGTTTCCAGTGGAGAGTACTGGTTTAGAGTTCAGAGGAAAGGTCATGTTGGTACACAAGCATTTAGGTATTAAAAAATGGCCCAACTACCTTCCTTTTTTTTTTCTAGTAACATATTAGGTAACAATACCAACAATGAAAAAACTTAAAGAAAAGCAGTTAGTGTGCAGATTGTGCATTGAAAGTTTTGTATCTAAGGTTATAAAATTATGTGTAATATGTATTAAATAACATACTGTATTTAAAATCAGAAATATCTTATTTGTAGAATAGAAGGAACTGTGTAATCAAAATGCCAAACTTTGAATTATTCTCATTCTTTTTTCAAGGAAAAAAATCTTACAATCCCAACACACATACACACACACACATATACATTCTATGAGTATTCTAATTTTTTAAAAGCTATAGTGATTATTTTTAGTACAATTACTTAAAATGCATACACTGCTATTCCTGTGGATGCCAAATAACTTTTAGGACATTTTAGGACACACTGAACTGCGTAAGTAAAATTCATATATATATATACTATATGTAGATTTTTTTATCATGTACATCTGTCAAGATTTGTCTCCTTTTTCCATTTTATGTCAAATCTATGATATTAACAAGTGGTGGATTGAGATTCCAAGACCTTAGTGTGCTTTATATATGCTTCTATTTTCATTCTGAGCTGTGCTATTAAAGGTATTAAAAATACATAAAAAGAAAACAATGCACTATTCCTACCATGAAATTAATTTTAGCTTCTTTTCTCTTCCTAGTTTATTCTTCTTTCTAACTTTTCATTCATAGTAAATATTAATATATCATAATTTAATTCATTGTTGTGAATTACATAATAATTCATACAAACATTTACATGCTAGAATATCAAACAAGTACCATACAATTTGCAGATGAATGAAAGTTATGTCCTCTTCTGAATATTATTTGGGTTTATTAAATTCAAGGCAGTTTGCAATACAATCCTGAATGTGAACATTTGTATTTAGAATAGATCATCAATGTTTAATTATTAATGAATTTATAGCTACTGAGCTTAAACATTTTATGAAAGATAAAAACAAATCCAACTTTAATTGTTTCTAGTTTTATTCATGAACAATTGCTTTGATCAAATAAATCCAAGAGATTTTTCAAGGTTACCTAACACAAATGTCATAATTCTAGTTCAGTGGTAAATCACCTGCTCTTAAGTCTGGTATTTTTGTAAGTAATCAATGGTCTTAGTACATGTTTTGGCTTCATCTCTGGTTTAACATCTGAAACATCTGAAATGACACTTGTATCTTCACGAGTTCTTGATGTATTTTAATATTTTCTATTAAGCACAAAAGGATCGAGGCTATTCTAAACATTTTTATGTCAGGTCATTTCCACTTTCCCATAATCAGTCTGATAATCAAAATTATATCAATCTATGTATCAATAGAGAAAAATGCAGCAGAAGACAGGAGTAAAAGTTTTTATAAGCTGTCACAATTGTAGCATAATACTGAATGTATTTTTTTGCAAAATGCTAAGTTTTTAAAGATTAAAGTCAATGATCATTTCATTTAAAACTGTAGATTGAATTATAATGGGATACAAGAATAAATCTAAAACTTATAATCATACTGCTGGCAAATTTTATATAATATATACAGAGGTTGATATACAAATGAAGTACACCTTCAACTTATATAATGCTCAGGAGCAGTGTTTCTTCAATAAAATTTAAAAAATATTAAAATAAATAAGGCTTATTTTGTGATCATTATTACTACAGTCTTAATACTCAGAATTCATCAGTCAAAATTTTAACATGTTGTGCAGGAATAATGATTTTTAAGCGCAGGAATCTTCTAGATTCTTTCAGTGGTCATTACATTACACATTCGTGATACTAAATAATTGTTCATTTTTGTTTGTAGTTGGTAAAGAGCAAGCATAGCTTGGCTCA
Organism: Solenodon paradoxus; assembly: GCA_004363575.1. Lineage (NCBI taxonomy): Eukaryota > Metazoa > Chordata > Mammalia > Eulipotyphla > Solenodontidae > Solenodon > Solenodon paradoxus. The sequence continues at coordinate 840,081 of RJWH01000011.1, forward strand.
CTGTATCATGTAAAGGATACCATTGGAAATGATGTTGGTAAGGAGTTTTTATGCTTACCTTCCTTTCTAAAAGTAACTGGCTAAGCAACTACTTTCCTCTTTAATTCCTTGACTTGAATGTCTGGTGATGACGATGTTGTTATGCAACTTCACTGGAGCACAATCTGAAGGGCTATGCAATGCTAAAAAAGCACAAATATGACTTTCTGATGCAGACACATATTTTACCCTAATCCGTATTTTACATATTTTTGACATACACAAATTTCTTTGCAAAATCACTTGAGGATAAAAAATGCAATTAAAACTTTGATCTAAAAATAAGGAAATGAAACAATATAATTCATATTCAGAATAACAAAATAATCTCTGAAGTGTTATCTTCATCATCTTCCAGTAAGAAAGTAAAAGGAGATTTTTTACAACAAACAGTAAGAATTATTTTTCCTTTCAAGAACCAGAAAAGTATCTATTTCTTCAAGAATATCTAGCAAATCAATTATTTGGTTTAATTTCAAATGTCACTTGCTGCAATTACTGAAAATGTTAGTAGCCATTAATAACAGTTTAGAGAATTAACTATTGGCAAAATCTTGCTATTTAGTACTAATTTCCTCACCTTGCACTATAAATATATTTTTTGATTCAGACATTCTTTGACACTTTCATTAGAGCCTCTCAAGTTTAAAAGAAAACTTGCATATGTAAAAAGCTTCAAAAATGGTTGAAGAAAAATTGTAGAACTGGCTCACTATTTTTTAATAAAGACAATAATTCTGTTATATTACACTCTGCAACAATTCCATTTGAATATTCAATTTAAATATATTGAGGTAATTATACTACAAGCTTTCTAATCCATTTTGACTTACATAATATTATTATATTGTTTTGACACTTTCTTCAGCATTATTTTCACTGGCTTTCTTTTTTTTAAAAATTGATTCAATCAGATTTACCATGGTTTTGTTATGTCATGCCCAGACAATGTGACAAGCAAGTAAAATAAAAACAATGACTCAATATGCTGTCATATTTAAAACACAATCTGATGGTTTTCATATGAATCTATACCTTATGAATAAAGCAGAGCATAATAAATTTATTGATATCATTAATGCTTAGAGACGTAGCAACATGAAATTAAATAAAAGATTCTAATAAAATTTTAAAAGAACTTTCCTAAGGGTCATAACTTGGGCAGAAATTGAACATTCATCTTCAATTACTGAAAGTGTTTGGATGTCTCTAGTTAATCACCAGACAATTTAATATTTTGAGTTTCCAAATTCTCAAAATTATAATGAAATATTTTTAAGCATGTTAATGCTTATTGCTTGAGATGAATGATAATTAAAATGAGATTTGGATATCTATATTCCAACTTTTTCATATTTTTCATATATTTTAATTTTATGTATAGTACTGTAAATTATTATTAGACATCTTTAAACTCACAAATATGCTGAAAAAATAACATTTTGTTAGATGTAGGGAGTTTCCAAATTAGAATTTTTCTGTAAATTTTTATAGCTTACATGGAAATACGCAATTAAAGAAATGTTTTTGAGTTATTTTGATGTCATGAATGCTGATTTCTAATAATTATAAAAATTACATTTATATTCTTATGACTATTATATTGTCTGGTATATATAGTTAAAAGTCAAAGTGATTTGTGGACATAAAGATATTTTATAGAAATATATGTGGCTAATAATACTGTTTTAAAAATAATCAGTTTAAAAACATGATATCTGTTTCAAAATTTTTAATAGTTGAAATTATTTTATTGTCTTAAAATTTTTCAAATGTATTTATTTTATAACTTTTATTTAAGATTCCACATATGAAATCATACAAGAGGTCATTGTGTTATTTATTTTATGTAGCCAGATGCTCTAAAAGTCCACATATGTCATCACAAAAGATAGGGTTTTCTTCCCTTTTATGGGCAGATAATATTCTATTATGTGTGTATACTAAATTTTCTAGCTATTTTTTATCTAATTTGTCAAGGGACACTTAGGTTGTTTTGTTGTAATCATATATTAGTTATTGTAAATAATGCTGCAGTCAGTATATTGGTGCAGGTATCTTTTCAGTTAATATTTTCATTATCGTCAGATAAATACAAGAAGTGGAATTGCTGAATTAGATGCAAGTTTTAGTTTTAATTTTTGAGAAAATTCTATACTATTTTTTGGATAATGGATGCATGGATGAATCAATTTGCATTTCACTATCAGCGAACTAGTGTCCCCTAGTCCATACATCCTCACCAATACTTGTTACTATTTTTTAATAATAGCCATTCTGCTAATATACGAGATTACATCTTACTGTGATTTTGATTTTGCATTTTCTTAATGATTAGAGATGCTGAACACATATACCTATTGGCCTTTGACTGTACCTATTTACTGTGCATTTGCTTTCGAAAAATCTATTCACATGCTCTGTCCTTTATTGAATATGATTGGCATTTTTTGCTGCTGAGTTGCAAGAGTTATTTATAAATTTTAGAAATTAACCCCTTAACACATGTATTATTTTGGAATGTATTTTCCCATTCAGTAAATTGCCTTTTCATTTTCTCAATAATTTCCTTTGCTGTGCAGAATCTTGTTAGCTTGATGTAGTCCCAATTGTTCTATTTGATTTTGATTTTGTTGCTTTCTCTTTTAGTGGCAAATCCAAAATTTCATAGCCAAAACCAATGTCGAGTAACTTAGCTCACTGATTGTTTTCTTCTAGGAGTTTTATGTTTTCAGATCTTAAGTTCAAGTCTTTATTCCAGTTTTGGAGCTATTTTTGTATATGGCTTATTGACTACATATTACTGATTATGCACTTAACAAAAATTTTTATATACATTATTTCATTCACCTTTCATAATAGTTTTTTAAACTGAACATTATGATATTAATTTTAGATATGAGAAAAATTGATTTTGATGGAATTGTCTAATTTGTCTAGGTTCATCAGGTCTATCAGAAGCCAAGACACAAATCAATATGTCTGTAATATCTCTGTTATTATCTCTACCTTATGAGGTCTACATTATAAATTATATAGTGAATAAATATATGAGTAGATAAAAATATTTATGACCAATTTGCAAAATGAATAATTTCTGTATTAGTTTACTAAATATGATCACTAATGCAGAGTATATTGCAAACACACAGATCAAAGAATATAGAATGTCACTTTTTCATGAGTGACCAAACTGTAGCAGCCAGCACAAAAGACATAGTTGATCTACTGTTTATGAATTGTCAATTACTAAATCACTTTAATATGCTTACAAATAGTCTTGTGTGTATAACCAACAGAGGATTTGAGAGGAAACATGTTTTGTTATGTCTAAATAAACAGGGGATAAGGACACAAAATATGACAATTTTAAATGTAGACTACAAGTTTAATGGAATGCTAATAAATCACATACAGATACATTTGAAAATCTGTCAGTGAAAGTGAACATTACAGATGATCATAAACACTCATAAAAATCCATGCTATGAAGTTCAAGGCGTTCCCTGGGCAGACCAGACCACACTCATCATATTCTGGATAGTACAATGATTCATGAACATTGTTTATGGAATCATCTCTTGTTGCAAAAATCTAACTCCACTTCTTTCTATTAAAAACTCTGCTTCTACCCAAAGATTGATGTAACATAACCTATAGAGTTTTCATACGAGTACTGTCTTTAGCAAAGGTGCTTGGTGGGGATCTTAAAATTCTTAGAAGCAAAAGTTAAAGTCTAAGTGTCAACTCATGATCCTCTTTTGCATAATTTTCTGGGATTTATGCTGTGTGTGTGCTCAGTAACCATACATTGTGCTTGATACATCTTTTTTAAATTCATAAAAATCTAGAAATTTCTATATTTATATACCTTGACTCACAATCTAGTCAAATTGATAGTATTTCTCACTCTGGTATCTTGGCACAGTTCTAACATATGAACTTCTGTCCCGCTCTTAGAACCAAGAAAACAACTGGTGTTGTAATCACTGCATAAATGTAGTGGTTCTGAATCTTAATCATTGTAGGGATAATCTGCCCATTATTCAATCATGTTGTCACTATCTTCCAACCCGGTCTTGTTCTCTAGTTTCTCTCCGAAGAACTATGTCAATCTTTATACAAATCCTATTGCCAGTGCCCCATTATCGCACTCTATAAATCTTTTTTCTCACCCACTTAGAACTTTCCGATATCATTTGCTTGGTAGGGTGCCAGATTCTTATCTTCTCTGCCTTGTGTTGTGAATATTGTGGCTCTTAATCTCCAGACAGAATTTCTCCCTAAATTGGTATCTGGGTTTGCTCTTATTTACTCAACCACTAAATAATTTCAAGTCTTTACTGTTAGAAAATAGTTTCTCAAGAACTGGAAACATGCTAATAAATAAGGCAGATTAAATGCTTGCCATGTTATCTCATGCTAATATTTCTATTCAATTTCTAAAAACTATAGTGTCTGAAGGTTTTTTTCATCTATCTATAAAGGCATAAACTTCAAAACTCTCCTTTTTCATTCAAACTTCCTAAGGTGAGCAATGTAAGATTTCCAACCATTTAGTTTATTTAGAGACAGATGATTCTAAACTAATTTAATTTCTATTATTAGCTCCACCTATATAGTTATTCATCAAAGCACAAGAGTTATATCTAATCAAATTCACAATACAGGGTCTATCATATGTTTCATTTATCCATTCAAGCTGCAAGTAGAATGCAGCACTCTAGTTGAAGAATGCATCCCTATAGTTTATGAACGGTGCATTACAAAGGAGAGCAGAATGGCAAATTGTAAAAAGAACACTAACTTAAAAGACTGCTCATTAAAGGAATGGAATGCACTGTAATCCAAACTATTCTTTACTTAAACACATAGAAGCCAGAGTTTTATTTAATAATCTTATCTGTCCATGAGCAGGATGGTTGACAAGAGAATTGTCCCATATACCGCAATACATTGAGGGAAGAAATAGTGTGCTATTCTTTATAACCTGGAGTATGGAAAACAGCTCAATGTGTGAGAGAAATTAAACTTCCTACATGATAGCACCATTCTCTTATAGTAAAGCTTCATATTTATGTAGGGAATTTTATTACTTCTACAAATCTGTGATACAGGTTTTAAAGAAATTTCTGAGTAAAAGATTCTGGTAGCACTTTTCTTAGCATTTAAATTTACTATTTTTCTTAGTTTATTTAATAATAAAAATTAATGGAAAATACCAAGTCTTTAGTGACCAATGTGTCTCTTCACATTATTACTGTCAGGGACAACTCTCCCTTACTTAATATTTGACATCTATACTAACTTCCAGAGAATATTTTATTAATAAATTGAAAATTAAATATAGTAATAGTGCTGATTTGTGAACAATTAAGGAAATAAATGAAAACCTGCATATTTTATAGACCATAATATTTAACTCAATTTATGTATATTCCTTTAAATTCACAATAGCCCTATAACTTTTGAAACTGATTTTCATTACTTACAAAATTTAGAATTAAAAATCTATTAAGACAGTAGTAGATAAGTTCATTTAGAAAAGAACGTGGGATAATATATAAATATGAAACACATACTCTTAACCTACCTCTAACAATTTTATGTTCAAATATTAAGAATGATGTGTATTTATATACATATATATATATATATATATATATATAGCCAGAGACACTTTTATTCTGTTCTATATGTGTTGTGATATGTTGACTTACCTCGGATTTAAAGAGAAATGTACCTGAAATTTGTTATTTCATTGGGAGTTTATATTTTGATACCTCTTGCTTATTCTACTGTCTACATTATTAAGTAGAAATCATGATTTTTCACTGTATCCTCAGGGGTGGAAATATTTCATAAACATAAGCCATTTATCTATTGTCTTAATCTTTAGTATATCCAATATCTGATACATAGCACCAATACACATCATTAAAGTAATGGGGAGTCTTAACTTAAATCTATTAATTTACTTTTATTATTTGTTCTAGAGAAGTTGAATACAAGCTGTATCAACTTTATTAGGATGAATAGCATACATTATAGGTCAAAAATCTATTAAAGATATGTCTGAAGTATTTGGAATAACATATATATAGGAAAAATTCGTTGAAATGGACTTTGGGTTTCCTTCTGTTGTTATTGATGCATCTTGGGCTTGAAAACATGCAAGATGAAGGGCTGTCTTTTAGAAACACAAGTTTATCAATTCACCAAAAATTTTTTTTCCAAAAGACTTAATTAATAAATAAAAACAGATATACAAACAATAAACTACTATTATCCCATCATAAGATAGATTTCCTTACTAAACAATTTCAAATGGACTCCAACATTCTCCATGGAAAATATTATGTAAACCATGATACTTTTCCACTGAAAGAATGAAGCTGCACCTCTATTAATATTTGAATGTGTGGCACATAAAAATCTGCAACCATAGCAGACATAACAGTTAAAAAGATTCCAAATAGGAAAATCAATTCTGATAAAACAGAACAAAAATGAAGATGTCATACTTTATGATTTCAAACTCTTCTCCAAATCAGAGAATAATGAAACAGAACTGGATCCTGGAAATAAGCCCTTATTTATGGACAACTAATTTATGACAATAGAACCAAAAACATACAGAGGGACAAGGTGAGTTTCTTCAATAAATGATGCTGAGAAAATTGTACGACCACATGCGAAAGGTTTGAACTAGAACTCTTAACACCATATATGAAGACTAATTCAATATGGATTAAAGACTTGAATGCAAGACATGAAACTATAAAATACATAGAAGAAAACGTAGGCAAAACACTCCTTATCATGCCCTAAGAGCTGTCTCTTGGAACTTAAATCTAAAGATAAGGAAAATAAAATCCAAAATAAACAAATAAGATTACATCAAAGTACAAAGTTTCTGCTCAGTGAAAAATACTCTAATAAAACAAAATGTCATCCCACCAAATGGCAAAAATATTTGTACATCATACATCTAGCAAGGGGTTAATCAAAATATATAAATAAATCAAAGAGAATACCAAATAAGCACAATTATCCAGTTAAAAATGGATAGAAAATCTTGAGAAATTTTTCTAAATAAAACATACAGATGACCAACAGGCACATGAAAAGATATTCTACCTCTGCTGCAGCTATACTCTTGTTATTAGAGAAATGCAAATCAAAACAGTAAAATATCACCTCATGTGAGAATGACTATTGTCTAAGACTGGAATGACAAGTGTTTGTGAGGACGACAGAAAAGGGAACCTGTACACTGTTGGAGGGAGTGTAAGTTGGTACAAACTTTATGGAAAACAGTATGGGGATCCCCCCCAAAATGAGACCAGAAATTCTATATGATCCTGCCACTGGATATTTGCCCTAAATACACAACATAAATTAAAAGAGATGCATATGTCATATGTTCATTTCAACATTATTTACAATAGGTAATATCTGAAAACAACCTAAGTGTTCAATGATAGATGAGTGAATAACAGAAATGTAATATATATGTACAATGGAATACTGTTCAGCTATCAAAAAGATAAAACATTGCCTTTAGTAGAGACATAGACACACATAGAGGAAATTATGCTTTCTAAGATAAGCCACAAGGAGAAAGGCATCATATTATTTAATGTGTGAGTAATGTAGCGAGAAACCAAGCCAATCTATAAACAAGCTCAAACAAAAATATACTTTCAGTCTATAAAATCAAAGTTTTTGTTTTAATTAGGGAATGGGATAAAGGTAGCCAAGTTTTGTAGAGGATCAATTATAAGATGAAAGAAAAACTAGACCAATGTTGATAAATATATTATATACAGATGTGTCTTTGTAGTCATTCATGCCTTAAACCTATATAATGCTATGATGCAGCAATCCTTCAAATTAATTAAAAAAATATGATAGTTTAAAAAATAACCCCAAGACTGCAACCAAATAATATTCTTCTACTTCTAACAATAAGTCTCTGTGGTCAAATAACAGGTTTTCCTAAAAGAATTCTTGTAGTCAGAGTACCACCGTAAGATGATACCTGTTTTACATATAATTAATATGTTTACAACAAGCCTGAGGATGAGAAGTTTCCACTGACTCCTACAGCAAAAGATTGAGAAAATATTATAGCAAATAACTTCTTTGGCGAAACGAGAAAGTGCTCAAACACTTTAACAAAACAGATGTGGTTTACAGGACTGATTCATTTTCCTTGAAATACAGCTTTTCCTCTATTATCTCCTGAAATAATTGGCTTTGTATCTTCTACTTTATTCATGCTTATTTCATTTCTGATAGCTACTGCTTTTTCCTTTGATACATATGTTTTTTGTTCTTTGCAGTTCCAACTCCTTCATGATGATGATTCAGTTGCCTTTCTTGGTATCTTTCTTATAAATATAAATATGCTTCTTTAAATTATTTGCTTACAAAATATTATCACTAGCTCTTATAAATACTTTATCTCCAATACTTAAATATTACAAGCATCAGTTTATTTGAATCAGAAGTTGGTGTTTTATCCCTTTTAGCAATGCCAGATTTTTTTATTCCTTTTGAAAATTTAAAAATCATCAGAGAATGCCAACTTCATCTTAGCTGGTAAATACTTAATAACACACATTTATCTTTTCAATCTAGCAGAGTACCACTAAAATCACATGTATATTATGATTCAGCAGTTGTTGACAAAAATGTTTAGCTCAAATAATAAAACATGTTTAAATTAGTTTGGTCATGTAGTTCTTGAACTTTTCTAAGGGAATATAATGAGTTTCCATAAAAAAAAAAATCATAGCCAGCCCTAGTGGTATAGGGGTTGGGCACTGCGCACACACATTCCAAGGTCCCAGGTTCCATCTTGATGCCTAAAGTGTAAACTGTATGAAATAAATAATGTGCTTCATCTTCCACTGTGCCTGCCTTCCTACATCTCCTCATATTTATTCCTGCCTCCAGTTTTCCTTTAAAAAACAAATCATGACCACTCGTATCAAAAAATTTCATAATATGAACAAAGATTATTCCCATTGTTTTGACTAAATAAATCAAATAAAAGATGCTAAATGAAAATAATTTTAAATATTATTGATTATATGCTTTTGACTGCAAGGCATTAATATATTTTATAAAAACAGATCTTACATATGCAATAATTCAATTTTGTTTTAACAGTTTTCAAAATTGCCCAGTATTTTAAAAGCAATAGACATTTGGTTGCTAAAATTATTATTTTTAAAAATTTTTGTGGGATTTCTATTTCTAAGATACTTTATGTGATGGGATTTAGTAGCAAATATGCTATCCACAGAAATTATTTGGCATCCTTTCTTATTCTTGTAAACATATATTTGTTGCTCGTTCAAATTAATTCATAGCTTCTCTGGGATTTTTCCCAATGGTAAACACACTAAGGGCTTTTATGAAACAACAAAAGATATGAATTGTCTGCTTTGCATCTCTAATTAGATTCCTGAAAGTTAACAGTTGGATATACTGTCAGATAACTAATATTATGAACCTTTGTTTTGATTCTTTGTGAAACACAGAATTGTGTATGGTATGTATATATGTTATTTCTTGACTCAAAAAATGTAAAAAGGATAGTGTCAATAAGTGTTCCACTGATAACACATTTGTGAGGGCCAAATTTTAATTCAACACGAGTATTTGTCAAATTTGATTGTTACTGTAGCTTATTTTAATTCTGTGGAGGATGCAATTTCCCATTTAAATAAATGAGGTTTGCCTCTTACTCTTTTCTTAAACAGTCAATAAAAATAACAAAGATCTAATTTTTCTATGCATTCATGCATTCATAATGCTGCTGACATGGAAAAATACCTACAAATACAAGACATTATTAGATAAGTTTGACTGGTAATGGGTCACACTAGAATACATTTAGCACTATTTTACAGATACTCAGATACAATTTCTAAATGAGTGGTTGAACTCAGTACAAGGGAACAGAAACCCAAAGCCCCATTTACAAGAAGAGCTTTTAATTTTGATCAATTTGATAGACATAATTACACAGATAGATTCCTTTGAAAGTGATGTTTCTAGTTCTAAAGTAATGAATTTCCAGTCTACCACAAATATTTAACGAAGAATCCATGCATAAAACATATAATATTCAATCTTCATAAAGGAAATACCACATAACAAACGTTATTTTTTGCATGTTTATTTCTGGATTATTTTACTAAGCTTAAGTCCATTTGGATCATGTTAGCTGTAGAAAGATATTATATGATTTCATTTGAGTGTGTTATATAGAGAAACCAAACAAACAAATGGAATCATGTAAAAAACTTAGTTTTAGTTAATAAAAACAAATTAGTGGTTACAAGAAAAAAAGAGAGGACAGGCAAATAGGGTAAAAAGGAGTCAATTATATGGTGAAGGAAAAACCAGACTTATAGTGGTGAAATTTACAATAATTTACAGTGATGTGAATCTTAAATCTATATATTACCATCTTGCAATACTCTTTCAACAATTTTATAATGTATTAAATTATTTTATAGTATTTTTATTTGATTGCCATTCTATCACATTTACTCATGTTTACATTTCATTTCCTACCATACTGTTTCCATGCAAACCTTCTACTTTTATTTTCACTCTTGTATTTAGTATATTAAAACTTCTTAACACTGAAAAACATGATTAAAGTTCATTCTTTGTATTTTTGGGTTACCTCTTAAATTAGCACTAATGAGAAAATGCTATTTCTATTACCTAAAATTTAATTGATATCATAAACTTTGGTGATCAGGTGGCATTTCGTATACCCTGAAATATAACAAAACTTTAATGCAAAATTTCAATGCAGGGTCTTTTAATACATAATTGGTGAACAAATGAACAAACACTAGAATAAAAGACATGGCAAAACAAAACAGTCTTCAATTTATCATTGAGACATGACCATTAATGGACATAAAGGTTAAAACTTCCTAGCGATTACATTCAAAATAAGTAATAGTTTTGGACTGGGGAAATTAAAAACATTCTAAACTGTGCTATTTCAATAGTTTGATGCAAATGTTGTTACTTGGTGATTTCATTAGGTGTTTATTCTATTTTTCTTGTTACTTGGTGATTTCATTAGGTATTTATTCTGTTTTTCTTGATTTTATCCCTTTCAGATAATTAAGACTTGCCACTCCTTATACTGAAAGTTATTTTATAATAGATTATTTCTTATAATCTGCATTTCAATAAGCTATTCAATCAATGTTTATTCTAGGTAAATTTATAAATTAAATAAATCAGACACAGGAAATTAGTCCTACTATAATCAAAGATCAAACAAGATCAAAAAAATACACAATCAGGTTTTAGTTAGCAATTGAATTAAATGTAAAGCAGCTGATTCATTTATTCATTTGAACAGCTATAGTTGCTTAATAAAAATACTATTAATTAAAATTTCATGATTTTTATCTTAATAGTAATTTATTTATGAATATTTAAATAAAATATCTCTTCACTCATATCAATTTAAATGAGATAAAAGGAGAAAAATTCTATTTTAAAACTCATTAAGTTATGCTGATACATATTTACAAGCTCATAAGATACACCCTCTTTATTGATTTCTTTATTTGTTGTTACATAATTATATATTCTTCTCTTAAGATGTTTGTGGAACATATAGCGATATGGTTTATTTGAAAATAACCTCTTGACGGTTAACATTTTAGTGTTATTATTTTTACTACTTTATCACTGAAGGGTCAGTTCAAATTTTAAACAGGAATTTCCTTATCACTTCTACAAATGCGAATGTGACAAATACTAATTCCTTGCAGTATATGTATTCAGAATTTTTTAGTTTTCTAATTTGATGATTTGCAAACTAAAATGCTAGAGTGAAAATTATTGATTAGAAAATAAATCTTACAAAAAACAAATCAAAGCAGAATGCTGTAAGGCACGAGATGTCCTATATGGAATGCAACTATTTGCCTTCTATCAAACTTGAAAATGACTTGTTTTTACTTCCAAGTTATAGAGTGTATATTTGAAAGTGAAATCTCAAGATAAAAACAGTTAAGTTTGAAAAGAAAAAGGGAGATGCAAATTTAGACATCCTTGCAATAAAATGGTGCTTCTATAAAATTATTTAAAAGAAAAAAACAAACTCTTAGACTATACAAACAGAATAGTGACTACCAGAAGGGAAGGAGGAGGAGCGAAGGGAAATGAGTAAAAAGCAACAAAAGACTCAATTGCATGGTGAAGTGTAGACTTTTGGTGGTGTATATAATGTACTATGTACAATGTTGACTTTTAATGTTTTACATATGAAAGCTATAAAATTTTATAAATAATGCTGCTTCAATTAAAAAAGTTTAAACTATGTTTATATATGCAAATATATATCAAAGTTGACTATAATCTTAATTCATATTTTATCTTTATTGATATAAATAAATTAAAATGCAAAACATTTAAAATTTATACTTTTAAGTTGAAAGTATAATATCAAAGCATATTTAACTTCACATCCATAAATTTGACCATCACATATTAAGTATTGTACAACTGTATAAATTTTTTATCCAAATGAATTTATGTGTATTTTTAATTTATCACATATGTTGCAAATAGCATTCTCCCACACATGCATGTCAATTTATTTTAACAATTTCCTCTTTTTATTTAGTAATTATTTTCCACATTAAAATAACTTTCTTTGTATAGATTCCCCATCCCTTAATGTATTTCACTAGACCATGTCCTCAACCTAATCACCAAGAGTTCTTCGCCATTGTCCTGTAGGATCTGCCACCGTTTGCACCCCCACTCCCATTCCCTATTTGTAAGCTCAGTTCTATTGCAAGTGTCCAAGGGTTGGTTTTGTTTCATCTGTTTCTTTGTTTTGTCTATTCACAGTCCACCTATGACTGAGGTCATCTGGTATCATCTCTCTTCTTTTGACTTATTTCACTTAGCATAGTTTCCTTTAGATCTATCCATGTTGATTCAAATGACAGATTTCATCTCTTCTAATGGGCTGTGTATTATTTCGTTGTATATATGCACCACGTCTTCTTTATCCATTCATCTGATGTTGAGCCCTTAGGTAATTTCCAGTTCTTAGCTTTTGTGAATAGGGCTGTAACAAACATAGGGGTGTATAAATTGCCGTGGATGAGTGCTTTTGTATCTTTCGGATAGATACCCAGAAACGGAATGACAGCATCATATGGGATTTCCATCTTCAAATTTCTGAGGGATGTCCAAACTATTTTTCATAGGGGTTTCACCAATTTGCACTCCAACCAACAGTGCAAACAGATGTTAATGCAAAAACAGTCCCTTTTCTTTACATCCTCACCAACATTTATTTTTTCCAGACTTTTGGTTAATAACCACTCTTTTAGGTGATATCTCATTGCTGCTTTGATTTGCATTTTCCTGGTAGTGAGCAAGTAGGTATATCATTCAAGTGTCTGTTGGCCATCTGTACATCACTTTAGTAAAGTGTCTCTCTAATTTCTCCTCCCATTTTTCGATTGGATTGACTTTTTCTGCGACTTAGTTTGATGTAGTCTTAGTTGTTTACTTCTGTTTGAGTTTTCCTTGATGGTGAAGTTGAGTCTCCAAAGACCTCTCTATGACTGATGTCATGGAAAATTCTTCCTATGTTGCTTTCTAATATAATTTTCTTTTAATTGTCCTAGTTTATGTACTTATAGAAGTTTCAAACATAGTTAGTGGTATCATTCTCCATATTTTGACAAATGAGAATTTAAGTCTTAAGTATATAACACTACTCCTAAATGCAGGAGAACAACATGGATATTTTAAAGTAGAGCAAAATGTTCCGTTGATTCACGTTTTTTTTTCTGTTTTTCAAGTTTGGAATTTCCTCTATTTCCCTGACAATAAACTTCCTAATAAAGATTTCAAAATATTTTAAAGTCTGTCTAAATTAATGTGTATTTATTCCTGTTATACCACTTAAGTTCCTAAAATGAATATCAAAAATTCATCAAAAAATATCAAATACCTGGGAATTAGCAAAGGAAGTAAAGGATCTCTACAACGAAAACTACATAACCTTATAAAAGGAATAGAAGGAAGCACAAAGAGATGGAAAAACATTCTATATTCGTGAATTGGAAGAACAAACATGTTAAAAATGGCCATTCTATCCATCTACCCAAAGTAATATATATGTTCAACACAATTCTTATCAAAATCCCAGTGACATCTTTCAAAGAATTGGAACAAGTAATATTGAAGCTAGTATGGAACGTCAAAAGGCCTCAAATAGCCTAAGCTATTCTAAGAGAAAAAAGGTGTATTGGAGGAATCACACTTCTGGACTTCAAATTATACTACAGAGCAATTGTCATCAAAATTGTATGACACAGGAACGCAAACGGATACAGTGATCAACAAAATCAAATAGACAGCCCAGAAATAAAAATCACACCTACATATACAGTTAGTCTATGACAAAGATGCAAAGAGCATACAATTGAAGAAAGTAAATTTATTCTATATATGATGTTGGGAAACCATAAAGACACGTGCAAAAAAAAAAAAAAAAAAGGAAGGAAGAAAGAAACCATACTTTTTCATTATTACTAAGTAAAAAAGTCAATTCAAAATGGATCAAAGACCTGGATATAAGACCTAAAACTATAATATACCTAGAATAAAATGTGAAAAAAATTTTCCAAGACATAAATCTCAAAGAGGTCTTTGGAAGAGGAAGAATGATAGCAAAAGAAACTAAAGCAACCCTAAACAACTGGGGACTACATCAAATTGAAAAGATTCTTCACAGCAGTAGAAACCAACAAAAAAAAGAATGATCATAGAATCTGAGGAGATATTTACACAATATGCATCAGATAAAAACTTAAATTCTGACATATACAAAGAATTCGTAGATATCAACAATGAAAAAAAGCAAATGATCAACTCAAAAAATGAGAAAAATTGCTGGATAGAGACCTTTTTAAAGAAGACACACTGTATGGAATGGGAAATAAAGAGCCCATAGACACTTGAAAAAGATGCTCTGCATTACTCACATAAGAGAAATGCAAATAAAAACTACAATGAGATACCATCTCATGCCGGTGAGAATAGTCAATATCCAAGACTGGATATAGTAGGTGTTGGAGGGACTGAAAGAAAAAGGAACCTTCCTACGCCTTTGGTGGGAATGTAAATTGATGCCACCTCTTTGGAAAATAGTATGGCTATTCTTGAGACAAATAAAAATGAATATACCATTTGATCCAGCTTTCAGTTGCTACGAATATACTGAGAGGATATGAAATCTCTAATCAGAAAAAGCATCTGCACCCCTATTATGATAGCAGCACAATTCACCATAACTAAGTCATCGAAACAACTTAAACGCCCATAAACAGATGACTGGATAAAGAAGCTGTGTTGTATATACTCAATGAAACTCTATGCTGATATTTAAAAAACAAAGAAAGAGATTGTGCCCTTTGCTACAATCTTGATGTATTTGAATGTGATCGTGTTGATTAAAATGTATTAGAAATAAAAAGAGACATATAGGGTGGTATCACTCAGGCAGAACATGATGAAATGAGACAAATGAACATAAATTCCAACAAAAATATCAGGACTCAGGAGAGTTTATGGGGGCATCAGGGATGAAGGAAAAAGTTGATGGTAGGGGACACTGGAACTCTGGTGGTGGGTATGATGTGAAATATAGACTGAAATGCAATTTCAAGATCTTAAATGGAATTTAGCTTTTGGACAATATAAATAATAAATATTGCTATAAAATTAGAAAAAAATGAATATTAAGAACTACTAATATTTTCCCTGCTATGTATTATGATGTTTTTAAGAGAAGATACAAATCAGAAGAATTAAATTATGCCATTGCAATGTTCTCATATGTATTCTTTGTTGATGTATTTGTGTATGTCCTTGTGTATCTGTTTCATTCAGTATATAAGGTCCATAGAGCATAATATAACTACTGTCTTAAATTTTTTCTCATCAAGTAGTTATTAAACTATTATTTGGGAAAATTGACTTTTGTTCCTTTTTAGCAAGATCGAGACTTAAATTTGCTATTTTGAAGCCTAATCAATACTGTGCTAACTGCTCCATTAATCCTCTCTCACTGCTTTTCTCTCTTAACTTTCCAGAAAGCTGTTCACTGTTGTTACCTCACAGTAGATGATTGATTTTCTAAGGTAATAACTTTAGAGGCTTATCACTGATTTTTTCCTTTCCCTCAACTTCAGTGCTAATCAAGTTTTGACACACAGCACACTTTTCTGATTATCTAAAATGGATCATTCTGTAATTCAAATTAATGAATGAAGAAGAAAAGGCTTGACCATCACAGTCTCCAAATAGAATAACTAATAGGGTTTCTAAAGTTTTGTTCTATAAATTGAAATAATTCAGTCATTTCTGAACGTAAGTTCTCAGGAGAAATCTAAATTATTTCCTCGTGTTTTCAACAAGGAAAATGATAAAAATGGTACTTGATATTTGGGCATCAAGCACACTGAAAATTATGGTTATAAACGTGTTATAAGCTGATGCTTAGAGATTCTGACTTAAAAATATTAGAATTTTAATAGTGTAGCTATTGTCTAGGAATCTAATATTTCCCTTTAGATCTTACTTGAAATTCCTAAGTGCAAAATGACGGTTTGTTTTTGAGACTTTCAATATCCACTAGAAGAACATACAATTGGTTGGCTCATTTTCCTCGTCTGATTTCCAATGTTTTACAAATTTGTTCTTTGAGATTTATTGGCTTAATTTTATTGATCCATTATATTTTATTTTAATACTTATACACCTAACATTGCCTTTTGTACTTTGTAATAGTTATTTTTGTGAATAAATAATATAAAAATTTCCCAGGTATCTGACATTTAAAAAATGTCAATTGTATACATTGGTAGAACACAAATTATGCTTGGAAGAAAAAAGGGTATGAAAATTCCAATTTTGTGTATAATAAATCTGATCGAGTTATATTCTAATACTGACCAGAGACTCGAAATGTATATTAATGTCTATATAGTACAGGTCATGAGTAATAACCTTTAATAAATTTTTCCTACTTGTGTATGACCCTTTTACCATTCCTCATTAGACATGTCTCTAATATACACAAGGACACAGAGGATTCTTCAGTTAGTAGCAACCAAAGAGTCAAAGGAACAGAATGAGTGGTACTGGACTGGTAAGACAGCACTGAAAAATAAAAAAAGCCTCAACTTAGAGCAATTAAATATTGCTGTGGTGTAAATCCTCCAAACATGGTCAGTTTCAAGCTACCAACAGTTCAATAATTGGCTTGAAAATTTCACACTCAGATACTGTGAGCCAGTTAAAGTGAGTTCCAGAATATCACTAAGTAGAAGATAACACACTGTTAACATTCCCAAAATGAAAACATTAAATAAACTATTTTTACTAAGTTTGAGTTTTTGTTTTTAGTTGCTTATATAAAACATGGGTAACATAATAATAAAATACTCAAATAATTGCACAAACACTACCAAACAAAACTGAAACAACAAACTCAGCCACTTGGTAAGACAAAGAATTCATTTGTCAATTATTTTTAATCAAAATTCAGCTCTTCAAGTGTACTTAGAGTTACTAATATTAAATGTATGGTTTTGTACTATGTCAAAATCAAAGGTATCAACAGTAAGACCAGGTATACTATTGACAAGAAAAGCACTTTTATATACTTTAGTTTGAAATGATAATTTTATAAACTTTTCATATGATTATTTTCTAATTATGTGTCAACAAAACTATACGTAGTAATTGAAAATCAAGTACCCATTAGAAGATTGAGTTTTCTGGGTAAAGATATACTCCCCAAATATGGAGAAGCAGGCATAACAACAGCTACACGAAAATCACAAAACTTGTCATTGGGCAAGAAAACAGTTTGGAGAGACAAAGCAGTCTGTAGAAGCATGCTTGTATATGAAGATGTTAGAATAACTAGGTAAGTAATTTAAAATAACTTTAAATATTACGTTAAAAATTCTGTGTAGGAAAAGAAATAACTTCATCAGGCATAGACTGTTCACTCTGCACAGTTCCAAGAAAATTCTTTTTTAGCACTGACCTTGACTGGCTCCTGTGAGATGGGCATTGTACTTAGAATATTCTGAGAAGAGTGTTTTTGTAGACCTGAGACCAAAGTGGCACCAGTATGATGTGACGGTTAATAGATTGAGTGCCTTTTTTGTTCAAGAAGACTAGAGTATGAGTAATTGAGATCAGTCATACAGGTGCTTCCTACCTGTGACAGAATCCCAATAAATAACACTGGACAACAAAGAAAGTTCTCTATTTAGCAATATTCTGTGCTGTTACATATCTCTGAAGAAGAATTAAGCATGTCTGTGCAAATCCATTGGAACATGATACCTGGAAGCTTGTGCTTGGTTTCTCCCAATCTTCTCACTGTGTACTCTCTCCCTTTACTGATATTAAACAGTATCATTTCACTGTAACAAGTAATGTTCATATAAAATTTATTTTGTTTCTTTGGGTATTTCTAGTCAGTCAACAGCTCTAAGGTAGTCTTATGGATACCTGTTATAATAAGAAAAATGTGGAAAATGTTAAAAATCAGATTAATATTGTCAGCTTAGAAATGAAAACAATAAAGAATCAAAAAATATAGTTAGAAGCAGAAAACACAATAGCATAGAGGGAGAGCATAGTTGACAGACTTTTAAGATAAGTCAACAGCAATGTCCCAAATTGAATTATAAAGTGGAAAAAATAGTATAAATGTAGAAAAGTATGTCAAAGAAATTTTGGACAATATCAATTTTGGACAAATATAGAAGAGTATGTCAAGGAAATTTTGGACAATATCGTAAGATTTTCATAATCAGAATACCAAGAAAAGAGAGAAATAGCTGAAGAAATAAGTGAAAGAGATGTATGTAAGCTTTTTAAGATGGAATAAGCCTGAAATAGTGGCAATTTCTTATAGTCAGAATGTAAAAAAGGCAATAATGCAGCATTAATGCCTTCCCTTCTAGAGATGTGTGGAGACATCAGATAACTGGTCATATCTGTATCACATGATGTTTTCATATATGAAATTAATTTCAATGTGCAAAATATTTTTTTAAGTTTTTGAGTCACTCTTACTTGTTCTCATACATATCATTCTCTCTGCAAATTATCCAACAATTTTAAACTTAGCAAATTTAACTTATATTAAGATTAGAGCATTTATTATCTTGGAAATGCAAAACAACAATATGCATATTTTTCCCAACCAGTTACTTGTTTCTTGATTGTAAGATTCATAATATGCAGTATATGCATGTAGAATCTCAAGTGAAAAGTTCGCAGAGTGATTTAGAAATTCAAATTTATTGGAAGTGATAAATAGTGAAAAGTCTTTTCAAGTCAAGGAAATAACAACTTTAGGTTTTAAGGGCATGTTTTCTAGTCCATATAATTTTCAAGTCACATATGCAGATAAATTTCAAGTGTAAGTATAATGGCATGTTATGCATGAATTGTTTCTTATGATGGGAATTTGGTAACAGCAAAAATTTGATTAGATGTTAGTAATATGCTTCAAACAAAATTTCTTTCTCAAATAATGCCATTTCTATGCAGTTTAGTTCAAAAGATCTCAGAAGTAAAGAAAAGGGGTATCATCAGATTATATAATATTTCTTTAGTATTATTATAATAATTTATTAATTTATGTCACTAACAAAATATAATACAATGAGTCATTTTCCCTCATACTTTGGTCATATATGCTTACATAGATAGGATTTCTGGATCTGACTCTATAATTATCAAACATAGTGAAGCTTGGTTTGAATTAATATACTGAGAGAGTAATACACATAAAAATATTGTCTTTTTGAGGTAACTGGAAAAAGAATGGCAAGGACAGAAGAAGAAAGCATGGAGTGGAAAAAAAGAATATGAAATTGGGTGATGCAAGATTTTAATAAATAATAGTCTATGTAGACATGGAAAGAAGAATAAAAGCGTCTTTATAATTTTTCAAGATGACACTGCATGAGTGCAGCATGAAAAATCTCTGATAACTTTCTATGTATTATGTCTTAAATTATATATGAAAACACAAAACAGGCTGAGGACAACTTTGATTTTTTGAGTAAAAATAAAAAATCAGAATGTTGAATAGATTGAGACCCAAATTCAGAGACCCAAATGAGTCTTACATACAAATGTGTGTCCAAATATTTGCTGCGTTTTTAAAATAATATCACATTTATGAATTAAGATTAAATTCATATACTTTTTAACTTAGCTATTTCACTTAACACTGTATTTGATTTCACTACAATTTTTGAATCTTAACTTTTCAAAACTTCTTTATAGATCAGTATATATAGATATTTATTAATGCATTTAATGAATCCTTACTTTGAATATTTACTTTATTGTCAAATGTTTATTAATAACTTTGTAACAAACATCGTTGTACATATTGATGAAACACTTTTTTCTTTCTGTAATCAGACAGCAAATTGGGACCCAGTGAACCTGGTCATCCAGCAAAATTGATTAATCATATACTGAGGAATCTATGACATTCAATTAACTTGTGGTCTAGCTATAAATAAGCATAGTTGGGGAATATACAGACACAGATGGAATCAGTCTTCTACTGAAGCAGGAAGACTTGTGATCAGCCTGATAATGTAGCAGATCCACTGTGGTACCAAAGTGCCTGTCATCACCAAAGCCTGTGGAATTCCCCCACATACCTCATCTTCCCTCACTTTGTCGCCTCCTTGTCTACATAACCTTTGTCACATTGACAATCTGAGAAGTGAATCTCTCACTTCCTTGTTGGACACCTCTTGATAGTAAATATACTTTTCTTCCATCAGGTTTCCTCCTCTTAATATTTGCTTTTGGGGAAATAAGCAGCAGAACTGGACTTGGTAGCATTTCCATTTAGGAAAGACTCTTAGAAATATTGAGTCTAATGAATAACAACTTCAAAAACAAATCACATGTGCAAAACATTTCATAAATAATGAAAACTTGTTTCTAAATGTATTGCTATTTATGGGATTGTTCTTTGAAATTAAAATGATATGAGGTTCAAAGGAAAAACAAAATGCAATGTTTTCTAAAACATATTAAGGTACCAAATAATGGTAATGTCATGTGGGAGTCAATGGTTTCAGTCTATCTTTCATGTGCACATGCACAGGAGAATCACAGAACCTGCAATTTGGATAACTAGCAAAAACAAAAAAAACCCAAACTCTTTCCATTTTACACAAATGTGAGGTCTTGATCTTTCTTTGTATAACTTTGCTTGACATTTACACACATCATTACAAATATACATTAAGTCATTTCTTGGCTCCCTGCAATGTTTTTAGTATATGCCATTTTCTTCTTTTTGTCCCTACATATTATTTGGAAATTTCCTCGTGCTTCTTGGTAAATACTGTTATTATGTGAATTTCTTTCTAAATGCTATTAGAGATTAATTTCACTTGTTGAAAATAATTCAGAAAGAACTTTGGAAAGAGAATATGTTTGTGCAATAATTATATATGGTAAACTTACAAATTCATCATGAAAAGATGCTTTCTGAATATTCAAATTACCCTTCATTTCATTTAAGTATTTGTATTACCCAGGCTTGAAAAGAATTTAGCAATTTAAAACTGATGCAAACTTTCTGTTTTGCATATGCATACAAAGAAACAGCACAAGAAATATGCTTTGCTCAAGTAATATTTATTTGTCAGTGATTCAGCATTTATTTAACTGTGTCCTCTCTGGTAGGATACTTTCAGCCGGAATAGTCAAAGAAGAAATCACTAACATCTATATTTTTTGTTCTCTATTATTTTTCATTAATATGTTAACATTGTAACAAGAGTTATCCTTTAGCAATTATATTTGGTTATGTGACTCTTCTGATCAAAACCTTTTTTCCATGCCTTTACAAAGCATGGAGACAAAGGATAAGCATGTCTATTTTGCTTGCTAGCCAGGGGAAATCAAGACTTCCCTATTTTCTGAACTTCTTTTCTCTCTATGTGGATTATCCTTTACCCATGTCCCTACATAATCTCACACCACAACTTGTATGCTATTTACCATCGATTCAATAATAATCGATTCTTGCATAGCACAAGTTTTCCAAATTTCTTGTTATTTATTCATAGTGCAGATTTCTATGAGTTATTTATGTCAGTAATGTTCATACTATTGTCTTCATTTGACTACATCCTCAACTTTTAGGATTTATCTAAGATTTTAATTCTATTGGGAAGAATAATTTGATCCTACACACACTTTTGAATAAAATACTTTCCTACAAAGATATAACTCTGTATCTACTCCAGGACACTATATTGGATTTGTACTTTACAGTGACTGTAAAGTCTGTTTGAAGGAAATCTTACAAATTCAGAATATGATTAACAAAAATAGCAAATCTATTTTCATTTTTTTCTTAATATTTACTGAAAATTAATCTTATTGGTGGCAAAACTAACCCTGAAAGCAAAGTAATAAGATCAAATGTCAAGCTGCTGATACAGGACACAGCCTAAAGGCACTCATCAATGATAACAAAGCAACTGTTCCCAGTACACAGCAACAAGACTCTCTACTTCACAAATCCTCTTTCCTGCACACCTTCAGGCTGCCCTCTATTCTTTGACCCTTAAAAATCTCTCACCCCACTTGAGAAATGGGGTGGCATTTTTTGGCACAAGTCTACCAAACTCCTAAGTTATTGATAACTCGAACAAAAAGCTTTTTCCTCTCAGCATCAAATCTTCTCCATTTTTGACAATTAGTGATGAGTAGAAAGAAGTTGGCACTTTCTTGTTGCTGACAGAAGCATCTACACTATTCACTTGCTTACTCCAACCCCAAACCTGTGTTGTGAATATCAGCATTATAAATATGTACATAGTAGGCAAATAAAACAATGAAAGAATGAACAGTGTAGGTTCTTTAGTTGAGAAATACATAAGAATAAAGCTTTGAGATTAGAAAATTCAAAGTATGACAGCAAAAAAATTTCTTGTTTTACTATATAGTAGACAGTGACATCAGCTATAAGGAGCTGAATTCTAATGTGACTGATTTTTTCTTTTAGTGAAAATAATAAAAACCTTTAGTTTTTTCAAAATAATGTATTTTACTTTTCCCAGTTCACATTTTTTATTTTGCTTCCGTTTTTCGTATGCTACTTCTTTACATTTGCTTGCCCAGAATTTTTTTCCCGTTTTTAAGGAAAGATGTAGGCAAGAATAAAAACAAGTATGCAGGCAGGTAGAAAGAAAAAGGAAGAATAAGTACTTTGTTTATTTTGTTTTGTTGTTCATCAGTTTTCCCCCAGGTACCCCAACTGCCTGTGCCCTGGGTCTTCAACTTGGGTCCTTAGGATGTATGTGGACTATATTCAGGAGACTTAACCATTAAACCACCAGGACATGTCTATCCCAGCTATTCTTGATGTCTCTGTATGTCCAGGGGTTTTTTGGTATTTAAAAACGAACAGATTGTGATCTGAGATAAAAATGGATAACTGGTTGGACAGAAATATGGAAGTTATTACTATTATTGTTTCAAAATTTAAGTTCTTATTATCCCACTTTTGGAAGTATGTTAATAACAATTCAGCAGAATAATGGAATTTATTAGAAAATTTCCTATTTAACTAACTCTTATTTCGGTTATGTCTATCTTTAAGTTACTGTGGAATTCTTGATGTAGGGTATATATAAAGTGCCGGGGGACATATTGATGATATAATCTAATCAAAACGTTGCTATTGAGAGGTTTTTTCTCTGGGCTCTGTAAGGAAACAAAGTCAATCAAACAAAAAGTCTAATAGCCAGGGCTTTATTGGGGTTTGCGCACCCAGGCAAGGTTCTCTGATCCGCAGAACGGGGCAGGGAAGTCGCGCCCGAACAAAGGGAAGCGCGCTCTTTAAGCAAAAGAATTTTGCAGGCTTAATACGTCGCGGCTGGGGATTGGTCCTGTGATTCCAGGTGTGGGCTTCAATCCCTCAATCTGACATCAACCACCTTTTTCCCGGGTATGAGTGCCGCTTTGTCCCTCTGGGCCAGCCTGACAGCTATAACATTGTTTCTGGGAAATTTAATTGTTCTATCTCAATTCTCTATGTCAATTCTTTTGTTCCTAAACAAAATTAATCTTTAATCAGTCTATATTGAGCATCTTGTCAGTGTTAAATACCATAATGGCTGCTAATCCTCTTCTTTCAATGCAAACTCAGAGTAAACATTTTTAAATTAACTTACTCTGGCTACTACAATGTATACAGCTTCCCACATGTTTAGAGAAGCATGCAAAATAGTTAAAATATTTTATAATGTCCTGAATACTCTGATGTCTAAAAATGTATACAACATACTAATTTACCATTGTTTTCCTCAACCAGTATGCTCTAGCAATACAGCTCTCTTTTCTGTTTCTCAAAACAGATAAAAAAATTATACACAACTTTGTTAATGCTTGACAACTTTTTATCCTCAATATTTCTTCTAAATTTATATCTCTTAAGCTACTTTTTCTTACACAAACTATAGATCTTCTTCTTAATGTAGTTCATAACCCATGTATTTGCTTCATAATATTTATCTATACTTTTATCTTGCTCCTTTTTTATTTATTTTTATTTTATGAAGGAACATTGCGTAACATTATATCAGTTTAATGTGCACATCATCATAAATATACATCTATATAATGCGTTCAACTCACCAGAAACAATCTAATTCTATCCTTCCCCATAAAATTGACCCTTTCTATCAAATTTGCCCATTCCCTTCTTCCTTCCTTTCTGGAAACACTAATTTGCTTCTATAGGTTAAAAGTTTATTTTTATTTTATTTTTTCTTTAGTTCCTTTGTTTTTTGTATATACCACATAGGAGTGAAATCATAAGATGTTTGTCTTTCTCCTAATGACTTATCTCATAAAGCATAATTCTCTCTAGGCCCATCTATGTTGTTGCAAGTGACAAAATTTCATCATTTTTAATTGCTGGGTAGTATTCTATTGTCTATGCATTCCGTATTTTCTTCATTATCATCATCCTTAAATGGGAATTTTTCTTATTTACAACTCTTGGCTTTTGTAAACAATGTTACAGTGAATAAAAGGGAGGAACACATATCTCTGTTATTTCTCATTTTTGTATTTTTCAGGTAAATACCCAGACATAGGATAATGGGGTCATAGAAATTTCTATTTTTTAATTCTTCACAGGAATTAGTAACACTCAACAACAACAAAAAGCAATTTTTTTAAATGAATAAGACATCTGAATGGATACTTCTCCAAAGAAGATATCAGATGATCAACAGTCACATGAAATGATGTCCCACATCTCCTGTTATTATAAAAATTCAAATAAAAACAAAAATGAGAGATAATCTCACACTTGTGAGAATGGTTATTATCCAAAAATTTTGGAAATAGCAAGGCTGGTGAGGATTTAGAGAAAAGGGAACCCTTATACACTATGATTGGGAGTGCAAATGTGTACAACATCTATGGAGCACAGTAATCTGTTTCTTTATATGATTAACTACTTTTAATCTGTCTCTGAACTCTTTAAATTCTACAATGGCAGGATATTTGTCTTCTGTGTATTTTTTCCCCTCTAGTCTCTTCAGAGATTAAGTAGTGATGAATAAATTAATAAATAAAAAGGTAGATAATGAAAGGATAAATTATACCAATACAGAATATTTTTCCCACAAAAGCTTTCATGTTTCAGCTAAGAGAGACTACTCATTCACTCCACCTCAAGGTTATGATGTAAACCAACAAACACACTGACCTCCAGAGCTGTGTTATTAAAGTCAAGGGTTGAGAAATTTATTCTAATAAATATTAGATGTCAAGGCATTTCCAAGCATCATTAGCAGTGTTATGTATCCAACAGCCTCCCTTTTTATATGCTCTTAAACATCACAAAGATAAAGATCCTCCTTCAAACAATCAGAACTTTCATTTATGTTTTCCCTTTGAGTTTTCTTTAATTAAGTCTTTAACTGCATACATGTCAAATGATTACTCTTACTTCTACAAAATGATTTTGTACACTCTCTCTGAAAAACCAGCTGAGAAATAGATGTTGCAAATGAGATTTCTACTCACTAACAAATTCCCCCTAAGAAAACCCAAATCCCAAATATCACAGTTTGTAGAGAAATCTATTTTTATGGTGAAAGGACTAGCCTTTGAGTATTCCATTCATCACTCCCTTAGCACAAAACTTGTCAGCACTGGAGTTTTTTTCTTCCACAGTGACAAAATAGATGTTGCTGGAATCTATGGAAAATTGGGTCAGTAAATCAGGAAACACTGATCTGTTTTAAGCAAAGATCAAGTTTTGAGTTCTTTTAGTCCTTTTTACTCTTCAGGCCAAAATGTTGAATTATACTTGATGAGAAATCTGACTTCTCACTTTTGATACCATTATGCCCTTCTAGCATTTTATCAAATCTATCATCTAATGAACTGTTTATTCTGTCCAAAAGGAGAAATTTCCACCAAATGTTATTACTCACTGCCTGAAAGGTAGTATATTAGTTAAGAATCTCCAGAGGAGCAGAACCAATAGAATCTCTAGATGATATAGTTACATATATGTAATTATATACTCATATGTTCATATATGTCTATACAGATGTGTATATTTTTACATATTGTATATTTATATATGTATATGGAGATATATGCTATTTATAAAAAATAATTCACAACATTATTGAGAAAAATTCTCAAGATCAACAAGAAGTCACCAGAAAGATAATGGTATAGTATGGTCTGAGTCTGAAAATTTGAAAGTAAGAGTACTTCTAATGTAAGTAATATAGGAGAATATCTAGTTTTAAGACATATTAATTTTAAGGCAATCAGCTAGAGAGTACAAATGCTCGCTTCCTCCACATTTTTGCTCTACATAGGCAAATAGATTGCATGAAACCCACCCATACTTTAGCAGTCTACCAATGAGTTAATCTCATTCAGAAATATCCTTATAGTTGCACCTACAGTAATATTTAATCAAATATCTGAGGCACCTTGTGGCCCAGTCAAGTTAACACATAAAAATAAACATCACAAAAATGATTTTATAAGTGGTTTGTACAGTGTGACCCATTGTATGTCATATGTCATAATCTATGTTAATAGGCAAGTTATAGAAATAAGAAAAATGGACATCTAGAGAAGCGTATCCTGATGTCAGCTAATTACTTAGAATATGAACATAAGGATACCGGTATTAGGATAATCATATGTACTAGAGAAGAATGTGAAGTTTTTAGACAAGAAAAGACCATGGTTGATTCTGTCAATATTATTTGTTTTCCACTAGTGACAGAACAGAATTCTGTTGTCCATAATTTAACAGATTTCCTAGTTTTACTCCTTGGAATCTAAAATCTTTATCTCAATGACACATACAATGGGCAAAATATTAACTTGATTTAGAAGCCAAAATTCATTTGCAATATATCCATATATGTATACATACATTATACACATATGTATACACATACAAATATATAAAATCATTATGCAATTATACATTACTCAATAATCTGATATATATATGTACATATATATCATTATATTATATCATATATATAAGCTTTTTGTACTTTCACTCTTTTTTTAATTCTACCTCTCAGAGAACAAAATCTGACACATTAACTAATTAAACACCAACTAATTACTTATTATGTTGTCAACCTATTCAAGTAAGTGATCTGAGAGTCTAATAACTACTGGAAGTTTTAAGTAATCATGATTCTAAATGCATTTGAAAATATTTTTAAACACTATAATGTTCTTAGTAAAATAGCTGTAAAATCTAACATTAGTAAAATTTTAGGTATATTATTTTATGTATAAATGCCTAATAAAAGAACAGTAAAAATAGAGATTTATGATGCCCATCTAATGTAAAAAAATATAGTAACAATTATACATGAGTATTTGAGTACTTTTGTAAAAGAAACTGCCTGCTAAGTAAGGGATCTAGACTAAGAAGTCGTGATTAATCTGTCACAGGGCTCATTAAATTATTTTCTTTAGATGAACCCTCATGGTAAGTGCTAAGGTTCCAGTCTACTTACAGCCCAAGGATATAGGTGGCCAGGGGCTAGGAGGTAAAT
Organism: Solenodon paradoxus; assembly: GCA_004363575.1. Classification (NCBI taxonomy): domain Eukaryota; kingdom Metazoa; phylum Chordata; class Mammalia; order Eulipotyphla; family Solenodontidae; genus Solenodon; species Solenodon paradoxus. Next base: position 868,358 of record RJWH01000011.1, read on the forward strand.
CTAAAATGAACCACTAAATAAATAGCATTAAATTGATTCATATCATTGGACACAGCACGTGTGAAGATTGTGCAAAAATTCATACTATTTAATAGTCACTAAGATTTCACTCAGAAAAAGTTGTGGGAAAAACACTGAAAGAATTCCACCTAAAAGAGATCTTTGGAGAAGGAAGAACTATAATAAGAGGACAAAGTAAAACTAAGCAATTGGGACTACATCAAACTGAAAACTTTTGCACAGTAAAAGAAACTAACACTAGACAAAAAGACAGCCCATAGAACTGGAGAAAATATTCACACAACATACATCAGATAAGATCTTAATACCTAAAATATATAAAAAAGCTCACATATCTCAAAAATGAAAAGGTTAATGACTCACTTAAAAAGTCAATACCAGAACTGAATAGATTCATATCAAAGAAGACATACAGATGGCCTACAGAAACCTTAAAATATTCTATATCACTCATCATCAGAGAAATACAAATAAAAACTACAATGAGATTACCACCTCTCATCAGTGAGAATGGCCTGTATTCAAATGACTGGAAATAACAGGTGTTGGAGAGGGTGTAGCTATACAGGAACCCTCCTACACTGTTGGTGGCATTCTAAATTGGTACAGCCTCTTTGGAAAATAGTATGGAGACTCCACAAATAAAGATGTATGTACCTTTGATTCAGCAATCCCACTCCTGGATATATACACTGATGATACAAAATTTCTGATCAGAAAATATATCTGCACCCCATATTCATAGCAGTTTACAAAAGTCAGGACATGGAAACAACCTAAATGTCCAACAACAGAAGACTGGGTAACGAAACTGTGGTGCATATATACTAAATGGAATTCTATGACTCTACTAAATAAAATGAAATTCTGCCCTTTTTCCAACAAGCTGGATGAAACTGGAAGGAATCATTTTCAGTGAAATAAATCAGAATGAAAAAGAGAAATGTGGTGTGGTTTTACTCATATATGGAATATAAGGAAATGAAACAAACATATGAACTTCATGAAACAAGAAATTAGAAAATATTTTGAGGTAAATTAGTTGAAAACACTATAAAATTTGCATGATGTAACTATAGATATACTTAAAGGGTATTTCATTACTTAGAGACAGATATTAGAAAAGAAACACCAAATATTAGTAATTTAAGCCACAAGTTGATCAATCATTCCTTAATGTAGAGAACAAATATTTCAGACTTATTTACAATGGTATGCATAACAAATAACCAACTGTGCTATTGTAACTCAAAAGCAACTATAAACAACATACAAATGTATGGATGCATCTGTCTTCCAATGAAATTTTATTTAGAAAAACAGAAAAGATATTAACTGTTGGAGGTACCTAGGCAAATACACTAAGTACTTCTCAATATCCTTGGCAAACAAGGGGATTTTGAGAAATACAAAGTTGTGATAGAAGCAGTATCTTTGTCAGATGTACATTAAAATCCAGAACTGATTGATATGATGTGTTAGACCACGTAGAAAATTCCTCTATCCTTTGAAGCTCTTCTAATATCAGGCAAACAAATTAACATCAGGCAGGATTAGAAGAAATGATCAGGTTCAATGGCTTATGTATAGAGAATTTACATGACTGAATTTTAAGGTAAACAGGACAGTACTTAAATTCTGTGCTGAGGAATGGAAAGGAACCAGGGCATCAAGGAGGGAGGAGGGACTGATTTCATGTAACAAAACCTTGCATCTAGACATCTGTCCTATTTTAAAACAGATTTCTCTGAAGAATAAAATAAGATTGCCTCTGGAAGTGACTCCATATATACATAGCTATAGTAAGGGTAATAACTCTGGGTCTTCTAAACTTTAGATCCACATGCCAAAGTGACACATATTGGAAAAAAAATCTTGCTTTTGGATATCTTGAAAAAGACTTCTTGTATGATCGGTCCCTTAACTATAAATCTGGGAAATTAATTTAACATGTTCTGTAATCGTCCAGAAATTATTGTCATTTTTAACTATACCTAGGTTATCATATATTTTATTACATCATTAGCTGTCCTTAAAGTATAGATTTCCAGAATACTGGGCTGTTTTTACTGTTTTGTTTTTAGGAAAAGTAAATCCTGGAGAGAAGGCAAGAGAGAACTGATTATAATAGGAAAGATAAATAAGCAGCAAACCACCAACTGGTACTCTGAGGGACTTGACTTAACCTAGTTCAGATGTAGATAATATATATGTATTTTTTTTTTTTTGGTTTATCTTCATTTACAATAGTAAGCAGAAATTTCTAACTGTAATGTTAAAGAAGAATGCTGGAAAATATGAAACCAGAAGGCATTTCTGTCTATTAAGAAATCTATTCCATATTAGAGATATTGAATTCTACACTTGTTCCCTGATTGAACTATTTCTATTAACACTATGATTCAGATTTCACTCCAAATATAAAGAAGAAAGGAATCAGTTTTTCTTTTAGTAGAGGCAGAAAGAACTTTGTTGCAAGGAAAACATCCATAATAATAGTCCAACCACAATTTTTGGTACCTCAGAAAAAATGTGAGTATGGATTTGATTCACAAATAACCAGTTTTATACATAAAATCTAAGCATTGAGAATTTAAAGACTTTCTAAAGTATAAAAATGGAGTTAATAAAATGGGCCTTACCAACTCAGCTGTACAAGGAATATTGGGGCAATATTTTCCCACATAAGAGTCATTGGGTAACAGAGAAATAATATAAGAAATATTCAAATGTGAAACTAGGGAGATTATTTCATTTTAACAATTAAACAGCTGAATAAAGCAATATCATAGTGAAAAACATTAGACTCCTATCTATCATCTATCAAATTTTCATTTTTCTATGCACCCCAATAACATTAATTTCTTATAAACAGTATTTAATCTACATCATATGGTTCATCTGTTCTAGTACATTAATACTTTCAATTAAAGCATTATTACAGGAACTTCTAAAATATTTATATGGGCTGAAAATTCAACTATGAAAATCAAGTGGACACATGAGGCTAGGTTTTTGAACATTTTTGCTTTACCGTGGTGTTTAACTTCTTTGTGACACCTCATTGAATCTTATTCATGAAAACCATATTTTGCATTCATATTACTTGAAAAGGTTCATGTTAATCTTTGAACAAAATTACTTTAGTGTTTAAGAAAAACAGAAGAATAATTCTTGTGTAGTCTATTATGTCAGGGACATAGTTAACATCTACATATTCAATGACATTTTATAATAAAAGGCACCATTCGTTTGAGATGTTCAGCATCTGACTGCAAATAGCTATAACTGTATGCAGAGAAATTAATTAGCAAGGAGTTCTAAGCAACTTTTCATAGTCTTGTTTCTAACAATTGCAAGTAAGAATTCTCATTGTTCATTATTAATAAAACTTTATTAGTGATCAAATTCATCCTATTGAACTCAGGTGAATTTCAACATATTGCAAATGCAGCTATTAATCAAGTTTCTGGTAATACAAAAAAAGGAGAACAAGTTTCTGGTAATACAAAAAAGGAGAAAATAATCAAATTCATTTATAATCAGAAGAAAAAAGGTATATGATTTAAGAGCTCAGCTGAAGTATATTTAATAATGGAAAATTCTTCAAACTCAAGATAAAGACTTCAAATTGATCTAACAGAAAACAGAAATTTATCCCACAATGTATGGTAAAATAGAAGAAACAACTTTTATGACTTTAATGGTTTTATCATAGCATATCTTGGTTTTTATATTGTTTATATTGAATTTATTATAAAAATTAGGAATACATCTATTTAATCTGATCTTCACTTTCTAAGGAATAGAAAGATAACCTTATTTTGGAGTCTGTTTTTACTGTGAGTTCAGAGAATCAAAATATATTTCTTATTGGAGTTTTGATTTAATTCTTTTGCTTTAGGGGTATGAACAAAAACTAGACACTCACTATCCCAGTTGAAGAGGACCTATAAAAAATACAGGCTGAAAGATAATACCTAGTTTTACTCTGAAGGGAGGACAACAGTTCCAATAAATTCATTTTAAAGAAGTAAAGATTAAAAACATATGTGGGACTATTTACATATGCATATTTTTATCTGCTTAGGGGATACACTTAAGAAAAGAGACATAGGATACCTCACCCTTCTTCTCCCTAAGGTTTTTCTGGGTTGCAGTGACCTCATCCATTATGGAACTCCTACTTGTATACTTTATTTCTTAATTCCTGGTCATTTCCCTTCTGTTGAAATGTTAAGTCCTGGTGTTTCATATACATACATTTTTTGTAGCTTATTCTGCCAAAGAATTTCTAAATAGAAGAGACTCTTTCACTGATCTGAAGTTTGAGAAAAAAGTATATGAGGAAGAAAGTTGATAGCAATGGCAGGGCCTATTATCTGAGTGCAGGCATAACAGACTCCTTCCTGCCTACCCTCTAGCCACTTCTAATGTCCCTCAACTCACATACTCCATGTTATAGCTTCAATGAGTTCCTGATAAGTCCTCAAATATTTTGAGCTTTCTTCTATCTTGAGCACCATCTATTCTTTGCACTGCATCTTGCCTCTCCCAAACATACTCTTTCTTCTAAGTAACTTCTATTTAGATTTTGGCATGACTGTTCCTGTCTTAGACTTTCCTGGATCTACCATGAAAATTAGACATCCTCTATCATTATTTCCCATAATACAGTGGTATATTTTTCAGTCTTTAAAAGGAAATTTTCCTTGATATAATATATTATTTAGACATACTTTATCATTATTTCTAATAATAAAGAAGTATTTTTTTCTTAGTTTTTAATTATAGTCATTATTTGGAATCAAAACAATACCTACATATTTAAATATGTTTGTTACTTCCTCCAACTTGACAGAAAGTGTATGGGTGAAGGAACATACCTAATTTTCCTAGATAAATGTATTGCCTAGTAAAATGTCTAAGTAATTGGAACACCCAGAAATTAAATATCTGTTTGTGTAAACTGTCTGACGCTATATAATCTCTATTCTTTTTTAGCTGAATTTAAAAATCTGATCTAATATAAACATTGCTTCCTCTGTTCATGCATTCAGCATTCACATGACTACTTTTAGTTTTCTCAGTGCAATGACAAGAGAGCTTTCAACTTCATCTTCTTATGTGGATATGTGATAATAGTATGTTGTAATCAACCTCTCTGAGACTAACATTTGACTAGAAATTGATCATGCTACACATTGATAGGAGACTTTAGACATTCATCTGGGCATTTCTGTGATTTCCCATAATAGAACCCTTATCTGGTTTTAGCCTCTGAAAACTTACTGTATATAATTTTAAGAAAATTGTTTTGTCTTCTTATTCCAGATGATAATATAATTATTAGGCTTGTGCCTCAGTTTCCTCATTGTGGATTCTTCATATCTCTGGGGAGAAAAAATTGCTCCAGAGTGCAGTGCATGAGAAGAAAGGAGAGATAAAGCATTGAATTGAAACAAGATTTTTTTTTAGGAGAAATGAAGAGGAAAAAATGCATCCCTAGATAAAAATGTTAATGGGCTACTCTGAAAAGGAAGTGGCCATGAGATTTAGGGACTGAGTTCTTAGAGTCAAACCACCTGCTTTCTTGCCCTTATCACTGCCCAGGTGAGATCTGACTTGTGATAAAGTCCTTGATTGATCTTCTTGTTGCTTCTTTTAAATTGATTGGAGAACTTCATATTGGCACCTCTTTATGATTTCTTTCCTTTGTCCTCTCCAACAGTCCATAGCTCTGACATTCAACACATAGATCCCTGTTTGGTGGTGAATTGTATTTCAAACTTGCCTGACTTTGATCCATAACTTTGAGCATCAGCATCCCATTGTGATTCTCTGGTTAACGTCCAACTGCATTTTAAACTGAATTGGTGCCTTTGTATTGCTCCCTGACTTAGCTTCCCCTTCCCTGCACCTCAGCTGAAATTTCTACCTAATAATAATTTTACATAATGTCTGAGGCACTTTAGGGTACCCTTTTCAATTGATTTTAGTACTTCTGTGTCTTGGATTTTTCTTAAACCCAATCCAAGTTTCTCTTTTACCTATAGTATTTGCCTAGATTGCCTTAGAGTCTATGCATTATTTAATGTAGGCAATTGCTATTTCATAATTTGATCAATAAAATAATTAAGTAAATACATGATAGTTAGGGTGTGGCAAACATTTTTGTCACATGTTGGGCATATTCTCAGTTCCTCAAATAAGAAGTGAAGGACATGAAAACAAATTTTTTAATCCTGCCACATAAAAGTCTCAATTAAAAATTGAAGTCTAAGCAAAAAAGTTAAAGGAACTCACAGTGGAATGCGTGTTGAACCTGAGAAATCAGTAATAAACTACATTTTTTTTAGGTATAAGGTGTTACAGAGAACTATGTGAGCAGAAGAAAAAACCTTAAGGAAAGACATAGAGGTGAGTAGATGATGTCAAGAAATTAAATTGTACTAAAAATAAAAATAGTGAACTATGTTTACTTGAAGATAGACCATGAAATATATATAATGGAGAGCTATTGAAGACTTTTACACAGGAGGATAGTATAAAAAGATCTCATATTAAAACATCACATTGACAAATTCACTGAGTGGAGTTATACGTTGGAATGGAACAGAGACTCCAAAAAAGAGACAAAGTCAATGATTTGCAATAGCATAGGTGACAAACTCAAGGTTTAGGGATATAACATTGTATGTAAGATAAATAATAGGGTATGTATTCAGAAATATGAGGGACATTTAATCAACAAAATTTGTGACCATTGAAAATGGAGAATTCAGGTGGGACTGATAACATTAATGTCCATTTTCTCACCTGGGAAAGAAAATGAATAATAGTAATGCCAGTGACAAAATGATATTAAAAATAATAACAATTTAAAAAATTATTTCAAAATAATTTTGAAGTATGTCATGCCTACCAGTAAACATGTTTTTCCCCTTTAAATATGTTGAATTTGAGATGTGCATGAAATAGTAAGATATGTAGACCAAATGCCATTTGAGTACACATCTGAATCTGTGTATAAATGAGATTTGAAATGTTGGTTTCTAGGGATAGTACATAAACATCACAAAAACTATTACAGAGAAAGTCTGATAATTAAAAATGAAAAACTAGAGAAAACCGATCATTAAAAAAACATACATAGGAAAGAATATGAGGAACACTTACTATAACGAGTGCCCTACAATACAAAAGAACATTCAGAAAAAAATTGTAAAAATTCACTGAAGAAATCAGTTTCTAAAAGAGAATCTTTCATTCAGAACTAGAGAAGAGTAATATCCAAAATATTAACCATTGTTAATATCTTGAGTTCAAATTCTATTTTTCTGTGCAAAGTATTTCCAGAGGATCAGAGAAGTGCTTCCACTCTTTAATTTCCACGTGTCCAATTATGTTATCATCTTTACCTGAAAAAAATGTTTATATAAAATATATGTATTTTTTCAGTTTTTTTCCAAATTAGATGAACACTGAAATCTGAGACTGTTTCTTTTTTTCTTATATCTACAATACTACCAAATACATATAACTTGTCATAGTCTTTCATATGTTTTTGTTCATCATTTATGTTTTTAGAATTCCATTTTTATTAGAAGATTGGAAGCAATGTTGACTATAGCTCTTTTTTTTTTTGCTCCAATGAATCTGGGATAAATAAAACATATGCATATATAGTGGGATATACTTTTGGTAAATCTTTAATATTTTCCTTACTAATTATCTTAACTATCAAATTGCATTAGAAACATGCTATTTAATTTAGACATCTGAAACTATTCAATATCTTAAGTGAAATAGTCCTTATCTAGATAATGGGTTTTGGTTTTTTTTGTGGCCAGTTTAATTTTTTTTTCTTTTTTTTTTTGAGAACAGGAGAAAGTTTGATATGTAGAAGATTTTAATTTCTTCATGGAATTAAGACCAGTTCTAACCAGCATCCAACCTCATTTGGAAAAAACAACAGTGTAAAAAGAGACCACAGAATATCTGGAACCATATGGTAAATTGTTTTGATTTTTCTATAATGATGAAAATTCTCTATATATGTTTAGAAAGATTTTTAGAAAATATAAATGTTTTCGATCCAGAATTTGACAATCATTAGGATTTTTAAATCATGCCTGAGTAATCCTATGACATAGGGATGTTGTTCACATTCAAAATAATGCAGTCATTCCAATGCAAATATTAGAAGGATTGTTTTTTGCCATTGCACCAAAAAATTGCAAAATAAATCTGACCAGTGAAGAGATTGGCATGAAAATCACAGAAGGTGAAATTTGGAAGGAGAAGACTGAAAAGAAGGAGTTTATCTCAAAAACCATTACATAAATTTAAGAGACATCCTTTAATCCTAAGATTATTAGAGATTAAAACTTTAATTAGCTTTTATCCTTAATAAAGATAGTACTTAGACCTTTAATCCTAGAATCTCAAAGCCAATTAAGAAATAAATCTCTAATTTTCTTATGAAAGAACATACACATATTTGCTTCCTCACGTAAGAGTTAGAACCACTGTGGTAGACACTCATTCTAAATCATATCCTGAAATATAAGAAAATCTGTCACAGAACACATGATCTTTGATATTTATATCAGCTATTTTAAAATGCTCTATTCGTCCAGTTATAAAAGAGCATAACTTTATTAAAAATCAAAATCTACCATGCTCAATTATTTGAGCTCCAATAGATGATACATTGAGTTTAACTTTCAGGTCAGAAAAATATCTGATATGAGATCTTTGAGAGTTTTCAACTTCCTAAAAATTTAATTGTTTCATATCAAAATAAAGATTATTCTAATGTCTTCTTCAAAAATTTCATTGAGTTTTGAATGAAATAATTTAATTCTTAAGTTAAAGCTGGAACATATAGATAATCACTGACAGTTGGTGGTATGGTATTAACAATAAATATTAAAAGACAATAAAGGGACATAACAGTTGAAAATAAAGATGGGATTTTAAATTATAAGTATACATATTTAAAATAGGTATTGATATATATTTTCTTCTTTATAAAAATGTCTCTCTATATATCTTTATCTATAGTTATATGTTTATATAGAGATAGGCCAATATAGTTTATCACAAATACAAAGAAACTGAAAAGAATCTAGAGTAAATGAAATCATAATTCTTGGCTGGTAGAAAGTGTCAAAAACCAACTTAGCACTGTGAGTTTCTGAACTCAGGGAAAATGAATTAAACAATGGAAGCCCTAGGTAAATCAAAGTTCTACTAAAACAGAACTATGACATGACCCTCACGTAGTGATGGGGACTCAAAAGCTTACATAGTTATTGTAAGAGTATAACAAATACACCCAGTATTCCCAGGAAGACAGCACATAAATTTACCTATCTAAACCTAGAACTAAGTTAAGGAAAAGAAAAGGTCTCCTAAGAATTTATAACCACAGCTTTTTGCTGTCACATTTGCATTCTTAATTAAAATTTCTTGTCCAATTAAGCAATAAATTTCAGATAAAGATTTGAATTTAAAAATTGAGTCTTCAGGCAGCTTTCAGAAATGACATCAATAACCCTAGCAAAAGTTTACTTTAAAACATGATTTAAAGGTTTACCTCAGATAAGTTCCAAGGCAAACTAGAAACCTAAAGTCAAAATTGTAACAAAAAAAAGTAATAGACTTATAAATGATTCAGCTAATGGAGTTATTTCACATGCACAATTCAGCGTGTAGTAAGTGTAAAGAATAAAAATAAAATTCAAAGATGAGTTGAGAAGTAAATGTGAAAAAGGAAGCAAATATAATTTACAGCAGATTAGACACAGTTGAAGAGAAGATTAGTGAACCACAAGAGATAAATCAGAAGTAATTATCCATGATTGCATAATGTCCTCATACTCTTAGGAAAAGATGAGTTGTTTATGCCATGGTGACAGGTAGATTCCAGAATTGATTTTAGACCTTTCAGATCAATCATGTCAATTTGTTGATGTTTTCATGCTTCTGGAAGTTAACTAATCAATGACAACTGCATGTTTTAAGGGTCAGCAATTTTACATGAGATTTAATCCAGTGAAATGCTTCTAAACTGATGACAGTCTACATTCATCTCTGAACAAACATAAATGCCTCCCATCGCTTTCCAAAACCTCAACACTTGTTGTCCTCAGTGAACTTCTGTTGTACAGTATAGCTTTAACTTAAATAAAGAAAATTGTCTCTCCAGCTTCTGATATTCAATGGGTATTGCTGTCTTTGAAATCCTGAATACAATCTAGGGAGAAGCAAAAAGAAGGCAGAGATAAGGCAAGATTGAAGAGTGGAAAGACAATATAAACTACTGAAATCAAGAATCCAGAAGAAGATAAAAGAGAAATATGACAATAAATAGATAGTGACTTAATTTTTCAGAATCTCAGGGTTGATGTTTAAGAATTTCAGCAAACTAAAAGAAAGACAGATTTTAAGATGTTTTACAGCTAAATTTATCCAGAAGATTCATTTATAACCACACACTGAAAGAAGGTAGAGTCAAAACAAAAAAAAAAAAAAAAAAGTAAGAGAATAGCAATGAAATAACACAAAGGTTAATGGAATTATGATTTAATATTTCAAGAAAAAATATATTTCAATGTCAATTGCATGAAGTAAATTTGTCATTGCTTGAAGACAAAATGGTTACTTCACCGTAAAGAGAGTAATTATAACACCTGCTACAATATATACTCTCAAAATACATACACATTAGTTGATTAACAAAAAGATATGTTTTAAAAATTGACTGCCATTGTATGTCATTTAAAAGCTATTCTTTTAGTATCTTATAGAATAAGCAAATAAACAGAAATAGACAAAATTTTTAAATGAAATTTAAGATAAAAGAAAGTAAAAATGATATAAATAAATTTCACTTAATGGATATATATAGAGAGAGAGATAACATAATTCTAAGTAAATATTGTTTCAAACTTTTCTCTAAGCATATATTGAACATTTAGGTAAACTATGCATATCATAAGAAAAAATGAATTAAAGTTTGCTCAAGAATTTGATAATATTCAGAATATAAACTGATAACAAATCATTAAAATTGGAATTTATTATAAAAGATACTTACATGAAACATAAATTTGAGCTAAAAACAAACTTCCAAATAACTGTTGAACCAGAATAGAAATCAAAATGTAGTGAATGAGAATTGTGAAAAAACTATTCATCCTAACTGAGCAATTCCATTGTTTTTTTAATTTGTCTCTACAAATCTGTAGAGGTCAAACACATTATATTACAACAAAACATTATTTGCTTCATTTCTAAGTATTACTCTTCAGATACAATATTTCAAATGTATACATGTTTTGAATTTTGGAGGACTTAGACTGCTTTGCTTTGTTAGTTTCGTAAACATACTGATGTTGATTTGTGTCTCAGAATTGATGCATTTGTGTCTCAGAAATCTGTTGTTTTTAACTTTCTTAGAATATCATTAATAGCAACTTGTCGGCAGATTGACTTCTGGGTGGTGATTTGACAGAATGAATTTTTGAGTCACTCCCTACAGACACCAAAACAAACAAACAAACCAAAAATCTATTTTCCTGAGACTAACACCAAGAAATTACTTACATTTCAGCAGCAGATTAAAAAAAAATAAAAGAATTCAAAGATCAAAGACAGTGTTCAAGAGCCCTGGGATAACATCAAAAGGAACAATATTCGCATCATAGGGAATCCCAGAAGAAGAAAAAGAAAAGGGGACAGAAACCATATTTGAGGAAATAATAGATGAGAACTACCCCGATTTGAAGAATAATGCAAGCCTTTGGATTCAGGAAGCTCGAAGAGTTCTCAGCAAAAGAAACCCAAACAGAAATACACCTAGATGCATTGTCATCAAAATGTCAAAAACACAAGATAAAGAAAGACTATTAAAAGCAGGCAGATAAAAGTGTGTCACAATTACAGGAGCCTCCATAAGATTATCGGCAGACTTCAAATGAAACTCTACAGGCCAGAAGGGAATGGCATAATATATTCAAAGTGCTGAAAGAAAACGAGTTTCAACCTAGGATGCTATATCTGGCAAGATGATCATTCAGACCTGAAGAAAAGATAAAAACCTTTCCTGACAAGCAAAAGTTAAAGGAGTTTATCACCACAAAACCATCTTGGCAAAAAACATTAAAGGATGCGCTATAAAGCATAAAGAAATCACTCAAAATAACAGTAAAACAGCAAATATTAAAAGTGGGGAGGAAGAGAAAAGAACAAAAATCTGGATAGCTAGAATGAATGGAAGATTAATATGCTTTAAAAAAATTAGGTAGTAAACACAGAACTGTGAATGTTAACTTCAAGGTAACCTCAAAATACATCCAAAGAGAGAAAGCAAAGAAGAAAACAAAAGGTGAAATCACAAAAATCAAATCATACTTATAGATAACAAAAAAAAAAGAGAAGCTATTGGAGAATACAAAATAAAAGATAAAATGAGACCAAAATAATGTCACATATTGATGAAACTAAATACTTGAAAATATCTATGGTGTAGAAAATAAATTCCACATTGAACATATTGCATTAGAATATTGTTTTCCTCCAAGAAAAAAAAATAACTTTTCTTGACCATGCAAGAATAGTGTTGTCTGAAGTTTCAATGTTAAGATAGTTAAGTAAAAATATTGAAAGTGAGTGTTTAAGGATGTTAAAGTTTCTTAACATTTGTGTTAAAAAGTATCAATTATTGTGCTCTGGTGGCCTAGTGACTTAGTCTACCATGATACAATCCACATATATCCCAAGGTCCCAGGACTTCGTATTATGTATCCTCTGTATCATGGAGAAGTAAAGTTGATCCAGACACTTAGCTAATGTGGGATATGAGTCATATGCACAAATTATAACCACATTAAAACTGATCAGTTTCAAAATATAGATGAAATAGGAGTGCGATGAAGAGAGAAATAGGAAAGTTTATTTTATATTTAATTGGGAAGTAGACTATGAAGAATGCATATGCTCTATCTTGAAAAGAAAGAAAGAAATTCTAGGAAAGGAAAGCCAAAGAATGGAAAACAAATGGTTGCTAGAAAAAGCAAATGGAATTGAGAATGTATTCTACATATATTTAAGAGCATGATGGCAATTATTAGACAAGTCAAATTATAATACAGTCTCAATGATATTTTATATTTGTCCAAAAATCTTGGCATAAAGTAATATCAAACCAATAGCCACCAAATATACAGTTGAGGTCTATGAGGTATCCCAAAGGAGAGAACTGAGTTGACTTAGATGGAATCAACCATGGGGCTTACTTTGGCACAGTGAGCTAAATTAAAGATTTTTGCTTTAAGTCACTAAATTATGTATTAATGTTTTTATAAAGAAAAAACTATTTAAAACATTAATGTGAATGCATTAATATATGAAAAATAATATTTATCTGTCTATGTCCTCATTTCTAGAACTTCAATATATAATTAATCCTTATTTTATATGATACCCTTTCACAAATTTGACCCTAGCTATTGTGAACCCAAGTCGTTTTCAATTCACACAAAACATGGGTTTAATGAAAGACACACCACTAATTAAAATAGTCAAACAATTAAAGAAATAATATTACAAGAAAATGAATTCTTTTTAATGAGTTCTTTTTATCTTTTTATAGTCTAATCCTGAAATAGATGAGATGAATTAATCTGCATCTAAAACTGAAATGCTTAATTATCAAGAAGGTCATAGATAGGAATATGCTTTATCAGAAAATGATAGCAGTCAGTCGAAAAAACAATTAACATTAAGTATAAGGGAACCAATGCCAGACCAATCTATGACCACAGAAAATTTTGATTTTCTAACATTTTGAAATAAATCTAAATTTTATGTAAAATTGACTGAGCATTAAATAGCTGTAATTTATTCAGTTAAGAATAATTAGGAGTTTCCAGTAATAGAATTTTGTACAATTGAAAGGAATTTAAAAATGTGTATTTGCAAATGTGTGTACAAGCAGTACAGTCTGTTTGTGGTTGTCCAATGCTTCCAACTCCATAAAGCAATACAAAAACTGAATAGGGTTCTTTGATAAGCATACTCTAAGATACACTGTGAGTCTAGTAACACTCATTTAGCACCATTTGTTTATTAGTAAGATTTTATTACTTTTTTTTTAGAAAGGAGAAAATAAGAGTAATAACAGACATATATAAACTAATGAAACTCAAGGAAAAGGTTACTTATTATATTTGCTTATAATTTACCAAAATGAGCAAGAAAAAGACTTTTCAGCAGGTAATACATGTTTAGAATAACATAAAACTTACTTTTAGAAAATGATTTTCCATGTTTTATGTAACTCAGATAACATTAAACAGTATCAATTTAAAATATACTTTAAGCCAAATCAGAAGGTTCAAGAAGTAAAAGGAGGAAGAAGAGAAAATTTAGAAATAATCGTAGAGAATCCTCTGGATAGCACAAATAGAACATACACACGTAGAAGCAAGAGGAATGACATGTTTCATGAATACATTCAACTTGACTACAAATTCTACTTGGAGATTTCCTTTTTCTTTTCAAGTGTGACAATGGCAAAAGAATTTGCAGTAATATTTTATTATGTTCATAACTGATCTTTTTGAAATCTGCAACATAGCATGAATTTAGCTGTTAGCAACTCTCAGGTTATTGACGTTTTAGAAATGGGGATTAAAGTGCATAGGATAATGAAAAGATTAGGGAGGGCATGTCGCCAGTTATGAAAGACAGGCAAACATAAGGTAGATAAATACATGTTGTATTTATAATTTTATTTGTCCCCTCATAAATAATCTAAAATTAGCCAGTAAAATCTATCAAATTGCCCTGTGACAGAGCATATATGGACATATCTCTTTCAGTAATTATTGCCAATATATCACTACAAGAAACAACTAGAGAACTGAGCCAAGTAAAGTACATTTCGATAAAATTGTGATTCGATTTCAGGAAAATAGTAGCAAAATGTCCCTGAAGGTATCCCCAAGTAAAAATTGTGTTTTTGTTTTTTTTTTTAAACATAGTGCACGATTAATAATTAAGTTAATAAAGACAAACCCAGGTAAAACATTCTGTAGGTAGAAAGAAAACCTGTGCTGTGTTTTATTTTGCATTTTAAAGGTAGGAAAATTTTCAGCCCACTGAAGTCTTGAAATTTGCCTGAATAGGAGGCAAGACACCACTATTAATTTTGTCTCTCAAAAATCAATAATTGCAGTTTCAATCTTTAAAGGAATCTGAATTCTTTTTCTTTCTGTCTAAAGAAATAAACTTCCAGTGGTTTCTGTCATATGATTTACAGGTTGTTGGCCTGAGACATTGGGGCAGCAAGTCAATAATCTCTTTTGAAAATCCTGCTGAGACTGGGGATCATCTGTATTACAAGGCATTCATTCAGAATCAATCCTCTATTTAGAAGCAATGTTTCTTCTCCTCACCGGAGCCACCACCTGGGATAATTTCCCTAGAGCTTTTGATAGTTTGTCATCAGTACTCACTAGAGGATACTGAATAAAAGACTTTTAAGTCTTTGAAGAATGCCTAGTCTGTGATGTTTTGATTCTCCTGTTTCAGCATGAGATAACGATGCCTGGATTGGTTGGAGGCTAAGAAGAAATGAGGTAAATCAAAATTGAATAACTAATTATGCTCTATAAGCACACTTATCTTTATAATCAAAGTCTTTCTTGTTAAGCACATTGTGGCTTTGTTATTATTCGTATAGTTGACCAATTTACTACCCACATCAACTAAATATAGATGCAAATTGAGAAATAACAAGAGCTAGCTAATCTATCAACTATGAAAAAAAAAAAAAAAGCAGAAGTCTTTAAGCAATTGTATGTCCTGGATTCATTAACATAATTTGAAGAAAAGCTTGCTTGGATCTTCTCCTGTTATTTTAAACATACTTATAAGAAAATTGGTTTTCTGGCCTCTTGTTACAGACTATAAAAGCAACAAATTAGCGGCATTGCTCTTGTTCTGGTCACTGCAATAGCTCTGGGAAATTACTGCGTCATATAGCTTAAAGTCATTGTTGACACTCTTCCAAATGACTGAATCAGATAGAAAAAATATTATTCATTTTAAAATAACATGTTAATCAACATGGCTTCAAACATATTCTGCTTAAATATATACACTCTCATAAGGAAAATTGACAAAGTAAAATTTGAGGCAAAATTGAATATAACCAAGTATAATTCTATAGCCTTCGTTAATTCAAATATGATTGCAAAACATTGGCTCAGCATTCAAACATTAAGCATTAGCATTTAAAATACTCTTCTGAATACTCAAACATCATTTGTTGTGTGAAGAAATGAGATATATTTTATTACACTATAGAAAGTACATAAAAATCTAAATATTTCTATAAGACATCCTATGTGTAGAATCAATATTATGTTCAACAATATATAACATATTTTTACTTTTATTATTTTAAAGACAATTATATTTAAAAATGCTGGTCATTCAATATCCTGAAGAAAACATTTCAAATGGACCAGGAATCTAAGAGTAATTTAAGAGGTAAAATAAATTTAATAAAATTAGGCATGTCACAATGTATGCTTAGGTTAGTTCAATTAACTTAATCAATTATCAATAAATATCACAAAATATCTGAAATTCCTTGAGGCCCAATCTCACCCAAACCCCAGTACACTCATAAAAAAAGCATTCTTTTATATTATGATATCAGTAAGATTCTTGATTTCAGATTTATTTGCATTAAAATCGTATCTGTTGCATTTACTAAGCCCACTGGTTTCCAAATGTGATAGTGTCACCTAGAGAATTTTATGAAAAATTGAATTAAGTCCCAATACTCCAGAGAGGTTTGGAGTGCAGGTCAGAGATGAATTTCACAAATCGACATTTTGAAGTATATTCAGAGTAATTCTGATTTAAAAGTTAACAGTTTTAGAAATGCTATTCTAACTCTGTCATTGTGATAAAGTTCAATAATCACCAGGGGTTTAAATAATTGTATGTCCTGAATTTATTAACATTATTTTGTCATTTATAAAATACAAATAAAACTAGAATCTGTCTCCAGGATTGTTTTTATCATTCAATGAAGTAACAGATGAAATGAATAGAGAGCAGTTCTCAGCAACAATGAAGTGTTCCTTCAGAGGTACCAATTTTTGGTTCTCTTCATGGTCCTTTTAATCGATATGCGTTGTTAAAAATAATGGGTGGAATTTCCCCTCTTCTTTCTAGAGAATGATTTGTATCCATGTGACAAGGTTTTAGAGGAATTTGTATCCTTCAGGCAAAGTCAAGTTTTGTTGAAATTCGAAGAAAAAGTAAACATTGTGTAACATTCTTGAAAAGGAGCTAAAACAAAACAATTGTTTATGATAAAAATTCCAAATAATGATTCAATTTTGAGGGGAGAAGTAAATATATAAATTAGAGGGATTACTGATAAATGCAATAATTTTATTATTTTGCTAAGAACTTTTACTTCCTATCATTATTTTCCTTCATTCTTATCCCCAGCTGCCAAAATTCCAGTCTGAGATTAATCAAAATGTTTGCCATCTAGTTGTCTATAGAAGTACTTCTGGAGAAAAATAATTCCATTGCATAATATTGACACTGCCATAGAATAGCTGTGTAGGCATATTAGTCATATTGACTAATCATTGTCACAATCATTAGTCATATTGACTCCTGAAAAAATGGAAAATAAGCTTGATGATAAAGGATGATTTATTTAAAAGATTCAAATTAAAAAGAGTTAAAAAACTTCAGAGATGTAGCTAGCTTCTGGGTCTTCTCTCTTGGTATCTTTTACATTCTTCATGTGGGGAGTATAGTCACTGACAGATTTGTGATAGATATTTAAATTGCAAGATCAGAGAAACAAAAAATAACTTTCCCCCATATAGCTCCAGTCAGAAATATCTCAGGGAGAAAATTTGATTGCTTCAAATTGTGTCATTAAACCATGTATATTGTGATTCAATAACCGTTTTTTGATTTTGTTGCTATTATAACTGAAAGTTATGGACTCTCTAAAGCTATATTATACACATGTATGATTTTTCTACAACAAATATGCTGTAAACTCTACAAGGAAGTGAAAGTCTTGCTCACCATTTCATCTTTCTAGCTTAGCACAGTATCTAATAAATTGATGAAGAATTTTCAGTGGTAAACTAATGCAGTATATACAAATGCTGAATTATAACTATCCATACCTGGAGCATATATTATAATGAAATGTTACTTAAATAAAATCTATGAAAAAAGAAAAGAAAAAAATAAGAATTTCCAAACTTTCTGCAATTTGGAATCTGATACCTATTTATGACATAAATTACTATTACTTCAGGAAAATCTGTAATCTCAAATCTGACTAATTGTGTTTTAATTTCTTGTACTCTGAGTGTCCTCAAATGATTTTAAAGCTCTTCAAATGTCTAGATTATAGTAGTGTTACATTTGTATTCTTATTATCCCTTTAAATTCTTCTCAGAACTGAAAACTTATAAAGAAACACCTATGTGTCTGAGGAGCATTTGTTAAGTAAAAGGTTATATGCACATGGAATAAAACTACTAGAGTGTAAAGTTAAAGTGGCAACAAAACATGCTTTGACCTATGTTTGTTTAAAGTTCGCCAGTCAGATGAACTCAACATATTTAATTTGACATTTCTCTTCAATTTTCCATTTGTATTTCTTTATAAGAATCTTAGAGGAAAGTAACATATGGGAGAAAATGAAAGCATGTAATAAGAACCTGTCCCTTGCAAGGTGAAATTATGCTCTAACTAAAATATTTTTAGGGTGTAAGAAGTGGTATTTGAGACAAATCTAAAACTTTACAAAAAAAAATTTTAAGATGCAAAGAAGAGTAGCATAGTTTCTAAAGTAAAATGATACGTTCTAAACTCAAGGAAAATATTAAAAAGTATTTTTGTAGTAACTGAGAATAAGCTAAGAATTTGTATTGAGAGCTATCAGGAGTGCTTATGATTATATTCATATAGTCAAAACAAAGAACAGCCACTGTATATTTATGCAAATATGCTTTTCTTCTAAGTATCTTGTTTATGTACTGTATGTCAGAATGCACATTTAGATAATTTTTGTTAAAAATAACATTATAAACTACAAAGTAAGAGTTCATGTGGAAGCTACAACATGCATACATTTGAATAAAATGGATGCTATTACTAGTTCTAAATTACTCATTGAATTGTTGAAGAAATTTTTATCAAAAAGTGAATTTATAACTTTAAAATGCAATATGAGAAACACTCAATTATTCATTTTTGTCTTTTTTTACAACAAAGTATATGTTGCCATTTCACTTTTGTCAAAACAATGTATGACACTAATCCATAATTATAGGCTTCATTCTGTCCTAATTGTCAGTGCTGATTTAGCGGCTATTGAAATAACTGATCTATGATAAGTAGGATGGTTGTGAGTCAGCCAACTTAGACATTTAGAGGTAAAATGCTTCATCTTTGACATAGAGGAGTTTATTCTTATTGAGATTTTAGTAAAACCACCCTCAATATATTTAACAGCTTTCTGCTTCTTGTCCCTAAACTCATTACTTTCATCCATTCAACATTAAGTCTATCCCTAATTGTTCAGGGAAAGGCATTGGTCTTCTGACAATCTTTGTGAGTTTGTAGAGTTTGATTAATCTTTCCACTTGGATATTTCAGAGTAACAATGTGTTTGATCCAACCAAATCAATGGTCTATGGCAGCTACAAAGGTGAGTGATCAAATCTCCATGAGAGAGCCAAAGGCAGTTTAACATGTCTGTATTCATTGTGTAGTTCAAGGTGCAATTTAGTCAATGACCTCATAAGATGGATAAATTTTATTTTAGGTGCTATGGTAATACTATAAATGGAATAATTTCTCAATTCTGAGTTATTATTGATGTCATATATTTTTGTTTAATGAATTATATAACTATTATGTAAATATAAATTATATAAAACTATAATATTAGGTTTTTAAGATGACCTAGAAATGTTAAAATTAATGTGGGAAGACTTAGGAACATAATGAAAACCCACAGAAAATCCATTTATTTTCCTTCCTCTGCTACTCTTTCACAGTCACAGTTCCCCAGGTCACTGGACCTGTTCGGGTGTAGGGTCCTTAGCATGGAGACAAGTTGTCAGATGCAGCAGCAATATAAGAGATACAAACAATAAGAACAGATATTAAAGTCAACATAGAACAAAGAAATTAAAATGTAATGGTATTGCCTAAGTTCAGTTTTGACATAACTGTATAGAGGGTGGCACCTTTTTGTCAGAATCTAAACATTAAAAGAGAGATAGGCTTGAAGAAAAATAATGAGATTATTGGATATGTTCATCTGCCATTGAGACACTGAGGTGAACATATTGAATAAACATATATAGCTTAATTTTCTCAAATTCTAAATCTTAAGCAAACTTTAGTATAGATTTTGGTTTATAAATGTACAAAAAAATTGTCCATGGAAAAGAGTGGTAACAAGTTTTGAATTTTTCCTTCCTGCTGTTATCTTTAATTGATTTACAAAAATGAACATTACTTACATCATAATTCTCCATTAAGGAAACAACACAGATAAAATGTCTAGAACAATAGAAAAGCAAAAATGCTATCTAAAATGGCAACTTTCTTGTTATTATACGTGATGAGAGATTTCCTTTCCTTTCAATAATTATATGTTTAATTGTCAAGTGTGGTTCAGAAATCTCTAAGAGTTTCTATTTTCTCAAAGAAGTCAGATTTGTAATATTTTCAAGTTAAAGGCAATTATACATACATATATGTATATTATAGCCACCATATAAATATTTAAAGTTCTGAGTTTTCTTCTTTTCCCCCATATGTCTATTCTTTTTACAGCTAAGCAATCTATTGCACCGTTTTTCATAATCCTGTGAACTAATTTCAGTCTAAAATGGAACTATATGATATGAAATGTAAAATCTTATTCATGTATCCTTAGGAGGGGAAATAAAACAAAAATATCTTAAGGACCATTAAGGACTAAAAACGGATTCCCCTAAATGACTGATCAAGAGACATGTAAAAGAAATGACATACGCTGGTTGTTCTGCACAGTAGGCTGAGTTGTACTTCCTATGTATTGTTGAGATTATTTGGTTCTCTTGAGGAATTTCAAGGCTGGTCTTCATTTGATTTTGATCCTAGACTCTAAGTAAACTTTTCACCTGCTGTCATTCAGGATCCACAAATAGTCTGCTCCAATCCCTCAACAGACTCACCTGTGGCTTGCTACAGTTTGCCTGGCTCAATCACAATTTCTCTGCATTTCCTGAATTAACAGATTTCTAAATAATTTTCCATTCGCTTCAGTTTGCCTATTTACTTGAAGTCTAAAACTTTGCAAAATATATAGAGGATCACCTAGAGAGAACAAGTGTGTGCCTTTTTTCTTTCCCCCTAAATTTGAAAGCAGTAATATTTTACCAAATCAAAGCACTTCAAAAATTTTAGAAAAGAATCGATGTTGCACATCCTATGTGCTATTAAACATTTAGAAAGATTTGTCTAAGTGCTAATTAAGTGCTCTGCTGAATTCCTTTTCTTTCCCTAAGGGTTTATTCCTTTTTCAAAGTAACATCACCTTAATATAATAAATATGATGTTTAGTATTTTTGTTCTTATCAGTTCAGAAACACTTTGAAAGGAAATTTAGATCAAAAGCAAATGCTATCAGAGCATAACACCAATCAAATACTAAACTCACCTTGATAATCTAATAGCAACTTTCTAAAAATAACAGTGAACTGATTAAACTGAAGTTAATTTAACTAAAATTATAAAGTGCAAGCATTTCACCAGGCAAACATGGGTGACACATTTAAAAAAAAAGAACAACAAATGCTACCTCTGTTAATTATTGCAACATGTAAATATTATTTAGAATAATTTTGACTGCAGTCTTTTTAATCTTAAATTTTATTTTCAGAGCACATATGCTCTCTTTGTCTGAAAGAACGGAATTGCAAATTTATTGAGTATTATTGGTCCATTCATTCATCAACTGTTTACAAAGAATTTATTAGGAGGGGGTCATTTTATTAATTACGGCATGTGACATTAAGCAAGACCTATGTTGTCACTGTGTTCACAGAATTTATGTTCTACAAAAAGACATAGACAAAATTTTAAAAATAAGGTTAAATTATGATTGAGAAAGTGTAAAGTGCTATGGGAATTCATAAAATGAGAATTAAGAATTAAGGTGGGCTAGGAATAAATGTAACTTCTCAGTACTTGTGGAATAGTAATTCCACAGATGTGTCACTCATGTAAGTAACTTCTTTTTGTTTTGTTTTGTTTTTATTACTCAGTTTTTAATCTCTTTCTCTGATTATTAAATTATGACTTGGTATCAGACATCTCCTCCACCTTACCTCTTCAGTGCATTCTGCACAGAGTTTTAATTGCCAACACCTGCATGTCTTTGTCTCAAGAGCTTATCTGGATTTAGGAGCCATTTTATCCACCAAGAAGTAAACTAGAAGCCTCAGTGAGTGAGTTAGCATTCCTGAGACACACTCAACCAAAAACAAATCAAAGCCTTTGTACTTTCAGCTTCTTCACCCACATGGAGAGATATTTCTAAGGTGAGATAATCTATATTGTCTGTTAGAGTTGATTTCCTCAGGGTATTAAGTTCCTTTAATCCATGTTAAATGCTTGTGAACACTTTTATTGTCTATCTTCACCTTCTAGTCTCTTTTCACATCCCCCTACTCGTATTTTCAGGACCCTCGAAATATTTTTTGCTGAGATATTTGTCTAAGGGTATGTTTCTAGGTAAACTCAAAATAAAATAGACTTTAAACTTGTGACTCTGTGATTTTACTGTATCAACTATTTCCTGTATGCTCCTTGGTGGTGTTTTGGTTGGTTTGTCTAATTCTCCTCATGTAATGTTTTCATACTGTCAGTTTTGATAGTAAATGTATCATTGACCATTGCATGTGTCATTTAACAATAAGGGAGAGTTTTAAATTTTCAAGGAAGGAGGATATTAAAATTTTTTGATTAAGTTTTCTATTACTTAAAATAGTAAATGTAAGTACACTATCTACATGAGAAGTAGTATAAAGTAAAATACCTATATAAATATGATTTTTAATATAGATAGGGGAAATTGCAAACTATTGACAATGACTGTAAGTTTATATCTTTCATTTCATAGCAATATCTGGCACTTGACATGAGATTTAATGAAAATTGCTAATACTTTGTAAATGAATGTATTGAAGTAAAAGATTAAGTAGTCATAGAGACTGTTTCCAAAGACATGAGAGCATTGTTAACATTTTAAATATGCTATTAGCCACTTTTGTTTCTTTCCTTTAAAAATGTATTATTAATCGATGTTGGTGAATACAAAACTCTGAAAACATTAAGTCTCTCAAAAACTGAAAGAACCTACTTGAATACAGCACAGAGATATAATATTAAATGATTATCTGATTAAAAGATATTGTGATTTATAGCACCTGTAACATACCATGAGCTGCCAGAGAAAAGATGCAAGCTGAATGCATGCTGTTTCCTGTGGTGCAGTAGTAGCTAGTGCAGCAAAAAGGTTACTGCCATTCGTTTAAACAAAATGGGCATTTTATGAACCTTCACTGTCAGACAAGATGCAGTTGAGCAATGCTTTTGTCGAATATTATAAAGGGCATGAGTGATGAGGGTGGGAGATGAGGCAAGGAAAGAGAAAAAGCTATTTCATCTATTGATAGCCAACCCAAGAGAAAAGCTATTCCCTTTGTAGCATAGTATCAAGTGACTTTTCAAATGACCCCAGCACTTTCTCCTTAAAGAAAATCTTTTGAGGTGGGCAATTCAAACATTTATTATCGTCTCAATGGGGAACTCAAATAAAAGAAAAAAATATTAATGCTTCCTCATCGTATGCTGTTTAGCTATCTTCAGAATGACGGGAACTGAGATTACTGTATTTATTAATTAGGGTGCCCTGTTTGGAAAAAAATAACCATTAATAAAAACCTAGAAATAATTAATATTTTATAATTAGCTTCCTGGGGTGACCTAAGTATTTGAATAGACCTTGAGCTTGTTGTGCAAATGTTTTATTTATAAAAATCTGCTATTTGAAATAACTCAATGATCTATGGTTTTTAGTAATAATGGTTAATAATGATCATGGCATAGATTTTCCCTGATACTAGAAAAAGAGACTTGTGAATAGTGTGAATTCATCTTTTTTTATTTTCATAGCTGCCCAATAAATACTGTTATTACTATTTTCCTTTTAAAGACAAGGACAACTAAATTTTAAAGTGGTTAAGTAAAATTCCCGAACTAGAGAATATGATTTTTTCCCAATTTTTTCTTTAAAAGGAAAGTTGTAGACAAGAATGGATGTGTATAGGTAGGCAGGCTGGAAGAGAGAGAAAGAAGCTATTATTTATTTTATTTAATTGCTTATCTTGGTTGTTTTCCTGGCCCCAGTTCATGAACTCAAATTATTGGAATGTATATAGACTATGCAGGCTAGATGCTGCAAACTTAACTGCTAAGTCATCAGGATATGACAAGCCCAATTTTGATAAGAATAAATAGAACAGGCAAATGACTTAGCAGTACCTAGACTAATAAAAATATTTTTAAACATTTTTTTTTATTCTTCTAGAAGATGGAAAAAACAAAACAGTGGGTAACATTTAGGGACATCACATGCAAAATGTTTCCTGTTGTAATGCTGGTAGACAATTGGTCAACTCCTTTGGTGAGCATCAATCAAAAAATTATACACAAATCAAATTGATTAAATTAGGAAAGTTTTATTACTTGTAGCAAGTAAGGAGACAGGGATCCTATTGTCATCTTCTCCAGAATTGTGGTTACATAGACTTAATAGGAACAGCATTAAGGAAGTGAGTGAATATTGATCTGGCTGGTCTCAGGCTATAGGTGGGTCATGATGTGATTGGCTGGAGATAGTGGAGTGTGTGAGAGATGATTGGTCTGAGGCAGTGGGATTAGTCATAGGAAGTGTGTGGCAATAAGTGTCAGACTATTGGTTGAGTTATAGTCATCGCTAGGTCACATGTGTTTTGTCCATGTTCAGATCATGTGGTAGATCTGTGCATGCTCAGGCTACAGATCGGAATCACGTTTAAGCAAGAGACAGCAAGAAAAAAAAAAAACAACAAACAACAACAACAACAACAAAAAAAAAACACCACAACAGAAGGGTTAGTGTTTATCTTTTAGGAGTGGTCCATCAATACTTTCACCTTTGGGACAGAAGAAATTTCAACACCACAATAAAGCATGTGCATCACAATCTGGAAAGGCTTAAAAACTGTTGTGAGAGATAGAAGCAGGTGAAATGTTAACATATGCCCTGGCACCTAACCGGAGAGCTAGGGACTACCACGGAAGAATCAATTACTTCGTTGCGTACTTTTTTTATTTACATGTTGAAAACTAAATTAAAATCTATTTGTATAGCATAAAAACTAAACTTTTTCAATGGGTTTAGTTGAGGAACTAAAGTAAATAAAATACAAAAACTATCATTATCCAGTTTTTTTTTAAAGACCGAAAATATTTTTCTTACCTTGGTTATTCTATGAATAAGAAATTATTTCAGAATATTTGGCAAAAATATGATGAGGTAAGGGAAAATGAATTCTAAATGAATAATCTTGTCTCTTATGGAGTAAGCTATAAGTCTAGCTTCTCTCTTTGGTGGATCTGATGCTTTATGAGAAGAATTTTCTGACTGATGATGTCACTGCCCTTACTATGTGAATGTTTTTGAGTGAGGCAAAATTATAAATGCATTTTATTAGCCAAAGCTTCTCAGGACCTGAGAAACTTAAACGTATTAACCAATATATTTAAAATAATCACATTACAAAAAGAATGATAATGTACGTGAGCATTTCTCACAATATTTGTCACATAACCTCAATTAGTTTTATTCCTATTAGAAGTAATTTATATAAAACAGTGATCATAGAAAAATTTGGTATTACTGAAATGATAGAACAATAGGAACAATAGAAAATATAAGATGTGAAACCAAAAGATTAAAAAATCATGACGCAAGGTAGGAATTTATTTTAAAACTTCAGTTTTAATTTGGAAGAGGGTATCTGTAATACAGCTTCATATCAAATACACCTCATGGATCTAAGCAGAGCTGCCTAAAGTGTGTTAAGTTGAACAACATTGAAAAGGGAGGAATCATGGTACCAGAAGAAGCAAATAATCATTACTTCTATCGCTAACATTAACTATGGATGAAGAGAATGAGAATCATTTATTGAGTATCATAAATTCTACAAGGAAGATTTTTAAAGACTTCATAGAAATGATGTATGAACTCTAGAATTGGAATTATCAAATGATACTATCACAAATTATGCTCATTGACAACGAAATATATGTGTCTAAGGAAAACCAGTGTGGCTGTTAATGAAGCTCTCCAGGAAGCTCATATTTCAAAGGAAAATTAAGAATTTTATAGAAATTCATATAGAGAGAAGCAAGCATGAAAATACATGAGACTTTAAGAAGAGTGACCACAACATGAACTTCTCAAATAGTCTGTTTTTAGGAAAATATTTAGAAAACATTGATAGAGTTGATCAAAGAATCATTAAAATAATGGTTAATTAAAATAAAAATAAAGAGAAGAGAAGGTGATAATTCTTACGTGTCTATGATAAGTCAAGGAGATACTCTTATCTTAATAAATTATAATTTAGGTATTCAGAAAACTTAAAACCATAGAAGAGCAAATAATGTTTTGCTTTCATGCAAGATTTGCATATTAAATGACCCAAACTATAAACTGGAGATGGTTGAATATATCCAAAGATCAAGCATTATATGTGTATGGATTGATAATATATTGAACACATGTGGAATTTGGTAAATGTAACTTAGTAAGAGTAGAAAAATTGTTTAAAAAGTAGTTGATAGGTCATTAGAGCACAATTAGGGATATGGTATAGTTCAGTGAGACACGTATGCTTTTTAAAAAGATGGGAGAAGAAAGGATAACAAGAATATTCTTTAGTTCTGTGTATCTTTGTTTATCCCTATAGATTTCAGTTATCATCCCAAAATAACTTTATTCTGATTCTTTATGCTTTTATTGGCAAATATGCTCCATTCAGTGTTATAGGCCCAATAGTACAATTTATTTGTATCTTTCATAAATTGCTTTTTAAGTCCATTAAAAGAAGAATGAAGTATATACTTATACCAATTTTAGTAATAGCATAATTACCGTTAGCAGTGTCATACGTTTGTTTTTAGATAAATTTGCATTACTTTCTAATTTTAATAATAAGAACTTTTTGTATTTTCTATAAGGTGTGTGTGATGACAACAAATTGTCACTTTTTAATCAGGAATTTTTTTTTATGTCCCATTTTGAAAGATAGCATTGCTGACAGAGGTTTTCTGTTTTAAGATTTTTATTTTCTTATTGTTGATTTTTAAGAGTTTATTTTAAAAATAAGTCCTTTATATATGTTTTGAAAATGTGTTTTCCAGCCTGTGACTGGTCTTTTTATTGCCTAACGTTGTGTTTTGAAGAACAAAATTTTGAATTTTAATGAAGCTCAACATTTTTTTTTCACCTTTCGTGAATCTTGCTTTGGTCTGGTTTCTAAATGCTCATCATCAAACACAATGACATCTAGATATTCTGCTATGTGACCTTAGAGAAGTTATTTTGTTGATGTTTATGTTGTTTTGTATTTTACACTTAAGTCCCAATTCATTTATATCAATTTTTAATGAAAGTTTAATATCTGTGTCCAGATTTGTGTGTGTGTGTGCATGTGGGTGTTCACTTCTTCTAGCACCACTTGTTGAAAAAGATATCCGTTCCCGATGAAATAACCTCGCTTCTTAGACAAGCACCAGTTGACTATATTTGTGCTGAGATAAAATATACATGGTTCTATCTTATGGTCCATTGGTTTGTCTATTATTTCTCTAATACCACACTGTCTTGATTACTATCATTTCATATTGATTTTTTTTTTTTAAGTTAGTGTCAGTTTTCTGGCTTTGCTCTTCTTCAGAATTGTGGTGAATTCTGGATCTATTGTCTTTCTACATAACTTGTAAAATAAATTTGCTGTAATTACAAAATAAGTTCCTACAATTTTAATTGTGATTGTGTTGAACAAATAAATCAAGCGGAGAAGAAATGACATCTTAATAATATTGAGTATTGTTACTCCTGAACATAGATTATTTTATTATGATTTAGATTCTTTTATCTAATTGGAATTTTTTAGTTTTACTCATATAGAGCTTAAACATTTTATTGTTTATGTCTAAATATTATTTGCTTTATAGTCTTTTTAGTTTAATTTTTATTATTAATTATTTTGTACATAGGATGATAATTGACTAGTGTCCTGTTTTTCACAGAATTTGTGTATAGTATCTCTCTCAGTTGTAATAGATTATTATTATACAAAAGACCCATTGATGAGATGGTATTGTGTGGTTGGAGGGATATTATTATATAATGTTATGATTATGATTCAGTCTTGTGCTCCTAGATTATATTCTTTATAAGTACATCTCATATCCTCTCTTCCAAAACACCATTAGTGATACAAGAAGGCTTGGGTTCACTTAAGCTGAGTAATTCCCTTTCCATATAAGACTCTGGTAAAGGTTAGCTTTACGGTAGATTTTACTATGGAGTGGTCACTTAATTCATTTAGGAATATTGCCTTTTACTTGAAATGTTGCTTTTCTCCTCTCCTAACCTAATAGAAGAGGTTTTGTTTTGATTTTTGGTTTATTTTGTGATCTCCACCATGATAATTTGGTGGGTTTCCTGGAGGTAAAAATCATGAATGTTGGTAATCCCATTAGAAAGAGTACCAGAATTTTTAAGTGCAAGTGGTGCTTTCAGTCTCCATCAATAGATCAAATTAACATGCAAGTTACTTTTAGGTAACTTATCTGTCTTTTGTTTTAGTTAAGTTTATCTGTGTTCTCTGTATGCTCCCATCTCACTAGTTTTAGTGCTGATTTTTCCTGAAAACTCAATTCTATCATAGATTTAAGAAAAGTCATTTTCAGTTTGTTCACTATTTTTATTTTGTCAGAACAAGAATCATGACTTTCATGCTGTTACATACTGAAACTGAAACTTTTATTGGTTACTTTTACAAATAATTTCTGTTTTCTGATATTCTTTATTTTATGAAAGCTTATATTATCTTCCTGTATTTTTAAGCATAGTTGTCATTAGTTTGACATATTTGAATGGTAATTTTGACATCTTTTTCTGTTAAATCTGAAATCTGATCACTTTCACAGGCCATTTCTGAAAAATCTTTGAGGCAATATTCTGAAGCAGGGGGCAATAATGTTATTTTCACCCCTGTATGAATTCCCTATTTTAAGAGATGGATGCTTGATTATACAGGCAAGCAAGAGCAACCTTATGTTTTCTTGACTTGCTTCTCTTGGTGTGTACCTTGGCAAAGATATTTGTTGCCTCACAGTTGTGCCTGAATATAGACTGTATATACCAAGAGTGCTTTGAGGAACTATGGTTTAATTCTCAGCTCTACTCTTAGTGAAACTTATCCTCTGTATTTCATAGCCAGGGACAGAATGAGAAATGCTGATAGCATTCTCCCTCCAGGAAAGACACTATAGCCCTTCATTAGGGAGCTGAGAAAAAAAGCAGTCCTGTGTTTTTGTTGAAACCTTCTGAAGCAGTTTTCATCAAGCTGAGTAAGTAAAGAGAGGACTTATGGAGGAACTGGGATGTGGTTTACATGCTTCAGATTCATTATATCGTAACTGACTTTTCATGTATTTTGTTTACTAAGTATTTCTTCTTGTATGTCTTTAGAAACATTCCTGGAGATTTTAATGTTTTTTTTGTTTCGTTCTGTTTAGTAATTTTGACCATTTTGTGTTGAACAGAGCCATGGTATTCCTTATGCTGTCATGTAAACAGTAAACCCTTCAAATGAGAGCTATTTATATAAAATAAAATGCAATTGTCTTCGGAAAAGCACATGATGTTTTAAATATTTAGTTCAAAAATGAATTTTCCCCAGGTCCTGGTATCCTTGTCTATATCTGAATTTGTCTAGAATCCACAATTGAGAGGATCATAAAATATTTGTCTATTGATGTCTGACTTTTCACTTAGCATGCTTTCATGGTTTATTTATATTGTAATATGTATCAGATTTTATTTTAATATTATATATATGTATATATGTATGTATACACACATACACATATACACATATCACATTTTTTTGTTCATTCATTTGTTGAAGACATTTGGTTCATTTCCAGCAATATCTTTTGCTTTTTTCCACCTGTATTTCTAGTTATGGAAGACAAAGACAAGAATTGAGTACTTCAGATAATCTCCAGATCAGTTTGATGAGACAGCATGACAATTTGCAAGCAATATCTGCTCTGCTAACTCCAGCTCAAAGAGAGAAACTGGGAACTGGTTTGCTGCCATGATTTAAAAATAAGACCATCACTGAACCAGGGAGAAGGACTAGGATGAGTCAAAACGTCACAGAACTTTCCTACTGCTTTGACCATAGCTTTTTCTTCATTGGGCATTTGCTGTATTGCTACAAACTTTGGTAATTTTTCCAGAGCTTCTACAATATTAGCTCAACCATTGATTTTTTATTTTTCCATGGAAGAATAAGTATTTTGCTATTACTAATCTGCCTTTTGTTGCTGCTATTCCTCATACACTTTACATTAAGTACTATATTACCAGCATGCTAAGTATAAGCAAATTGAATATTTTTATATTAGGTGTATGAACAAAAAAAACAAACATAGAAATGACATAAATTTTCCTATCACTTTTTCCTGATTATATAACTCTTGCCCAGGATGAAAGACTATCCTGGGGTTGGTCATTTTTCTCTTTGAATAAACATGGCTTTTATAAGATGCTAAGTTAGTGACTCTCTTTGAACAAATGATTTACTGAGAATTTTTTCCAAAAGATATACTGAAATAATGATTGGAATATCAGGATATTATCCAAAAAGACTGGATATCTCAGCAAGAAAAACCTACAACAGAAACTTGAATGCTTTATACCTTCACTCCTTTAGAATCACATATTATTTCTACTTGTTCCATTTTATTCTATAACTGGAAAATGGAATATTGAAGATCACCTTGTCCAACTACTGCTAGCTCGATTACCGATTTTTCTGGAGGTACATACTAAAGTTTTGTTCTCTAAGTGAGACATTTTCATCACCAAAGAGATATTTTCTCTAGTCACCATATATAAATTGCTAACCTCTGATTATTTTTGGTCATTTGAGAAGTTTTAAATTTAACTTTACGCCAAATAAAAGTCCTCTTGTTAGATAGCTCTACTATTCACATTGGTTCCCTTATTAATCCCAATATCCAGACTTACTAATTATATAACTGCATTATATAGATACTATGAGGGCAAGATAAAATTCAAATAAATCAAATATTAATATATTAAGCAGGTATGACCTCTATAGCCAGACTATACTAACTTGAAGAATATTACCTTCAGTGTTATCTCTAGATATAAATCAGTGGTGCATTTTCAAATAATGTTATCTTATAGTCAAGGTGAAAATGCATTTTCAGTGTGTTCCAAGACCAGGCTATAGTCTTAACCAATTATGCATTAAAATTGTGTTCCTCAGTTATATGTGACACTCTCTTAAAAATATTTATTTTGTTTAAAAGTGAAAAAAATATAAATTCAATTTAAAAATTGACTATAAACTATACTTTTGATTTGCATATATGTCAGGAAATATGCTGTGTTTTCAGAAGCAGTTTAGCATTTAGTTCTTCCTAAGATTACTGACTATAAAAAATAATCAGACTGCCTGATATCTTACTCAGCACATGTCATAAAGAACCTTCTTTATATGTATATCTATTCAAAGTTTGCAATTTAACATGAAAATTAACTTATCTTCGTTATGTAATTTGAAAATAATCAACATTGTTTTTAAAATGTCTGCTTCAAAATACAATACAGAAGTGCTGTCAAAATTTAATAACACCATGTTTATTTAAATGAAGTTGATGGTATAAATAAGACATTTTGTTTCTTTAGTTGTATTTACATGACATAACCATCTGTTTGTAAAAACAAAAAAATTAATACAGTTATCTGGGTAGTTTGTTTAAGTATTAGATGTATGTGAAAGAATACAAAAGTTTGAATTCTCTCTATTTTGTCATAAACCTGTGTAAGATAAAGTGACTGCAAACAATTTGAGAACGTGAGTCAATATAGCTCAAAATTTATCTTTCACTATGACATTATTTCTAGATGTTTTATTTCTATGCTTTATTCTGTAAATGCTCACTGACTATATCCTTTAATTTTTATTTTTATTAATTTTAGACAATGTTATAAATATAGTAGTGTATCATCTTTTTGTTAGATTCTAATATTTCTAATAGTATATCTTTTCTGTATTGTGTTTTATTTTTTCTAATAATCGTAGTTTTTAACTAATTTTGAGAAGTCAATCTATGACATTTAAAATACTTTTATTTTGAATATTAAAGGCAATCTTATTAAAAATTTAGCCAATTATCCTGTGAATGATCTAGTCTTTTGCAACTCCATTTTCCAAAAGACGGTGTTTTAAATTGTAAATGGATATTATTAGAGTGAAACAAGTAAATTGAAGCATATCTTTTTAGAACAAAAATACTTAAATATAGGAGAAATCTCTGTAACAAACTATAAACTATTTCAAGGAATAAGTTATTCAAGATGGCTGCAATATACTGCATAGATCAAGAAATGAGTTACAAAGGCAATACAGATGGTATAGGAAATAATCAGAAAATAATATATTAATCTTTAAGAGGTAGAAGTAAAATAAAAAAAATCAGTTGGGAGCTTGAATCTAACAAGTAATAAAAATAAAAATAGATTAGATTAAAGTGGGGTGAAGAAAAAAACAAATTTCCTTTTCATTGTCGTTTTCTTAAACACAAAAGCAACTACCCTTTTTAAACTAAATATCATGTGGTGATGAAAAATGAATTCCCTTAGAAGAGATGTAAAGTGTATTTCAAACAATCACAGAAGCTTACAAACTATTGAATCTTTTAACAATTAAATATTTTGAGTAGTTTAAGGTTAACAGCAAAACTAAAAGGAAGGTATAGATATTTCCCATATACCAATTGCTCTGCTCTCACACCTGTGTAATTTCTCACATTATCACCATTCCTCATTGGAGTGGTACATTTGTTAAAACTGATGACTTGGCATTCAACAACATAACTACCCTTTGGTTCTCTCTAGGTGTTGTGTATTTTATGGATTTGGAAAAACATATAAATGATATCACCCGTTATTATAATATCATGCAGAGTATGTTGATTGCCTTAAAAATCTCTGAGCTTTATCTGTTCATCTCTTCACTTTCCCACACACTCACATCACCCACTAATCACAATATTTCCTTTTCCAGAATGTCATATTATTGGAATCATAGAGTTTGTATCCTTTTCACATTGGTGTATTTCACTTAGTGGTATGCATTTAACTTTCTACCATGTTTTTTCAGGTTTTGATATCTCATTTATCTTCAGTACTTTAATAATGTTTCACTTTTAGGATATATCATACTTTATTCACCTACTGAAGGACTTTTTGGTGTCTTTCAAGCTTTGGCTATTGTGAATAAATTGCTATAAACATCTGCATGCAGGTTTTTATGTAATTATAAATTTTTCAACTCAATGGATAAATACCAATGAGTGCAACTGCTGAGTTGCAAAGTGAGAATATATTTAATCTAGTAGGAAACACCAAACTCACTTCCACAGTATCTATATGATTTTTCATCTCTACCAATAATGAATTGAATTTCTCTTGCTCTACATCCTTCCAAGTATATATTATTGTTAATGTTCTGCAGTTTGTCATAGTAATTGAAGTGAACTCCTATATTGTTATAGATAATGTATATGTTGATCATTTTCACCAACTCTATGTCTTCTTTAGTGAATTGATTTCTAAGTTCTTTAGCCCATTTAAAAATTATGTTCTTATTTTCTCATTTTGAGCCTTAAGAATATCTTCAGATATTTTGATGTCATTTCTTAAATGTATATTTTGCAAATATTTTATTCTGTCTGTGATTTGTCTTTTCCTTCTCTTGACAATGTCTTTTGCACAGTAAACTTTTAATGCTAATGTAGTCCAATATATCAATTATTTCTTCATGGTTCATGATGGTGTTATGGCATAATTTTTGTGACGGGTGTAAGTTTTGAAGTTAGAATTATTCTTTTGCATATGGATGTTCAGTTGTTTCAGTCCCATTTGTCGAAAAGACTATCTTTGCTCCATACTTTTTTTGTTTTTTGCTTCTACTCTCTTGTCAAAGATCAGTTGACTATATTTGTTTGGTCTACTTCTTTGATCACTAATTTTGTTACACTTATCAATTTGTCTAGTCTTTCACCCATATCACACTGTCATTATTACTAAAACTAATGTACAGCCTATAGTCAGTTTGTTAGCCCAACTTTATTCTCCTTCTATATTGTTATGGCTATTCATTTTGGGTCTTTGTTCCTCTATGTAAACCTTTTGATCATTTTATAAATAAGTAAATAATGACAGTTTGGAATTTTGATTGGGCTTGCATTGAATCTAAAGTTTAAGTTGGGAAAAACTGATATCTTGACAATGAATCCTTGAATATATTTCTTCATATTTTTATAATTTAGAAAAATTCTCAGTTATTATTATTTCAAAAGGTTGTTTTCTCTATCTCTTCTCTTTTTGGTATTTCAATTACATCTGTTATAATTTTTATAATTGTGTAACAGTCCTGAGATAGTCTATTGTTTTGTTTTGTTTTTCAGATTTTGCACTTTATCCTCTCTTTCCTTTAAAAACTTTGAAACAACTCAATAGTGTACAAAAAGCATCAAAAGATCAATCAATGAGATGGAAAACAGAGCACTGGAAAACACTCAAACAGATTAGCAAAAAGGAAAACAAATTTAGAAAATTTGAAAATAATGAGACAGAAAAAAATATCTAGAGAAACAATTTTGATTATAGGGGTCTTAGGAGTAACAGAGAGAGAAAGAAAAGTGTAGAAAACTTATCTGAGAAATAATAGCCCCAAATTTTCCTAACCTGGTGAAGGAACTAGATTTACAAATTGGGGATACTCAAAGAATTCTAAGAAATAAATAAACTCAAATCAGCACATATAGATTCATAATTAATAAAACAAATGTTAAGGACATAGAATTACAGAAGCAATTAGAGAGAAACACATCATATATAAGGAAACTCTGTTAGACTACCTGTTAATTTCCCTGTGAAAACTTTACAGGCCAGAAGGAAAAGGCACTCTATATTGAAAATTTTGAATGAAAGGAATTTCCAACCAAGAATACTCTACCTTGCTAGCCTATCACCTGTAATGAAATTGTTACAGAGTTTTACAAACAAAAAGGAAAAGAATGTATTACCATCAAACCAACATTGCAAGAAACACTAAACCAAAGTTTGAGAACAGTGGTTCAGAAGAAGATGAATGAGCAAGAACTATAAAATGAATTGATATATAGTATGCTAAGAAACTCAAACATGAAAACAGTGATAAAGAAATATCTTGGCTATTCACTGAATTTCAAGAATAACAATGATGTTTACAAGAATAAACATAGAAAATCATTACAAATATAAAGGGAAAATCAGCTTCAGAATCCAATATAATAGTCAATCACAGAAAATAAAATTTCGCAACCCATGATTATTGTATCCAACCCTATATCATTTAAAAAAAAGAGCAATACAGATTTTTACTCTAATTTGTAAAGAAATAAACAAAATAGATTGGCAAAAATGAGTCAAAATATAAAATTAGGAAGGGCGATTGTGGTAAAAGGACTGATATGAAACTATAATTTCATAAAATAATACTAGTTCTAGGTGAGAAAAATATTTGTCCAACATCAGGAAAAATAAATATAGATGTCAATTTATGATACACAGATATGATTATTCTGTCATAACATAGAACAAATTATGCTTAATGTATTTCTCTTCAGTTTAATAGCTCCTCAATGATTTAAAATTGATTTTTAATCTTTGAAATTTATAGGCCTTAATATCTTCTGAGTGATGAAATATGTATATAAAATATAAAAATTCTTTCCATATCACCACATTTTTCTTCTCCTATATTAAATAACAGATTAAAGTATAATATAGTTTAACAGTGATATCATTTTTTGTAAGTTAACATGTATGATATAATGAATCTGCCCTTTGTATTCATGAAATCGTAATGAGTCATTAACTAAGACATTCAATATTTTTTCTTCTCCTACAAGACATATAGTGCTCCTCTTTGTACAATAGTAAAAGATATAAAAAGATTAAAAAATCCATTCTTTGTATTTTACAGATTCATGTGAAAATATTAAATACTAATATGATGTAGTTTATTATTAGTGTCAAATAACTTTCAAATTATTGTCTGTTCAGCAAAATTATATATATATATTTATATATACACCTACATTCTGCCATCATCAAATTGTATCTTAGATGCAGAAGCTAAAATATTTTTATGAATGTAGAAAACTAAAAAAAAATGAAATTTTCCTGTTTGCAACAGCATAGGTAAACCTGGAGAGAATTATATTAAGTGGGATTAGTGAGCTATCATAAGGAAAAAGACAAATATTGCATGATTTCTTTCATACATGGTATATAAAGAAACCTGGAAAACAAATAAACCGAATAAAAAAAATTGACTTTTAGTCTCAAGATCCAAAAGTGATTACCTGAAGGAAAGGAGGAAGGTATGGGCAAACTGGTTTCATGGAGTTAATTATATGTGAGGGATAAATTTGGACTGTTCATGGTAAACTATGTATTATATACAGATGTTGATTTATGATGGTATACATCTTGAACCTACATATTGAAATAATGCATTGTTCTTTCAATAAAATAATATATATGTATATATTTATCTATATGTAAAATTAAGTAT
This sequence comes from Solenodon paradoxus, assembly GCA_004363575.1. Classification (NCBI taxonomy): domain Eukaryota; kingdom Metazoa; phylum Chordata; class Mammalia; order Eulipotyphla; family Solenodontidae; genus Solenodon; species Solenodon paradoxus. The sequence goes on from RJWH01000011.1 coordinate 905,530, forward strand.
AGAGGGAAATATAGATTTTCCCAATGTACTTTAATTTTTATTATTAAATAGGGAATTTATAATATATCACTTATACACTGGTGGATCATAGGCAGCAAATACTTGGCTTAAAAAAGTAAATTAATTTTTGGCACTTAGAGTTGAAAATTTATTGAGGATCATATAGAAACTCAATGAAGAGAGAGTCATTTCTTCTCTCCTCTCTATATTCTATTTACTTTAACTTGAAGATAATACTTATTGACCAAAATGCTTTGGAATCCATGTATTTTGTTTAATAAAGTCAATTAAGAAGACATTTTTCCTGATAGTCACATTAAAAATCAGTAATTATTTCCCTCCCTCAAGCCCCCTGCAAATATTCCATAGATCTCTTGCACCCTGAAATTATAATTATTATTGCAAAGACGTTTAGGAGTATAAAAATTAGTTGTATAAAATTTGTGATTTCTTCCATACTTGAGTTACATGGAATGTTTAGTTGATTATAAATCATTCACCCACTGCCGAATTGGGGTTCCTTTAAAAATGAAAAAGAAGAAATCACACCAAGCTGTTAAAAATAGTGGGACACGCCCATGAAATGTTTCTATTATTCATTAAAGTCCTGAAAGATTGCTTGCAATGGCACAGTGCATAAAAGAAAGTCATTTTTGATAAGACTCAATAAGGCTGTCATTTAAAAATGCTCTTCTCTTAATGCTTGAAGAATTCATTGGCCAGTATGAAGCAAATAATTAGTTATTTAGATGGTAAAAAATAGTTTAAAAGACCTATTGATCATTTTAATGTTCTTTTCTTTATTTTAATCTAGTTTAAGAGAAAAGGATCTGAATAAGTTTTGTGCTTAGATTCATAAGCTAGATATAATATCCATATTTATGCCATGTTTATCTTGCTATGTATATGTGCATAATATCCAAGTTAGAAAGTCTCATTGAATAAACTTCACATTGCCCTGCATACATTACAAAGTTTTATAGTCGTTAGTTGTTATTAACTAAAGACAGTTGTTTGAAGGAGTCTTGCTAAGTCTTGAATGGAGCTTTTAGAAAGTTCGTTTGAAATGAGTACCCCCAAAGTTGTTGTTTTTTATTGCATAATGTTATATATCTGGGAAAGTATTAAAGTGACATTAGACATGAAATTTTAAGCAACTGAATGAAATATACTTCCAACAAAAAGAGCATTGAATTAATATCACACCAAATAGTGTAAAAAGGTATGGCAGTTTATTAGAAATTCAAAAAATTGTTTTTGTTAAATGTATTATAAGTTTAGAATATATTAATATGATCCTACAAGTATAGATTATAAAATCTATCAGTAAGTTTTTATATCTTTGTAATTTGACAAAAAGCAGTCAACATATCAGTATGCATTATGCCTCGGGTCTCAATTATACATTTGCCTACGGCTTATAATTAACATGAATCACTAAACCTTCAAAAACGATTGAAATACATATGAAAGCACAAGTGATATTAATTAATATAATACTATCTTAGATAAGAAAAGATAACCTTCATTATGATTACTCTGAGAAAGTTGTCAAATGCCCAATACTCCCAGGAGAGTTCAAAATCTAACCAGAAATAGTTGTTTACTGGAAAGGGAAGTGCAATAATTAGAAAAAGAATGCGTTGATTATGAACTGAAGAGGAAGATTTGGTAAAGAAGTATATTTTTGACCTAGAGAAGGTCCAGTGATGCTTCTAGGGCTAAAAACTTGGTCACTAGATTGCTATGTACTCAAGTGAGAAGTTTATGTAGTATTCCATTAGATTGATGCATTATATAACTGAATAAACCGCTATACAGATGAATGAAATGTAAAATATTTTCAAAACTGTAGTTTGATGCCAAATCTTGGCTCTTTCATGTAATCACTGAGCAATAAATATGTTCTCTCTCACCCTTATAGTATAATAATAGGGAAGCAACATAATTATATTTAATAGTTACTATGTATTAACTAAGAAAAGAGAAAAATATAAACATTTTAATTTAAGATAAATTCAAATTTTATTTAAATCGTATTAATGGACCTATTAATCATTTCTTTATTCTTAGTATTTTATGGTTAATGATGTCTTCTGATATCAGTGGCAAATGTGGAAATAATTTGCAGAATAATTCAAAATATTTTTGTAATTCTATATTTATAAAACATTTCTTTTTAAAATATTATATAGGGAATCACTGATTTATGTTAATACTGTTTTAATTTATAGGACAACTTCTTAGAGTACTGATCTCATATTTTATAGCTTGAAGGTTACCAGTTATGCAGTAGATTGGCTATTATAAAAATGACAATTCTTTTTTGGTATTGGAAAAATAGTTAAAAAGTGTGTACATCTCTTTTAAATAATGTCCATTTTTTTTCTTTGAATATTGTTATTATCAGAGAGTCATGGCCATAATCTCCAAGTTAGAAAATGCTTACTTTTTTTCAAAAGATAAAGTCAAAATCCATCATTGTTAAGAATTTCCATTCCTAGTGCTACAGAGATTTCCATAATTGGTTTTAGTATTGTCATAGCGTACTCTTCCTTCTAACGTAAGTCTAATTTACTTTTAAAATTATCCAATTTTTTTCTTCTCTTCTTAGCATAAATGGAAACCATCTGCCAAAAAGAAACATCCTTCCTTGAATTGAATAAATTCTTCTCCTCAACAGGTTAACACAAATGTGCAATTCAACTTTCCTTTTATCAGAGGAATACTTTTATATATTTTAGATACTTTTTATATTAAATTGTTTTTATTTTTCTTGCAGAAATATGCTTCTTTCTTTCTGGTCTTTTAAGTAGCATTAAAAACAAAATCAGTTAAGATACTAAGAACTTATCCTAACTAAATGGAATTGTAATTCATAATTGAGTATAAATCAGTGGGGAAGGTCCATAAAATTCTGGGGAAGACAGAGTCTGCCCTTAATTATTCAATTTTAGGATTTACTTGCTTTGCTTCCTTTTTTTAAAATTTTTATAACACTCATTTACTATATAATGAACATTTCATTGTCAAATGTTACTGACTTTGTGACATTGTCCTCTTTAAGAGAAATTTTTATACAGTTGTATTTAAGAGAAAAATAAATTGTGACAATTAAATGGCAAACGTGAATATATAAGCATAATTAGATATGTGAGTAGAAGAAAATGATGCTACAATAAAATATATTTTTAAATTTTAAGTAAAAATTGAAGATGAAGTGAAATGCAAAATATAATTGTAATTCATAAATTCCATGCTTTAACATGTAAATGAGATGTAACATCAGCAAAATGACAACATAGTAGTTTTCTAGTCCCCCTTCTCAATAACACTAATTTTGACAATCACTTATGGAGTGAAGTGTCTTGTGAAACACAGAAGTCCTGTGAAGAAGTTCCAGCACATATTGGAGAAAAGAAAAATCTGAGACAATGAAGAAAGTAAAAAAAATAACATTTTTCACTTTACCTGTATCACCTATCCACAAAGACAGCACAATTCAATGCTAATCTTTCCCATATTGGAGAGTAAAAGCCTTGGACTGACTGCCAGTTATGCGAATGCTGCAGAAGAGTACAACCTTATCTAAAATATTAGGTTGTGCTGCATAGCTGCAGGTTGGGAGAATAGCAGTCATGGCTTTCTGAGGCCATCAAAGGGATGAATAGCTTTATGAATTACTTGATGGACTTCACCATAAATTCATTTTACTAGCTGCTGAACTAGTTTGACTATGGAACCCTCCAACTGTAGTATAAGTTTCTCCTATACTAGGTGCATGTTATCACAACATGGCTGGTTCCCTATGTATGTTCTCGAAGTCAGTAAAAGTTTATGTAGATGGCTAGTGAGCATACACAAAAATTCAGCCTCATTCTACCAATCAGAAAAAAGCACACAAACTTGAGCATTCAGTACCATGCTATAGAAAGTAAACAAGAGACTGACAGTGACTGCCACGACTTTGCAGCATTAAAAGAGAACATTAGGAAAAATCCCATCTAATAATACATTACCCATCAAAGTTGTCTCTCAGTAATAAAGGAGAGAGACCCAAAAAAAACAAAATCTGAAGGAGTTCATAGTCACTAGATCTGCTGTACAAGAAATGTTAAAGATAATTATACAGGTTGAAAAGATAATATTCAGTAACATGAAAATATAATGGTAAATGTAAGAATATACTAAAATTTGAAACACTCTAATACTATATGGTGGAGTTTTAATTACTTGCTTCTAGTATTAAGATTAAAGGACAAAGTTGAAAATACATTATTTTAACTACAAGATGCTTTATATAAGTTTTATGAATCACAAATCCAAAGAGAGTAGAATACAAGCAAACTCCTATGGGAAATAGTCAGTTGACAAATAAAAACAGCAATAGAACAAGAATGGAACAAAGAAATTACAAAACATCCAAATATAACAAGTTCCATGTTTACAAATCATTCACCCAACAAGAGATTAGTAGACAAAATATATAAAGAAATCATACAACTCATCAAAAACCATAACAAACAAATAAACAATTTGATTACAAAATGTAGAGCATCTAATCAGACACGTCTCCACAGAAGACATACAAATACAGAAGACATACAAGTGGCCAAAAGGTATATGAAAACATGTTCATCATGTCTGATTATTATGGAGTTGCAAATTAAGACAGCAATGAAATATCACTTTATGCCTGTGAGAATGGTTATTTTTCAAACTATAGCAAGCTACAAGTATCATAAAGGGTATGGAGCAAGGAGAACCCTTGTATACTGTTGATGAGAATGCAAATTGGTTGCAGCCATTATGTAAAAGAGTATGGAGATTCCCAAAGGTAAAAAATAGAAATTCTCTATGATCCAGTTATCCCACATTTGGGTATTTACCTGAAAAATACAAAAATCACTAAATAATCACATGGTGAAGCGTCCAAAATGTCCATGATCTCCACACTCATTATTAACACTTCTAATCTAAATCCTGAGCATATAGTCTCAGAGGGAATTCTCTACAATCATTTGACAGAGGAAGAAGACTGGATCCTTATCACAGACAGTTGCTATAACAAAGCCCCCTTTTTAGGGAATCTTTGAGGACAGTGATGAAGGGAAATTCCCAGTGGAATGAACTTTGGCTACTTTTCTTGCCTGTACACTTTGCTTTAAAAGAGAAATAATCAGATGTGTGACTACATACTGATTCAAGGGTATGGTATATAATTTGATGATTAGGTACATGAATGAAACATAATTGAAAATTGGTGACAAGGAAATTTTGGGAAGTGGCATGTAAATAGAACTCGAGTGGTGAGATAATATAAAGTTATTTCTGGACCATGTGTGCTTTCACCACACTGTGACCTCAGCATTGGAGAATTTTAATAATCAAAGGGAGAATGTCTGTGAATGTCAGTTATCTTCTTTTCCAGCAACGTGTCATTACCCAATGGGCTCATGACCAAGTGACCATGGTGGTAGGAATGGAAGTTATTCATGGGATCAATAACATTAACTTACACTCATTGAGTACAACTTGACTATATTCACTGACAATGCCCAACATCTAGTAGTAGAGAGCAACTCTGAGTCACCGATATCGTCCTACTCCCTACTCAATTTGTGGAGCTATTTTATTTTCTATTTTGTAAAATAATCATTGCTTCAATTTTGCAGGTCCTAAAATATTATTACAAATGAGTAAGTCTAATATTTATGGATAAAACCAGAAGGAGGTAACATTTATTTACAAATTCAGTATCTTGTGCACTATTTTATGTGAGCACTTAAACCTTAATATTCTGCGTTTAAATGTCATTTGCTAAGACACATAAATATGCCCATGTAATTCCTCAATCACCATTAAAATAGTGTTTGTTTAACAAGGGAATATGTTATATTTTATATGTATTTTATCAATATTAGCTTTAGAGGCTAAACTTTTCAACTTTTTTAGGTTAACTAATTTCCAAGATTATCAACATAAGTAGTAAATACAAAGAAGGTTTAGTTAGAGGAAGATGTATTTGAAGTGGAGAGAGTATTTTGGTAGATGAAAAAGAATCTTTAATCCCAAATCACAGTTCTCTGCTAAGATCTAAACAAAAATCACTAATTTATTATTGCTATTTTAAATGTTTTATTTATTAAAGATTTCAATCCATAAAAATTGAATTGTACATTTAAAATCAGCATATTGTTTCAATACATTTATCAAATTATTAGCATTTTTCTCTTTATTATTTTATTCTCTACATCTCTGTTGTGCACATGCCTACATTATTTTTTGTCATTTAAAGGTAAATTGATATTATCTCAAATTCTAATATACCTGTATGTAACCATTAAGAACCAATACACTCACCCATATAACAAAACTACTTTATCATCTTCAAGAAATATATTTGTATAATAAATAATATCTATTTAGTGCATTTCATATAAAAATTACACAAGTGTTTTATTGATATATCTTTAGGTATTTATCCATATACTAATCAAGTCATGTTTCATTTTCATATTTCCTAAAGATCTAATATTCTTAGTTTCAACTGTAGAGTAAATGACAAGCCTCAAAAAGATAAGTTTATTTTGCAGTACTATGAAAGTTATCTTGTTTGGGAAAAAATATTGGATCTTCAGAAATAATTTAACTATGAATTAAAAATGAAATCATCTTGAAATATTCAAGAAGGTCTTAAATCCAATAATAACCATCCTCATAAGACAGAAGGGAAGGCATACAAAGTGAAATGTCTTATAAAGACAGAGCAAAGAATTAACAGTCTGTAAACATAAGCAAGTGAGAGAATGGAAAGATTCTCCCCAAGATTCTACTAAAGGAGGTCAGCTCTGATGTCATCTAAAGTTAGAACTTCTGAGCTAATGAATTATGAGAAAGTAAATAAATTTTGTTGTTTTAAACTACTATCATTAGAGACCTTGAAAACAAGTACTTTCCCCCAACTTTTAATTTTTTTTACATATTTCTAGACATTGACAATATTTTAAACCCAGAATTGTTAACTAGTACAATGTGTCATCTATTTTTACTTCATTATTTCATAATAGTTTATTTTTTTATTATTTTCTCAAGCTTGAGATAGATTTTAGTAAAAATGCATAGATTAGTGTAGGTTGTCCCTTATAGTATTACAAAATGAGAAATATGTTTGTATAATATTTGGCTATTTGTACTATTTTTGTGTTAATTTTTAATACATTATTATTTTGGAATAATATGGATTTATAGAAATTATGCAAAGATAGTACAATAAGTAGCATGTCACTTTCAACTTGATTGTACTAATGCTAAGATCTTTTATATTCATGGTATATTAATTCAACACTATAGACTAATATTGGTATAATACTATAACCAAACTATATTTTTATTGTGATTTTACTAGTTTTTCCATTCAGGACATTAATTTTTCCAGTCAAAGAACCAATTGTGCTATGCTATAATACATTTAGCCATCAACTCTTGTTGATTTAAGCTTATCTGTGGGAGTTTTTCCATTTTACTTTGTTTTTCATGACCTTGACAATTTTGAAGAGATTTTCTAATTTTTTAAAAAATTGTTCAATTTGATTTTCTTTGTTGTTTTCTTATGATTACACTGGGGTTATGAATTATAGGGAAGAGCATCATGGAGGCTAAGGATAAAAGATTTCAATATAACATTACTGATAATATTCATCTTGATTTCTTGGTTAAGGTGGTATCTTGACAGTTTTCACCACTTGATAATTTTCATCAATTTTCCCATTCCATATTCTATTCTTTGGAAGAGTCACACATTATAGGTCTTACTCAAAGAAAGGCTAAATAATCTCCACTTCTTAAAAGTAAGCTGTGATATTGAGATTTATAGGAAATATATACTTGGTCGTTCTAATAACCAAAACTGTTTTTAATATGTATTCTGTCTTGATCCACTTTCTTGACTCATAGCTCCCAATAGCCTTGGAAATTCCTGTGCTGAGAGTTTGCTAAAGTGTCTAATTGCTTTAGGAGTTGACATTTTGGAAAGCACCTAAGAATTAGGTGCTCCCTAAGGATGGTTTCCTGGAGAAACAACTATATCATTAGAGGGTTGGGATTTCTAGTCCTATCTCAGAGCTCTGGAGAGGGAAAACGGCTGGAGGTTGATATCAGTTATCAATGACCAGTGATTGAGTCAACTGTGTCAATGTAATGAAGCCTCCATAAATACCTTAAGTGTAGGGGACTTCAGAGAGCTTCTGTTATTGAATCCAGGTCACTGCTCTAGTCTCCAAAAGACCAGTATCTGAGAGGACAAATGTGGATAAAAGAAAATAAGGTTTATTATGGAGAGATAAAGAAGTGTGTGACCTGCTCCTTCTAAAATCCAGTTCACCCAGTATGCATCTCTTCCATATGGCTGTTTCTAAATAAATCCTTCCTATTAAATCTGTCATCCGGCAAATGTCTTTCCTGAGTTCTGTGAGCTGCTTAACAAATTATTTAAGTTCGAGGAAGAGATCCTAGAACTGCTGATCTATAGCCAATAGGTCAGAAAACTTACAACTGGTATCTCAACCACAGGCTGATTTTGCAAGAATGAGGCCTTTGCCAGTGGAATCTGATGCTCTCTCTTGGTAGTTAGTGTTAGATTTGAGCTGAGTTGAGTTGAATTCTCAGACACTGCTGTCTGAGATTGCTTGCTGCTTTTGGAAAATCTACACACAATCATGTCTGGAAACCCAAAAGAAGTTAGCACCCTCCCCATCCTATCTCTTTATGTATCAATCAATGTTTTAAATTTTATCTAAGAATTATTTATTCCTTGAGTCTCACTTTTTAATTTGTTGCAGACTTTTGCTGTGTCAGAATGAATACATGGTATTTTTTTTAATTATTGTATTATTGTCTCTTAATAATTTTTGCCAATTGGACTCATGGGTATTCTTCCAGGTTATTTCCTGTGTTTCTTTGACATCCTTGTTCTTTGTTTTTTGAGCAACCTCTTCATTTCTGGCACTTTCAATGCCCCAGTCTCATTTTGTATTTTTTCTGCTGGAGTCCAAGACTCAACCAATTCTTCGAAGAACTTTGGTTCCTTTTATTAAAGAAAAGTATATAGAAGCTAGTAATATGGACATTGGGTGTTCTTATTATAAATTACCTATCTGTCTTGCAGAATATCCCTGAAAAAACACATACCTATAACAAAATGAGTTCATGCTGACATCAAAAACTCAAATTTCACCAAAAAGTTTAGTCTACCTACATGTTTGTTTGTAAAATTTTACCTATTTATTTGTACACTGTTACTGAGTTGAGAAATTTGGCTTCAATATATTTTGTTTAACCTTAAGATAGATGTAAAATGGTTTCAGAAATTCTAATTTGTATCTCTGTGAGTGGAATGAGGACTTACACTTTATATTAGAGTTTATTTAAAATGTAGTAATTAACATTATAGAAGCCAGTAAAAAAAAAAAATCACTCTTTAAAATGTACTTAATTCTTAAGTACCTAAAACACTTAAGTGATAGTGCAATCACTCTTGGGAGGCAGAGACACCCTAGTCTCAAATCATTCCAATGTTAAATTCATAACATACACGAGTAGTTAAGAAGCTATTGTTATTCACATAATGGGGTTCTCTAAAGAGAGCAGGACTGACATATGAGCCGTTCCAAAACTTTCATAGGAGAAGAAAGGAGGGAGCAACTAATTATGCTGTGTGTGTGTGTGTGTGTGTGTGTGTGTGTGTGTAGGTTCTGAGGCTCAGGTGAGGATTTCTCTAGCTTACTGAGATTTATATGCTTTGAATTTCTGTTGATGTTAAGAGAGGAAAAATGTGATCTTTACTGCTATCGTTGTGAATTCGGGACAAGAAATGTAGAAATTATGGTTGGATCTGAAAGCAGACTTCAGTGTAATATCAAATATGAATCCAGACATTTGTGCAATCACCTCCTTTTCCCCTATTTTCTATATTAAAATCGCATCATACATTTGTAGTAAATTTGGATCCTACTCTAGGATTCCCCATACTTTGGTGGACTTCTCTGTTTACATAACTCCAGCTAATTCTTTTTTGGTTTCATCTTCATTTTACTTTCAATCTATATCATTACCTATAAAATGGGTTTCATGTAAATAGAATAAAATGGGTGTTGCATTTTCTCCAATTTGAAATTTCTCCCTTCATTAGAATGTTTATTTATATATATATGTGTGTGTGTATATATATATAATAGAACATGACATTTATTTACTTTAGTGCACAATTCATTTACACTAATCATTGAGTTTACAACAAAAGGTATATAGATTTTGTCTTTTTTCTCTTCCTGACACATAGCTCCAAAGCCCATGAGATTTAAGTGGTGAGTGCGGTGAGAGTTTCTTTTTTATGTTAATAAAGTGGCTGGAGTCTGATTGTAGGGAAGAGCCCACCCTCTTCATAGAGGGTTGAAGCTTTCAGTCTGACCTCCTGAATCCGGAGAGAAGGTTTGGAGACTGAGTTCAAATGCCAGCGTTCAATTATGTAATCAATCATATCTATGAAATGAAGTCTTTCACAAAATTCAAAATTTCTGGGTTCAGAGAGTTTCTGAATTGGTGAGCATGTGGTGATTCAGACACACTGGTGCAACTAGAGAGGGCTTGGAAACTCCTGCCCTGTCTCCATAACTTGCCCTAGTCATCTCTTCCCTATGACTACTCCTGTGTAATAGTCTTTCACGATTCACCAGTAACATAGCAATTAAAATGTTTCCATGAGTTCAAGGACTTCTCTAGCAAATTAATCAAACCCAAAAGAAAGGGTTGTTGAAATATTTGATAGATCAAAAGGATAGAAGCTCAGATGGCAACCTGAACTTGCATTCGGTGTCTCTAACTGGGTCAGGGGCTCACTCTTATGGGACTGAGTTTTTGAATCGTATGATCTGATACTATCTCCAGGTATGTAGCTTCAGTATAGGGCAGAATTGTAAAATACCCCACTGCTACTAGAATTGTTTGGAATGAGGAAATCCCTCACACATTGTAAAGGACATCAGAATTATAATTACATTAGCAATGATTGCAATCATCATCACTATTTCTCTACTCAAACAGAAACTCTGTACCCACTCATTAAACACATATATCTCATGTCACATCTCTCCAGTCTCTTGTCATTTGTAATCTACTTCTGCATCTATAAATCTACCTGTTCTAGTTATCTCATGCCAATGAATTATACATTATTCATCCTCTTACATATGGCTTCCTTTACTTAGCAAAATATTTACAAGGTTTATCCATAGTGCAGTATTGAACAGAACTCCATTCACTATATAACTGAATAATATTCTGTGGTATGTATATACCACACTTTTGCTTGTCCATTAATCTGTTGATGGATACAGGAAATGTTTCCACCTTTTTGTTATCATGAATAGTGTCTTTAAGAACATTGGCATAAAGTATCTTTCAATCCCTAGTTTCAAAAATTGTGATTATATACTTAGAAGTGAAATTGCTGATCTTATGGTAATTAAACATTTAAGTTTTGAAGAAACACTAAAAACGTTTTCCCTTAGTGACTGCTTTACTTTTAAAGTAATATAACTACATTGATAACGATCACTTTTTAAAACACTTTTCTGTTGTCTTTGGGTTAATTGAGCATATTTTGTATTCTTATTTGTAATCAGATTTTATATTCTGAGCAGTTTTTATATTCTTTTGATTTATTACTTATTATTTTCTTATTAACTTTTAAAATGACTTCCACAGCATTTACAATACACTTTTAAAATAATTTTCATCCATCTTTAGCAATAAGATGTAATACAATGTTTTCCAAGTAATGTAAGAAACTTAGAACAGTATTTTTCTAATTCCTCTTTATATTCCTGTACTATTGCTGTCAAATGTTTCACTTTCACATTAATAAATACACAATACATATTTAATTTTATTGCTTAAAACCATCAGTTATTTTAGAACAATTGAACATAATAGAAAATCCTGTTTTATCTTCATTTATTCCAGCACTCTTCATTTCTTAGTGTATATACATGTTTTAACCTGTAGCGTATTACCATTGCCTGAAAAACTTCAAATTTAGGTAATGAAATTTGAGTGCAATGTGTTACATGATAAAGAAAATTAAAACAACCTCATTGTTGAAAATGTCATCCATTCCCAAAACCAATCATTGTCTGTATTATCATAATTATTTTTCTAAAATGCCATTCTATTTCTTCTAAATTATTCTAAAATACCATTTCATAATACTTCAAAATACTGTTGCCATTTCCTAATGCTCTGTTCCTCAACGAATAACAGTACCATTAACTATCTACCAGGATCCAAAAACCACAGAGTAGACTTGAACATGCTCTCTGTGTCTGTGTATGTCTCTGTCTCTCTCTCTCTATATATATACATATATGTAATTACATATTAAATTATTTGGTATTTTTATTAGAGAAAATAGATTTCCATTAGTTGTGAAGTCTTCATATTATGTGCCAAAATTCCTCTATGTCTATGTTCCAAACCAACTGGACTCCTGCAGTTTGTCGAACCTGCTATTTACCACCTAACCACATAGATACATTATCCCACCTGGAATAATGTTTCCACCACATTCAACTTCTTTTTCTGGATAAATTTAATGTTAAATTTTAAGTTTAATATTCATTCTTCTTGACTTTCTCCAACATTTTTTCTACTTTATGACATCATAGGACTTTTCTCTTTTTTTTAGAGTATTTATCTCTGCTGAATTAAATATGTGTGTGTGTATATATACATATAATTACATGTATTGCATATATATACACACACAATTATTCAATCCATATCTTATTACTCCACTAGATTGTAAACTCTATAAGAATAACAAATGTGTTCATATTTGCTTAAATTTTTACTCCTAGTATTTAGATAGAACCTGGAACTTTTTAAGCATTCAAGCTATACTTTTTGAATAACTATTAATGAATGAATTTTAAGAAATCTAGTAATTTACACAACTTAACAACAAAACTCAAGCACTGAGGTGGAAACGAAATCAATTTCCACTCATCACAGCTAATTTCCTCATACTCAATTTCTGCAGAACCATAGAAAACTAAAGTTCTTCCTCAAAACATACCTATTTATGTATTTGTAAACGTTTTCCACTGTACACCTAGTTTGTGCAGTTCTGTTTTTCTTCTTCTTAAACTCTGCTATCTACCACCCTACCCCCAAACAGAAACACTAAGACATACAAATAGAAGCAAAGATTTATTTTTGGCCTAAGAGCATAATTGCATTAAGTGGAATACGGATGTGTTCTACTGCCAATAGAATTATTGTGATGTATTACTTCTTAGCTTGTGAGTGTCCGGAGATTAGAGAACTTTTGCTTTCTTATGGGTACTTATGACCTATTCACTTGCATGATGTATCCTTGATGTTCAATAATTGTTTTCTATATTAATAGATACCTATAAGCCATTCTTAGGCAAATGGAATAGATTTTCCATATTTGCTAAGAGTTTTAAATTGATATATGGATATATGCACAAAGAGGGACTACATATTTGCAGTTTGATGCTAATGTTGCGCCTTCTGTTAGTGCATTTAATAAAATATGATTTTTATATTCAGTATGGTGACACTTCATGGCTCTTGTCAGGTAATAAAATGTGTTTTGCAGTTTTCCACTTTTATCTTGATGCATGAAAACATAATATACAAACTATTTTGGGACTTCCTACCCACCATTCTTATCCTGCATAATAGCTTTATATTTATTTACTTTTTAGCAGCTTAAACAAGTTTTTATTTTTCACTGTTGCTATATAACTATCAATATATGGATGGATGCTCTCCTTTTTACCTTCCTTATTCCAGGATAAAGACTGACAAGGCAGCTATTAGAAGGAAAGAAAGTATGCGAGCTGCATTGGTTCTTAAAATTTCCACTCTCCCCATCTTACTGGGCAAGTCTCATAATATGCCCCTGAAAGCACAAGGTTATGATATGTCCAGAAGGAGAATCAGAGATTAGATAGACAACATGATTCCAATAGGTAGAATCTGTACTGAGCCCAGGAGCATCACCTGGAGATGTGCTTATTTGGCAACTGCAAGAGAACAATACAAACTTTTCTAAAGAATATTTTTAGCCTAAATGTGAAAGACAGGTATTTTTGCAGAAGGAAGAGCTTTTGTCAGTGACAACTCCAGAAGAACTTAACTTCATGGTGGGAAAAGGGAACTAGGTGGGCAAGGAAACTAGAAGAGTTTTTTTTTTTTTTTATTAGATAATCAAAATTTCTTAGTCCTACACAATATCCCATGTACTTTAGGACTGAATACTATCATTGGATATCTGTAGTTACATTTTATATAAGATTTTTTTAAATTAAAACATGGAAAATTTATATATAATTGTGAATTACATTGGGGCACTAACTGTAAGTGGGTTGAGTACTCTAAAATGTACCCTGGGAATGAGAGCTGAGTATCGACGGAAGGAACGTGTTGAAAGATGGAACTTCTCCCTGAGGTTGGGATTCTTGTCATCTGGAGAAGGTGTCATTGTTGTCCATTGGTGGTGAAGAAAGTCACTGTGTTGTCATGGGTCACAGCTACTTCATGGAAAGCACACTGAAGCTGGCAGGCAAGAAAAGGACACTTCCACTGGGTTGTTGATGAGCTGTACTGATTAACACGGACTGGAAGAAAGAAACGAAGCTGGAGGTTTTAATTTGGCCAAGGCTGGCAGACAACACACACTATGGTGTATTTGCTGTCTTACTGTTTTTCTGTGGAGTTTCTTTATGCTTTATGCAGCATCCTTTAATATTTTTTGCAAAGCTGATTTTGTGATGATAAACTCCTTCAACTTTTGCTTGTCAAAAAAGGTTTTTATCATTTCTTCAGTTCTGAACGATAATCTTGCCAGATATATAATATCCTAGGTTGAAACTCCTTTTCTTTCAGTACTTTGAATATATTATACCATTCCCTTCTGGCCTGTAGAGTTTCATTAGAGAAGTCTGCTGGAAAGAAAGACTGTCCGGTAACTGTTTTCTTGGCCACATACTATAAAGACTTTTTTTCATCAGCATTACTATCATTTTTTTTTAAGGAAAAGTACAGGTAAGAGTGAAGGCGAGGTGATAAACAGGAAGGAAGGAAGAGAGAAGAGAAGGAAGAGTGTTATGTTTTTTTCATTTAGTTGTTCACATTTGTTGTAAGATTGAAGAAATTATTTTGCATGCTAGTCCAACTTCACCAGAAGCATTTTTATAGTACTGCAGAATCTAGAGATGGACCTGGCTTCCTAACATCCCACTGATTCCTTAGTCAATTGTCAAGTTTCCATTCAGAAGAATATGTGCCTTGTATTAAGAAATGCAGAACATATATTATAATTTCTCTGGGAAAGTTTTCTATATTTACTGCCTTTCTAACATATTCTACTTTTTGTTTTCCATATTTCTCCATATATAAATTAACAAATAACCAAGAGGATTAAGGATGCAAGTTAATTATCATTTGCTATATAAGGAACTCTAATATTTTTCAAGAACATTCTCATCATCTATCAAGTTTTATTCTGTATAATAAAATATTAATTTTCAGTGTTTACCATTCATGTTTTGGTTCTACTTCAATCCAATAAATCAAGCAAGGATTGCTTCCTGTGAGGACTTAGTCCTTTTGTTTGATCAAAAACCACATTTAGAGGAAAAGAACATGTTATGAGAAGGACTGAATCAGAGGTGTATAAAGTAATGAAACATTTTCTCATGTAAATCATTTGATTTAATTTAGTCCAGAGCATGTGAGGTCTGCATTGTCAAATATATATGCAATTGATCTTTATTTCCTGATCTAATATACTCCCTAGCAAACTGAGAAAACACAAGTTATTTGAGTATATGTGAGAAAAATAAATTAAAAGGAAGCAGTGGAATAGCAGATAAAGTTGAAAAAAGAGTGGGTGAGTAAAATGATCCACTTGGCAAAGATATTCTGTGGGAAAGATAGGAGATGTTATATAATAGGTAAGTTTAATTATTCTATTTTGAAAATTTTCGAGGACTAATTTTTTAAATAATAAAGTTCACTTATATTTTTATTTAAATGGAAATTCATTAAAAGAATAGAACAAGTTAAGGTACTTGATTATATACAACAATTGTTCTTAATTTGACTTCAACTTATTTTGAGTTTGAACCTTCACATATATGCCAGAATCTTGGTTTCTAATATATTTTTGACTGATTGAAGATGTTTAATATTTACCTGGCTAGTTTAATGCATATCCAGATCTAGTAGACAGTATAAAAAATGAATATCCCATCTCAAAAAATATATTCAAATATCTATAGCAAGAGAGAATAATAGCTAGCTTTTTTGTGTACCTAATTTATTGTTGTCATTTTAATTATCAGTGTGTTTATTGCATATTATATACAGTATTTTGATTCAAAAACATTTTCATCACACACAGGTTTATAACTTTACCCTAGTTGTAGTCATGATCACACACTGCAAAAATTTTTGGGGGAAAACAATTCCAATGATTTATACATTTCCCTTTATTCCTCTTTTGTCTTTACATTTTGCTTTGACATATTTTATCAAATATATAATCTTTCTCAAAAATTGTTTGCATCCATAGCATTTCACTTGCGGTCTATTAACTTTAAAAAAAACAAACTGTGTCTATGAAAATTATTTTTAGTTTCAGTTTATATTGAATAAGGTTTGATAAGTGATTCACAGTCATTTCAGATGTGATGCACTCTTCTTTCTTTATTGTACATAACTTTAAAAAATCATATTCCTTTTTTCATAGCATCTAAGTTACTCAGAATTTTATCTGCAACTCTTGGGACTTAACTGTCCCAGTTCTGCTGCAGGTTTATGATGACATGTCATGGTTCAAAGACACAATTCCTGATAAGTCATTTTTTTTTGTTTTTCTCAGAAACTCAATACTAGTTGGATTATACTGAACAATATTTCATTGAGTTAGTAAAATGTTACCACTAAATCAATAATATTGGTAGGCTATATAGTTTGGCATTAAACACAGTTCAAATATGATATTTTAATACTAAAATCTGCTTACAGTTAAATTAAGACAATTCTAGACAAGGTGATGCAGTATAAATTCTCTCCAAGATCTATTGAATCTAGTATAGTTTGCAAACTCTGCTATGGCTAAGCTAAACTATGGCATTCCTCTAATTTAAAAAATGCATCTGGTTTATGGAATACTATTGTGCTATTAAACGACATCAGCAAAAGATGAAATCCTGTCATTTACAACAATTTAGATTGACCTAGAGGAAATTATGCTTAATGAGATGTCAGAAAGAGAAAGACAAACTTTGTATAATTATACTCATATGTGGCATATAAAAAAACAAAACTACAAATTAACCAAATAAATAAAAAGTAGACACAGTCTATAAAATTAAATTATGATTTTAAGAAGGGAAGGGAGGAAATTTGGATAAAAAGGGATAAATTAGATGAAATTATATGGTGAATGATAGAATTGGATTTTTAGTGGTAAATTTAACCAATTATGCATAGATGATTTATGATACTGAAAGACTTAAATTTATATGCTGTGCTGCAGTGTTCTTGCAATAAACTAAAACAAACTGATCATATGTAAAAAAGATCTTTTAAAAGTACAAGATGGACTGGAAAACATTTTGACAAAAATAATTCTCAAAGAAACATGGAAACAGAGTAAGTTTGAGGGATTGACTATGAAATAAATCTAGGTAAATTTAAGCATCAAATATATTAATAGCATTATATATATGTGTATATATATGTGTATATATATGTGTATATATTGTATATATATATACGATTTATTTTCTGTGAAGGCAGACTTTTGCTATACTATTTTATTTCTTCCAGTTATATTGAGATACAACTGGCATAAAACATCATGTAAATTTAAGTTTTATAACATAAGAATTTGATATATGTGTATATTGCTGTGTTTATTATAATAAGTTTAGTTAATGTCTATCAGCAATTGCAATCATATATTTTTCTTTGTGATAATATCTTTAAAATCTACTGTTAGAAACTTTCAAATACGTAGTACAGTATTATTAACTATAGCCACTATGGTACACATTATATTCCTAGACTTCATGATGTCATAAATGAAATTTTGTACAGCCTTTTAAATGTCCTTCATCTCTTTCTCCAACCTTCCATTATTTCCCTCTAGAAACTAAAAATCTGTTTTCTGTTTCTATGAGTTCAGTTTTCTATTCTACTTTTATTTTTATTATTTTCCATAATAATGACATACCACATTGAATAAAATCACAATGATTCTGTACATATATAAACAAATCAAATAGTTAATAATTATATGGTTATAAAGGAAACTCTGAAACTTACATTTGAATCACAATATACAATAGACAATGAGAGGAATAGAAATTAAAAGATCATAGTGGATTCAGGCAGGGGATACTGATGTTGCTAAAATTCTAGGTGGACATTTGACTATCAAAGAATATTTAGATAGAGTCATAAAAATTCCCCCCCCCAAATATTTAAAAGTTACCAAAGAAAAATCCAACACTTTTCAATAGATTACGTTTACAATGTTGCAATCCAGTCAGCATATCAGAGACACAGTTTCTGTGATATCTTCTGTTCTTATGTGATCCACTGAACACCACATTATTCAGTGATTCCACCCCAAAGCCATGAACTAATTCTACAGATGAAGAAACAGTCCACAGAACCAGACTGAGGAAAACACTCTGGATGCCTGTCTTACATCTCTTAAAAAAGTCAAGGTCATAAAATACATTATAAGACTGGGGAATATTCCACATTGAAAAAGAATGAACAGAAAAAAAGTGCAAAATACGAACTTAGGTCTGAAATAAGAAAGGAAAAAATTGATATTGTTAGCAAAAATTGAATGGAAACTATGGGCTGCATGGTCAATAGCTCTTATGCTGATTTTCAGATTTGCAAGTGTATGCTATGGTCATGTAGAAGAATGACTTTTTATAAAATATTTACTGTAATATTAAAAGCTCATGGAACATCATGACAAAAATTATTTTCAATGATTCAAAAAGGGAAGAATGATGCTAGGCATTCACAAGAAGGAAATAATTCCCCCAAGTCTTTGTATTTCTACATGTCTTGAGAAAGACAATACCATCATAGCTTTGCAAAGATGTTTGTACAGTAAATACCTGTGAGACTGAGAAAAATGTCTTCTTCCACTAGGCAGAGAAAAAAATTGTTTTATGATTAGGAAAGTAAGGTCAATGTTTCCCTTTGTGTTAAAGGACAGACTTAGTTGTAGACTCCTTATAATGGAGACTTTTAAGCTTGTGATTACTCAGTAGCAATAATCCATCTGCTGTTGCCTTCTCATCACCCTCACCATCAATTTCATCATATTGGAGGTAAGAGTAATCAATGGGAACATGAAACTAAGATATACGAGTAATGACTAATAAAGTCTTAATGATTAATAGTCTCTAACCCCAAAGTCTCTTGACTTCTGCAAGCATCTATGAGACAGTGACAAGATAACTTGTTAGCTTACTAGTGGGATAAAATTTCAGACCCTTTGTAATTCCTGAGATTTATATGCAGTGATGAGGAAGTGGTGATTGAGTCAGTGTGATAAAATATCAACTAGGGAAATGGGTGAAGTTATAGGAGAGTTCCATTTTCAAAGTGCAACTTTTCTGCAATTTTTATGGTATCCAAAATTATTTCAAAATATAATCATAAAAGCAACCATTTATAAAGGTAATTTCTATTTTTTACCTACAAAAAAGTCATTGAAAATTGGTTTATCTTAAATTATTTTAATGTACTTATATGCAGGCCATATCTATCCACCAAAGTAGAAACAGATCAGTCATAAAGCAGTTGGACAGTTATTCTCACTTGGTCTGTAATATATACATTACACTAATTTTCAGTCTTCCATTTAAATTTCAAGACAATTATCTTTCAACCATTTAAAACATAATGAATATCTAGAGACCTGAAAATATCTATGTCCATCTGGGAATTTATTCACATTTTAATTTTTCAAATGCATACAACATTATTTTTTTAAAGTTATACACAGCAAAACACAGACACAGGCAGAAAACTAGTTCTCTTGTATAATGCTAACATTTCATATTTTTTACTTTGTAATCACTCTGAAGTGTACAGACATCTTTATTTTTATAATGTCATATATTTTACTCAAAAAATATTGCTTTCAGAAAACATATCCTATATATTAAACACAAAATATTAATATTCTAATTTAGCACTTACTAGGAGTGAGATTTCCATGGTGACAGTAAAGCAATTGTAAATATGGGGTCAGAAAGCTTGGAGTCTGATATTGTGCATGTTATTTGACTTCTTTCATCCTCACTCTTCTCACCTGTAAAATGAGGAAAATAATAAGGTTATTGAGAGAGAAAATAAAAGGTTTCTAGTACATAGTAAGAAGTCCATCTGTAATCTTTGATCTCACTTGCCTCTATTTCCTCTTTTGGCATGTGCAAAATTCTACAGTCAGGAAAATATATAGTTGAGCAGGATAAATATTCCATGTCTTAATAAAACCCAGTATCTTAAAGAGAGGCTTCTTATTTGACCCAAGAAGGAATTTTTTTTCTCCATATCTTTTGTACAAAATATGCTATTTGTGTGAACTCTCTGACAAGAATGGTTAAGGCTATGAAATGAGCCCACCAAAAAAAGACAAAAGAGCTTATGCAATTATCAGATCATAGAAAGAACAGTTTGAATTCAAATCTGTCTTTTTACTCTTAATGAAATATCACATTATATTTTGTTCATCTTTGAGACCGATAAATGTTTACGATTTTCTTTCTTTTTTCCTCATTATATTCAGCACATTCCTGTTTTCAATTATTTTAATTTTGAGTAGTCTCATATGAATTGCCTTTTATTTCCAAAGCATTTACAGTATTTTTTCTCTACTTATTCCTTAGTGCCAGAACAAAAAATGGAACTTGCTTTGTTCCTACCTTCATGATTTTTGATATTGTTCCTCTAGAGAGGCATGAAAGAGACAAATAATATTGTCCATTCCAGATTAAATCAATCTATACTTAATAATTATGGTTCTATCTTAGGGAAAATTCACATTAAGTTTTCAAAATGTTAAAAGCAGCTGTATGTCAATACATCAGTTGAATTCCCTGACCATTTGATTATAAGTCAATAGAAAAAGAAAAGAACTCCAGAGTTTATTAAAGTTAAGTGGAATCCATTTTATTTTGCTTTCAAAACAAAGTAAATTATGCCAAGTTCAACTTTGGATTGTCCTTATATCTTCACATTTATCTCAATTTTATGTTTTACTGCCACTGTTCAGTTCTGAATCACATCCACTACTTGGACCACCCAAGAGTCTCTTCCCTTCAAGATTCTTTGAATGAATGAAATTTCAGGGGCTTTCCTTGGGTGCTTCAGAAAAGAGGTATTCATAGGAATGTTGAATACACAGTAGGCAAAACTTAACTCATTCAGCTGTTTCTTTTCATCAAACATAATGGAAACATTCATAGGTGGGTCTCTTAATTTCAAATGACAGAAAATCTTTACTCCTGGCAAACTTCTATATGAACAACAGTTTGAAGATTTATAACCTGCTACATTCTGTATAAAAAACTTGTTCATTGATTTCAGTTTCTTAACGGGAAGCACACGAGTGCTAAAAGTTAAACATACTTTAAAATCCCAATGAAATTTAATTGATCAATAGCTATTAATAGTCTTAATTAAGATATGATTCTTTCCTGATAAAGAATAGTAAGCTTTCAGAATGAAAATAGAGACTCTATTCAATAAGTAGTGCACCATTCTCTTGCTTCACACAATGGCCAGTATTCAGCCATTGGCTATGAAACATCCATGAGGAAATCTAGCTTCACAGGTGAGCTTTTCCTTTACAGTAAGCTCTCCTGAGTCCTAAGAAAATATTTTAACAGATTTTCATGATATGCAAATACAGGGAAATCAATTACCTTCCAAGCCATTGAAAATTGCTACTCATACTCTATAAATCCACTCCCAACTCCTAAAAATACAGATAAATTCAAGTATTTCATAGCCTTAAATACCATGGTTAAAACATTTACTATTGCTATGTGATTTTAAAAAATGCTCTACTTGTCACACTTGAAAAATGGAATAGCTTGGTCTACTAAAATAAGTCACCAAAAAAGTTGTCAATTAATATGACTTTTAAAAAATCATTGTTTACAGAATAAATAATATGCTTCCATATGTAATATTACAGGTGACTTATACTAAAATTGTTTTTGTAGAACTTACCTTTAAATTAGATGCTTTACAATTGCTTTCATTTTTAACTTGTTATATAAGATTTTTAAAAAATGATCTTAAAAATGGAAAAGAGAAAGAATGAATGAAGAGAAGAACATATGATGAGGCAGGGCATAGAAAGTAGAGAAGGGATAAAGGAAAATAGAAAGAAGATAAAGATGGAGGGAAAAAGCAAAGGAAGGAGAGGGAAGGGAAAGAAAATTGCAAGGAATATGTGTTGATAACATTCATGAGAGAAGGGCTTCCCATATTAATTACATTTAATCTTCTCAAAAATATTACAGTTTCCAATGCAACTCTGCAGTACTCAACTCTAAGTGTAAGAGGCCTATATTTCAAACCCAAACTTGGAATTCAATATAGATCCTTAAGTTGTACTCACCAACTCAGAAACACTGTTATCTGCTGCTCAAGAAAATTGCATTTTGAAAAATGAGTTTTGCTATTGTTTCTAAATGTATAAGCAATAATTTTTATAACAAATGTCATAAAAATTGCATTTAGTAAAAAGTCAGTGATATAAATGCATTAATTTACAAATGTGACCATCTGAAAAATATGAAGTATAAAAAATGCAAAAGGAAATATTTTGTTTTCTAGAAAAAGTTAAATTACAGATATAATTTTTAACCTAAATATTGAAAACCATAGTTTTGATACCTATAATTACATAACAATTAATAAATGTTCAAACATTATTCTAGTCACACAGTTCTTCTAATACATCTCTGGTGCAAGAGACTTTTCTAAAAGCTAATTATTCACCAAAAGGCAATCTCAACATTTAAATATATCAGGTAGATGAAAACACAAAGGATAATGTCTGTGTCTTTAAGAGTTCTTCCATTTCTTCCTCATGCCATCCTTCTTCCCTCATTAATCAAAGTTAGTAGGTAGGAAGCTGCAGTTTGTAATGTACTTGGGAGTCAAAGACACAGTGTCTTCTGATAGATCGGTAGATATATGGGTTATTTCTGTGGCTTATAAGAGTGATCACAGAATTACCGGCAATAATTCTTTCTACGAATGTCAGTGATTTAGTCAGCTTCCCAACTCATCTGCCCTTATTTGCAAGGTCTGTCTTGACAGAAATGAAGGAGTAATATCATATTTATTCAGTGTAGGATTTTCTCCCATTTTACTTTCTAAGGTTTATGTCTTGTCATGCTAGTCTAGCCCTTTATACTCTGGTTATGGGAATCTGCTTGCAGCTCAAAGAAAATATCATGACTTTTCACCTCTGTGCCTTTGCTCAAGCTGTTGTCTGTGTCTATGATACAATTATCTTCCTGAAGATGTGCTTTCTGACCTACTAACACTAGGAAGGTCAAATTTTCTTCCTCTCTGTTCCTAGGGTGTACTGTGTATATATTTGCTATTGCACTTACCATGAAAAAGTGTTTTCAGTCTGTCAGTCTGTCATCCTTGCTCCATAGCGAATTCCATCAAATGAGATATTTTAACTTACTTCTCTTCAGAGAAGTGATGCTTGTCATGGCATCTTATGAAAAGAGTTATTTTTAAGTATCCTAATACTTTTGGAACCCATACATTTTGCTATTCTTTACATTTTGCAATGACAGATAAATTTCCATAGAAATTATGGAACTATTTGATGACATGTTGTGTTTGATAGAAATCATCTTTCTGTTACAGTTTATTATATTTTGTTTATTCTTTGTCCCTTTCCCAATGAGATTAGAAAGTACCTTTAGGATTTTGGCTATTTTAGACTATAAATTACCTACCAATGTGAACACTGTGTGAAGTGTCAAATCAGTTCTTACTGAACAGTATATTACCATATAATTTCAGCTAGATTAATAAAAACAAGTCATAATATGATATACCAAGTACCATGTAATCCAGAGATTTAAAAAATACAAAAAGAACAAGAAAGAGGATAAAACAAATCTGTATAGGGAAATTCTTGCTTGAAAATAATTCTCAAAGTATAGATAAGAATGTGCTGGATTTGCATAGAAATTTTCTATAAATTGGAAAAAAGACAGACAATGTGTAATTGACCTTGTAACGAACAAGTAGATCCAAAATACTTTTTCATTATTATTCTTTTAAAGCTCTATAGGGGGCATGTATGGGAAATAATAATTAAAAGGAATGAGAAACAGAGATGATCCTGAATTATCAAATTTAAAGAAAACATCAAATTGGCACTTTATTGGAATAGCATAAGGCAGAAGTCATTTCCTCAATGTCTAATCATCAGGTTTTTAAACTGAGCCAAATACCTCAAGATTCTTTGAAAAAAGAACATCACAGACAGAACAATTAATTTCCATAATTCTCATATTCAAAGTATTGCTAAACTTCATACTGGGCAGTGAGAAGTGAAATGAGCACTTTTCTGTCTTAATGTCTCTTCCTTGTCAGATCAGAAGCTCTAACTTTTATATCATGAAACCAAATATTAGCAACATTATCATTAAATTATATTAAAGTTAATAATTATCTAGGAAATCTTGTGGTATTTTATATTCCTTTCTTTTTGCAAATCATTAATGTTTAGATTAACTTGAGAAACTGTGGTAAGAAAGCAAGCAAGCTGATCCTAGAAGACTAGTTACACGGTAGGGTGTGTGTGTGTGTGTGTGTGTGTGTGTGTGTGTGTGTGCTTGTGTACATGCATTTCTGTGCGTGGTAAAAGCACTTAACATGAGACCCCCCCGCCTTAAATTTTCAGCACATGATACGGAATAGCCAGCGTAAGCACCAGGTTGTACAACAGATCTCTCAAACTTGATTACCTTGTATAACTGGAACTGTATATACGGAACAGCAAATATCCATTTCTCCTTTTCTCCAGGGTCCATGACCATCTTTTTACTCTCTGTTTACATGATTTTTTTCTGTCTTAGATACCTCATATAAGTGAGATCATGCAGTATTTTTCCTTCTAAGAATAACTTATTTTGGTTAGCATAGTATCCTTCAGGTTCATCAGTTATCCTATATGGCAAGAGTTCTTTCTTTTTAAAAGCTGAATAATAATACTATACACCACATTATCTTTATCAGTCATTGATTTTATTTTCAAAACTTAGATATTATGAAAAAATGCAGCAATGAACATGAGAATGCTGATATCTCTTTGAGATGTTAATTTCAATTATTTTGGTTATAAAGTGAGTTTGCTGGATAATGCAGTAGTTCTATTTTTTTAATTTTGACATATACACATTTTCATGGTAAACAAAACAAAACACTCCAGCAAACTAAGAACAAAAAAGTGTATCTCAACATAATAAAAGCCAGGCATGACAAGTACATGGTTAATATCATGCTGTGTTCTAAGCTTTTCATTTAAGATCAGAAACAGTACAAGGGTACCCTCTTTCACCACATCTATTCAACATAGTACAGGAGATAATAGCTAGTGTAACTAGGCAACTTAGCGAATAAAACACACCCGTATCAGAAAGGAAATGTAAAATATTTTACATTACACAAACTTGTATGTAAAACCTTACAAATTTTGCCCTCTCACCCACAAAAACCCTGCCATGATAAATCAACATAAAAAACATTAGCTTAGTTTCCATATATCTAACAATGAAACTATATGAAAAATAAATGAATAAGCAGTTCTACTCATAATAGCATCAAAAATTACTCACCCTGGTGGTTTAAGGTTAAGTCCACCGGACACAGTACACATGACAGCCCAAGAAAGCAGGTTACTACCTGACACCATGGAGAGCAACCAAGATGAACAACAAATTTTAAAATACTTAAAATAGAATAAAAAAGAATAAAATGTTAGATAATACACTAGAGAATAAACTTAAATATGGAGTTTTTGTAAAATAAAAACTTCAAAATATCTATAAAAAACTTGCAATACGAAACTAAATAGAAAGACATTCTATGTTAATGAACTGGAAGAGTTGATAATGCTAAAATTTCTATACTAGCAAAATCATTCTCTACATTCAGTATATCAAAATCCTAACAGACGCTTTTACAGAAAAGAAAAAAAAAATTCTAAAATTCATAGGTAACTACAATAGATCTCAAAAACCAGAGTAATTTTGAGAAAGGACAAAGTTGGAGACATTAGATTTCCTGGTTACAGGCCATATTACAAAACTTAACTCATCAAAACAGTGTGACGATAGTATTAAAGCAGACCTATGTATCAATGGAACAGAAGAAAAAGACAGAAAAAATTCACACATGTATCATCACCTAATCTTTGATAAGGATGCCAAAAACATACAACGTGGAAAGGATAGTCTCTGAAGTAAATGCTGTGGAAAAAAAAAAAAAAAAACGAATAAACGAATGAAACTGGACTCATACCACACATAACAATGGATTTAAGAATGAAATGTAGGGCTTGAAATAGTATAACTTACATGAACCTGCATGACATTGATCTTGGCATTAATTCCTGGGTATGAACCAAAAAGCATAAGTACTAACAGCAACAACAGACAAGCAGTAGTTAATCAAACTAAAACCGCATCTGTGCATGAGAAGCAATCAACAGAGTTAAAAGAAACCTACAGAATGGGAGAAAAAAATGTCCAAATCCTATGTCTACAAAGGGCTTAATACCTAAAATGAATACAAGACTCCTACAAGTGGCAAAAAATTTAAAAACAAATAACTTGATCAAAAATGACAAGAATTTGACAGGCATTTCTTCAAAGACAACATACCAATGATCAACAGTTACATGAAATGAGGTGCAGGTCATAATAATGAGGGAAATGCAAGCCAAAACCACAATGAGATAATGGCTTCACACCTATTAGAATGGTATTAGAAAAACAACAGCAAAAACCCTAAGGTAGCAAGAGTTGACAGGATTCAGAGAAGACCAAATACACTGCAACAACACTGGTATACTGTTGGTTATTGGTGGAAATGTAAAAATACACTGTTATTAATGTATATAGTGACAAGTTTCAGTACTGCTGAGAATGATAGAATATGAAAATCAAGCAAACTAAAGAGCAGAATAAACACTGGGTAGAGGGAATAAATTAGAAATTAGAAATTAGAAAGCATAGCTTTGTTGTTTAAAGGTCAGGGAAGGTACAGACATAGAAAATAATACATTTCAAGCCCTGACTTTCCAATCTCTGGAGTACTGCTTTTCTCATCAGAAAATTAGAGACAGTATCTATTTTTTATGACAATCCTTACAGAATCATAATTAAAATATGGTGATTTGTTTTATTTTATTAACAGGAAGTTGATGCGTAAGAATCAAATTATTAAACCCACCATCATAAAAGAATTGTATTTCAAATCAGACCTAGCTGACCTAACATTGATGCTTTTCTCCTACTTTTGCTCCTACGTTGATCTTAAACTCATTGTACTATATATGGTGCAATATTCAGAAAGCTGGTCTCTAGAGCTGGTTCTCTTAATGCCTCCCTCATAGCCCAGATCTGCCACATAGTAGCTGTGCAACCTTGAACAAATTACTTGATCTCTCTATGCAATTGTCAAACATCCTTGAAGAAAACTGTTTCTCTTTTGCAAGAGGTTAATAATGCTATCTACCTCTTCTGTATGTAAGAACAATGATTAGAACATAGGAAGCACCATCTAGCCTTTTATCTACCATCATAATATTACTACATATATTTTAAGAAACACAAAACAGTGAAAGGGAAAACATGTCAAGAAACAAGATACAAGCTCAAAGACGCCCATAATTCTACACATGGCTGATCCTGTTTCAGATGATGTGATCAATGTTACAAGTAACATTTTTCATCCTTTGTGATTTGATTTCCCTTCAAAATTACTTATTTTTCTTCATTCCCTAAATGCTTGCAGATCTTCAGAATGAAGGAGCAGAAGAGAAAAACCAAAAATGGTCACGAGCGAAATAAATCATCAAAGCCAGTTGCAAGGGACATATTGGTGCAGGAAATAAATGAATCCTTAGTTATTCCCCAGCAGCTAAAATATATATATTTGCTTTTCTTGGTTTATTATGAGACTCAGCCTCAAAATGGCTTGTAAGAGAGACCGAATGCAGGCAGTAAGCAAGAGTAGTAGATAGCAAACTTCCCAAAAATGAGGAGAGGAAAGGAATTCATGAGCAGTAAGGAAGGATACTTGTAATGACAAAGCAGCAGTATTAAAGCAGAACCTTGGCATTCTCAATACACTCTTCATTTCTTTCATAAGATTCTTCTTTATATATTAAAAAATTTAAAAATAACAAAAAATATTCCTGAAAACCCCTGATTAAAAAACTGCAGAAGAGGTAGCAGAAAAGCTTTAGGCTCGATTTGAAGTCTTAGGGAAAAAGAAAACCTTTCAGGAGTTAAAACAAAACAAAGCAGAGGAAAGGCAGATTAGTGTGACTTCAGAAATGAGTTTCAAGACTACTGAAGCACAGTGTATTAGCTTTATGACGAGAGCCATTAGCTCTCCACAGACAGGCAATATTTCTAAAGAGCCATAGTGAGCAGAAAAGAAAATGTGAAGTAGGAACTAGGAACGAAGCTCTGCTTTCTCACAAGTTATTAACCTCATTTACACCACTGAGCTGCAATCATTATGCTCACTGCCCTGAAATGGTTCAGTGCATCAGTATTTCATTCAGCGGGTGCGTTTTGTGACGACAGAGAGACAAAGAAAGGGAACCCCAGAGGCTTGGCTGCAATTGCTTTTGTTATGACTAGATAAGCCTCAGGTAAAAGTAAAAGTTTAAGCAACTATTCTGGGAAAGAATTTCCTAAAAATATTTTCAGAGTCTTTATCCTGAAGTTATTTCATCAACTATCTGTCTATAAACCTCTGAAGGTTTTAAGCTCAATTTTAAAAGTAGTTGTAAACTTTCTTTCTAATGTGTGGGTAAACTAAGATATGTGCTGCTAAACGCAGTATGGCTCTTTCTGATCGCCTATTTAATGGCAAATACCTTTACATAAACTTGGGAAAGCCATTTACTGAAATAATAGATGGATTGGAGGAGGGTGGAGGAGATAGTATTTCATCTGCTTGAAAAAACAAACAAACAAGAAGTCTTCATAGTTGAGAAGTACACTTTCAGGATAAAAATAATTTGTTCAATTTGATTAACAAATTAATTCTAAGACCATGTGCTTCTGACTTTAGGGGTACAATACTAAGGTGACTATAAAAGTCATTTTTCTAAAGAGGTAGAATTAATTATAATCATTTGCTGAGTGTCAATAATGATTTTGGTCATAACAGAAATATTGTTTCCTACTGAATAAAATATAAGAATATCTTTATGTATAAACACACAAGCAGCAATTTCCTACAGAAAGCAAATTAGTAGAAGTGGGGAACTTTTCATTCATTAAAATAGTTTGACCAATCATGTGTAATACTCCTGGTTACCTGTTATTAGTATACACAGTGAGTCTTGATCTTTAGACATAGCTTATTGAAAGTGCAAACTTTTGCACTTTGGTCTGAATTAATCTAAATATTTATATTCATGAAATATATCTGATCAGACTACTGAATAGAAGGTAAATATCACATCTACACAATGCTTTATAATTTAAAACAACTAATAAGGAAAACTTACCTGTAATCAAAAGATTAATATGTTAACAACCGTGCTGATAATTTGTCTTATACATTATACTGATTACATCAGTATTGATACTGTTATGAACACCAATATTTAAAGGAGTATTAATAGAGAAAATGATAAAAATTAATGTTTCACATATTTGAAATGAAAATATAAGCTTAATATTCATATTATGCAGCACTTAAATGTGACGAGGTATAGATCTAATATATTTTTAAAATTTAATATAGATTACTAGCCACAGATAACCTTGTTATCTCTCTGGCTTCAAGCCACTTTGCTTTTTGGTCCTTACAGCAATAAAGTCTATTTGGCTTAAGTGTTTATTCTGCTATTTTTAATTTGCTTGTGTAGAGGATTTAGGAAAATCTTCTGCTCGAGGTTTGTTTCTCTGCTCTGACCAACTGTTCTACTCCAAAATTCCCCTTCCAAAGTAACAGCAACAGAAACAACAGTGGCAGTATCCTCATCTTCAATAGAAAAAGGTGTTTAAATCATGCAGAGAAATTAGCAAAGCTTGTGATGGCGTGTAACTAAGAAATCTCCAATGAGAATCTTAAAGACATGCTAGGGACAGGCAGTAGAGGAAGTAGGCAAGATTGTGAAGCGTCAAGTAGATGAAAGAATCTGCTGCATCTGAAATGGTTATAATAATACAGCAACACTAAATAGCGATTTTTCAGCCTCTAAAATATCACAGCTTAATGGAATACTAAAAATTCTTCCACATTATTAACAGTCATAATTTACAGTTGGCTCTATACAATGAAAATACTAGAACATAAATAAGAAAATTAAACTTGGGAAAAGAGTGACTTAAGTCCTCTTAACTACTAAAGGTCAAGAAGCTCAGACTTAAATTCCTAATCGAATATTGAGAATTTGTTAGTTCTATCTAGTAAGATATGCAATGACAACAATTTGATTCATGCAGTTTTTGCTATGTATCTCTCCCAATTTCTCAACTCACCTCCATCTCTTTCCAAATATTTATAACCTGTCATCTCCATTCCTGAAATTCATGTGTATATGTACATATTTGTGTGTGTGTGTGTGTGTGTGTGTGTGTGTGTGTGTGTGTGTGTTTGCATGTGTTGACCACAAGACTTTTCTACCAGTGGGAAAATAATGAATGAATTCTTCCCTAAAAACAGCAGGTTATATTTAATCTGAAAGGTCTCTGTGAAAACAATTTATCAATGAAAAAGATGTTTCTAGACTAGAAAAGTTCTCAGATGTTATAAGCACTCAAGGATCAAGGCTTTAAGTCTTTTGTGTAAAGGCTAAGTATGCTAAATCTGTTGATGGTCAGAGAAAATGCCCTGAGCCAATTAAATTCACAATTGCCAATTAAGACTATGTTCCAACAGAGCAAGTTTTAAAATTTCTCCATTTTAATTGTGGTTAAAGAATAATTGCATAGAGAGGTGAAGTAAAAGATAACTGTGACAAATATAAATTTGGCAAAGGGATTCAGAAAAAAAAACTATAATGTGATTCCTTCAATGATTTAATTACTGTTTCAGTTAAGAAGAAAATTTCTGTGGAACAAAAAAAAATTCCTGTCAAAAAAAAATATTTTAATATTAAGTTTCTGTGAAGTTCTTTAGCTAAACAAATAATATCAAAATATGTTGCATCTTACAGTAGATTTTTGGTCTTTATTTTGTAGTCATAACTCTTGGTAAATTGTTTAAGATAATTTCATCCAGATATATTCTATATAATGCATATAACATTCTTCATCTAGGCAGGACTTAAGAAATTAATGAGATTTCTATCTTTTTTTAATTTAAAGAAGTGAATTTGATTATTAACATTTAGGAAATCATCCAGAAAAAGGCCTATTTTAATACTGACTTCCATGGGACAATTATAACAGAAATAATATCAATGTTACTCTTAATAATAATGATAACAATAAACTATATTTATTGAGTATTTTTTTGGTGTTAGTAGTTTCATAAATTTTTTTGTTAATTCATCAAAAATCTTGTGATAGAGATGTTTCCTGTTTTATAGATAAATAAAATGAGGCTCAGAATCTTAAGCAATTTGTCAAAATTACATGATAGATTTAGAATTTCAACCTATACTGTCTTGAAGAACGAATTATATGCAGCCCCTAAAAAATGCTAAAATCGTCAAAATCAATAGCAAAGCTATATGGTTGTCAGAACTTGTTAAGTAGAGCCCATGTGAAGACACGCTAATTCAAAAAAGAGAATGGATTTGGATAGATATTCTAAAACAAAAGCAAAATTTTAAATTAATTTTTCTAATTTGTATATTTTAATTAAGTGCTGTGTACTATTTTTGCACTTAGGATAGACAACAAAACAAAAGAAACTGTAACTGCTACAACTGGAAAAATAGAATTACCATTTACTGAAATAAATCAACTTCACATTGTGCATGGGGTAAAATCTACATTTTTACCATACCCTCCCTAATCCCAAGAATTCAGCCCTAGTTGCCCATCAATGTAGTCTCAAATTATAATACTGCACTATTTATTCCATCAATTTCAGCAAAATTTTCTTTATTTTTTTTTTGCAAAATTGGAATGGGAGTGGACAAGTGAGCACACGGCTAATGGGAATTTCAGACATAAGTGGAGCTTGCATCAATCAAAAGTTTTTCTACATGAACCTTACACATGATCACAAGAAAGACGAAAGACTGAAATAGGAGAACAGTTAAATATCCCCTCAGTGGACAGGAGAACGAAGGACAATTACTATAGTGGGAAATACAGAAACCCTACTTGAATCCATTACCCCAAATCTCCTAAGTAACGTAAGACTTAAGCAAGATAATACAGAAAACCCTTTCACACTATGGATATGAAATAAAACTAGCAAAATTAATGAAATGAGAAAAGTCCTTAAAAAATTCAAACCATGCTTACACTAAAAATAAAGCAAGACAGATTAGTATTACATTTATTAGATGATGGCTTCACTGGTGAAACTAATCACACATTTAACAAGGCAGACATATGTTTTTCCAGGAAATAATAGAGGAGGATATAATTTCCAGTTTATATTATAAGATCAGCTTTGCTTTGAATCTAATGAGTCACTTAAAAAATGATAATTATTTATAATGAACAAAATTATTGATAAAATATGAGCAAATAATCCAGCGACATGACAAAAAGATAATGCAACATTAGAAAGCAGTGTTAATTTGAGAAACGGACTGGCTCAACAACAAAAAAAGTAATCAAAATAACAAAGAAATCAATCACTTCACAAGACAGAAAAAATACTTAAAAGGAAACTACGAATGGGCAGGTTTTTCTTTTTTTTGTTTGTTTTCTTTTGGATTGATAAGAGCTTCTGCAAAAAAAAAATATCTCCAGCTAATTTGATATTTCATGGTTAAAAATTCAATAGCTTTCCTTTAACTGCAGGACTAAGAGAAGAGTGTCCCATTAACTACTATCATTCACTTCATACTTGAAGCTCTAGACAGGGCAATAATGAAAGAAAATTAATAAAATGTCTTTAGTTTGGAAAGGAAAAAAAAATAAAACTGTTGTTGGTCATATTGTCATTGTTTCATTGTCTATACAGAAAACTCCTAAGATTTTTACAATAAAACCAGTTTTACACAATAGTTTTTTTGTGGGCTAAGTTCTGTGTTTTTTATATTCTTTATGCTTATATGCTTGTGGAAATAGTATCTTTAAGGAAAGGAGAGATAATAAATTATCAAGACATGTTATTTTTGGAGAGTAGTCAATTTTCACAAGGCAGCTAGGTAAGATTTTCATTTAGAAAGTGATATTTGAACATTGGATGAAATAGGAGAGGGAGCAATTGAAAAGTTTCCCATTAATGGAATAAGAATTTGTGAAAAATACTCAGTAAGAACAGGCCCTACATACTGACCAGCGGAAGTGTCTAAATCCTATTCACTATTCTTCTCCATTAGAAAACTACCTTGCCATCATCAGGAAGTATTAAAAGAGACTCCAGACTAGTAATACTGCTCAGCAGAGGAAAGAAGAGAAGAACCATACTGAAAACCAAAAAACAAACTAGAAGTTTTCACATTCAAGAGTGAGAATGACTTTAGATCTATTCTTTTGCCTTATTTTTAAAATGCCTACAGCCAGCTCTATTATCTCCTAGGAAGGTGATTGAAAGACTGTCTGCTGAAGGAAACTGAGTCTCAGAGTAAATATTTTAAAACACTAATTTTCAAAGTCCATGATGAAAAGCCAAGTGTCCATCTTCTCGCATTACAGAGTACCCCTTTTCAAAGTTCTCTGCTTGGATATCCAGAGATGTTAGTCTGTGATTAGTGTCTCACTCTTAATGATGAACAGAACAATAATAAATGTCACTCATAAGAGGAAAGCCTGCAACACAAAGCACAGTTATCAAAAGAGGAGAAAGGATCTAACCCAGATAAAACAAAGATAATGCAGAAGGGGAAAATTCAGAATTTATACCCAGGGAAAAATGAAAAATAATTGCGCTTATGAATCAGTAATAGGAATATGTAAAAAAAATCACAAGCAAATAATAAAATATTGTACATTAAAATATTAGAATCAGAAGATGATTTTAAAGAATCTGACAGAATAGAAGCAAATTAAGCAAAAAGAAAAAAAAGAAAGATAAGCTGAAAAATCTTGACTCAACTCAGACCTGTGACACGTTTAAATAAAAACAAATGGCAAATAAACACATAAATTGCTATGATATATTGTTTTTGTATATTTTCAACTAAAGAAGTCTCCAAATAGAAGGATATACTCAGCTACCCATCACAATACAAGCTGTAAATAAGATATACACCATACAAATCACCTGGTCATGAAATTTAGAACACGAAGAATAAATAAATCACTAAAGAGAAAAGTCATATACAAATAAATAAAACATTTAAATTACATCAGATTTCTCATGTAGCAATCTTAGTCTCCATGTAAATACTATAAAATATAAAGTACAGGAAACAAAATCAAATGCCAAAAAATGGCAAAGTGTAATCTAGAATTAGGTAAGAAAAATACTAGAATGGTAACTGTTGTCAACTGTAAGAATAATGAAAACTTAAAGAGGCAGAAAGAAGGTGTCTTATGGGGAAACAAAAAAAACAAACAATCTCTTCTTGATTATTGAAAATATACAGACATCTCTGAAGTGATATTGGTAGGTATTTATCATATTTAGTGGAGTATGTGGGAGCAATTAAATGAAGTTGCTAATAAAAATGTCATGCATGTTAAATACCAGGAAATTACTAAATAGAAAAGCCAGTAAGCTTTGTGTAAAACTAGCCAAAATATGTTTTAATATTAATACAGAAATAGACTATCTAAATATATAGTAAAAATAATAGAAACAGAGCTGTTGATTTAAATAAACATGCTAATAATAACCTTGCATGGTAATGGCCAGATTGCTGAAGCTGCAGGAAAAATAGCATCTCCCTAAATAGGGAATTGATGTGAAAGATAAAATGTTGTAATATACAGGTATTAATAGAGCATACAGTTAAAAAATATGAAATTCAATACCGGGAATTAGAGTAAAATATTAGAAAATAGTTATTAGTTCTGGAGTTGTAGAGTAGGACCTGGAGAAAAGTAGAGAAAATATTATTTTCACTATAGAATTTTAGTACCATATATGAGTTCACACATGTATACATACATATGGTCTACTGGTATGTATATTATAATTTTAAAATGTAGTCTGTCCTAACAATTACTTACATTTCTCTAGCATGATACAATTTAAATTGGTATATAATAATGCACTTACAAATTATATTATAATTACAATAAAATTAATATCTTCGATAAAAACTTTAAAACTGGAGCTCAAATATTTGTGATTTTCAGAATTGAGAAAGACATGCATAAAACATTTTTGAATGCGGTTCACTATGGTCTTCACACCTTGCCATAAATATTCCATTTCCATTTCTTTAAGTGCAACATATTTCTACTCCTTTAAATATTTTAAGTAAAGAAATAGAAATTTCTTCTTCTAAAGCTTCTTTGCATTTTTTTCCTTAGCGTCACTTTCTTATGTTAAATTTTTCAGCATTTGCATCCTGAAAACAATTTTAAAAATTTCCCCAAACTACACTTGACTAAGAATGAATTCATTAACCTTGAAGAAATCACAGCATCTTAACATAAAATTTATATTTCCACCAAGGGGTAAGTGTCTAGTCTGGTAAGTAAATAACTTGCAATCAGTAAGAAAAGTACGTACTAGGTAATCATTATTTGTTTGCTAATTGAACAAATTGATTCTCCATAGCAAATTGAGAAAAACTCATAGTGCAGATTATATTGCATTCTAATTTCCATTTCCAGTAGATTCCTTTGGAAGTATGGCTATCAGTTCAACAGTACTTTTTTTTAACCTGGGATTAGGGTGTGTGTGGTGGGAAACAATTACCAGTTCTAAGGGTATTCAATTATCACAGTTGAATAAAGACTATATGGTAGTAAAGGCATTTTTGTCAAATTTTCAGAAAGGCAAGTTGTTTGGAAGAAAGCCTAAAGAGTAAAATCTGTTCTATTGCTCTATGTTATATTGAGTTATTTCTATAACATTTATAAAGCTGTACTCCTAAAACATTACCTTTCTATTCTACAAAGATTATGCACAGATGGATCTATTCTAGGCCTTCTCATCCCTATGTCTAATCAGAACCTTATTTTTTTTACCAGATTGAATCTAATTTTTACATCTATATTTCCAACCTTCACTGTTTTTTTTCAGTCTTGAATTTTTAGTCGATGCTTCTGAATAGCTCTAGGTGTCTTGTGACCCCTACAACATATGTTATGTATTTATCTCAAACTGCCTTGGATTCATATTTTCTTTATTTCTGTTCTTGATACCTGTCTTTTCCCAGGCACCTAAATTCAAAATCTCAATCTCTTTCTTACTTGACTCTATAATTTATTGTCAATTACATTTTATCCTCCCTCAACAATATTCTTGCATATGCATTCAAATTTATTCTCATTCCCTTTCTTCCGATTCATACATTTATTGCTTTTCAACTTGATTCTTAAAATTGCTGGGACTCCAATGATACCAATATTACCTTTTACACTTAATATTTCATTCTAGAAAACCAACACTGAAAATACGTTAATAATAATAAAACCATATTGTCTAACCAAAGCTTACCAATGTTTCTTCGCCATTTTAATAAAAAATACAGTTTCCTTGGCTGCAATTAAAATTTTTCCAAGGCCTTGCTTCAAATAATTCCAATCACATTTTTCAGTACTAACCTT
This sequence comes from Solenodon paradoxus, assembly GCA_004363575.1. Classification (NCBI taxonomy): domain Eukaryota; kingdom Metazoa; phylum Chordata; class Mammalia; order Eulipotyphla; family Solenodontidae; genus Solenodon; species Solenodon paradoxus. Next base: position 942,765 of record RJWH01000011.1, read on the forward strand.
CTAGAATCAGATTTCCCTCTTGAATCCTTTAAATGCTAATGACTATTGTCCTTACATTAACCATGTATTTGTGTTGATATTTTTACTTAATTTTCCTTTCTATTCTTAGCTCCATCACCCTGACAATTCCACTCATATTTCCACAATTCATTCAAATTTCAATTATAATAAAGTCTTCCAGTTCACATTGCCAAGATGTGAGTTTTATGCCCATGTCAGTTCTCACAGTCATTTTGTGTGCCTAATTTCTAGCCTTTCTACTCGGTATAAAACAATAATGTTTGAAGGCCAAGATTTATACTGGATTTCCCATGTGTATAAAAATACTTGTTATATATCTGATGATGTTTTAGATATTAAAACTACAGAGATGAATAAGACTCCTAATATACAGTTTTCATTCCTTTAATGGGAGAAGCATATATTAAACAAGAATGTGAATAAAAATAATATAATTTAAGAAGGCAAACAGTGTTCTGAAGAAAATAATGCAGATTAATACAATAGAGAATGTGCAGACATTTGCATTTAATATGATAACATGATGAAATCACAGAAGGAAGTGAGGAAGAAAGGGATCGTGCAAAACTTGTATTTATATCAAATAGTGTGTAAGAGAGTTTTTTTTGTTTATTCAAAAACATGTAGTAAGCAGTTAAAATATATCTGAACTACTTTAATCATCAGATAGATAAAGCATATTTCAAACTCAAGTAATTCACATTGTGAGGAGAGAGGTACGTAAGATCATATGATTATATATGACAACTTATATAATTGCATAAAATTAGTGTGAATGAAGGTCTCTGGGGAGCATGAAGCAGAGAGTAATTAGTGCAGTTCTGAAATATCTGATGAACAAAATGTTTCACATTCTAGAATTTAAAGAATTTAATGCCCAACTCTATCCCTTCCAGTATGCTCTCACTCCAATGGCATAATGATCATGGCAGTTCCAATGACTTTTGTATTTTTTGAATAGTGTTTCCTGGTCACTTTTGTTATCTACAGATGGACTTGTGACCCATCACTGTGCCATACTTATAAATTACAACTAATTAGTTCTAGGATGAACACATAATCAAATATAAACCCCTTTCATAGGGACCTTAGATTTGGGATAATCCTGAATTTCCTTTAACAACAGGCTGACAGGTATCCATAGGAAAGTTTTCAAGAATTTTTATTTTTCCAAATGCAGGGAAGATGAATAAAATGTACAGAGAAACAGGTATTCAAGAGGGAAAGGTGAGGGAAGGTCATCTCTCAAGATTTTTGTCTATCCCTAAAAAAGTTGTTTAATTTCTGAAATTTCATTGGTTTGAATTTTTGAAAATACATTTTTTTCTTAGCTATTTCTAAATAGGATTGTGTTGCTTAAAACTCAGACATCTTTGATCAATGAAAAGATCAAAGGTCATGTCAATTAGAAAAGGCAAAAAATAAAAACAAGGGCAAACTAAGAATTTTACATGAATTTCATATATTCAAGAAGTATGCTGTCAGTATGTGTAGGCTAGAGATTCTAATTAGGGCAGAACAAGGAAATCAATGGATTAAAACTAAGTGATGTCATGTGTCTAAGTTTTGTTGAGTTATATAAATTAGTAGCACAAATTACTTTGCTTTCTAGCTTTGAGTAGATGGCTTGTCTTGTAACTCCTTAAATTTTCTTTCGTTACAACTCTCTTCTGCTTTTTTTAAATCTCAGACACACTTTGAAAAACTACCAATTAATTCCAAAGGAAAAGTCTTAAACTGATTTCTGAGAAAGAGAAATGCTGAATTCCAATAAGAAAAGAAAATGCATAATTTGTATTACAAATTCAAAATATTTATTGGAAAGGAAAAGTAAAAAGATTGCCAGCAATAAAAGTAACCAATTACATAGGCATCAGTCATCTATGGAAATGGATGAGGTGGGTTGGTACAAAGAAATATTTTTTTATGTTGTAGTCAATATAAAATGATGACATTAATTTTTAAACTGGTTATAAACTTGTAGACTTGAAAAACTTATGCTCAGTTTTACGTGTAATGAAAGGAAACGACTATGTAATATTTTTGTTAGATTGTCTGCTTTTTACCAATATACAAAGGAGAGTCATGAGTCTTTCAGAGTGAGCACATAAATTTTTGAGTTAAATTCAAATTCCATCTGAGCACAATATCAATATGACAATAGGCCTTTATTTTTATTCCACTGATTTCTAATTGAGGAAATCTATTTTGACTTGAACGATGAATGCCACATGCAACCCCACACACATTTTTAAAATAGAAAGACTGAAGTTCATGAAATATACTAAAATGGCATGTACATTCATTTGCATTCATTTATTGCCAGGAGATGATGTAGTTAAAAAGAAAACAACAACTGAGTATAGAATACAATATTCAGAGTCGCATGGTATTCTACTCATATTAGGTACAAATTGGCACTATAGGCACAGGGAAATTTTGACCAATTATCTTGTTTTGCCCAATTGAATAGAAATTTGAAAATGAATGCAAGCATTGCAGTGAGTGGATGGAAAATTTTATTGGGAGAATAATACAGTTATAAGCAAGTATACTGGGACTTTTGAAGTACATGTAATTGGCTTGACATTAAACTTCTAATTTATGTGTCAAATACTCATAGTAATATATATATATATATATATATATACATATTCACACACACACTAGATTTTTACTTTTCTCTGAGGTTTTTAAAAAAGAGTCAATAATATAAAAATCTCATTTCATGAAGGAAGAACTGACTGACATGGTGAAGGAAGAACCAGACCAGTGGTGGCAAGCTTAATGTATTGTATATAGATGCTGTTTTTCAGTGATGCAATTTCTCTTCAATAAAATTAATGAAAAAGACCTTATAGAATTTAAAAGACTAAAACTGTAGTGATTCAATAGAGCTTCCTTTAGACAATTAATTATCCAATGAAAAAACAAAGAAAAAGTAAAATACAATTTTCTCCAGAAGATAAATTGTTAAAAAGGTATCTGTCACTGAGAGACATATTTCAATAGTTTTCCTAATAATGCTTAAAATCTCAAACAATGTTATTCTGGTCTTTGGCAATGTCTAAGTTGGTGTTGTGCAGATGGTATCTGACATACACTGGTAGCAAAGGGCACTTTATACTTAGAAAGATTTGGCATTTAGGGAAAAAAAATCACTGAAATATAGTAAATCCATTTGTTTCAATTAAAAGTCTACCACATATTTCAGTATTCCTGAAAATTTTACCTCTAGATCCTTCAATTAATGAATTTACTACATGCCAGACATTGAGCTGAGTGCTTTCTTTTGTGTGTGTGTATGCATATATACATATATAAATATGTATATAGTTAGCACATGAAAATATGCACCATTAATATACTCAGCTTAGAAGGAGAAAATGATAGACCTGAAAATGTGAGTAACTTTCTCAAAGTGACAACAGATGTCAGTGATGAAACAAGGTTGAAACTCAAGCAGCTAACTCCAGGGAGTATATCCTGAAACAGGATTATGATGTATTGTTACTCAAAAATATAAAACAGAAAGAAGAAATTGTATTGAATATTAACAGTAGAAATAGAAACAATATTGAAATATATGAGGAATATTTACTTGCAGTGTTTATTAACTTTTGACTGTTGCAGATCTATGATAAATCCAATTAGATCTAGGAACATTATAAAAAATACATGCATATATATTTAGAGAAGCAGCTCTTTTTGAGTTTCTTTGAACAACTAAATATAACAAATATAAAGAATTTATTGAAATAATAGGCACAAAGAAAAATATACAATTTGAAATACTTTGGTGAAATAATAGTTTATACAACATCAGAGATTTGTCTATGAAACTAGTTACATTTTTTGTAGCCACTTTGGGCTTTAAAGATTTTAAAATATAGTTGTGATCAGAATTAATGATCTCCAGTTGACAGAGCTATCCATAAAATTATGATATTCTTTTATGTGAGGCATGAAAATTCTAAACATCCTGTGCTTTGCTAAGGTTTTGTCTGGCAAGGGATTACCATGAGACACTTTATGAGTTGTTTGAAAATTTCTTTGCAACGGTCAGTTCCCCACAGGATTGATATTGGTAATTGGCTCAAAAGCAAACTACCTCTCCAAAAGGTGCCATTCCCTGTCTGATTAGCACTTAGAGGCAAAAACAAGAGGTTTTAAAATTATCTTTATTTCTAAAGCAGACTTACTCAGAGTCCGTTTCAAGGGCATATGAATCCATACACCTCAGAATAATGTTCTAAAAATTCTGTGGTGAAGCAGGCCTCTTACTTTGTGAGAATTATATATTTCTTTTTAAGTTAAAATTGGCATTTTTAGAGCTTATTATTTGCTTCCTTCTGGCAGCTGCCATATTGCTGTGAATATTACTGTGTCTGCCATCATTTCTGACATACTGTGTGGGTGGTCCGTCAGGAAGTTTTGATCTCAGACTCCACCATAATGCAGATTTAACAATCAAAAGAATCCTACACTTTAATAAAACATTCTAGGCAGCATGGGACTGAAAGGAAGACAATGGTAAACTCTGAGTTATCTGTGGCATTCTGAGAAGATCAAGATGGGAGCACTCCACTGATTTTGCAGCTCCAGACATGGTCATGATGCTATGTGACTTATTTGTAAAAATATATATTTAGAAGTGATATATATATATATATATATATGGTGAAATGAAATACGTCATTAATGAAAACTCATAAATAGTTCAACTCCATTGTCATTGTTTTCAAAAAATAAATCGCAGAAATATGTGATATGTTTTTCTTTCCTCATTTGTAATCCTATAACATATAATTTCTCAGGCCAATTAGTGCAATTCTGTCTGCAGTTTCTGAGGAAACTAAGCCCCAGAGAAGTACTGAATCAGAGGAATAGAAATTGATCGTCTAGTTGCACCTTATAAAACATCTTGTTATTAGCTGTGTTGAACAGCGTGAGATCCCCTGAGAATGTGAAAAATATGCAGGAATTAAAGTAGTTTTTAAGATTCAAAGTGGTCAAAGTTATTTATTTATACAGTTATAAGCAAATGATGGAAATAAAACAATTTAGCCAACGTGTCTCCCTGAGGCATTATAAATATCTAATACACCAATCAGATTATATGGAACTTGGTAAGAGGTTATAGTTTAAAGTAACTATTGCAATTTAGAGTGATTGCAATTAATTAGCAAAAACAAATCATTTATGTTGATTTTACTCAGGGATAAACTCTGCCAGGAGTCAGTTACATGATATCTTAGAAAAGGACAATCCAACTATCCAGTTATTTCTTTGTGCTCATATTGGGGTTTACAAAAGACAAAGGACCCTGATTTTAAGATGTGGATGCTTTGGTCTCTATGTGATCACTATCCGCATTGGTTTAACCCAATGGATTCTGTTGCTCTAAATTTCTGTTTTCAACTTCCTCTCCTAATTTGTCTCATCGCAAATCGTTCCTCTGAATAGAGGATATACTGATCTCATTATGCAAATGTTTTAGTCTCCCAAACAATTGATTTTCTCATTACACGTTATGAGATTATAATTCTGTGTGGATTATAATATCAGTCTATTCTGAATTGTATTAAATAAGGATTATTTAATTTCTCCTCCTGAGAATTCTTAATAGCTTCAATTTTTGGAAAAATAAAGAGAAGGAAAAATATGTTTCTACGCTTAGAGGTTTCAATTCAAGTTCCAGGTTATGACATCCTCTATGTTAAGAGGTGCATTGCCAGATATCAGTTAAGTCACTTGGTCAGTCATTTTTCCTTCATGACACTCAGCTTTTGTCAACTAAACTAAGCCGTTTCTACCAGGTAGAGTTCAGAGCTAAAGCAAGTGAAATCAAGTCATGCAATTTCTGCTTGTGAGGGCAGCAAAGTTTCAAATACTCCTAAAACACTTTGTATAACTGATTTAAGGCACATAACAATAATATTTTAGCAGCAGGAACCAAATAAACTTTAGTTGAAATCCCAATAGAGAATTCTCCATTAGGTGCCAAAAAAAAAAAAAAAAAAAAAATCAGATGGGCATCTTATGTATTGACACATCTAATGCAACATTAATGTTTTGTTCACATGGAGGAAAATGTTCTCAAATAATACATCAAGTCAATTCATGTACCTATAATAGCAAAATCAAAATATTTCTAACATTATATTGATACAATTTACCCTGCCTGATACAATTACTCTCTTGCCATCAACCAAACAATATGCCAATACCGTTGGTAATCATTTTTTTGAGAAAAGGTTTAGTTATAAGTTTTGCCTATATCATCATCTCTACAGCTTTTTTTTTTCCTCTGCAACTGTCCCTTGAAATTTAAAATTCAATACAATTATGAATGATCCAATGAGGTAGGAGACATAGTTTGAAAAGAGCACTCAGTGTTTTTAGTCTCCTGTCCAAATTTGCATGTGTCTTCTGAGAACTTGAAGAGTTTGTTATAATGTCTATAGTTGGTGTCCGCATTGTGTTTCCCATCACTGGACTGGTAATGTGGTAGAGACAGATCTCATAAAACAGTTGAACCATTATCAGTGAGGTGGCAGATCTCTGATGAACCAGTCAGGATTGATTCTTGTGAAAACAGCTTAGGAGATAATAGCAACCTAAGGATCAATTGTATCCAGCTGGATAGGAAGTTAAGTTCTGGACTTATGGTGGTTTGACTTTAGATTTTTTTCAGCTTTAGGACAGTACAAAAGCAATATGCATTCAGTAGAAACTGTACTTAAAATTTAGAGTTGTGGTCTTTCTTAGGCTAGTGATAAGAGATTCACTGTTCTTTGGTGATAGGAGACAGTGCCAGGGAGTCCAGGTCTCAGTCATCCACAGTATACAAAGGTAAACAATTGATCTCTACAGTGTATTGTGTTGCCAGCAAGTTTTGGATAGGGTTCTTTGTGTTTTTACCTCAATCATGTCTGTTTTTCACTTTCAGTATATACTATATTCAACACTTTTACTATAATGCAGACTGTGCTAGATGATTTTACCTAACTGTTGACTAATGCTAAATGTTATGAACACATCTATAGTGGGCAAGGCTAAGCCATAATGTTCATTAAAGTAGGTGGATTTGATGTATTTTTGAATTATGATTTTTTTCCTTGAATAATGAGTTCATTTGGTTGTAAAGACATAAGTCAAAGAAGATCTGTACAGCGATATTCAGAGTGCACATGAGGTTGCTAATGATATTACTAAATCCACAAGGCTACCTTCAACAGTGTCATCCCCTAGGCAGAAAATTGTGAGCTGATTTGAATCTTTGTTGTCCTGTGTGGCATAACAGAGATAAACAGTAAATTGTTGATCATCTGATTACTACTCTCTAGAACAAGTAGATATGTTGATACAGTACATTTTTTCTTACTTTTAGGAATATACTCTACTTAAGTGCTCCTACAGCCAACCCCAAGAGACTAAATGGTTTCTTGATAAGGGTTTCTTTCATCCTGCTCTAGTTCCAGCCTGGTGAAGAACAATCTAACAGAAAGCCCATGTCATCATTGTCATTGGTTTTACTGCGATACACTATTTTATTTTTGCTTTGCTAGGAGGAAGAAGTAGTTTATAAAAGCATGGATTGGTGAGAAAGAGAGTAGCTTCCTCCATAAATCAGTTTCCCAAACTTGTGGAAAATGCTTCAGTCACTGTTGATGCATGCAGATCTTCAATCTTAGGCACTTGGACCTTGGATACTGCTCAGCACAAAATTCAAGTTCCCTCCTGTAAAATATTTTTGGCTATCATTGCTGAGTCTCCCTCTCAAATTTTTGAGTCCATTCTATTTCACTACTTTGCTCTGGGCTACTGTTACTCCATTTGCTACCTCTTAGTATTAACACAAAGTATAAGAGAAAACGTATAGGAAAACTTGTATGAAGTTGTCCTCCCAGTCCGAGCCTCACTCCTCTCCCACATCCCCTTCCCTCACTCTCACTATCTTATCCATGAATAAAGTAAACTAATTAAGAGCACAAATTCAGAATCAGAATTGCTCAGAAACAACAATTTCGGAGTGTGCATTTCTGTGTCTATGAAATAACCTGTCTAAAAGGCATACATTAAAACTGGTGTAAACAAATTTATGCTGAATTTTGCATGCTAAAGCACAATAAATTCCACAAATACAAAACTGTCATTACATATGCTATTTCCTATTTTAAATGCATACTAATTTACACTAATATTAGGCAATGATTTATTGAAAACTTCCCAAATGGACTTATGAGTTGATTTAAATATTTCAGAAAGGTATCAATAGCTATACATTCATACAACTGCTCTTATAACTTTCAGATTGCTCTAACATACAATACGGTAAGCCAATTTAAAAATTGCTAAAACATATTATACTTATTTACTTTTATTTATCCTTCATATATTTCTGATGAACTGTCTGTTAATCATGGAAGACAATGGATCAAATTTTAATATGCACTTACTGTATAATCTACAATAATCTCCATCTTTGTCAAACGTTAATTCATTCAAAACGTAGAGTAAGTTTTATAGGCTCAAAATGAACATTTCAAATAACAGAAAACTATACTTATTAAGGACACACATTATACTATTTTAGTAAGATGCAAAAATAAGACTAAGAAGCTTTTCCAAATCAAATATTTGTGACTGAATCAAATTCTATTCTTATAAGTGACTCAAGAGCCTACACATTAGATCCTGATTCTTTCACATCCTCTCTCTATATTGCAATATAAAGTATAAGGCTTATTTAATTCATATGCCTAAGGAAAAATCACTATTTCATTGGTAGAGGCAGTATGAAAAACTGTTTGACTTCTTTAGCGGTGACTTCCCATTTCTGTTTTAAATACTTATACAATACTCTAGTTATACGTAGGAATAATATTATGTTCTTGTTTATAAACCTGAAAATATATTCGCTAGTTTTGCCATGATGAACGCAGCTCTCTTGTCAGGGTGCAACATTGTGCTAGCATATTCTGCAAGAATGCTTTGCAAATACTGCTTATGAATGTAGAGGGTATTAATCAAGTGAATCAGTAAAATATTCCTAAAACAGTAAAAACAATTGGCTACAAATTCTTCTATAGGTTCTTAGAGACTATTTGGAGACATAACTATGCAAAGAAAGTTACAGTCAACAATTTCAATAACTGTAGCACAGAAAAAGGAGAAGTAAATCAGTACTCCAGACTATTGGTAGATACTTTTTCATAGATCTCCTTTGTTTCTATCTTTCCAGCTAGACAAAAATTTCCATTCTTTTAGGGTTCTTTGTATAGTAACATACTGGAAAAAAAAGGCAAGATATTTAGTGTCACATTTAGGCACACGTTGAAGATATTTAAAATTCTGTTTGTTGCCTACACCTAGCAAAGTATCACGGTAAAGTAAGTCACATGATTCTTCTGATTTCTCAGCTTCATAAAATTTGTGTTTACATTATACTGCTCTCTGTTGAACAAGGGTATAATGCAAGAATATCATGTATAAGCAGTGTACATAATTTAAACAATAGTAATTGTCAACAAATATTAATCACCATATTAGCCTTCAATGAGTTATAATCACTTCACTGGTGGAGGGTCTTGCCTTGATACTAATGACTGCTGACTAATTAGGGTGGTGGTTGGGGTGACTGGCAATTTCTTAAAATAAGGCAATGAAGTTCGCCACACTGACTCTACCCTTTACAAAACTTTCCCTGTGGCATGCAATGCCATTCAATAACATTTTAACATTTTACTCACAATAGAACTTTTTTCAATCTTGAAATCAATCCTCTCAAACCCTGTCACTGCTTTATCAACTAAGTTTATGTAACATTTTAAATGTTCTGTTGTCATTTCAATAATACTTATAGTCTCTTCACCAGGACTAGATTCTATTTCAGGAAACCATTTTATTTTCACCTTTGTAAAAAACAACTCTTCATCCTTACCAGATGATCATAATATTAAAGCAATTCTGCCACATTTTTAAGCTCCAGTTTTAATTCCAGTTCTCTTGTTACATCTTCAGTATTTCCTCCACTGAAGCCTTGAGCCCTTCACAGTTGTTCATGAGGATTAGAATCAACTTCTCCCATAGTCTTGTCAATGTTGCTCTTTTGCTCCCTTCCCATGAATTATGTACATTCTATGGCATCTGGCACGATGAATACTTCTTAGAAGGTTTTCAATTTACTCTCCCCAGGTTCATCACAAGAATCATTTTCTATAGCATTTAGATTCTTACATAATACATTTATAATATATCAAGACTCAAAAGATGAAATGAATTCTTGATCCATAAGCTGAAGAATGGATATTGTGTTAACAGGCATGAAAACATTATCCATCTTCTTGTCCATCTCCACCCGATTTTGTGGGTGATCAAGTGCATTGTTAATGAGAAGTACAATTTTAAAAGCAATCTTTCTTCTGAGTAGTAGGGCTCAAGAGTGACCTTAAAATATTCAGCAAACCATATTATAAAAAAAGTTTTATTGTTCCAGTTATAGAGCACAGGCAAAGTAAATTTAGCATCGTTCTTAAGGACCCAAGAATTTTCAGAGTGGTAAATCAGTATGGGATTCAACTTCAAACAACCAGCTGTATTAATCCCTCACAAGGGAGGCAGGCTGTCCTTTTAATCTGTGAAGTCAGACAATGGCATATTCTCTCTAACTATGAAAGTTCTAAATAGCAACATCTTCCAAAAGAAGGCTAGGCTATTTCATCAATATCCAAAATCTATTCTTTCGGGTAGTCATCTTAATTAATTATCTCAAAGAGATCTCACAGACAACTCCAGCAAATTCACAACAGCACTTGCTGCTACATCTGACACTTTAATATTATGAACACGTCTATTACTTGCACCTTGTGAACCAGCCTCTGCTAGTTTCAAACTTTTCTTCTGCAGCTTCTTTACCTCTCTAAGCCTTCAGAGAGTAGAAGATGTTAAGACCATGCTTTGAATTAAGTTCTAATTTAAGGGAAGGTTGTAGCCAGTTTGCTCTTCAATATAGACCACTAAACTTTTGTTTAAATTGGCAATAACATTATTTTGTTTTCTTGTCATTTGGGCATTCACAGGAATATGAATTTCCTTCAGGAACTTTTTCTTTGCACTCACAACTTGACGGATGTACATGAGAGCTAGCTCTCAGGCTATTTTGGCTTTCAGCATGCTTTCTTAACTAAAGCATTTCTAGCTTTTAATTTAAAGTGAGAGATAAGCAACTCTTTTGCTCACTTAAATACTTAGAGGTCATTATAGAGTTATAAATAGTTCAATTTCAATATTTTCTGTATCAGGAAATAGAACGTCCTAAGAAGTGGGAGACAGGGGATGGTCGGTTGGTGGAGCAGTTAGAACACACACAGTAGATACTGATTATTAAATTTGCAGTCTGCTATGGGAACAGTTTGTGGTGACCCCTCCAAAATGTTATAGTAGTAACATCAAAGATCACAGATGACCATAGTAGACATTTATACAGAGCATCTATGTGGACCTCTTCACATACCCTGAGGCACACGTAGATCAAGGGAATCAATTAAAATCCAAAGTTCCGTATACTTAATATGCCTTTAATAATAAATTCTTTTTGTCTTTGAGCCTGGGGTTTTTTACCTCTGTTAATATCCATGCATCTACAGAAAAGAAACAGCTATTGACATTGTCATGATTAATTTTTTCCTTTAATATGATCTATTTTTTCCTTTAATATGAAGGAGAGATATATGTACTGAAAAGAAAAAAGTATTAATCTCAAAGAAATGAACAGATTATAAAATAATAGAAGTATTTGACGCATCCTTTCGAAAAACAAATTTATGTATCTTTTTTAATTAAAATGGTCTTAAGTCTATAACCCATAAGTCAAAGACTGCTCTTGGACTTGTTTTTTGAATGCTTAAAAACTAATCACCTGGGTGTGCCCTGGTGATATAGTGGTCTAGTACATCTCAGAGCAGTCCCACATACAGCCCAAGGTACAGGTTTCAAGACCTGGGGCCAAGGTGAACAACAAATGTGAACGACTAAATAAAAAATAAATAAATAAAAACTCTTCCACTTCTTCTCTCTTCCTTCCTTCCTGTTTGCCTACTCACCCTCATTCCTGCCTGCACCTTTCCTTGAAAAACAAAATAAAACAAAACAAAACTAATCACCCTGCTTCTGTTAGGTAAATCCAGGAGTGAAATTCTAGATCATAGGACCTACATGTGTTTAATTATGGTAGATATTGCCAACCACTTTTTCTAAGTGTGCCTTTTTTTAAATTATGGTCCAACAGCAGTGTATGAGATATTTTTTATGATATCTTAAAACTGGAAAAACAAATACCTAAACATCTTTTGAATTAGAAAAAAGCAGCAGACCACATTTCATTATAAATGAATTAAAAAACATAGTGTACAAAAAAATTACAAATCTTAACTTATAATCATAACTTCGTAACACTTAACTTCAAATATTTACATCGTCATGGAATATGTATAAATGCAAAGAATGTCATCATGAGTAATATAAAACTTTTGGGAAAGTATGCAAGCTATTTAAAAATAAGTTGCTAAAGAGCATAATTTCCTAGAAATTCATCCCCATTCAGATTCAGCAACAGAATTTGATTTATTGAATGCAGTAAAGGGGATGTTCTGGAACTCCCAAGCCCAGGCCTTAAGAGGACTGGCAGCTTCTGTCCACTACTTCTATAACCAGGTAGTAAGCCTAGTCATCCAGCCAAATTTAATCATAAATTGAGGAATGCATTCATTAATAGATAGTCTAGCCACAGATCAGCTTAGCTGAGAGACATGGATAAAGGATCAAACCATTTTTTTACTCCTACTGAGACGTAAGAGACTTGTGATTGATCCAATGAGTTAGCAGACTCATCAGCATCACTTTAGCTGCTATTGCCAAAGTCTGAGAATTCTCCCAAATACCTCACCTACCCACATAGTGCTTCTTGCACTATCTATATAACTTCTGGGACCCTGACATTTGAGGAAGTGCATCTGAGATTTAGCCCATCTTCCATTTTCTTAATTAGTGCCTCTCAATAATAAACCTTTACCTGCTTCAAACAATGAGTGTCCAATTACTGGTCTGGCAACACAGCAGGTTTAAAAAACCATTCTCTCTTACAACACTTCCTGTCACTTCAGCTATGCCCGTTATGCTCTGAGATGCCCTAGTCAAAAGGAGAGGTCGCACAGAGAATAAGCAAAACACTATATTCAACAATCCCAGGTGAGTCACTCCTAATAGCCATATGATATGAGCCCTTTTGGATGGACTAGTCCAGTTGAGCTTTCAAAGAAGTACAGCTCAACTGATGTAGCTTACATCTTAAAAAACCTTGAGATCAAACTCATAGAATTACTGTAGAATTAAGAAGGCTTAGGATCCATCTACCCCTAAAAAGTGTTTAGCTAGGACTTTTCTAAAATACCCAGAGCAGGCTTTTCTAATATATCCTACCTTGGTATGTGGAGCTAGAGGTTAACTGAGGTCATGTGGATCTCCAAAGAAACTGTTACTCTAAGCATAGATACATGGATATAGATCTTTCTCCAGAAGCAATTCTTTATAAGAGAAACTTATCCTAAGTCAGGGAAACATCTAGAGGCAAAGGTCATATGATGAGAAGAACTCCTCTCTCCTTGATGCCCTAGATACTCTTCTAATTACTCAGCACAGAACATGTCTTCAGTCTATCCTATTTACCTTAGATTTAACATCCATGTAAAATTTCCATTTGTATATTAAAAAATTGATCTTTGTTTCCTACTAGTCCTATCTGAAAATGTATTTGTTTGATCAGTCTTTGAGAACCTCAGAGTAATGGGAGAGTTCTCCCTGCATTCTTAAAGGGATAAAATGCCCTCCTTGTATTGAGCCTTGTTTGAGGTGGTTTAAGTTTATAATTAATTCAACAACAAAGAAGCAAAATATTTTATGAAGATGTATTTCTCAAAATATAGAAATAAAGAGATTAATATCATTATATGCATGTATATAGAGAGAAATACACATATCAATTTTAGATTACCCTTTTTCCTAATGTTCATTTTGTGTCTCTTGCTGGTTACATAATTAAGGAATACTGACAAGTGTCCATGTGAAGTCAGTATGATTACTCCCAGCAGGATAAAAAGTGATTTTCAAGCCAATAATAATTCCCTTTCAATTCCCATGCACTACCACACTATATGCATGTGCTGAAATTGATCTCTGTGCACTCAGATGTTTCTTAACTTTTAAACAAAATCAGAACTGGAAAGATATGTCAGTTCTGCTAGTGATTAAGCTGCAGAAGGAAGTAGCGGATGCCATTTTGAGACATTACAGACATTTTCTTCACTTAATTCTGCCTTTTCTTAATTCTTTCCATCACTGATGTGTTTAATCCACAGTGTTCATTTCCTCTGGGGAAAGAGAAAAGTCAAATTCTTAACCTGTAACATTCAAAATCCAAGCTACACACACAAGGTGAAACATTGAGAATAATATTTTATACATAAGAAAAGAGAGAACAAGTTGCATAAGGGAGTGAAATAAAAAGGGGAAGGAGAGAAGGGAAAGGAGTGGAGAGGAAGGGGAGAGAGAAGAGGAATTGAATTGAAAAAGTTAGATGCTTGTGTATGTATCAGTTATGAAGGACTACCTTTTTGAAACTCAGCACCTATCAAATCAAGTTCAAAGTGTGGTAAAAAAGATTTGAGGGTCAAGGAAGAGACTTGTAGTCCCAACTTCCTGAGAAGAATCCAGATTATTGGCAATGTTTCAGGGATTTCTGTAACTGGGGTAACAGTAGAGAAATGAAGGCGAGTGGCATAAATTTATCTTCAGAGTGTAGTGGTTCTCAACTGGGGGTGACTATCAGAGTCTGGGGAGCATTTTGATTATAAAGATCTGTGGTGGGAGAAGGGAACACCTTGTAGGTACTGGTCAGAGATACTGTTAAGCTTCTTATAGTCTACAAGACAATGAAGAATTACCTCTCCCAAAGGCCCAATAGTACCAGGGTTGTCTCATCATGTTCATACTCAGTAAGATGAAAATAACCATGAAATGTTTTTCTTTTCCAGTAAAATTAATGTGAAGATAATCACAAGCTTTATACAATTTCAGCCTTTTCTTTAGTTTCTAGTGAATTGAGAGCAGTGCGTTTTTCTTTTGTATCTATGAAGGTAAGAAAATAATGAGAAGGAACCAAACTTGGGAAGAGGTTATGATTTTGAACAGGGAAGAATGAAGCACTCAACCAATTGTGTAGAATATCATGCGAGAACCACATGAAACTATTCTCAACTGCTGGCAGTGCTCCGGCACAGAAGACCCAGTGGTAGGGCCACAGGCCCCTTTGTTTCCCTGACGGGTACATTATGAAAGTTGTTTTCTAAAGCAAAGGGGTAGTGTTTCTAGAAAATCTTTACCAAATTCCAGCTTTTATGAGCAACAAAATGAAGCCTTGATGAAATTAAGTTCAGTTTTAGAAAATATTGCATTTCTGACTCTTCTGCACTTCTGAACACATACCTACTTCTACAAGATCAGTTTTAGAGCTAAAATAGAAGCTATCTTCTTCAGTGAGTGACAAATCATACTACGTCTTTCACTATCTTGAAAGCAGTGAGGGTTATTGATGGTTAGACTTTAAATAAAAATATTAAATCTGTGGTACTGATGAATATCAAATATGTTTAAGAATATATGCTATATGAAAATTAATGCACAGTGTGGATAATGGTAATTAAATCCATGTGATTTTTGATTAATACAGCACATGATTTTTCTTTATTCCATGCAAAAACATTCTTTTATGCATGTCTTTCATTTGTTGTCATGTTACATATGAAATGGAAAAGCAAGTATACGAGCAAAACTTCTTCAAACTGTATGGAATACATATCTTTA
Organism: Solenodon paradoxus; assembly: GCA_004363575.1. NCBI lineage: Eukaryota > Metazoa > Chordata > Mammalia > Eulipotyphla > Solenodontidae > Solenodon > Solenodon paradoxus. The sequence goes on from RJWH01000011.1 coordinate 958,707, forward strand.
TTGTTCCCATATTTTGTAGTATCAGTTCCCAAAAGTGTTCAGAAAGATATTTTCTAAGATGCCCAGAACAGACTTTTTTCCAATAAATTTTACTTTAGTATGTGGAACTAAAGGTTTTTGGAAGTCCTGTGGGTTTTGAGAGAAGCTATTAATCTTACCATAGATACATAGAAACAATTTCTATCAGAGAAACCTAGCTTGAGACAAGACAAAAGTCTAGAGGGCAAGTCATTCCTTCACGTGACGACCTTCCCCTCTTTTTGATGTCCCAGAACCCTTTGCCTTTCCTCAATACAGGATGGACTCTTCTGACTGTTCTATTTACCATATAATTTTCAGTCAGTCATATGTCATTATATTTAATCTTCCCTCCACTAATCTTGTCTTATATTAATCTATTTGTTTAGATATTAATTCATTCCTTGTAGAATATAAGTGGGATGGGAAATTTTCCCCATGGCCCTATAATTTCTAATGGAGGAGACATGCAAAATTATGTGACTTTCTCTATCAAATGGACAGGATCCATTCTACAGCTTCCAGGTGGAATAAAAAGGAAAGTCAGAAAAGACTGGAAGACTTTTAGAATGAAGAAGTACCCAAACCACCAGTTATGGAAAGAATAAAAACATGAAAGATGTGGCAGATTATGCAGCTGTGGGCTGAGATTTTCAGGGCTCGAAATGTTGAATTAAGATGCTCCGGTGTTTTGAAAAGCATGGTTGTGTATAGGAGCTGCTGAAATATAGGGAAGGAACAATGTGTTAAAGAAGACCAAAGAGAGTCAACTGATAGACAGGTCTACAAATTCTATAAAATTATAGTTAATTGTGACTCCATTGCTTAATGCCCATTAAATTAAGATTTGAAATATGAATTGTTTAAAATCTCTTACTAAGATTATTTTTCCTCAGTTGAATTGTGTACCTTCTTTAAAGATGAAAATGTCTAGCACATAAATATTGTGTTCTGCTTATCTTTTAATAATATAATAAAAATTCCTAGAAATTGAATGAGTTAAAAAAAAAAGAAAGAAAGAAGCAGAAGGAGAGGAAGAGAGAGGGAAAAAGAGAGGGAAGTTAGAAATGTGGATATCTGGTCTCAGGAGTTCTCAGCAGACTTAGATAATGGGTCCTGACAAAACTTCCATCTGAGCCTGAGCACAGCTGTAATTTCTTTTCAAGTTGGGACTCCAGAAAATCATTACTAATTTATTGAAAGTGGCAAGTGAGATAAAACACATCTTCTACTCTGATTGTAAATGGAGCCATTTTCCTTCTTCTTGAGAAATGATCGAACAAAACTAATATATAATTATAATTATTAGCATATCAGTTCACATGGTCTTCCCCATAGGTTATGAAAATCAGTGAAATATTTCACATATTCAAGACACAGATGCCACAATTCATTGAATTATATGCTTGAGATACAAATAATAATATGATTGGTTACTGAGGAAATTAAAAACTACTATAAACAAGAGAATGGTGAAAAGGAAGGGGAAAGAGAAGTATGAAAAAGGTGAAATTACTCTGGGATGGTAAGAAAAGCATAGGTTTTGCTTGAGCTGAACTCAGTGTTTGAAAGCCTAGGACAATGCAGTGACAAGAGAGGAAGTAGCATGTATGGAGGCATAGAGATGGAAGAAAGAAGGGAACAACTGAGGAACAGCACATGGAAAATATTGCAATTTCAAAAAGACTTGAAGGTTTGTTATTGCTAATTCTTTTACTGCTGTGTCTCCAATTCCTAGAAGAGTGCCTGGCAGATATAAAGTATAGAACAGTATTTCTTAAGTGAAATGATATAATCTTTTATCCTGTAGTTTCCAATTATTTTTGAGGTTAAAGGGAAATAGGACTATAAAAATGGTTCCTCTTTGTTCATGTAGCTTTACACCATGAATTTAGCACCATTTTTTTTTTACATTGAAAGATATTTCAATAGCTATGAATTTTAAGTTGTTGGTTATGCCTAACTTCATTATCATTTCATAACATTGTCAAGTGGTTGGAGAAAGAATTTACTTTGCTTGCGGCCTGGCTTAGTTCTGCCTGTGTATTCTGCTGCTGGGTAGTCAAGCATATTTTTTTAAGCAATTTCATAGTGTTCTTCAGAATTGAGCAATACCCTAGGGAGCTGTCAAAGCATTTCCTGAGGTGATTTCATATGTTTGTGCTTATAATTGTGAAAATGTAACTGCAGTCTCACAGCATGAATTTGTACTGGGACAGGTCTGCATGGTTTTACATCTGCTGCAACAGTGCTCTGCTATCCAGGAGCAAGAGAAGAGGAGGTGGCGATGTGAGTCATCCTGGCCGGGTGATTATTGCTGTGGGCAAAACAGAATATCACTTGGGAGAAAGAGAGTAGTGCAGTACTCAGGACAGCACTGAAATAGCAAACTAGGCAAACACCATGGAGGAATAAAATGTTATAAAATCAGATGGAAAAAAAAAGTCTTAAGGAGTTTAATGGCTCTAGAAATGCATCATTCACCATCTGTCCCACATTTAGTGACTGATAGCTTGTAGCTTAACACCTCTAGAAAAATAACTGTAAATCTCAGGGAACTTGTCTAGGTCAGTCATACCCACTCCTCCAGGGGACTCCACATCCAAAACCTTGAGCCTGCAAGCCAGAGCGAGGATGATGATGGGAAGACAGTGATAATCTTGCCGCAAGGTGGATCAGTCTACATGAACATCCCAGCTCCTCATGAGACTGACTAAGGCCTATGGGATTGAATCACAGTTCAACTTCTTCTGCTCTCTCCTACCTCTTTTGTTATTTATTAAGTATTGATGTTAAAGACAATCCTTAATTCTACTTTTTCCTGTAATATGTCTGATTAATATCTCCAACTTAAAATCTCTTTTCCAAAGTAACTGAATTAATATAATTGGTGTGAAAAAGTATGATAAATTAGTCTCTAAGAATAATTTAGAGACTGACTGGCAGTAAGGACTTCATCAGTAGTAGTAGGTGGAAAACTAATCACCCTGACATTTTGTAATAATAAATTTATTAAAACATATACTGGTTGAAAATTAATAATGGACACCAGTAATATCTATGTACTGCTGGTTGCAGTACCTCAGGCCTTCAGGAGTTTTAAGACATACTAATTATAAGGACAAAGGAATCAAACAACTATGTTGAGTGCCATTGATACTTTGAAGGTAGAAAATAGAAGGCTAAGGGTGATTAATCATCAAATAAAGCAGCTTTAGCTATCTTGGCTAAAAGTCAAAGTGACTCTTTGGCAGCATACGAAGAGATCCTTAACTCTGACATCAGAGGAAAATTACAGATAGAGCAGAACTGCAGAGAAAGATCAATTCTCAACACTAGCCAGTCTAATCTGCCAGGGTCAGGACTCTGGTTGAAGAAGTGGGGCGCTGAGACTGGGATGTGGATAGCTGACTCAGTGTTCTCAAAAACCTGGAAATTCCAAATCTCCCTAAACCTATGAGCTAAATAAAAATTGTTTCCTCTTTTCTCTTGGAAGGTAGCATTCCTCCCTTGCTTGGAGGCAATGAAAAGCACCCCTACTCTAAACCCACCTCCTTCCTGATCAATAGTTTATTTACTATGATCACATTCCTAATTTGCTTCCTTAATCCAGATTGAGAAGTGCTGGGCATGCCAAATTCCCTTAGATTTATAATAAAGGACTATATTTCAAAGGAGCTGCAGGAACTAATTCACACATTTTGAAAGATGGTCTGAAAGAATATATTATCTAGATCTCAAAGGACCTGCAGTATGGCAGGTGAAAAATAAGGACTGCAAAGAGAAAGCTGATTGTTTAGGGAGTATCTTCCCAGTATACAGGATTTAACACCCTGAGAAAGATCTTGCATATTAATTTGCTAAAGAGATTTTTGAATCTTGGTTAAAGGAATGGAATATGCCATATTAAGCTCAATACTGTCTTGAAAGACAGTGGACATAGACTCCAAAAGCATAGAGAAATAAAAGGCATGCTAGAGTAACTATATTTTGTGAGATTAGAAAACCCACCAATTGATTAGACTCCACCAAAAACGCAAAGACATCCTGTTTCATAAAGTGAGAGACATTAGCTATGACAGTCCTACCATGGGTATCTACGTGAAACTAACTAGCTGTACTCTTGCAGGTACGAACATCTTGTAGGTACATGCCAGGCTAATGGTACGGCAAACTATAACAGAACTGAGATTTTTAGAACAATTGTGTTTATAAGACCCTGACATTACTGAAGCCAAATAACAGAGCTAAAGTGTTAGGGAAAAAAAGGGAAATTATTATAATGGGCAGCAAGCAAGGATGGCCTGGCACATCAGACTCTGATCTATAGATAGCTATGAAAATAGTAAAGAAGATATTCATTCATAGAGGCAAGAGTGATGGGGAGAAAATAAAGACATGAGTTAATTCATAAAATACAACTAAGGATTGAGTGATCAGAAAATGATACAATGACCCCAGTAAAAACCACAATCCCTAACCCAGTTTCTAGATATGAATGAGTTTTCAGACCTGCTTAGGAATATAAGAATGTATGCATTCCCATAATTTTATATTATGAGTATTTATGGGGAACTCTATTACTACTAAAATGTTATTAATGGCAAGAGAAGGAAAATGAAATTTGCATTTTCTACATCCCATTATAATCCTGACACTGAGTTTTTATCTGCTAGCTATTTATATTAATTACATAGAACTGCTTGAATCTGAATTCTTGTGACCTTTTATTGCCTAGGGAATGTTCTGTTCTATACATGACATGTAGGTTCTTACATCTAAATTTCATTAAAGTTCTTTTGTCTGCTTCTTCCCCTTTACACTTAACTTTTTACTCATGATCATGGAGAGTGCTGGCTCACTTAAGGACTTGCTTAAAACATGTTTGGAATCAAAGACACATATTAAGCAGCCCAGACTAAACAAAGTGCAAGCTAATGTTCATGTAAAGTCAGCTAACAACATAGGCAACTAGTTCGGTTCAGTAAAGAAAAAGATGTTAAAATCACCATCAGTCCAATACATAGCTCCAAGCAGAGAATGAGAGGAAGTTCCAAAGGCATGATTCTAGAACCCAAGCAGAGTTCAAGTAGCCACAGTGAGCCCAGACGCCAGTTCTGGAATGCAAACAAGAGGCAGATAGATAAGGAGGTATTTCAGGAAGAGACGCATTTCTTCATGCACAAACGGAAACACACTGTTGGGTAGAACATCCTTCATGGACTGGTCCTCTGTGCAGCCTTTACAGGGTCCATACTTCCAGTGAGATACCTGAGGCTTCTGTGAAATAAGCACAGTGACTGCTAATATTGAAAGTATTAACAATGTTTCACTTGAGCAACAAGCAACCATAGTAACAGGAAATCTAACTCCCGATACTTGTAGAACCCTCAGCGCTGCCATGGATGGCTTTTCTCCGCTCGGAAGGATTTCCACTCCCTTATTTTTTCATTTAATAAATATTGATGGGATGCCTCTAGTTTGCTAAACACTATGTTGTGACACAACAATTTTTTTAAAAATTAGGAAAATGTAGCCTTTTTCAGGAATCATACCTCTGCAGTTTATTCACAGAAAAGAGCATCTGTGAATATATTTTTTAATATTCTTCCAAATAACTAATAAGTACTTGTTTAATTAAGCAATTATTTAAATCTGCATATGATGTTAGACATTATTCATTAACAAATACCTTTAACATATTTTGGAATTATTTTGTATTGTTTACTGGTATTCCATGTACACCTTTTCTTCTCCAGTTGGCCTACATATATATATATATATATATATATACATATATTTACCTGATCACTAAAAAAAAACAGGTTTCCTTGAGTGTAAAGTGATGAAATCTCCCTAACAATATTTTGCACTGAAGATATGTGGCAGAATATATCTGATTATCTATATATTTTCAGTGTTTCAGTCCATAAAGAGCTCATTTTAAGTATGTAGATAGTTATTAAACATGACTCATTTTGTGTAATAGTTTTATATATTCCGCAGCCTATCCATTCATACTGATTATGCTCTAATTTAATCAAGATTGGAAAACCAGATGGTTAGAAATTTGCTTCATTAATAATCCATTTCAAACCGTTGACTCATATGTACATGATTTTTCTATCTTTTGTGTATTCTAGTTATTTTTATAATTAGACATGCGTATTTATTTAATGAATTCTAACTTCCCCAATAGAGAAAAATCTATCAACACTTTGAACTACATTTCATAAAATGCTTTGTTAGAATCCTTTAATGTTTTATTGTCAACAGAGGAAACACATGAGGCTAAAGATGTTTCTTTAAACCTAAGCTTATAGGTTTCTTTTCCCAGGAAGGTTTTCATAGTGCCTTATTTTTGAGGTTTCCAGATTGAAATCAGATCCCTGAAGGGGCAAAGATGAAACCATCATTCCTCTTTTATTTTCAAAGTATTTTAGAGTAATATTCTACTCTGAAGAAAAGCTCAGAAATATATTTGTTCAAAATGTCATGCAACTTATTTTCAGTAATCAAGACATATTGAGATTTAAGGAATAGCATGTAGGCCTCCAATTGCTATTATCCAAAGTTTCCTCTAGGAACAGAGAACAAATTAAGGAAAACAAGAAGACAGACTACATGCATAGGTACATAAGGGGAAGACCTTTGTGTAAAGGGTATACTACTTGTCTTGAATTTAAAATGATTTCTCCTATCCATGCTCCCTCAAGAGAATGTATTTATTTGATCAAAAAAAAAAGGAAGAAAAACCACCAGCATCTTATCGAAAAATTCATGTTGCATTTACCTATTTCATTTTTCAGGCATTATTTTTTCTAGCGTTTTCTTGCTGCTTGATTTTGTACTCATTAATGTGAAACTGTAAAGTCTTGAAACAGCAAACACTGCTAGTACTCTGTGAGTATCAGCGTTTAGAAATGCAAATAGATTTTTCTTTTCAAGAGAGCAACATGACTGCCAGATACTGGTTGACAAAATCATCTTTATTTTTAACCCAAACTTTGAATAAAATTGTTTTATAATTGATTTTCTTTATTAAAATCACATAAAGAATCTCAAATGAATTCTAATATTGTACAGTCTGGAAGATCATAATGTTAAGTATACGGCATCCTTAAGTAGGAATATATTGATCATGCAGTCTCCCTTACATAATCATAATGCTTTGAAGACAAAGCCTTCCCTTGACAGATATGGAGATGGATGGGAAAACATCTACTCTTAGAGTTCTTTAAATGCTTATCCATGAAGAAAGCTTCAACAACTAAAGAACCAATGAATTTGTATGAGTACAATGAAAACTGCATTTTTTAAAAATGCAATTGATCTAAACAAAATAGTTAAGGATCTCCTACCAAGCTGTCACAAATTTGCTACATTTCCTAAAACCAAGAAATACTGTGGTTTTAGCATGCATTCATGATTTATAGCTTGTAAGACAGACTCTTCCACTACAGGTTGCATATGCCTGGTTGTCTATATAATATAAATGACAAATTAAGAATAACCCTAGGAAGTTTTATAAGAGCATTATTTAGAAAGGTGTGATTGGGTGTAAAATGACTATGAGAAACAGTACAACAATCTGGAGCAGGGATTACCAGAGTAGTGGCTCCCAAAAGGAGCAGTTCTATAGAGAACAGTCTAGAGAATCAGTGATCTTCAGGGAAAAGACGGGGAAGCCCACGGCAGCCCCTCAGAGTGGCGACTTGGACAACAATCATTACCCTGATCAGATTATTCCTCTCCCTCCATCTCTCTGGAGCTCATCACTCACCCACATTAACCTGAAGCCTGGAGGCAAGAGACATGTTTCTTGAATCTTTACGGGTCATGTCTCAGGGCAGAAAGCATGGTTCAGAGGGCCTGAGTGTGTATCTGGAAACAGATTAAATCTGGAGCATAAGATAGTAAATGATGACAAGTAGAAGACTATAGCAATTTTAATTTTAATCTCTACATTAGTCCTTGACTTGATTTTATCATATCAGTTTTTATCTTATCAGTGGGTTAAGTAGGTGAACACAATGAGTCTTCTATTGGTAGAGTATTATCTAGGGAAATCAGGCAGGTGGACAGGGAGTATCCCAAGGAAACTTGTAGAACATATTTCTATTTCCTTAATAGAGAAATCAGTAATATAAGACTATAATTGTGAATATTGTATCATATTGGGTGCTGTACTGCAGTGTAGACCTCGCTGTTCATTTATTCATTCATTAATTCTTTGATTAATGGATAGCAGAAGGAAATTCAGAACTTTCTGAAGATGGTGGGCAGCAGCTGGGGTCATTCTCTAAATGCCATCTGGACAAAATATTAGGTTGTTCCAGAGATGATACTAGTGGAAAGATTCCTGGCACACCCATCAGATCTCTGAGCACCACCTCAGCAAGACACAGATCCATGGAGAACAAAGACACTGAAGTTTTGCTTTGGAGACAGAAAGTGGGTGTGAGGGGAACACAACTGATGGGTCTGGGAGAAACAGTGCAAAACAGGAGATTTGGCTCCAGAGCCACTGGGACTTCAGGCTCTAGAAATATTGCTTGAAGCACAGCCAGAATGCTGGTAGGGTAGAAAGAGAAAGGAGCTCAGTATGTAAGGACACTTGATTGAGGAAATCTCAGAAAGAGAGACTGGAGTAACACAGCTAGCAGAGAGGAGAGAAATCACTTCTATTTTCCTGTCTCTTAGAAATCAGGCTCCAGCAGACAGGCACTCAGAAAAAGTTTGAGAGTCTCTAGATGCAATTCTGGTGACTAGAAGAGAAGAACCTACCAGCATCGGCCAGGCAAATTAAGTCTCCTGCCCTAGCTAGTCAGCAATGACTCCTATGATCCCCCAAGACAACATAAGAATAATGTGTATTCCTGAATGAAAATATATAAAGATGGGAAAAGAGAGCATATTCGAATAAATAATTGCTAAAATCTTCCTAAACATAAGGAAGGAAATGACTATAGAAGTCAATGAAGCCAACAGAACATCTAGTTATATAAATTAAAAAAAAAAAATAACTATACTAAGACATATAACTGAAGTTATCGAAAATTCAAAACAAAGAAAGAATTCTAAATGTGTCCAGTGGAAAAAAGCACTCAAGATATAAAGGTACTCCCACCAGGTTATGCTCAGACTTCTCAGCAGAAACTCTATAGGGTAGGAGAGAATCTAATGATATCTTCAAAATACTACAAGACAAAAGTGCCAGCAAAGAATACTATATCCTGTAAAGCCCTTTCTCTCAAATTTGAGGGAGAAATAAAGTTTTCTTTTTCCCAAGAGACAAAAGCTGAATGATTTTGCTGCTACACAGCCAGGAAATTGAAACAGCAATTTAATATTTCCCCAAAAGCAAAACCTCTAGACCAGGTGGTTTCATCAGTGAACTCCAGAAAACATACAGAGAGGTGTACCAATCCATTTCAAACTTTTCAAAAATTTGAAGATGACAAACTTCCAAGCACTCTCTATGATGCCAATATTATGCCAATTCTAAAACCAGATAAATATAGTACCAGCAAAGAAAATTAAAGACTGATATCTTTGATAAATATTAATGGAAAAATCCTTAACAAAATACTATCAAATCAAATTCAACAACATATTAAGAGAATCATACACCATGATCAAGTGGGATTTATTCTAAAACTATACACAAAAATGTATTCAAAATGGATAAAAGGCTTAGAGGATAAGGCCAGAAATCATAAAATACATGGAAGAAAACATAGGCAAAATACCACTGGACATTGACAAAAGAGATGTCTTTGGGAACTTGACTCCAAATATCAAGGGAAATAAAATCCAAAATAAACTAATGGAATTACATCAAACTAAAAAGCTTATACACAGCAAAAGAAACTTGCATCAAAACAAAAAGACACTCTACCGAATGGGAGAAGATATTTACCCATCATATCTCTAATAAGGGGTTAATATCCAAAATATATAAATAACTCATAAAACTCAACAACAACAAAACCATTCAATTAAAAAAATGGTTGAATGACCTTAGTAGATACTTCTCTAAGGATGAAATACAAATGGCCCATGGCCCAGGTTTATGAAAAGACCACCTCTTTTATCACTAGGGAAATGCAAATCAAAACAATGATAAAATATCACCTCACACCTATGAGAATGACTAACATTCAAAAGAATGGAAACAAGTGATGGATAGGATACAGAGAAAAGAGAATAGTTACACACTATTGGTGGGAATGTAAAATAATGGAACCAGTTTTGAAAGCAGTATGGATTCCTCAAAGCATTGAGAATGCAAATTCCATATGATTGGGTTATTCCTTTACTGGGCATTTACCTTAAAACACAATAACATTTATTTGCAGAGATACATGCACCCCCATGTTCATCACAGCTTCTGTTCATTATAGCCAAAAGCTAGAAACAATGAAAATGTCCATCAACAGGTGATAAAAATGGTGTGTATGTACATAATGAAATACTACATAGCCATCAAAAAGGAGAAATTCTGCCATTCATGACAACATGGCTGGACTTGGAAAGAATTATGCATAGCCAAAAGGAGAAAGACAAGTATTGGATGGTATCACTCGTATGAGATGTATAGAGATAGAGCACAAATGAATGAGTCAAATGAAACCGATGATAGATTTTTTTGAAAAAGAGAGGAATAATTCAAACAACAATACACTTTTAGTGGGGAAACAAAGCAAATCAGTGAGTCCAGAAAGAGATGGGGGATTAGTGGGAGGCAAAAGGATAAAGGAGATTAATTGTATAGTGAACAGAATAAAAGAAAGAGTGGTAAACCTACTGTAACTTATATACAGGTAGACATTTGCTATCATGTATGCCTCAAACCTAATTAATGCTCAAATATAATATTCCTTCAATAAGATCAATTAAAAATATGATCTACAGTGTTAATCAGATAGCAACAAATGAAAAATTCACCTTCAAAATTTGTGAAATGAGGAAATACATGCTATTACTTTGAATCGGAAAGAAATTGACAGTAGTCTTAAATAGCTATTACTTTGCAATTAGAATTACTTGCACACCTTTTATTCTCAATTTTCTTGTCTGTATATTAAAATATTTGCTTTATTCTAAAATTTGGGGTTTCTTAATTACATTTTAAACGAATTATTGTGGAGAAGAACTTTTGAAATTCTTCAATAATCTTCATCCTAAATTTCTTAGAAAGACTAGAGGTATATTTACTAAGGCGTATAACCCTGTATTTAATTAGCTACCAAGCCCTCATTTTAAAAGTTTCTCTACCTTCAGTCATCTGAATGTCTCGAGTTTATAATTTGTAGACACAAGTCTTTATTCACTCTTCCTCAAAGGAGGAGAGTTGGGTTATTTGGTTGAGATATCTGGGAGTATGTGTAACTCTATTCTTGTACTTTCTCTATTTGCGGAAGGAAAGGCAGCCACTGGATAAAAGCATTCATTCCTATCTTCTTTTAGCAATGTAATAGGCTTGGTGGGGCAAGATCTATAGAAAACACTGTAGAAAACATCAAAAGATTAAGAGGTAATTCAGCTTCCAGTGTTAACCTGATATCGAACCCAAATTGGCTAACCTTTCCTATTTACATTTTCAACAATAGAATTGAAATTGTTAATTCCAGCATTTTATTCAAGTGGTTCTGAATCTAGATAGAAAAGAAAGAACCTACTTATTGGGTCTTTTTAATCTCTAAAACAGTATATTTGGCTTAGAATGTGGAGACTAGGTAATGGGGGTAAAATTAAGTGAGGGTATCCAGAAGGATTTACATATACACCTAGAGTAGCCAGAAACGGTGGCTGTAATGTTTATCACTAGTATAGTAAATATGAATATTGAGATTTCTTGACCATATTGCATATTAGTAGGGATTCAGGAGGGTCTTTTCTGAAAATTTGAAATTTTCTACACTTTATATTTTTAAGGCAGACATGAAATCCCTAATGAAAAGTATTAAAGTATTATAAAACACAAGTATTAACATACTTAACCCCTATAAAAAATTAACAAACAAATTAACAGTTAGTGATGCTAAATTTCATGGTTTCCTGTTTAGATTGATCTTATCTTCCATCTAAAAAGTGATAGAGATTGAGTGAATAAATTAAATATGCAATGCTTAATGAATTTCAGAGGTTCATTGCTTGGGATGCTAAAATTCATATTAATTGGGGAGAGAGAGAGAGAAAAGATAAAATATTTATAATTACTCACAAGGGCCTATAGTCCAACTCTTCATTAAGGTTTATACAAAATCACAAATAAGGAGATGTTGGTAAATAAAAAGCAAACTATTTCATAAGCTTCAAATTATTAAAGCAGTCACTCTAGAATGATGAGCATAATAAACTCATCAGTTATTCACTGCATTTCTTAAATGCTCCAATATAATTTGTAATCGTTAATGAGCATTCACAATAACATGACTCCTCTATTTGTTTTCCAGTTATATAAAAGTGATGACTCTCTTGCCTGCATCTTGCCCTGAATTTTGCCACTGGAGATGGATGTTTCTAAGTTGCTCTCATATAATATATTCTGTATCTTATTTCTGCTATAATAAGGCTTCTGAATACTTGCTATTTCTATGACCATGATTCTTTTCATGCAAAGATACTAAATGTTGTTAACATTTTTATTTAAAATTGTATTATATCACCACGATACCTGTCAGCAATATGGTTAGTATTCTATTAATAAATTGAAAGAAATTCTGCTCACTTACCATTCTTTGTTTAAAAAAAAAAAGCCAACAATGTTGAAATTAAGCTTCTCTTGTTTCTTCTATTTCTCCTGTAGAAAACGGTTTGAGTTTCTCAAGTATTATGCTAAGCTAAATAATTCTCTTGTAAGAATGTGTTTTTTGCTGTCTCCTGCGAGATCTCCTTTTGCAACTGTGTGTCTTGAAAAAGAAAACTTTTTTTGATTTTTAAGCCACTTTTCACCCCTACCTCACAAGTCCAGACAACATGGAAATATTCCTAGTATTAGAAGCTAAAGTTCAATTGGTTATGTTGTAAATCTCTTTTATTTTTCAGTGTATTACAATAATCCTCTTTCTTACTCAGTCTGTCTATGGAAGAACATCTTTCATATTTAAGGATATACTTTAACTCAATTTTAGCTGGAAATAAGCATTCCTGAGATTTGCCTGTGACTATCACACTTAAAAAGTTTATATTTATGAACTTTTTGTTAATGTCAGGATAGAAACCACTTCTTGATATTTTGGAAGCTTTTGAAATTAACTCTTGTTTGTTAAACTAAAATTCATGAATATTGATCAATGTCTACTATGCATAAACTATAAATTACAAGGTTTTTGAGATATGGATTATTTGTCCATAGTTAGGCAACACATTTCCATAAACATACCAGCTCGAAAGGCGTGTCTGTATTATCTAACTTAAAGGCAGAACACAGCTTAGTTTTGCTTTTTGTTCAGGATCTGACATGATTGTAACCAAGGTGTTGACGAGGATGGTGATTACATCTGAGACTCTTCTGAGATTCTCTTTTCATTCCATGGTTTGTTTGTTTTTTTCTGCAGCTGTATACCCCAGGCAGCTTGCTTCTTCAAAACCAGTAGGATAGCTTCTCTGCTGCTTTAAATGTTATACAGGGGTTCTGTTGATTAGCAGAGGCCCACTCAGAATAATGTCCACTTTGGTTAAAATGAATTGATTAGTATTGTATCTAAAAAATTCCCTCACTTCTGCAATATAATGTAATGTATCATAGATGTGACATCTATCATACACATAGTTCACGTTCATACTCATGGAATCTATTATATAAAACATGCACATTAGAGAATGAAGGTATTGGAGTATATCTTAGAATTCCGCCTAGCACACATATCTTTCCTATAAAACCACCTGGAAACCACCCAGAAAGATGTTTTCATAGTTGTAATAAGAAAAATACATATATTCTTATTATAATTAAATATGTATAGATGCATATATGCATCTATACATATGTGCATATGCACACATGAAGAAATGGAAGGATGAGTTATATAAACATCTAGATCTCCTTTTTTCCCACCCTAGGCATTTACTAACAACCAGATGTTCTGGTACATTAACTCATTGTTAATCTGGTAAGTCAGAACACCTGTATTTCAAAGACTTCTATATTTCAATAAAGAAAAAAAAAATATTTTTAAGTATAAATTACACTAATTGGTAATTTAAATATTCTTTTACGTTTTATATTCAATAGGTGGTATTGGATATATTAATATAAAAGTGAACTGGTAAAAAAAATAGTTTGGAAGACAGCAATGAAAAAATACTCAAATTTTAGGTGTATTAAGAAATTCGTTTCTGCATATATTTACTTAATACCTGTTATATTACATTAGTAATAGCATCACATTTCAATCATGTGTGTTTCAAAACTTACAAAGTTTTTTAAGAACCAAAGTTTTGGTCAAATTAATTGTTAAATAAAAATCAGAAATGCATTTGATTGTGCCAGATATATTAACATAACTAATACTCAGTATTTAAAATCTTACCAAAAAGTGAAATTAGAATAATATTTTCAGTCTGGTCTGGTTCAGGTAAAGTTGTACATCTATCATAATATGTTTCTGAATTTGAATTGAATATTTGTTTTACTTATTATTCTCAGAATAAACCAGACCAGATAATCTTAAAATTGCTATTTTTTTATTCAAAGCAAACCATATGATCTGATCACTGCGCAGTCTACTTATTAAAGTGCTGCTTAGACCTGTGGTTCTACCTTAGTCAGCTGATTTGGCTGTTTCTCTTCCAAAATTTTGATCTTCTTGATCAAATTTTTCAACGAATGAAATTGTCCTAACATGTAGGAGATTAAAACTAATTATACAACTACAAAATAAACTGATTAATTCTTTGCTTGTGGTCATAAAATTCAAGTATGTGTGGTAAAAAGATCAAGGATCTTGTTGTCAGTGGGACTCTGGTGTGAATATATGTGAAAAACCCAATGTAATAATGGCTTCATAATGCATACCCAGTAATACCCTTCCTTTCTCAGTATTTCATTTCCTCCTGTGTTATTGCTATTAAAAATAGCTTTATTGATATATAATTCACACATCACCAAATTTACTTATTTAAAGTGTACGATTAAATCACAAATATTTTATCATGTTTACAAAATCCAATAATCATTATTGCTATTCATTTTTGAACAACGTTGCTATCCCAAGCCCTGATATTCATTAGTAGGTACTCCTCACTATTCTACCTGGACATAACTACTAATTTGCTCTTTGTAGATCTGCCTTTTCTGGATGTTTCATATAAATGAAATCATTAAATATGTGAACTCTAATGATCGATCATCATATTGAATAATGTTTTCAAAGCCCATTCATACCATCCTGTAGAAGATATCGGCATTACATCATGTTTCAGGATTGAATAATATTTTTTTACATAGATACTGCTTACATATTGTTACATACATATTGCTTTATGTATTCATCAGTTGATGGATATTTAGTTGTTTCCACATCTGGGCTATTGTGAAAAGACTTCTATGTCTATGTACTTACAAACTTTCATGTGGATACATAATTTTAATTTTTCTGGATTATGTAGAGTAGAATTACATTATAAAATTTAGACCATATGTTTACATTTTCTTAGAAACTGTCAAATAGTTTTCTAAGTAACTGTAACATTTTACATTCTGATTTACAATGAAAGTTTCAATTTTGCACATTGTCACCAAAATTTGCTATTGTCTGTCTTTTTTATTGTAGTCTTACAGGTGAGTTCGAAGTTGGTATCTCGTAATGATTTTTATTTCCATTTTCCTATTTTTAACATGTTCATCTTAGTCCTGTTATTTAGTTAAGCACCTATTTATACAACCAATAGCAGTCCATTACATGATTTTACTATTTATAAATATCTTCTATTTTGTGAGCAACATTTTCACTTTGAGGTATCATTCATGACAAAAAGTTTCAAATTTATTAAATCTAATTACTTTTTTTCATTCATTGCTTGTGCTTTGCTTTTGTTATTATACCTAAAATATCACCATCTATCTATAATCATAGAGATTTTACTCAAACATATTCCCCTGAGAGTTTTATAGTTTAGCCCTTACATGCAGGGATATGATCCAATTTGAGTTAATTTTTGCATATGGTATGGATGTGACAATTTTGTTGTTTACATGTGAATATCTAACATGTGAACACTATTGAAAATGCATTCCTCTCATTTATATTCTATATACTCTTGTCAGAAATTAATTGACCATATATATTATATACAATATATACATATGGTCAATTCTATATTTTTTTCTTGAGTAAAAATTTCATGTATTTTATTTTGTCACACTAGGAAATATACATAAAACTATGCCGACTCATTGTAAATGCCACCATTACAAAGTTATCTCACATAAAAAAATCTTAATTGAGCATGGTATTATGTGAACAGAGAAACTTTTATTCTCTCTTACAAAGAGTAGAAAATTGAGTTTAAAAAAAGTTATTATATGTTACCAAACAGAATCAGATTTCCTAAATATAAATCCATAACTTAAAAAAAATGTTTAGTTATTTATTTGTATATTTATTTCTTTAGAGGAAGGAAGCAAGCAGGAATGAATGCAAGCAGGCATACAGGCAGTCAAGAGAAAATATCATTCCATTCATTCAGCTGTTTATGTTGGTTGCTCCCTCTAGGCCCAGGTTGTAAACCTAGGTCCTGGGGTTTTATATGGACTATGCCATCCAAAGTCACAGGCTTAAAAGGTGAGCCACCAAGGTTTGCCCCCGTCCCTTTTCATTGTACTATGCATCTTCAACATATAAATATAAATATATATATAGTCATTCATATATATATATTTATAATTTTACAATATTATTTATTTTGTTCGAATACTCTCTTCATTTTAGGATATCAAAATTGTGTCTTGGTTGCATTTCATACAACACCCACCACCAGAGTCCAGAGCCCTTTACCACTACTTTGTTCCCTCTCTCCTTCCCTCCCCATTCCTACCTCTCTCTCTCTGGTAGCCAGTGTCTCATCCTGTGTTTTGTTGGGGCTTGTCTGATATTTTGCTTCCTTTCATTATATTCCACACATGATTGAACCCATATTCATTTCTCTTTTTCTTTTTGACTTATTTTTCTTAACACAATACCCTCCAGTTTTATCCAAATTGTTGAAAAAGGCACAATTTCATCTTTTTAAGACACTGCACATAATTCTACTAAGTATATATACCGTATGTTCTTTATCCTGTCATCGTTTGATGGGTATCATGTTGCGTATATTTCTTGGTATTGTGAACTGTGCTGCTATCAACATAGGTATGCAGACATACATATTATACATTTTATTTTTTTGATCAGTGCTTTATATCTTCTGGATATATGCTCAGGATTGGGATTACTGTATCAAATGGTAGATCCACTCTTATTTATTATTTCTATACTCTAATTTCTATTCTTTTGTCTATCTGTCCATGATGTTACTGACATAACTTTTGTTTATTATTTTTTTAAAGTTTGTTTTGAATCAGGAATTCTTAAAATTTAACTACTTTTCTGTTTAAATAGTCTTTGGTTATCCAAAATTTGTCACTTATTATTTTTATGTGACTTTTAGGATCAGAATGCCAATTTCTATAAAGAACGTTCCTGGAATTTTGATACGTATTGCATTAGAACTACAGATCAATTTGGGAAGTTTTGTCTTCTTAATGCTATTATAAGACAGAGTGATTTGTTCAGTATATTCTTCAGTGTTTTGTGATTTATAGAAAATTATTTCTTGCAGTAACTTTTGCATATTTATATTGTGTTACTACAATCATTTAATAATTCTAATAATTGTTATTCCCTGGTATAGTAGTGGTTAGGTCCATTTTCTCTGAAGGATGCAGAGTCCCGGACCTGGAGGAAACAACCACCGTGAACAATGAAAAATTAATTAGGCGTTTCTTCCTCCTCCCTCTCTGTTTGCGTGCTTACTACACCTTCATTCCTGCCTGCAACTTTCCTTTAAAAAAATAATATTAATTCTCACAATTGATTTTGTTATTTATTTTTCCATTTTTATTCATTAATTTTATTATGTTTTTGGTAGACTCCTTAGGGTTTTATATATACAAGTTCATGTCATCTGCAAAAAGTTATAAATATACTTCACTGCTTCCACTGCAGGCCTTTTCTTTCGTAGGACACAGCCATCTCAATTACTAGGGCATAATGTTGCATAAATGAGATGTCAGTGTACAAAAGTATCATAGGCATCTACCACTATAGTCACAGAAGAGCAACTAGACCGTGTTAATAGCACACACTGACAGATTATAACTAATTATGCAGCTGACACATTGTTCTTTTGAATGCCTTGACTAAGTGCTTCTAGTTTTCTTACTGAAGTGTGAAGGGGCCTGTGTACTCATTCTTGAAGTAACTCAAGCTACTTTTCACCTCTTTCTACAGTCAGAGGTTTTTAAATTTTTGCTTTTCAAGAGGTTTAGCTTTATTTTTGAATTTTTTTTCAATGAACTCCATTTCAAAATCTCTACATGGTACTATTTCTCTAGATGGTAATATTTTTAGGATGATAAAATTGCAAAATATTATTAGCTTACATAAAACAATTTCGAATATAATACAAATGGCATCCTTACATATTAAATTTCCACAAATACATAGCACTTAAAGTAGATCCTTAAAGCATTTATTTGACAAAAGATATGGTTGAAAAACTGAATGAGATTAAAAATTTATATTTTATATTATATCATTTGTATTAATATGAAATAATGGATCTATGCGTGTTTAGTGGTTTACTATTAAAACATAATTCTCTATAAAACATCATTTTATTTTTGTTTCAATGTACAAGGAGGGAAAGAACTGGAATTTTTCTTCTTTTTATTAGAAGCATTATCTCTGGTTCACAGTAGGAGTCTAGTTTGAACTCTGTAAGTAGTAGCTACATTACCTTGCAGTGCAGTCACCTTGGGTATGTGTATATATAGACACACACACACACATATATATATGTATGCATATATATAAAAATATAAATACATATATATGAGTATATATAAGCTAATAATTTTACTTTTCAGTTTCTTCAATTATAAAATACGAAGTTATGATGAATAAATTTGAGGTAAAGTTTTATAAAAATGTATATAAATTCTATAAAATCTTACTAGAAGAAATATTGTTTTTGTTTCAAAAAATGGAGAAGGAAGGAAAAGAAGAGAGGAGGGTGAAGATATTGGTTCTGATTTTGAGTTCAAAAAACCTAAGGTAAATGAACATTGATTCAACATTTTCCTTTGAATATGCAGGTAGAGGAACTGAAAACATTTGTTCTCCTCAAGTTTGATATGCTCTATTCAGAATTGATTTATAGGGCTATCAAAGAATCATGCATTTCTGTGAAAATGTCCAAGTTCCCAATATCTACTCAAAATCATTTGACTCTTTAGGCCCTGTATCTCCAGGGAGTTTTGTTTCTATCCTCTCACAGTTGAAGGCATTTAAATTTATCTTCTCAAGTCTTTAGGAATGAGGTGATTTGATTGTTTTAGTTAATTGAGCTGAAATAAGCAAGTATGTAAGAGGGTTAATTAATTTGTTTGGAATTCAAGTTTCATATTTGAATTGAGTATAAGGGAAGTAAGAAGCAAAAGCAAAACTGCTTTATCAGCACTGGACGATTTTAAAAGCACTAACTAATTGGATGATAAACCTGTTATGGCTTTGCTAGTTTGTAGAGATCTTTAAACTCAGTTGTGTAGTAACAAGCCTTAAGTGTATGCCTAGATCCATAATTTGCACTCAATGAATTACCAGAAATATGCTGTTAAATATATAAACATTTTCTTCTTTTATGATAGATTTGGCCTTATTGGATTCATATTTTATGATATATGGATTTTAAAATTCCTCCCTTGTCTTTATAAGTCTCATCTAAATTTTCCAAATATGTAAGATGTAGGCTCAGTGAGTCGAATAGCTAAAATAGAAAGACTTGTGGTAGAAAACAAGAAAATTGGGAAAAATTTATTCAGTGAATATTAAAAAATTCCATTAAATTGCAGGCATAGCTAATTTTATTGTACATCGAAGATATTAAGTTGATCACAAATAGAATGGGGGAATTCTGCATGAAACAAGCTTATTGACAACATCTTTCCAAATGAATGTGTTCACTCACTTCAGGTTTCTTTGATATATTTTCATAATTCTTGAGGTATTTCAAACTTTTTCGTTATGATTATATCTGCTGCGGTGATCTGTGATGAATTATCTTTGATGTTACTATCATAATTCCTTTGGGAGGTAACAAGCTATGCCCATGTATAACAGTGAACTTACTTATAAATGCATGCATTCTGACTGCTCCATGACCAGTCATTCCCCATGTCTCTCCCCTTCTTCAAGCGTCTCTATTCCCTGAGATTCAATAATATTTGTATTTGATCAGTTGATAACCTTATGTTGGCTTCTAAATGTTCAAATGAGTTACAAAGAAATAATTTAGTGATGAAGGCAAACAAAGCAAAAACCAATTAAAAGCTCCACTGCTTGCACCAAACAGCTAAGTTTTAAATGCAAAGAGGAAATAGTTAAGGAAATTGCAGCCAACCTGTTAGATCTAGCTTCCATCTAATATTATATTACATAGCAGGGAATTAGAACACTATAAATACATATTAGAAATTATTCAGACAAATTCAGACGGTGAGAAATTCTACAATTGATTCATGACAATTGCTCACTTCATGAAAGTTAATGTCATAACAATGACACTATTAAATGGATTTGATGTACATGATAGTCAAATGCAATGTGCAGATTGGTCTGATACTGACTACTATGAAGAAATTAAATAAAAAAAGATATTTTTGGAAAATCTATAGAAATAAAAATTTATACTGCATTAGATATATTAAGAATTGATTATTTTGCTTTCTATTTGGAATTTTCTGATTAGGTATATAGGAGAATTGTTTTGCCTTTTTATCTCCTTACTAAAATGTTTGGAGTAGATAATGTGAAGTTATTTAAAAATATTAAGTCAAAAATAGATAAAAAGCAATTATAGTAATAATTATTAGATCTTACTGATTAGTCAGTACCTTCCATATATTTTCCTTCTATATTTTTGTGTATTTAAAGTTTTTAAATGTAAAAAGTGATATGAAGATAGGGTCCATTTGATAATAAATTAAATAGAAAATATGTTTTTATACACCTGCTTAGCCTATTATTAACTATCCACCTACCACCTGTTAGGTTCCATGTTATCTGTAAGGACAGCATAGTATGCAGGTCTGATTTAGTCCTTGCTCTCAGAAATACTTAGCAAAAAGGGGAGGATAGACATTGTGTAAGTCATTATAAGTGGGTGTGAAATAAAATGTGAGGAGCTGTAAATGAGTTTAAGAATTGACTCTTTGCCTAAGAAGAAATGAGAAACTCCAGGAAGTAACTATAAGATATCAGGAATAGATAAAGCGGATATAATAGGTGATGGATAGTCTTATGGCTTCTAAGAGTACAAAGAAAAATCAGAATAGAGAGAAATTAGATAACAATGAAATGCTGGACAGCAGCTAAGTATCTTACAGGTTAAATGGGTTTTAATTATGAGAAATGGAGACAACCAAATGGGATTAAGTAGAACTAAATTATTATTTTGAGGAGTTCAGAAATGAAGGGAATGGTATAAGAGTTGGCAGATGTGACTTTGAGAGGACAGTTAAGAGAAGAGCAAAGTTGGTATCAGAATAAGAGATGATGGTGTTTCAGGAAGTGAAAAATAGAACTGCTACTGGGATATAGATTTTTGGGGTCTGAAACTACTCTCTTCAAATGTTTTAATTCTCCCTCTGGTGCTGGGATTGACTAGGATAGCAATGTCATTCAGGTAGGGCATGCTGAGCTCATATCATCACCTACCTAGGCACAGAAACTTGTTTTTTCAGAATTCTATCCAGTTTTAAATCCTCTATGTGAATGGGGTCAATCAGATTTTTCAAGATATCCTTGAATTTGTACTGTAACGTGGTCTACAAGCTCTGTGACTAGGTCCCAGTTTTAGGATGGCCAGTTTGTGAGTAGATTGCTACTACCGTCCAGTGTTTCTTTTCAGGATCCTAGGAGATTAGGTCTTAGTAAGGCACTTACGTATCGATTTGAGATACCACTCATATTAGACACGGTATAAGTTCAGTAGTCTGGGACAGTAACAGTTCACTACTGACCTGTTTGGTGGCAAAATTAGTCCTGGTGGGAACCATGTTCTATAGCATCTTGGTTGGGGTGGTGTCAGGGATCCTACACCTCATGCTCTCAATTGCCCATGGCATGAAGAACAATTATTCCAATTCTTCTGTAGGTTCTGCATACCATGAAAGTCATTCTTTGGTTATAACTAGGTCTATATTATCTCGGGGCTATAAAAACTATTGCTCTGCAATATTAGTGGACTCATAGTCAATGTAGTGGCATTGTCAGTCTTCAGCCATTACTGATTAGGGAGCTATATTCCTTGTGTAAGTAAGTTTGCTATTCTCATTCTGCTCACATGCCTCTTGCCTACAGACCTCATCTACAGATAATTATGGGTGAAGAACAGGGGTTCATTTAATACTGAAAGACATCATGTCCTAGTAATGTAATGATTACAACTTAATTCATTTAAGGGAAGACATGGTAGGAATAGGTGTTTATCCGTATTTATCTTTAAAAAACTTTAATAATAAATTAACATGTGCAAAAATGAGTAATAAGTCACCATTTTCTGCATGTTCTGGATAAGGCTTGCATTCATGGTTATTATCAATGGAATATAATAATAACTTTTGAGAATATCACTGAAAGCCAAAATATTGGGAGATGGAGCACAATAGATGATGTAGTATAATGAATAATAATGCAATTTGAATTAAATGCATACAAGGGTACTGCAAAAAAATTATTGATATTGTTTTAATAGAAGTATTTTGAAGAGGCAAATCATTGTAATTATGTGTTTGCTAGACTTTCCTCACATATAAGACATTTACCAGGAACACACATTTACTAATGAACAAGAAGATATGCTGTACTATCACAAGTTTTTACAACTGATGAGAAAAATTTATAAATATATAAGTACATATATACCAATTATTCAATGTTCATTGATAAATCATTTGCAATAAACTAATGAATTAATTCTAAATCAAATTCCTTATATAAATATCCCCCAAATACGTATTATCTGGATTCTGTATACTGTGGAATCAATTTGTGAGAAAACTGGATAGGAAAGATATTTAGAGGTAAAATATAAGTTTTGGTGACTTATCAAGTATAGGAAGGGTAAGATAAGAATTAAATTTGTCTTCCAATTTTATGACCTGAAAATAAGTAGGTGAAAACAGTTTTATGTTTTGACATAATGTTATAATTATTTTCTCAGGACTAATTCATAATTTTAAGTTCAGCTTACTGAGGTATGATTGACATAATGCATAGTTTTATTTTAAGATTTTCTGAATCATCAAAAATCTAATGCCATTGTAATAGTAATTTTTTTTAAACTAATATTATGAATTTTAATCCAAATTGATTTCTTTCCACATTGAGAAAGAACTGGTCAAACTTAACTTTTTTCTGTCCTCTTGTTACTTTAAATTTAAGCCTTTTAAGTCTAGCTAATTCTTACATGAATTCAAACAAATTGTATAAAAATTCCAAAATACCCCAGTTCATAAAGTCTTCATCAATTTTCCAAATGTAATAGATCAATGTAGAACAATACAGACAACTAAACTATAAAAACAGGTTGAATAGCTTTGACTTAATTTTATTTGAGTAATATATTACACTGACTGACATTTGAGAAATACATATCTAATACCTATCCTTCAGAGAGAATAATTGTCTCAAGTTCAGTAACACCTAACTGGATTATTGCTTCAAATTTGTCCTCCAAAGTTTGCATTTTGATCTTAGACTCACTTAATTATGGGAGATATTCTGCATTTTGCTAAAATACCATGTCGTTTTTAACATTATTTCATTTAAACTGGTTGTCTACAGAATTACCCAACATGAAAGTAGATATTTAATTTAATATTTCATATTCAGTTTTTAGCTCAGGGTAACATAAAAATATGCTACATCTTCATCCCATGTCTCTACTGTTAAAACCTCTCTATGTGTAACTGATAGGAGGGGGCAAAAACTAGAATTAATCTTATTTCCTCTTACTCTCTGCTTATGGACATTCAGAATATTCCTCCATTTTGATGTGCTTTTCCAGTCAGTGTTGCTGGGCTTTGGAAGGAAGACACGTCATTGATTCCTACTCACCATCACCACCATGGATCTCCTCCCATTTCTTCGACTGTAAGAAAAACAAACAAAAAGTGGTTTAGATGGCATACCCTGGTACAGTAGCATCCTGTCAGAAACCTATGAAGGAACACAAGCCACATATCCCTGGTTTCGAATCCCAAACCCAGGGGAAAACAGCCAATGAACAACTAAAATAAAATAAAATGAAATGATTCTTTTCAAGTATGTTAAAAGAAATAAAGGTGTAAGCATTCAAAAAATTGATTTAGTGAGTTCTTATCATGTATCAAGTTCTATGTCAAGTATAGAGCAATGATTGTCTCCTTCGGTTTTACAAATACTCTGAGGCAGGATATTAGTTCATAGATAAAAATAGTTTGTAGATTAAAAAGCAGTTGTTCATCTAGCTGATATAACAGGTGTAGAGAATGCATCAAAGTTTACATTTAAGTTCCTCTGATCTTATACAATCATGCTTTCTATATTCCCAGAATCATGGTATGAATATTAATGTCAGAAATTGAGGAATAAAAACATTATATGGAAGTATTATAGATTTTTCTCAGCTTTGTGAAGGAGAATGGGCCAGTTAAGTAAAAGGGGTCAAACCATATGGCAGATGATGGATTATAATTTATTAATATTGATATTAATTTAAGATGATGTACAATTAAAACTCATATAATGTTATAAACTAATGTTACATATATAAAATTAACGCCAAAATTAAAAATGAATTAATATTTGAGATTTTTATATTTTAAGTGTCTCTTTAAATATTCTTATCTCTGAAAATGAGTATGATCCCATATAACCTAGGAAAACACCATGAATTTTTACACTGTGAAATAGGAATGACTTGAACTCAATTCTGTATGAATTTGAGTAAATTACTGAGAATTTATTACTGTTAGTTTTATCATCTACAAAATGGAGAAATAATTGCGAAAACTTTTATAATATGTGAAATGTTTCTGGTATAGAAGGAACCTAAAAAAAAAAAAGTAGAAGCTAAATTCAAAATTCCCACATTTTGACAGTAAGTTAACATATTTGTTACCAATTTTCCAAAAAGGAGACATTTCCAATTATAAATTCATTTAATTCAAGTTTTTATTATAACATGACTGTGTAGTATTTAAAATATTAACCATGGACTTCATTTTAAAAGTATAAAATTAGTCCTTTCACAGATGTCAAGGTATAAGAGAAGTCACATGAAATGAAATTAAGATTAATATTTGTAATTTCCAAAGTTAGTTCATATCACACTCTTGAGATGACTTTAAAAAAAGGTTCAGAATATTGAACTTTCTAACTAAATTTCAAATTATGTACAAATTATTTTAATAAGTCGATGAAGATTGAGTTATTAAAGAACTATGTATCACTATTTGCATTTCATTTGTTCAATTATTTTTTAATTTTTCAAAATAGCAGAAAATGTTTGATGCAAGAAATATACCATATTCTGAACCCTGTTTTATTCAGTTTTAGCTGTTATGTTAGTGAAATAAACTTGCCCCGAATAAATGTATAATTGGATAAATTAGATATATAACAGGGAGTTTTATTATAACCATAATGGGTATCTCACTCTAAACGATGGCACAAACTTTATTTGGTTCACTCAGGTCCCCAGGAAAAGTAGACATAGAAACTAAAGCATTTTAAGCACCCAATCTGCTACTCGTATTATTTATCTCTTCATTCACCACAAGCTTACTTAGAATTATGACTGGAACATAGTGAGCACAATATAAGTGCTAAAACAAACACTTCTTATATGTGTCTCTTTTTCTTGAGCGCATAAGGATCACAGAATCCAAATTACATTTTGAGAGATCAAAAATAGTAACTAGAACAGTTTCTCTGAAACCACATTCCCCAAAGAAAGACTATGATTGGTCTAGTTTGAGCCAGGTGTCCACTTCTGTTTCAATATAATGTGAAAGCAGAAGCAAGAAATGCACACATAGACACTCATAACAATGAATAATGGCTCTTCTCTGGGCTGCTACTTCAGGAGATATTTGCAATAGAGTGTTATTTGCCCTTTTGTCTCTGTATTCCGTTAATACTCATGACTCGTGAAAATAGAAAATACTGAATGGGAAGAAAAAACGAAAATGCAGTAATGCAGTAAGTCTCTCTCCCCCCCCCCCCCACGCCCTGCTAGTTTTATAAAGAAATCTCTTCTTAGGTTTTGTATCCATAAATGATATTTATCACAAATAGGTATCACTGGAAGATCGTGATAACGGTAGTAGATACAAAACCATCCCATAAATCTATTGCTCACTTAATTACATCAAATTCTGCTCATTTTGAAGAGTAGTGCACTGGTGTTTAGTGCATGAATTTACAAATGTGTAACACTAGTTGTGTGTGTGTGTGCTTGTGTAGGTGAGAGAGAGAGAGAGAGAGAGAGAGAGAGAGAGAGAGAGAGAGAGAGAGAGAGAGAGAGAGAGAGAGAGACTCAACATCTCTAAATTTAAAATTTCGGTTTTGGCCATACCCTTTCTCTTTTTTTAGGGGCTGAGTGCATACTACTTTTTTTCCAGAACTTTTCAATACTCACTTCCTATCTTCACATTTTTGTTAAAACTGTGTATTAATTAGACCTCAGAGTCTGACTTAGAAGTGATTTAATTTTTCTGAAAGTATCATTTTCTGTTTCCACAAATATATCTTGGCTATCTCAGTGTTTCTAACAATGAATGGAAATTTTGCTCCTTGCTTCATGATATCTTTTGTATTGTTATGATTTTGTTATCTATCTCAGAATACTATGGCATACTATGAAACTAGAGAGAATATCTCTGGAGTAGTGTGAGATGATCCTTTCCAACTTTGAAAATAGGCTCATGACTGACCAATGCTGAACTAAGACCTGAATGCAAGAAGGACTTTCTGGAATGATAACTGTCTTCACCCATACTAACTGTACCCCTGATGTCCCTTGCTGACAGTGTGGTAATTTACAGTAATTTGCCAGGCCTGCAGCCATTGGGATATGAAAATACATCTGGTCAGACATGAGGGGAGGCAGAGACAAGCCTGGTCAGCCACCATTAGGAACTCCTGTTGTGAATATACTAAAGACCATGTCCTTGTCACTTGTGTTTTTTTTTCTCGTGATTTCCTCAGATTATCTACTAGGCAGGGATTTATTCTGCCCAAACCTGAACAACTATATAACAATTTCTGTTATAATTTAATGCAATGAAAATTAGGAAAAATAGTGGTTGATAGCACCATACTTTGGGCTTACTTTTCTAAAACTAAATAACTATATAAAAGCAAAAATTATCAGAATTATAACAAAGTTTTTTAGTCATCAAACAATATTCATAGGACAAAAAAAATATGACAAAAAATTGTATACAGTTCTAAGATAGGCCTAAATCTTTTCCTCTCTTTTACTTTGTCCCATAGGTAAGATCAAGACAGGCCTAAGGTCAAGATAGGCCTAAGAATTTATTTGAATAGCTGCCACTTACTTGTAACTGAAGTCTCTGTTCATCAATAAACTAGGATAACTAAGTCTATGTTACTAAGTCAAGGTCATTATGCCTCACTTTTAAAATGAGAGATTACTCAGGAGACTACTCATCTTGGAAAATAAACATTTGTCCAGTCATCTCACTAGTTTTCTGGATTGTGAAACATGTCGTAGAAAAAGATAGCTTTCATCTATTTTGTATGTATATCTGTTTTCTTGATGTGTCTTCTTTTCTCTGTGGATTCTTGAGTTCTCAGATATATAAAATTTGGTCAGTCATAGACCAAATATGTCCAGACATGCAAAAACCCCACAAATAATAGATGCGCTAATAGATGGATATAGTAAACTTCCACTATGCTGTTATCTGAAATACGTCTGGAATTAGGGTTATAAATGTAGAAAAATATGAGGGACAGTTTATAAAATAAAATAGAATAAGCAAATAGAACACATCAAAAAAGGAGGGAGGGAGGGAGAGAGGGAGGAAGAGGGAAAGAGAAGGAGGAAGGAAAGGAAAAAATTTAAAAGAAATAAATACAAATAAAACAAAGATAAACCTTTCTATTCTATCTGTTAACTTCTTAAAAGTAAGCTAATACTTCATGTTTCTGAGGTCTACTTGAAAAATGTACTGTGTTAGGCTCATCAATTAAGACTGAATAAACATATGATCACTAACTGTGTGGAGTTAATATATTTATGCATTTTTCACACAATAAACATTTTTAGAAGGCTTGCTAATGTTTAAAATTTCCATCGATTTTTTTAGAAAGTAGAAGTTTATAGAAAGGAGCTAGTGTTAACCCAAATGGATCTAAACAATAAACAATTTATCTGTTTTAGAAATGTATTTCAATAAAAATAAATATCTAGATAAGGTGTTGTAAATGCAGAAATCATTAAGTAAGGTATCTTTAAAATAGTCCCATTCCTGGTGAGGTGTACCACATAGATTCTAAATCCTTTTGATTATGATTAGACACCCAAAAATATATTAAGGGGATTGAAAAAAGCATAAACCCTACATAAATACATAATAAAATTGATTAAAGACAGAATTATAAAAAATTATAACAAATACCTGAAATATCAATGATACACTGTTAAAAGAGACACCTTGAGATACTAATGTCTTAGGATTTGGTCTTATAAATAGGTTTGTTTAAAAAAAAAAAGGAGCCCCCCCCACCATGGAATTTTGATAATTTGTTAGATTTAGGACCTATTTCTCAATTATGTTTTGTACCACATTAAGAGCAAAAGAGGTTCACTTTTATCAGTTAAACTTTTATCAGTTCTTTTGTACAGTATCTATTAGCAAAATTCTCAAAATAGCATTTTGTTTTACCTCAGATATTCCAACCACAGCATATTCATCACTCAATTTGTCAATGTCTTCAATCTTTACAAAACATAAATTACCTCAGTCTGGGGAAGGAAATAGACAGAAAATACTTCTGAATGACTCTTGCCTTTTTCTACTCCGAAGTTCAAATATTTATTTTGAATCCACAATTTACCGAAGTCTCAGGATGTGAAATATTTGATGACATGTAGACTGGAAACTTGCTAAGGGAAGGACACTACATTGTGGTTATCCATGAAATCACTCACGCCAGCAACTGAGTTTAAAATACCTACTCTCTAACATTCAGGTAGTTGTGTGAACTGGAGTTGGACAATGTCTGGAAAACTGAGATGTTTTCTAATCCCAAACATGAATAGCTAGTCACTGTGAAATCCTCACAATGAAGAACTTAAGAGGTAGCCTGAAGACAGCATAGTCTTCAAAAAGAATTTTAAAAATGATTTTGAAATGTGAATTAAATACACTTCTGTGTTAACTTCAAGACTGAAGATTCATATACTTCTAGATGAGAGGCTTTTGACAGGGAAATGGCATAAGCCAATAAAGAATGTCCTGAAAAATTCTCATTTTACTGCTACTGCTTTGTCTCTCAGAAAATCTTCCAATGATTAATATACAATATCTCCCCCATTTGTTTTTATCATAACATCAGGAGAAGGTAGTGAGAAAGCAGAGATACATAGTAGCTGGAAGTTTAGTCCTTAAGTTGACCCTCACAATTTATCTGACCATCATGAAAATTAAATAAAATATTAAAAAAGCACTGTAATAAAACTACATAAATAAAATATGTAAGTGCTAATACTAGCATATAATGTGGAAAAATAATGAAGGTCCTGACAATATAATATTTGTACTGATTTAGTAATCAATGTGTAATGTATTACAAATTTGTCAAACACGTATGTGTTTATTAAACTAATTTCTCTTTTTCTAATACTGTTAGAATATGAAAACCTTTAAAATAGTAGGAAAAAACATCACTTTTTCCTTACCTAACTTAATTACAAATCCAAATAGAGGGGAATCAAATATATATCAATATTTCCCTGCAAATAACCTTATTCTGCATTCTACATTGGTGTCTGATATGAGAGTTAATTGAGGCATTAAGTAATTAAATTTCCAATTCATTTAAACTATTTTAACTTATATTCAACTTTTATACTTCTTTAATTACCTTTTGTTATTTTAATACAAATTTTTTAAATAAAATATACTTTTGTAATGTTATGTACCACTCATTAATACTAATAATAGCTATCACTTATTGAATACTTAATATATGCAAAGTGCATTGTTAAAAATTAATATAATTTAATATCTAAAAATAATTAGGAACCATGTCTTATGATCCCTATTCTATGGATGCAAATGATCCTAGAGAGGTTAAGATCAAATAACATCTTAACACCAAAAAATGACAGAATTTGGATTTGAAGGCACATGATTAAAGTAATGGAATTTGTTGTGAACAAGACAGAAGCAAAATAGATTTAAAAAGAGCTTTGATTCTGTTGTAAATGGTATAATTACTTGTTTTATATATATATATCTATTTATTTGTCAAATTTGTGGACTACTTTTAATCAACATTTTCTTTTAATAAGCAATTTCAGTGTCTACATATCCACTATTTATTATGAACTATGATCAATAAAATTTATATAAAGGAAGGACTTTTTGTCAATACCATTCACTTATGTCAACATCAAAATGCTATAAACATACTTAATAAACATGATATGAATTTGTGATTTTAAGTTCCCATATTGCAATTTTATGTCTTTCATTTTCTAAATTAAAAGCCTACATGTGATGCATATGACTTATTCCTTAAACACAGATGATTATTTTGTTGATTTCTAGATGTGTAATTATTCATTCCTTGATTATATGAATAACTTTGATTTTTGAGTTTTTCTAGTATTATTAAACTTTTTTTGTATTATTGCATTAACATCATTTTGCAGATTAAAACAAACTCATATGTATAGTTTTCCCATGTGCAAGTTCCCCTTTCCTTAAAGCTTTTCTAGTTTTCAAAACAAAAGGAGTTACACATTTATTTTCTTATTTATATAGTTCAACATTTGACTTAATGTTTCTAAGAGTTTATCTTTTTTGTTATTCTTTTGGTTCTTAGAAGAAATACTTCAGCAATTTCACAAAAATAATATTTGACTCAACAATTTATTTGATAGATACTGGACTCTTTCATTTAAAAAACCTGGTCCTCGAAACATCTGTACCTAAATTTTCCTCTATTTTCTGTTTTCCCATAGTAATGCAATTTATGAATTTATGATGAACAAACACTGATTCTATCATCTATCTATCTATCATCTATTTTAGACTTTATGAAATGTTCGAAGACAAGACTGAGGTTAGATAACGCATGACTGCCATCTTCATTGTCATCATCTAAGGGATACAGAGAGGCAGGAGAAATAACTCAGGAATAAGCTTTTATGTTAACAAATTGCCCAACAGAGATACACACTTATTTAAAATCCTGTTGTCAATGGATGATGATATCTTTCAAATCCTTGGTTGCAATAGACGTTTTCAATATTCTTTAAAAAAGTGTTATTTTGCAAGGAGAAACTAGCATACTATCTTCTCATATCTCGATTCCTACTCTAATGGTATATGCCTCATACATTTACATCATTGGGGAATTGCCTTTTTTCTTAGATGATTTGTGTTATTTCTTATTGTCTTTAATATTTATATTTGAACTGCACTCCCCATTAAGCCATAAAAAAGATAATCTGCATGAAAATGACATTTTGAGGGAAGCAGGTTTCCAAATGAGAATTAAGACTACCATATGACTTTTGATTTTTCTAATCTGATTTACTGATTTCACTTGGTCTATGGTACTTTCAAATTGGAACACGAAGAGATGAAGAAATAAGAAGATCCCTGCACAACATGCTTAGATAATGAGCAGAACTGGTGTTGAATAACTTTGCCAATTAACACCTGGGTCAGCAGTTCAGAGGAGACACAAGGCACTATTGAACCTTTCAAGCTTCCATTGTTTGAAAAATCAAAAAAAATGCTACATTGTATTCCCAAAATTACACTGAGCTTCATATTAATTAAAGACATTGTGAGGTCTAAAATGCTCTGCTCCCTTCAGTAATCTACAATCTAGTATTTACTTCTTTCTTGAGACCCATTATATGAATGATTTGATGTTCTTATACTAGAGCTATAATTTTAGACTTAAAATACAGTTCAACTTTCACCACTTGGTGCAGCAAAAGGGTCTCAGCTGAAGTGGTGAGAATATTCATTATATACCAGTTATCTGAAAATAACACCAGACTTTTAGAGGAATCATCTAGTTGGTCTACATTCAGGTTATTTCACTGATGGATCTTTACCACAAAAGCATAAAATAACAAAAGGGCGTAAAGATGAGGTAGAACCCAGCGAAAGGCAATGTTAAAATATGCCTATGAAGGTTGGTCATCCCTTTGAGCACCAAATATTGTGCTTAATAAGAAGTGGAGTAGGACTTTCAACCCTGAGAGCAAGTTCTCTGTGATTGTACAACAAATCTGCCTTTTCAAAGCCGGATTACATTTATAGTCATATATCCTCTTTGATTAATTTCCAATCCCAGTACCCATTAAAGTATGCATTTGTGTCTGTATTTATGTTTATAGGCTACTTGTGCTGAAGTTGAACTAATATAGAATTGGGGTACACATTTATATGAAAACTAAAATAAAAGTGATGCTCTCTGGGGTACTTTATGCTAGAGTAACAGGAATCGAAGTGTGAAAACCCCAGATACATGATTCATTTTGGGAAGTAGTAGATTGCTTAATCATATTTCCCCTTCCCTTCTAGAGATACTTCTTCTAAGTTTACAGCACATAATAGCTAAGTTTTGTTACAAAAAATGAGGCAAAATGATCTTAAACATGCAGAAGTACGTAGAGATAGTATAAGGACATTTGTGGTAATTGTTATTATCTGGATCACATTTTGTTGAAATGTACTTGCAACTGCTTAATCGATTAACACCCCATGGATTTGGCACATGTTTTGTTCCATATCTCCGTAAAAATTATCAAAGGAATTGTATTCATTCTCTAATAAAAATAAAAGTAGGTTGATTTATCTGTTTATTATGAGTCAAATACTTTCAGATGTATATCCCAAATGCAATGTTGGAGCAGACTGATTTAACTCTCGAGAAACATAACTTGAATTTCATATATTGACCCTTGGTCCATTTTTATTGATCCCAGGGCATCATTGTCAATACATTGTTGCTGAACAATGTAAGATAGCAAAATACAGTTAAAGGTCAGTATAAGGTGCACACATACAGGCAGTCCAAGGGAATCAGTGGAAATCAGCTAGGTCTTCTAAAGGTAATTGTGCAGTCTGGGATCCCAAAGACACTAACAATAGAGATTTAAAAAATTGAGGTGACTGTGTGTGAAAGAATTTGAGAAATCTGAAAGAGAAAACAGATCACAATGAATGTCTTGACTCCAAAGTAAGAAGAGAGGGAGGAAAGTAGGTTGAAATATGCTACACTGCTATGCAATCTAAGGAAGGTATGGTAAGGTTTTGAGAACCTTCAAAACAAAGTCATCTTTCAAGAGTCTTCTAAGCATGCCCGGCCTTATTGCTCTGCCCACATTCAGTCTTTGCTAGGAGCAGCCTGTAGCAAGTACATTCTCATGCTAACATAATGGAGAATTTCAGAACATAGCAGCTGAGGTCCTTTAGCTAGTTTTGTTTCCTGGGTAGGAGAGGTAAGTAGAAGGAGTAAAAAAAAAAAAAAAAGAAGGCATCTAATAATTGAATTTGTTCTTGTTTTCCCCACCTCAGAGTTTGACTTTACTGCTATATTCTGTGGAGTTCTCAAATAATGTTTTGGTAGCAAGAGGTGGACAGCCCCTCTCATTTGTCTTTCATTTAAATTATTGTTTAAATAAAAAATATTTTTTCTAAATGGTCTATGAAATTTAAAGGTAAGTGTGCAAAAGAATATGGGGGATCTGAGAGAGAAACCAGACCACAGTTTTCAGAGATCTTTCTACATTCTCAAATTCAGCATTGTAATAATTTTTTTTTAATTCTCTCAAAATATTTTGAAACTTAATAGCAAGAAAGAGTACTAAAATATTAGCCTGTGAAAGCCTCCAGCATGTTTTAAGTACATCTCTATGGAAGTAGTAAATATAAAGGTCCAAACACCTTTGGAAATAGAGATACATTCCCTAATTTATAGGCTGAATAGTTAGCATTTAAATAGGCTGCAAAAATAGGGACTTTGCATATCATTTTCTAAAAGTAGTACCCAAATGAAACATTCTCTTGCTTTTCACAAACCACTATTTTATTCAACTTGATAAATTAAAAATGTAAGAATAAATGAACTATTTCTTATGATAGACGGTTATAAAACTTGCCAATTCTATATAGATATTGATCATCTCATTGAACTGTGAATAACTGTACAGATGAAAGCACATTAAATGTAACCTTTTAAAAAGCAATTTTGAGTTATCTAAACTATAGAGGAAATAGATATGCAAGCAATTATAATGAATTACAGTGCAAAGAGGCTATACTGATTTAAAAAAACAATGAGTCAGGATTTTAGGATATAATGATACAAGAGCATACCAGCTTGCCTGAGTTTAAATTCTGACTCATAGCTACATGCTCTTGGATACTATGCTTAAGTCTTCTATGCCTTATTTCTAATCAATTATAAAAACATAATAATAATGCTACATAAAATTTCAGGGACAATTGAATTAATATTTAGAATGGTGCCTAGAACATAGAAATAATCAATGTCTAATAAAAACAATTTTTTTCTAATAATGGATTATAGCACTTAGTTCTAACAAAAAAAGGATGGAGGATTAAAGTTGAATTCTAAGTAGTAAAAAAGATGGACAAGTGAATGACTAATGATTTTTTTAAAAGCTGAAGTAGCAATAGTTCGTTGAAATTTTTTAAATATTTTTAAAGAGCTTTAACAGCAGTAAGGGAGCATTTAACTGACAGCAAGAAAACAGTTCTCTCAATTTGTCTCTAACTTTCTTGTTTTTGCTATAAATTTTAGTCTGCATTTAACAACATGGTGTTTTAATGTTTCCCCGGCTCTCAAAAAGACTTATTTTCTAAAAAGGTAAATGAAATTCTAAACCAATTTTTCATAAAAGTATGACTAATACTTTTTAGAGAATATTTAGTTCTGGATTCAGTAAGCTATGATGGCTACCCATATAATAAGGAAAGGCAAATGCTATTTATTACTCAATACATAGGTATTCAATACCCTTTGGACCTTGTTAAAGGCCTCCAGGGAAAGAATTTGTATTGGAATTTGAGTTTATTAGCTGTTTCAATAAAGGAGACTATATACTATGGGGAACAACGGATCATCTCAATATGAGGGTTTAGGAAAAGACTGCTTCAGTATTTGACATCACGACAGGTAATTCAAATACTAAGTTTTTACTCTGGATTATATGCTGTCAGGGAACAGGAACTATTAACCAGGAAATGGCAGTGGTAGAGGGAAGAACGCATTTGCAAATACATGGTAACCTTGTTTTGGTTTGTGCTTAGAGA
The DNA here is from genome assembly GCA_004363575.1 of Solenodon paradoxus. Lineage (NCBI taxonomy): Eukaryota > Metazoa > Chordata > Mammalia > Eulipotyphla > Solenodontidae > Solenodon > Solenodon paradoxus. Next base: position 994,600 of record RJWH01000011.1, read on the forward strand.
AGATTACAGAATGGCTTTTTTTTTTTTTTTTTTTTTAATTTCATCTTTGACACAAAGTGTGCTTGCTGGTATTTTTGTTTGTTTTTCATTTTCTTTTTCTGTAACATTGCTTATGTTCAAAAGGAGAATACTGTTGTGAAGGTTAGGTTAACAGCAAACAAAATCAAAGTCTAGATATTAATGTCAGGATTTTTTTTCTGATTTCGGGGGAAGATTTTCTCTTTCTCAAAAAATTTAAAAAAAATTACAGCAGCATATATCTAAGTGGCCCATGTATATTATTTACCAGTCACCGTATCATAAGTAACCCTACAATTCAGCAGCTTAGAACAATGAAATCTTGTGTTTCAGAATATCTGTGGGTTAGGGATTTGAGAATGAGATAAATTTGTGGTTATGGCTCAGGGTTTTTTATGATTTTATAGTCAAGAAATGAGGTAGGGCTGTAGTCATGGAAAGGTTTTACTGAGATTAGAGGATCTGTTTCCAAAATGACACACACTATGTGGTTGAGAGACTGCGTTTCTCACGACATATCCCTATCCATAGGATTGCTTGAGTGTCCTCATAACATGGCACATCGTGTCCCCTGAGAAACAATCTCAAAATGCAAGATGGAAGCTGCAACATCTTTTATGATACGCCCTCAAAATCATACACATAGTTCTGCAACGTGTTATTGGTTATTTTAGGTCTCTCCAAAGTCCTTATGTAGAAGTTCTAATCCCCATTGTGATGGTATTTATAGGAACTTTGGGAAGTAATTAAATTCAGATTAGGTCAGGAAGGTGGAGTTTCCATGTTAGCATTAGTGCTCTTTTAAGAAAAGAAAGAGACTAGAACTCTTTCTCTCTGCCATGTAAGACACAGCAAGAAGAGAGTTAACTGCAAATTGAAATAAAGTTCTCATCAGACATTGAATCTACTAGCACCTTGGTCTTAGACTTTTCAGGCTTCAGAATTATGAGAAATTAATGTATGTTTAAGTTACCCAGGTTATCGCATTTTTTATGATATCCTGCACAAAGACACTTATCTAAGTTTGTCCAACTCATTGTGGGAAGCAACTGTACAAGCATCTGAATACCAAGAGGCCAGGAATATCATTGGTCATCTTAGAGGTCTTACTATACATCTTAAAAAATATACCAGAAATGGATACTACCTATTTTGTGACTTACAGCAATAGATGTTTCCCCTTAACAAAATGACTGAATAGAAATCATAAACCAAGTGGCATCCTGAAAAGCACAGAAACATTTGAACCAGCAGTACCAAAAGAATATATCTATAGTAATAGGAAGCTTCTATATTTTAAGCAGCCTTGAGGATTCAGAATGCACAGGATGATATTTTCTACATGCTAAAATGAGAACTGGGACAGACAATAAAGGAGAATATCTGGACTATCTGGGGATATTGCCTTTACTACTGAATTTATTATGTCAATAATGAGAAAAGCAAAACAACTTACTTCATATGAGGAATAAAAGGTTCCCAAAGAACTTATATGACTGACTGAAAGAAATATGGTCTTCTGATGGTATTCACCATTCTTTTACCTGTGTCTAAGTTTTATGTAGAATGGTATGAATAATCAACATTAAATCATGGCAGTGAAAAACTGAACATTCCACACCAAAATAAGTCTTTACCCCTGCTACTTTCACAAAATTTAATATGTTGTATGAATGGTGCAAAAGTTAGCTGCCCAAAAGCAAATAATTACTTTGAAAGAATATTATAAAAGAACAAGAAGCTTTTATCAAATAACAAAGAGAAAACCTACTAGTCAGTAAAACGGGGGAAACATACATTAATCCATAGGACAATATTATTCAAGCTTGAGTAATAGAAAACCCTCACCTGAATAGACAAATTAAGTTTCATATTTTTTCTGATAGCTGACTTAGATTATTACTTATTAATGCGAAAATATAAAATAACCAAGTTAGATATCAATTCATAGATCATTTAAAGATATAAGTGTACATTTGGTGATGAAGTATATTACAACATATAAGCAATTTTTAAAGAGGAAATGCTATTCTGAAATGGAACCACTTAGAAGTAAAATCACGATATACAATAGCACTAGTTTCTTTAAATTAAGCACATGTCTAGAAACATAGGCCTCAGGATAGCTCAAATCTTCTATTACTTTCTACATTTAGACTCCTAGACTGTCCTTCTTGTTGAAGTCATAACATATTTGACCTTCATTTCATGTAAATGTGTCATAAAATATTGAGTCTGTCTTTTCTTTTGCCAGTAGCATTTTGGAGTTAAACAATTATCATTACCAAATTAATCTCTCTCTCTCTCTCTCTCTCTCTCACACACACACACACACACACACACACACACACACACACACACACACATCCAACATAGAATGGATATATCTGCATCTATGTAAATTTGTTATTGTCATTGAAATTAAAATTCAAAAATTAGAAAAAGTCTGTTTCCTATTTATGTCTTTTGGGAAAAAAACTTTCATTTGATGGAAATGAAAACATATGAAAGACATAAATCTAGTAGAGAAAAAAGCTTTATTAGGAGAATGTTATGGTGGAAATTAGGAAGGCATGTATGCTAAGAAAATTTATTTTGCAGGAAAAATGCTGTGAGTTTCTATAGCACCTGTGCCAAATGGACATCAATCGTCATTCCGGAACTACAGTCCAGTTCTTTTGTATGATGTGCGTTGATTTGGGAAAGGAATTCTGCAAAATGCATTGTGATCTAATAAGAAATTTTTAATAAGAAGGGTACGGTCCTCAAAGAGTTTGCCTGCAAACTCATTAGGTTTGTGTTCAACAGAACCAGTTCCATTTAACAATGCTAGACTTTATATACAGAACAATGTTAATCTACTGTTTGAAGATCTGTTGATCCATAATTTAGAATGTATTTTCATTCTTTTTTAAATTTAAACAAAAATATTTTCATTCTCCACATTTTCAAACTTACTAACAAAAGATTTCCCTGCTGTTTCAAATGACAATCTAATTACAACTGAAAAGAGTTCATAAGATAGAGTACTTTCAGAATTATAACAAATCATGGTATGCCCCAGTAGTCTAGCAGTTTAGTAAACCATAGGCATAGTCCACACATATCCCAAGATCCTGGGACTCAGGAGAAATAATGAACAACAAAATAAAAATAATTGAAATGCTTCTTTATCCTTTCTCTTCTTGACTGCCTACTCACCTTCATTCCTGCCTGCCTGCACTTCTCCTTAAAAAATTTAAAATAAATAAATATATATATGTATCAAAACAACATTCAAGTCATATACAATGGCAAGAAGCAAGCAAAATAAAATTAAGAGAAAGTCTTTTACTTTACTCTCAAGGGATTATATCTCTTAAACTACAATACTGTCTATTTTTAGAATCTTTACTGATAATCACAATACCAACTTTAAATATGAGATATTCTTATATTTGTAATTCAAGAAAGTGAAAAAGATGTTTCCTATATAACAGAAAAACAGCAGCTCTCTTGTTTCAAAGTCATTTCTTCTGTTCAATATTGTGAAAAAATAAACATTGTTTAAAAGCATCATGAAATATGCTGTTTATGTTTTCTGATTCTGAAAGTTTAATTTGCATTGCAACCAGATGATTGTGACCATTAATGGGGAATAAAGGCACTTTAAGAAGGCAAACATAAGTAGATGCAATTATTTAATTATCTTCATTGGTCATCAGATTCTGATCAGATATGGAGATAGAGAGAGAGAGAGAGAGAAAGATAAGTCATTGTAATTATTCTTGTGCTTCAGTCAAAATCTCACTGTTGAATATCATGAAGTTCTGCTTTGTGCATTCATTCATTAGCCCTGTCTGTGTGGATGAAGAATTCTTGCATGCTATACATTCCTGAGAATGCACAAAGCAAATGATTCTACATGTCAAATAAATGAACTTCTGTATTTAGCTGATTGCAATGGTTTGTCTTTAAGGAATTGGAGAAAAAAATCATTTAAACTACATAAATTATGGAACTCTGAAGAAGGGACATTATATTTTAGTCACTTAAGCATGTTATAGACTAATAAAATTCTTAAAATGGATAATATGTACATTCATTTGTTTAATTCCTTATTCTCTGCCCATTTCATTTCAAATATAAATCGAATAGTTTTCTATATTCACATAATGTGCACATAATATAAATTTAAGTCTAAATTCAAATATTCATTTCACCGTTATTCACATTAGCAGCATTGAGTCATAAAATAATTTTACACACTTATTAAACAAATCAAATTTCATTGTAAATCAAAGAGTCAGCTAAGAAAAGACCCATTCATTGCTCTGAAACTCTCTACAATTATTATTAAATTTATTATAAATATAACAGCGGGAGTTTTTTGTCTTGGGTTTTTAAACCATACTTAATTGTAAATTTTCTGATACTTTAAAAAGTATACATCTTTTGAAATGTAATTAATGTGCTAATAACATGTAAGCAAAATGATCAGAATATATTGTCAATATTATAAACATTTTTCATGAATATGTATTTGTTTTTTATTGAATTAAGACAAGTATGTTTATATTTAGAACTGATATGTATAATTCAACTCATTGGTGCAAAACTTCTTGGATTTTTTTAAAGAAAAAACATTTTAAGTCACAAAAATAAAACATTGTTTCATAAATAAATAAAACATGTATACATACAAAACTTTTGTATTATCTAACTCCAAGTAAAACGAGTGATAGAGCACTTTCTGAGATCACTTTCTGATTAAAAAAAAAAGGTTACTAAACTACATGTCATCAGCAAAAAAAATTATCTTTCAGAAGCTCTGTAACATTTCTGGGTCTTTGTTTCCTCATATGTAAATTACCAGGGCTTCTATAATCAATTTTGCACCTGTAAATATATGTGATCTAAATGACCTCCAGAGAATCTTGGGAAGCTCCACTTTCTTGATAGAAGTCAAATACTGCATTTTTGTAGTAAAATATTCCTGAATAATAATGTTTACTGAAACTTTATGTCAAGTGATATTTTAGGCATTTTACACATATTAATTTTTTTAATTCACAAAGGGATTCTATGAAGTAGGGTCTTAGGGACTACTATAGCTTCCAGTTTCCAGAGTAGCAAAATGAGATTTAAGGATTTTAGAAACAGGACTGAATTCATTCTTATGCAATTTGACTCCAAAGCCACTTAGATAATTTCACTGATAAATAACAGTGTATATGTATACATATATACATACACACTTACACACACATATGTAACTCATTTGTACATTATTTCTAATAAACAAATACTAACTGATTTCCAATAGGAAATAAAATAACTAAAAATCACCTGTTATCTTTTGAATGGCACATGGAGTTAGGCAAATGCTAAAATTATAAAAAGATATCTGTACTAGAAGGTAGATGATCTTTCTATGCCTATTTCCCTGACTTACTATTCAGGCAAATTCAGGAAATGTTCACACTGTTTCTTTGCCTCCATTTCCTTAATATAAATTAGGTATAATAACAAGAGCCCTTTTATTTTTATAGATGTGCTTTTTAAAAGATTAAATAATTAATCTTTAATTAATCTTTAATTATTTAGGGTAAAAGACAAATGCAAAGTACTACTACCAATAAGTTAATTCATAAATAACTTAAATATTCTAAAACAGACTTAATGTAACATATAACTTAAATTAGGAAGTTCAGACATATTGAGTCAAGGTGACAATATTTTCCACTACTGCATTTATAATGAATTATTTGATTATATGGGACTTGTATCTTATTATCATTTTAAAAACACTGGAATTCATTATTTACAAAATATTTTATGTTTCCTTGATAAAACCAAGTATTAAAGCAAAAATTATATGTTCTTATGTAAATTACAATAATTTTAGAGTTTATCAAAATATATATTTATATACCACATTAATTTACTCACATTTATGCCTTGAGTTTTCTCCAAATACCACCAAGACTTTTCATAAATTTGAATTTAATTTTGTAGGTGTTAATATTCACAACTGAAGAGTTGCAGAAACACCTGCAGGCTCCTTTAGTATAATTCTACCACAATATAGGTATCTAGTGATCTGAAAATTCATGAGGATCACTTCAAAGTAAGCTGAAAATCCCTGTGCAAATGTTACACATGGTAAACTTTCAGACAGTGGAAGATAATTGTCATGTACTTTATGAATATTTCTTTTTCATGCAAAGTATTCAATGCCCTTTCATCAGTGCTCCCTTTGTCCAGATTTCTGACCTTTCCCCTTGAAACAGCTTAAAACCATGTTCTGAAATAGACAATATATACTTTTTAATATAAGCTATACAAATACTGACCTCTCTGTAATTCTACTTTCACACAACCCTCTTCACTCCTCTGTTCTATATTGATAAAGACTCACATTATTCAATCTAACAGTTTCCATAGAAACAAAAGATATTGAAAACATAGACAAGCTGAGCAACTTGGGTTTATTCAAGCAAAATGGTGGGTCCTTACCCCAATGAGCAGAAAGCAAACCACTATACACATCACATATTCATCTCTATCCATAGTATAGGGTCATAGACAAGAGTCAATGAGGGGTTTTGCCACAGTTTCCAAACCTGGTTAATGAAAAAATTTCTATTAAATACAATCTAGTCACTTCTATAAAAATTGCAGGAGGTTGAGGGAATCCACCACAACCCAAAGTGAAAATTCCTTGCTCGGTTCCAGACATTAGCCAGATTTTAAAACTATATTTGATTAAAGAAGTGATTATAATATGAGGAGAAAAAAATTACAACACCCTCACAAACAGACAGACACTGACACACACACACACACAAGAAAGATATAATGTGATGATTCTATCTTGTGAGGGAAAAGGAGAATAGCCAGTTATTTCAAGGACTATTCCACTTAATATCTTAACTGGCATTTGTATGAGAAGCACAAAAAAAAATTCTATGATGGTTTTTCTGTTATGAGTAGGAGCTTACAGGGACCAAACAATAAATGATGCCTTGGATAAAATCCGATTCACACTGGATACACAGTTCTGTGAACCCTCAAAGTAATTACGTCTACTGTTCCTAAGTATAAAACAGTAACAGGTATAATTAACAGAGTAACCTCCACATTGCATTTCAGACTGTGAGATAAAGTAAAAATAGATTAGTATTATCAATAAGGACCTAAAAGATGGATGACTGGTTGTCTCCATTATATCTCCACGTCATTTGACATCTGACTTCTGTGGAAACCAAATGATTATAAGAGATAACTGTGGAATACTGCATGTTTAAACAAATAGTGGCCTAGATCAGTTATTTTGTTAGTCATCATATATATCATGTACATGTAACATGATTATTGATTCAGTGTATGCTATCCTTTTTTTGTTAAATTATATAAGATGAAAAATAGTTTGCACTCACATAGGGTGAACAATGTGCTACTTTATAATTATTTTTCAGATTTATATTCATTTTCTCTCACATGATATAGACCAAAGAATTCTGTACTATTAAGAGAAATATTCTATTGGAAGTATTTAACATAAAAATTCAAATGAGTCTAACAGCAGACCATTTTAAAATTTAAATATGTGTCTTACTTTGAAACTTAGCAAGATTAGATATAGGAGTGAATTGCATGATCAGGCACCAATACTATGCTTGTGACTATATTGTGTGAGATTTGTTTACAGATAAATTGTCACAGGGTGGAAACAAGTGAATGAAGAATAGATGATGGCTACATTATAGCCACATTTATGGGTGGCCTTGAAGGATAATAGAGATGAAAACACTTCCCAATGAATAAAGCTTCAGTAGTATGCTATGCACGCCACAATGGGTAGAGAAAAGGTAGCCTAGGGTAAGAATGCATATGAATTCTTGCCTATGTGGTCAGGAGTCTGGAAGGAAAACAACTAAAAAAGACATTGTGGTGGACAAAATAATGTCCCTGTTCCCCAAAGATCTCTATTCTGTAACTCCTGGAACCTGAGAATGTGCCATATTCAATGAAAAATGGGTTATGCAGATGGCATTAAGGTTAAACATGTTTAGATGAGATTATATTCTACTATTTCAGTAAGCCATATATGATCTCACAAATTCTTTAACAAAGGAAGACATTTTCATGTGCTGAGGGAGTTGTGATTACAGAAGAAGAGTGAGAGAAATGCAACTTAGCTGACTCTGAAGAAGGAGGAGACGTTCTCTAGTCAACTCCAACTTCTAAGGAAATCTCTAGAAGTTGGTAAGTAAGGGGACAGACTATCCTTCAGAGCTTCAAAGGAGAAATAGCACTATGAAAAAACCTTGATTTTAGTCCAGTGAGACCAGTATAATGAGTTCATTCTAATTTGCTACAGCAGCAAAAGAAAACTAATACAGCTAAAAACTAGAAAATCTGTGATGAAAGTACATGAATATGTATATTTAGCGGGTGCTTATGCAAAAGGAAGACTTTTTAGTACATATAAATTCTATTGAGGAGGAACTCAAATTCCAGATGGTGACTTTCAGGCTGCACCTCACAGACATAGAAAAAAATCCCACCTTTCTTCCTGAGACAAACAACAAGAAACAACTAGCACTTCAGATGGAAACAGAACAGCTGAAGACTAATGGTGGGTGAGGGCACCCTTGTGGTTCTCAGCTCACTGATTTGGACTTGAAATGGAGCTCAGGAGTCTCCAGATATGCAATGGGGTAGAGGCTAGGAATTTCAGGACCAGCTGCAGAGGTAGTGAGAGGTGGGCCCAGTGGGGCTGAGATGCGGAGTCATGGAGGGAACTTGGGAAGGGATGAATGGAGAGTTAGCACACTGGAAACTGAGCTGGAGCTCATGTGGTGAAATTGCACTGGGTGCACTCATAACCAGAACTCAGCCAAATCAAAACTCTCCAGCAACCATTTCATGCCAGAGCCTGGGGTCCACTGATTGAAAACCCCGCCCACTGCATATCCGTCCACTGGAAATCCCACCCATCAGATTCCCCAACCCCGGGAACAGGGTAAGAAGGCAATCCAAAGCCTCAACACTACCGGCTAGCACCACCTTGTGGGTGGAGGTGAAACTGCAGCCTGATTGTCAATCCTGGGCAAGTCAAAAGTACTCAATTCAAAGGAAACTGAACCCTCAGAAATATAAATAGAATTCTGAATTAGCAAAGGAACAGAGAAATATACATGAAATTATAGATCCAATCACAACATTATTGGCAAATCTGAATACAGCAAACATATGCAACTTACCTGAAGAGGAATTTAGGGTAATGGTGATTAACATACTTATGGGATTCCAGAAATCAGTAGAGGCAGTAAATGAGAATGTCAGGAAGGAAAGAGAAAAATTAAAATGAGACATCAAACAGGTGAGAGACATGATGACTGAATTAAAGAACTCAATACAGGGATTCAACAATAGTATGGATGGAACTTCCAATAGAATAAGTGATCTGGAGATAGCACAGAGGAACTCAATCAAGCAAACCAGCAAAGAGACAAAAAAAAAAAGATTCAAAGACAGCATCGAGACCTCTTGGATAACATTGAAGTGAACAACATTCATATCATAGGGGTCTGAGAGGAAGAGAGGAAGAGAGAGAAAAGGTGCAGAAACCATATTTGAAGAAATAACAGATGAGAACTTCCCCAATTTGAAGAATGAATCAAACCTCCAAATTCAAGAAGCTCAAAGAATTCCTAAGAAAAGAAACCCAATCAGAAATACACCTAGATACATTATCATCATAATGTCAAAAATACAAAATAAAGAAAGATTATTAAAAGCAGACAAAGAAAAATGTGTCACATACAGAGAAACATCCATAAAATTTTCAGGGAACTTCTCAAATGAAACTCTACAGGCCAGAAGGGAAAGGCATAATATTCAAAGTGCTGAAAGTAAGGGAGTTTCAACCTAGGATACTATATCCGGCAAGATTATCATTCAGAACTGAAGGAGTGTTAAAAATCTTTTCTGTTAAGCAAAAGTTAAAGGAGTTTATCACCACAAAACCACCTGTTCAAAAAATATTAAAGGATGCTCTATAAAGTATAAGGAAACAACACAGAAAAACAGTAAGACAGCAAATATTGAAAGTGGGGAGGAAGAGAAGAGAACAAAAATGTGGATAGTTAGAATGAGTGGAAGACTATGTGTTTTCAAATAAAATTAGGTAATAACCATAGGACTGTGAATGCTAACTCAAAATACACCCACAGGGAGAAAACGAAGAAGAAAACAAAAGGCAAAATCAAACTAAACATAAATACCCATCTAACCCAAAAAAAGAGAACAAAGCCATTATCTGGAGCAATGTACAAAAGATAAGTTATAAAGAAACACTAAGCAGCTACATATCAATAATCACCCTAAACTTTAATGGACTGAACTCACTAGTCATACATCGCAGTATGACTGAATGGATTAAAAAGTGTAACCCAAACTTTTGCTGCTTTCAGGAAACCCACCTTCTTTCAAAAGATAAAGACTCAAAGTCCATGGCTGGAAGACAATCCTACAGTCAGATGGCAACCTCAAAAGAGCAGGAACAGCTATACTCATACCGGATAAAGCATACTTCCATCTAAAATTCATAACAAAATACAGAGATGGGTACTATACAATGATTAAAGGATCAATCCAGCAGGAAGACATAATGCTGATTAACATACATGCACCAAATAAAGGAGCATCAAAATAAATCAAGCAAGTATTATTAGGCCTGAAGAGAGACATTGACAGCAGCACGGTAATAGTGGGGGACTTCAACACTTGCTTACAACAATGGACAAATCAGCCATGCAGAAAATTAATAAGTAAACAGACAATTTAAATGACCATCTGGAGCAGATAGGTCTCATAGATATACTAATCACTTCAGCCAATGACTACAGATTTCATTTTCCTTCTCAAGTGCTCATGGAACATTCTCAAGAATAGATCATATGTGGGACATAATACATCTCTCAACAAATTCACAAAGATTGAAGTCACATTAAGCATCTTCTCTGATCATAGTGGCCTAAAACTATAAATCAACCACAAAAAGAAAGCTGGAAGACCCCAAACCAGTTAGAAACTCAACAATATGCTTCTGAAGGACTCGGGTAAAAGAGGAAATTAAAAAAATACCTAGAGACAAATGAGAATGGAGACATGAGCTACCAGAATATATGGGATACAGCAAAATTAGTACTAAGGGTAAAGTTCATTGAAATCTAGGTGTATCTCAAGAAACAAGAAAAATTGCAAATAAACAACTTAACTTTACATTTGAAACAACCAGAGATAGAGAAAAAACTAAAGCCAAAAAATCGGCAGTAGAAAGAAAATAGTCAAAATTCAAGCAGAAATAAATGAAACAGAAAACAAAGACAATTCAAAGATCAATGAAATCAAAAATTCATTCTTTGAAAAAATAAGCAAAATTTGCAAGTCATTGGCAAGACTCACAAAGAAAAAAAGGGAGAAAACTCTCATAACTAGAATCATAAATGAACAGAAGTTGCAACATATACCTCAGAAATTCAAAACATAATAAGGGATTACTAAGAACAGTTCTATGTCACCAAAATGAATAAACTTGAGGACATGGACAGATTTCTAGAAATGCATAGTCTGCCAAGACTGAACCTGGAAGAATTGGAAAACCTGAACAGAACAATCACAAGCAACGAAATTGAAGAAGAAGTCAAGGGCCTTCCCAAAAATAAAAGCCCTGGACCAGATGGCTTCTCTAATGAGTTCTTCCAAACCTTCAAAGAAGAATTAACATCTGTTCTTCTCAAGTTCTTCCAAAATATCTAAGAATAGGGGACTCTCCCAAATACTTTTGATGAGGCTAACATAACACTGATAACAAAAGCCAACAGAGATGTCGCCAAGAAAGAAAATTATAGACCAATATCTCTAATGAACATAAATGCAAAAATTCTTAACAAAATATTAGCAAACCGAGTTCAACAATGCATCAGAAAGATCATCGCTCATGACCAAGTGGGGTTTATCCCAGGGATACAAGGATGTCAACAAACATAAATCTATTAATGGTATATACCATATCAACAAGAGCAAAACCACATGATCATACTAGTAGCCACAGAGAAAGCTTTTGACAAGATCCAACACCTGTTATGATAAAAACCTTCCATAAAATGGGAACAGAAGGTTCATACCTCAACATAATAAAGGTCATATATGAAAAAATCCACAGCCACCATCATAGTCAATGGTGAAAACCTGAAAATGTTTTTTCTTAGGTCAGGAATAAGGCAAGGTTGTCCACTCTCACCACTGCTACTAAATAGTGTACTGGAGGTCTTAGTCAGAGCAATTAGGCAAGAAAAGGAAATGAAAGGAATCCAAATTGAAAAGGAGGAAGCAAAACCCTCATTATTTGTGGATGACATGATTATATATATTGAAAAACACAAAAACTCTATCAAAAACTTCTAGAACTCATCAATGAATCCAGTAAAATGGCGGGGCTACAAAATTAATGCACAAAAATCGGTTGCATTCTTATATTCAAACAACACACTAGAAGAAAATGAAATCACAAAAATCACACCATTTAAAATATTTTGGTGATGTTTTGGGGTATGTGTTTCTATAAGTGAATAGGTGTATGTGTTTGCATATGTAACTTGGACCTTAAAACGATATTTATTTCTTAATTAAAAATGAACTTTTTATTCCACTGGCACCTCAGGAGTATGTAGACATAATGGCAGTCAGGGAGGACAGGATCCCAGATGCCTTACAGGCAGGAGCAGAACAAACATATATCACCCACCATGAATCTCAAAAACCCTGCCCACAGTAAAGAGGGACTCAGAGACTGTCAAAAATTAAGAGGAGCAACAACATCACTGCTCTGAATGACCTTGCTCTCCTGGATTCTGAAGAACTGCTTCAACCTCTGCATGAGAGAAAATGACTCTGCTGAGCTAAGCAGAGCAACTTACCAGTAAGACATGAACCTGCACAGGGATACACACAGACAACTAAAGCCAAATGACAATGCCTAGGAAGTAAACAAAAGAGAGAAAAAAAATCCATAGCGCCAAATACAGTGCAGAGAAGACAAACCATTCCAAAACACAAATCACCCAAAATCAAAACACAAATGTCTCAACGGAAATAAAAAGAGATACTAGGAGATTCTCAAAAAAGAAATCTAAAGACAATAAATGGGGCAACTAAATAAAGAATTTAGAGCAATAGAGATGAAAAGACTGAATTATCTTCCAGATATACAAGTAATGATATAAAAGCAAATCCAAGACCTTAAAAAAGAAATGATAAACTATAAGGATTATATCACTGAAGAACTAAAGAGGATCAATAACGAAGAAAAATTCTAAAGGCAGCAAAAGAAAATAAAAAACTAAACCAAAAAAATACACCCATTAGACTTCTCAATAGAAAATCTAGAGGCCAGGAGAGAGTGGAAAAATGTATTCAAAAATACTAAAACACAAAGACTATCAGCCTAGAATACTCTTAAATCTTTTATTCAAATATGAGGGAGAAATAAAGGGCAAGGTTAAACAAAATTAATACATTTTTCCATCACCAAACCTGCCTTCCAAGAAATGTTGAAAGGAATCATACAATAGGAAATACACACACACACACACACAAAACTCAAGAGTAGTGATTAAATAGTAATACAGAAAAGGAAATAAAAAACAGAATAAATAGGAGACAACTAATAAAAGGGGAAAGAAAAATATTGAATTAAAACAGACATAAAATAATGACATAACATCAGCACAGAAAAAATTATCATAAATTGGTTGAGGTATAGATGAATCACAAGGTAACTACAAAACCTAATCTTATAGAGACATATAGATAGGAAGCTAAACAGGGAGAATCAATATTTAAAATGATCTGAAAGAAAAGGCAAACAAAAATAATTTGGAAAAGAAGCAACAGATATATAAAACAAATAGAAAAAAAGGCAAAAATAATAGCAATAAAGCCCAGCATATCAATAACCACCTTAAATGTGAATATACTGAACTCACCAATCAAGAGTGACTGAATGGATCAAAAACGGTAACATCAAAAAACCTACAAGAAACACACATCAGATCCAAAGACAAATGTAAGCTGAAAATCAGGGGTTATGGAAAATCATATTAAAATAACATGAATGAAAGGAAAGCAGAAACTGTACTGTTAATATACGATAAGATAGACTCCCACCTAAAAAGGGTAATACAAGTAAAAGATGGGTTCTGCAGTAGGGCTTTTGGGTCAATCTATCAAAAAGATAAATTTCATTAATATACATATACATCCAATGCTGGGCCATCATAATATATGAAACATCAATTTACTTTTTAATTTCCTTTTCTCTTCTGAGATCCCCAGATGTCACCAGTTCTTTTACTTATTTATTTATTTATACCTATTTTAAACATTGTGGGGTAGCATGAGAACATGACCCATGGCCAGCCTTGAAAGGGGACGATATTTGGCCAGACTTAAATGTAACTTTCTGGGATGATCACTGCCTCCAGCCACAGTGACTGTACTGTAGATGTCCTGCTCTGGAATTTCGCTGTCCTCGCCTTCTTGGCTGTCCTCTGTTCTTGCTCCATCAATTGTTTCTAGCCCACTCACTATCCTTCCTCTGCTCATATCCCCTTTAAAAGAACCCTCTTCTTTACTGATAACTCAGCTATTTCCTGACCAACCACCATGGAAAGAAAAAATGCATGCCTGGCCAGCTCTCAGGGGTAGTGGACTATTTCATGACCCTCTACCATTGGGACACCAGTTGTGAGTATATTAAAGGCCATGTGATTGTCCTCTATGTCTCTTCATGATTTCCTCAAGCTATCAGGCAGGGAATTATTCTGACAGAACGTGAACACCTCTTTAATAAAATGCTTGTCTTGACTGACGATTTAGAAAGAGACCTTAATTTAACTTGTCTGCAGTTTGCTATCTGGTATCCTAATTCAGGGCTCTAATGCTAGTTTACAAGATAGTTTCATATCACCATATGCCTTTATAGGAAAAAAAATCACTTCCTATAACCTCTATCAAATTGATCAAATAAATGTGTGTTTCTGTCAATGCAGAGGGTATATTCCTGGAAAATTCTATGCACCCAAAAGCAGCATTTCATGCATTCCCTTAGGAACCTGGTATTACGCAAATATTTGAAACTGATTTCAAGCTATTCTTAGCTTCAGGACACTTTCAATAATTTATTCTCATTTTCATTGGCAACTACACTTTGTTTGATTCTACATTAAACCTGTATTCCCTTATGCTGAAAAATAACTCAAAATAAACACATTTAAGAATTTACCAAGTCTTGTTATTCATACTGTTGTATGAGACAATGTCACTTCTACCGTCACCCCAAAGGAAATATTTTTAAGCCTATCATATAGCAGAATCTAGTACGATTTAACAAATTTGAAAAAATATAAGTTGCAAGAAAGGAAGTGTAGGTCTTCTTGTTAGTACCTGATATATTATAAGGTAGATTATATTCTATAGATAACATTAAAAATAATATAATATTTTGTTTTTATTTAAAATATGAGAAATGAATATCCCAATAAACTTCTAATGCTTATGGTAAGCTGTATCATTATGAATTCAATTTATTATTAATTTTTCCCTAAAGTCAATTTTTTGATGTCATTTGGGGATTTTGACTTGAGACATGCAACTTCACTGTTCTATTCATCAAGATTTCTGTTTTTCTTTTTTTTTTTTCACTTTCTAAACACATAATAGTATCTCCCATTGTTAGGAGTGTCCAAATAATCTTCCAGAAGAATTCATTAAAATTGGTGGTGGAGGAGAATCGACTTCTGGATGGTGACTCCATAGGATGCACTTTCAGGTTACTCCCCCACAGGCACTGAAAAAAACAAAAAAATATCACCTATATTCTAGAGACAAACACCAACAAACAAGTGGCACTTCAGCTGGAGATGGATGACTAACGGTGGGTGAGGGCACCTGGTGCAGTTCTCAGCTAAGCCACTGATTTGGATTTTGGACAGAGCTCGGGAGTTTCTGGATGTGCAGTAGGGTGGAGGCTAGGGATTTGGGGACCAGTTGCAAAAGCAGACAGAGGTAGGCCCTGTGAGGCTGCCACAGGGGGCCGACTTTGGAAGGGGTAAAAGGAAAGCCAATGCACTGGGTGCTAAGCTAGAGTCCATGTGGTGAAATTGTGCTGGGAGCACTCATAATTGGAACTCAGTCAAATCAAAACACTCCCACAACCAATTCATGCCAGAGCCTGGGGACCACTGAGTGGAAATCCCACCGACCGCTTATCCATCCACCGGAAATCCCACATATCAGGTGCCTCAACCCCTGGAACACAGTGAGACCTCAGTGCTACCCATTGGCACCATCTTGTGGGTAGAGGTGAAACTGCAGCCTGATTGCCAATCCTGGGCAAGTCAAGTTTATGCAATGCTACAGAAACTGAACCCTCAGAAATATAAACAGAATGTCAAATTAGCAAAGGCAAGGAGAAATTATACATGAAATGATCGATCCAATCAAAAATTCAGGGGTAAATCTGAATACCGCAGACATATGCAAATTACCTGAAGAGGAACTTAGGGTAATGGTGATTAACATACCCATGGGAATCCAGAAATCAGTAGAAGCAGTAAATGACAATGTCAGGAAGCAAAGAGAAGAATTAAAACGAGACATCAAACAGGTGAGAGACATGATGGCTAATTAAAGAACTCAATAGAGGGACTCAACAATAGGATGGATGGAGCTTCCAAAAGAATAAGTGATCTGGAAGATAGGACAGAGGAACTCAATAAAGCAAACCAGGAAAGAGATAAAAAAAATTCAAAGAATCGAAGACAGTGGGGAGGAAGAGAAGAGGAAAAAAATGTGGATAGTTAGAATGAGTGGAAGACTATCTGCTTCCAAATAAAATTAGGTAGTAAACATAGAACTGTGAATGCTAACTTCAGGGTAACCTCAAAATACAGCCCCAGGTAGAAAACAAAGAAGAAAACAAAAGATGAAATCAAACAAAACGTAACTGCACCATCCAATCCAAAAAGAGAAAAGGAACAAAGCCATCATCTGGAGCAACATGCAAAAAGACAAATTATAAAATGACACTAAGCAGCTATATATTAATAATCACCCTAAACGTAAATGGACTGAATTCACCAGTCAAATGACATAGAGTGGCTGAATGAACACAGCCCTCAGAAGAGATGAAAACCTGTCATTTTAATCAACATGGATGGAACTAGAGGGAATTACGCTAAGTGAAACAAGTCAAAAGTAGAAACAAAGATACCAGATGACCTCATTTATAGGAGGAATGTGAATAGATAATGTAAAGGAACAGATTAAACATAACCAACTGTGAAACATTTGCTAGAGAACTGAGGTTACCAAAGGGAATGGGGCAGGCGGGGGCAAATGGTGGTAGAGCCCACTGGACAATGGGGAAAAACACTTGTGACTTGCTGGAGGGCATGGTGTGTTGAAATACATCTTAAGAAATGGTTAACCAATACATAGGAAATTATTTTAGTGTGTAGAACAATTACTACAATAAAAAAAATTTTTTTTTAATTGGTGGTGTTCAATTCACACAGATCCTTTCAGTGCTTACCCATGTTCCCAAGAATCTAAGTCAACCTTAGTTTTTTTATTGAGAACATTGTGTTCTCAGATATTTAGTAAGAGGGAAAAAAAAAAGCACTTGTTTTAAGATACTGATATTTAGGAGTTGTTTGCTACAGAATGTTAATCTAATATATTTTGATGGACATGCTCATGAAAATGAAATTAATCATACATTTAAAAGAGGGTAGTAGACTGCTTTGTGACTCTCCAAATAAATCAAGTCTATTTACTGGAACTTATAAATGTTGTCACATATAGGAAAAAACTTCTTTACAGAAGATATTAAATTCAAGATTTGAAACAGATAAAGATGATCTTTTCAGAGAGAACCGTAAATACAATTCCAAATAATCTCATAAGGTAATGACAGAAGGTGAGTTTACAAAGACACACTGAGGAAAAATCAACATGAAAAAGGAGCAGAGAATGAATTTGAAGATGAAAGCCTTGAAGACTGGAAAGATGAAACCACAGACTAAAGGATCCCAGAAGACAGCAGAAGCCAAACAAGGCTAAAATTCTTTCCTGGACTCTTTAGGAGTACAGCACTGCTGACGCCATGATTTTAGCTCAGTGCTATTGACTTAAGACTTTTGGCCTCAGAAATTTGAAAGAACAATTTCTATTGTTATAGGCCATGAAGTTCATGGTGATTTGTTACAGCAGCTTATGGAAACTAAAGCAGAGGGTATGTATTTCAATAAGAAAGCACTTCCGGATAAACTATTTTTTTCTCCAATACTAAGTATCAGCCTCATAAAATTTATTAAAAATAAATCATTTAGTAAGTCCCAATCAGTACAAAATAATCAGACTGAATTTTCTCATTTATAGAGCTTTGTTTTACATTTGGAGCACATATATGTTACAAAAGCTATGCTCATGTCATATTTTCTCTCAAAACTGTTTTCAATATGTAAAATTAATACACAATAAATAGCACTTTAAAGAAATTATATTTCCCTATAAAAAAAACTCCTTGGTAAAAATGATCCCCATACAAATTGATGGAATGTATAGTATGCTTTTAAAAATATTTTACTCTGCTTTCTCCCAGAGTGGGAGTTCAGAGAAATGTTTTACTATCCATTGCTAAATATTTCTACCTGACATAAATTTTCAATTGGCTAATGTTACTACAAATATCAAAAAAGAGTCTCTTCATAAGGAATACGGACTTATGTGTACATTGGGAAAAGGGGATATTGTGCATTAAATGTCATTCAGAAGTCATTGGTATAGAATTAAAGTATTTGTAATCCTGGCTATATTAAAAAACATGTGGCTCAGGGCCTTGTCTATCAGTTACACCACTACATTACTAAGACTTTAAAGAAAGCATGATATTCAGTAGATAGTCATTAAACATTTATTGATGACTTAAAAAAAAGTGGAAATTACAGTGCAAGGTAAAAACTTTCAGATCTGAATGTTTGACTTCCTTTTTCCTTTAGACTGGTTAGTATCATGTGTTTAGGAGAGGGTTTTGGAAGAGATTAGCATTTAAATGGAAAACTTTGGATAAAGCAGATTGCCCTCCATAATGTAGATGGGCCCATGTCTGTTGAAAACCTAATAGAACAAAAGACTGTTTTTCCCCTTTCCCAGAGGGTTATTCTCCAGCAGAATTCTTCCAGATTTTATCTCTGCTATTTTGTCTCGGTCTCCAGTTGCCCACTCATACTGCAGAAATTGGAGTTCTCAGACACCATAATCACATAAACCGATTCCCTATGATAGCTACAGATCGATAGATAATCTATCAATCCAGCAATTTACCTATCATCTATTCTAATGTTTCCATTTCTTTGGTAAATAGATATTATGATATCGCAAAGGAAAATTTTATAGCTTAGCTCACCATACAGATGTTTATATAAAATTAAACAGTAGCATCGCAATTATTGCTACTCTCCTTTTTTTGTTTCACATAGACTTTATATCATTTATACTTTTTAATTTGTGAAAACATATACAACAGAAGCACTATGTGTATATTATTAATATCCATATGTTTGAGCTTTTATACATTGCTTTTGTTTGCTTGCTTGTTTATTGTATTCCTCTTCTCCCTCAAATCTACCTCTCCTATGTAGTAGTTTGATTGTGAAATTAACAAGAAGCCTAGATCGGAAGAAGAAAACCAGTTTTCTAGTTTCATTTCCTTTGATTATTAGTACTTTATCTTGGGTCTCAAAATCTTTATCAGAAATGCACAACAAGTTCCGTGTCTAGTTTCCATACTGATGAGCAAAGTAGATTAAAAGATATATGGTGATGTCATTTATAAATAGCTTTACAAATCAAGAAAATTAACTTTATTACCTCAGGTTTATGTGATTTGATGCATCACCAAGAATTGGTCTTAATATATTAACCAGTTCAAAATTTCTACAATATTTAATAATACCTGAAACAATTATATATTTAGGTCTGTGTTATTCATTATATGTATGCATATGTAAGTGTAAAAATAATTAAACAGGAAGAATGAGACAGTGTAGCTCAATTAGAACATGAATGATCTTCCAAATTGCATGCTGAATCATTTTTTTCCCTGTTCCTGTCACTATCTTTTCTCCTTCCCTTTAATAGATTTCTCTGTTTTATCTTTAAAGTATTCTTTTATATTGTACAATTTCCTTTCAGTGCATTCACTTGTGTGTGCACGTATACATATGAATTTATATTTGACACTAGCTTTTGCCAATCCACATTTATATAGTTCAATGTCATGAAGGAAAGCACTTTAAAATCAGTCATGTTTGTGGGTTTGTATCACTTTCATCTGTCTTAAAGTATGGTTCCACCAAATTATCTATAGTGCTCGTCCTTTTCCTTTAACTTTCATTGGCATCTGGCAGCTGAGAACACTGCGGTAATTTCACAAAAAGGCTTACAAATATTACATGAGAAAAAGTGCAAAGCATATATCCTTTCTTGCTAGAAAAAACATGAAACCTAATGACGTCCTTTAATGATTGGAGAAAGCAAGTAATGACATGACTGCTAATGGTGTTGTCAGGTGTTAGATGAAATGGACTGAAGATGTCAAGAGGAGAAACTCCCTCCTGGGCCGGGCATTATTCTGGTTATACACAAATAAACACAAGGACTACTTTCTATGACAGTTATTGCTGCAATACTTAGACTATGAAATTCCAATATTCTTTGGAAATAAAGAGAATGCCTTTTACCCTTTGACTGAATGAAAAAAAAAAAATGCAAGAGAATAAGAAATCTATCCTTTGTAATTTATTTTCATAAAAGTAAAATACTACTTTGCAATAAAAGTGAATTATATTTTGTCCTTTTTTATATCCTGATTTTCATTCCTTTTATCTTTTGTTTTCATCTTTTATTATTTCCTAGCATCACTAATGCCTATATCTATTGGATCCATTTCTTCTGCACTAAGTTATGCATTAATTTTCATAACTTAAAGCATATAAGTCCCTTTAACATTGCTGATTTCCATTCTTTTTTTTACTTTTTTTATTGCACATTTAGGAGCCTCTGATAAATTCTTTGTTGACTGTGGCAATGGTATGTGCGTATTATTGCTAGATATTTAAATGTGTCAGAAATTCTTGATTAGGGAGGTGATAGCAGATTTATAGGAGGAAGATTTTATATCTCAGTGTGTATCAGTGGAACTGATATAGCATATTTTTGTGTCAGGCCACCTGAACTCCATTAGCTGCTGTTCTGATTGGTGGATCAAAGTAACTTTGTGGATCTTTTAGAGTTAGTGTTGGTTCACAGGCAATATTAAATTCCCAAAAAGTCTGATGACTCCTTTTTGCCAAATGAAGTTACAATAATGATAAAATAGTGATTTATAATATTCACATCATTGTTTACTCTAGACATTATTTCTACATTTCCCTTAGATAAGGGAGCTGCTGTATTCAATTCATGAGCCTGGGGCCTTTTCTCAAAGAGTGCTTTATGATCTCTCCACTCATTATCTTCTGAGTTTGTTGCTCATACTTTCATTCTAAACTAATTTTATTATTCACTAAATACTCTTAGTTAGTCATGTCAAATTTTGATTAATGTTTCCACATGCTTACTTAAATATAAAATGAAAATTCATGTACTTCAAATATCCTTTTTTTTTTTTTTTGGAAATTAAACCTTATTATTCCTATAGGTTGACATTTTCAAACAGGTCATATTTTATGTATGTACTTATTTTCTAAATTATTTAATTTAGAAAATTTTTTTTTTTATTTAAAAAAAGGACATTTTATTTAAATGTCCTTAGATTGATGAGAGACAATCATGTGAAGAGATTTCAAATTCTCATTAAGAATTTAGGGCTTTATACTATGGGCATAGGAAACCATTGAAGAGTTTTGAGTAGTGAATTTCCCAGTTAAATACATATCCTGTCAATTCTATTTTTTTTTTTCTATCATGTATTTTGGAATATCTTTAAGAAACTAAGAGAGGGTCATTGTGTAGAATGTTGCTGACAGACCATGTAAGATTATAATTTTTAGATCTAAAAAGAAAATTCATTGGCAACTTTGGAAAGAGTTGTGGAAGCAGACAGCAATTTGAAATCAGATATGAAGAGAAAGAAAGGTAAGGGGAAAAAGTGAACAGAAGTTTAACATGGATAATAAAAACAGAGGTTCACAACCCTTCAATGGATTCCCAGTGTTAAGTCCATTAATATATTTAGAATCCCTTGAAAGAAAAGAACAATTTCCCTTGAGAAAGGATCTCACTACAGTGCCAGAAATGTATACCGTTAATATTTCTTCCAGCTTTCTTCAAAGTGACTTTGGTCTTTTACCAGAATAACTGTATTTGGGAAAAAGAAATAATCAGATCTTTTGGGAATTACAGAACACTGATTGTGAACTAGCATCAATTACAGGAAAACCAAAATGACTCTGTGGTCCACCAGTAAGAATAAGGACTTTTGGTGGTCAGGTAGGGGTCAATAGACTTTTATCTTAGATCCATCTCACAGTGGTTCAGGTAGGTTCCCAAATTCATCCTGTAGTATTTTGCAAGTTAAAGAATATATAATTGGAATAGATTAACTCAGCAATACACAAAATCCCCAAACTGAGGAACCTTCTCTGTATTATCATCATTTTAGACTTCAGTTGAACTTTCAATTATGCAGTATATTATTCCTGCCCCTCCTTAGTGGATTAGGTTAAAACTCCTTTTTTATATATATCCATAATTCAAGTTCTCCTTTATGCTTCTTACTTTTAATCACTTGCTATTTTTAAACATATCATGTATGCTAGATTGTACATTTCAAGACAGAGAGAAATGTCTGCCTATTAACAACTATACTCTAAATATCCACATGTTTTTAATATGCATATATATGTAAATATATATACATCTGTATGTATATACATCTATGGATAATATACCATATATATGTGTATAATCCTTTTCTCCTTTATTCCAACTTTCCTGTTTCTGTTCTTTATTTTCTACCTGTTCAGGGTTTTCATTACCTCCTCTATTTACTTAAGGATGGCAATTCATTGTTCTTTGTCTCTATCTTATTTTATGCTTTTATTTGCAGTTGGGAGGATGATTCTTATCTATTTAAATCAATCTTGAACTTCTGATTTTTTCTTAGATAAAGAATTTGCTTGACTAGAGGTGGGATTTTTGGCTACTGATAAAGAGGAAAACATTCATGACCATAAAGAAAATTCTGTATATTTTTGCTTCTAGACAAATTAGGAGTCTTTAGAACTAGTTTAATCACTTTAAGTCCATTTATTTCTCACAAAGACTTTTGCTTACTTTTAAAATTATGTATAAATTCACTTTTACTCTAAATTTATTTCCTTTTTATTGTTTTATTCCTTCTTATCCTTGTTCAGTTTTTTCATTGGCTAGACTATTACTCCCCTTAACTCACTTTGGTATTATCTGGTTACTGTATCTTTCTTTCCTATTTCACTGCATGTTAAATCCTCTGAAGCATTTAGTGGAAAAGTACATTCATATTCTTCTGGTAAGAAAATTTTTCATTGCTTCTGTTTATTAATGAGGAAGCAAACTGAAATATCTTACCAAGAGGAGATTCTTTTTAGTTAAAGTATGCATTGTGATTCATAGCAAATGACTGAACATGCTAACAATATAAATTTAAATAAATTCACATAACTATTTTCATTGTGATACATAACATAAAAACTGAGCTTCTGAATTCAGTTACAACAGGTAATTTGTACGCATTATCTGTATTTTCTATTTACAGATTGCATTATTATATAAAGAACTTCAGATTTTGTTACATAAACCAAGCTGAAAAACAGCATGCTAAGCAATCTTCATTTAGTCATGTTTTTGCTACTTTCAAAGGATACTGGATAATGACTTAAGTAAATCTCTGAATATCACTGATATATGGTTTCAGACAAAACCATAATTAGTGAACACATAGATCAAACCTCCATGTTTAAGCTATCGTAAGTCAAATGGCAATTTCTGAAAAGATGGTGTTGAAGAGATCAGATTATTCTATAGCTGTTTTTTGTTTCTTATATTATCTAATTTATAAATAACAGAAAAATAATTATTCTTGAAGTCTATTGCTGCATTTATAAAGCATATATATTTTGATGTGGGTGAGGGTAAGCTGAGACACATTGACGAGGCCCTGGCTCCATAAAGAAAGAATTTGTAGAGAGAGTCATTTGGTCAGGATCCCACAGCAAGTTTATCGAAAGAGGAAAAAGTAATTTCAAGCTCCCTGAGAGCGGGGAAAGCTACATTAAGGGAACACACATATGTGTATACCACCGATGATGCCCACATCTTTCACAGGCAAGATGGATTCTAGAATATATCTGAGGGGTGGGGCTTCTTCATTCAAGAGTGTGTCTAGATCAACTGGCACAAATATCTAGGGGTATGTCCTAGATCAAAGTTGCTAAAGCAGAGTCCTTGCCTTTTGGGAACACTTGCTCTTAAAAGTCTCAGATTTTACCACTTAATTTCCTGCTCACACATTTGCATATTGCCCTATAGATTTTAAATTATGCTATCCCCACATCATGTTTGATAGAGAATATCTACTTTTTATTATACACATAATATAAACAAATGACTAAAAACAATAACATGTGAAAGGCAAATTTTTTATGAAGTTTGTCACCAAATAATTTTCCTTGTTAGTCAGAATACATTTCTCTGTTATAAGTGACACAACCTTCATCAAAGAAACAAAATTATATTTTCAAGTAAATTTCAAACTTGAATTTTCATGGAGGTTTAATATTCTTAATAGCCATTATATGTATTTAATAGTTGACTAACCTTATGTTTCTTGTATACATTTAAACAATCTCAGATACACAGAAAACTTGTATTATTTTCCTTATGTAAGTAATGTTCTCCAATTTCAAAGAACTCTGCCCCCCTGAAATTAGAGATAAGCAACAACAAAGTCACCTATAAATTACCAAGTGTTAATCAGAATAGTTGGGGAAATTTGGGCTACATTGGTGAACACAGCATAAAGCAATGCATTACTTCCTGAAAATAACCCTTAATGAAGGGAAAAAGACAATAATTAAAGCTAAATATAATTGTAAAAAAATATGTATGTTAAAAGGTGATAAGTACTATGGAAAGAATAAAACAAATTGAGAGATCTGGATATAGTGCATATCTGAAATGTAGTGAAGTGGTTGGTCACTTACAGTTTAAATAAGCATTCAGATCAAAACTTATTCAGGAGATAATATTTAAGCAAAAATGTAAGGGTGTCGAGGTGTGAGTTAAGCAAGTGTCTAAGGAAATTATATCTAGTGAGAACAGTCACTGGAAGTTCCCTAAGGTGGGAGTATGTAAAATACAAGTGTAATGAGAAGTAAGGTAGAAATAGAAAATTAAGGTAACAACAGGTGGTTTGAGACAATTGATGCAGCCATAGATTTTTTTTTTTTAATATTTAAGGTATAATTTGCATGCAGAGGCAAAATAAAATAAATTTATATTGTCTACTTAGAATTTGAAACAAAATTAGATTTCTTATTTTTAGACTACGGACAATTATATCTATGTGTATTATATCTATAGTATATCTATATCTACATATAGATATATACACACACGCATATTTATACAAAATAATCTAGGTAATACAAACTTTATTTAGCCTGTAATGAATGAAGCAGATAAATTTCATTTGAAGAACTGCAAAATAAGGAGGAAGGCAGAAAGCTTATATAGGATAAAGAATAAAGAATGCGAAGGAGAAAAATAGGAAATCTCTGATTGACTGGAGTCACACAGCTACAAAAAAACATGTTTTAATGTTTCGATTCAATTGTCACTTTATCTAAGTTTGTTGAAGTTAAGTTTAAATCATCCTATATCGCCAAATGGTAATAAAAATTTATAGTTTTTGCAATAGAGGAAATCAGAAATAATTCAGTTTGTATTATTATAGAATTGATACAGGCAGTGTTCAGAAATTGTGGGTTCCCTGGCTCCTGATTTATGGGAAATTTTATATGCCCTTTTTCACTACACATATTTGACTACTTCTAAGTTAAAAGCCAAGTATACAAATCATTAACTGCCTCATCATGAGACTTTTGCCTTTTGCAAAGTTACCTTTTTGCCTTGAAATCATTAACTTGTACATTGCTGTAATTATTTGTGCTTCTATTTTAACAATCCTATCTCTTATTCCCTCTAAAAGTATTACATCACTGATGGAAGTAAACTACCAAGAGCCGGTTTTATCTTGGTAACCAAATCACCATCAGTCAACACTTCTGCCAAGAGTATAGCAGATAGTTACTATGCAAGGATGCCATTGATTGGTTAAAGAATGCTTACATGGTGAAGGGGGAAAAAAGGAAGCAGTGGTAAATTTGCTAATATGTATACTTCAAAACAAGTTAATGTTAAAGTGCAACCCCTTCAATACAATCAATTTTTAAAAAAAAAAGAACATATTTATGAGGAAACTAAAAAGAACACATTTTTGCCTCTTGTCACATAATTGTTTTTCATTTATTCCTTCTTAACACTGAAATCAAAAGTTATGTACTAATTGCAATTATTGCAATAAAATCTAGAAAAAGAATGCTTAAACTCATCAGCACAAGACCACCATAAATTCAGTTTAATGACAATGATATCTGTACTTCTGGAAATCAGAAATAAGTTTCAATTTTAATCTGTCGTTATAAAGTAACATCAAATTAAATGAAATTAAGATCTTTATTTTTCAGTCAACTTGAGGATCAGTCCTGAGAGGGAGAGTTGATAAAGGGAGAGTTCAGAATGGGATGCTGCCAATATGAGTCACACCAGACAGGCCCTTTCCAGAGCACTAGAGGCCAAAGGTTATCTCATTAACCCTCTGAAAAAATTCATGTAATCTTCAATTTAATGTTTTACCCAAGACAGCAAGGAGCACAGGATCATCAAAATGCCAGACTGCTACACAGACCCTGAGAATCTCCTGGAAAATCCCCTCACTTCATCAGTTTTTAAACTTCCTTGTGATTGCTATTCTCTTGCTAATTGCAGACACTGAAAAAGGGTCCACCCAGAACCCTCTTCTCAAGAGTATAAATCCAACCAGCCACCAGTCTACAGCGAGCTCTCCCTGCCCAGGAGGCTCTATCTCCTAATTTGCTTTCTTTCTCCTCCATTTTCCAATAAACTTGTAAAACAGCACTCTAATGTTCAAGAATTCTTTCTTGAACCATTCACTGCAGGACCCCAGAGCCCCAGCATCAGAATCAAGGATGAGTCACCCAGTATCTGAGCTGAAGGATGAATAGGGGCAGGGCAAAAATCTCCCTTTCCTCTAAGCTTGTTCACAGGCTATATGGCTATATGAACAGACAAGTTAACATTAAAATATGATTAGTAAAAGACAATCTCAAATTTAATAACATACATAGAGTTCAAGTTTGGGTAATGATACTCTTGAGCCAACACTGGTGCATGTAATAAAGTGCTGTTTCTTTACCTTTGAGTGCTTGGTTTTCAGTCTTCTCACTATCTTGAGGCTTTGCCATACAGTTACTTTATGGCATTCTTATGTGAAAATAAGAACTGGAGGAGTACATTTGCACTTCCCTCTTTTAAATGTGATGTTTTATCTACTGGGTCAGGTGTATCTATGATTGAGAAAATCAAGGACTTTGTCTTAAGAATTCTTTATCTCAAATGTAAGGAATTTTTATTATCTTCAACCTGGATAATTAAGATTTTCTGGGTTTGTCAGTAAGGATATTATGGACTTGGTTTCCAATTATGCTTTTAAACTTCCTAGTGAGCTCTATTCTCTTGCTAATTAGACACTAGATAGACAATAGACGCCAGAATCCCCTTCCCAAGGGCATAAATCCAATCAGCCTCCAGTCTGCAGTGCAGCCCTCCCTACCCAGAAGATATCTCCTGATTTGCTTTGTTTCTCCTCCATTTTCTTTAATTAACTTATAAAGTTACACTATAATGCTCAAAAATTCTTTCTTGAACCATTTGCCACCAGACCCCAGAGCCCCTGAATCAGCGATATGGTACAATGGTTAAAAACAGTGACCAAGTTACCAGAGGGCAAAGCTGCAAAATCTTTATTCTATCACTACTGGTGTTGAAACAAGGAACTAGAGAAACCTCATTTTTGCTGGGTTACTCTGTAAACCACAAAGCCCTGGGGTCCCCCCTTTCTAGATAATCCTCTGGCAGTGAAACACAAACCTTAGACCTACTGGGTAAGACCTTGGCTGAAGTGGTTTTTGTAAATCTGTTGAGATCTAGGAAGAAGTTAATTGTCAAACAAGATAACAAGACATATAGGGTGTGATCCCTACTTTAGGATGTGATCTCTACTTTTGTAAACCGCTTATGCACATATCCCAGGACATGCTGAGAAAGAAAAAAGCAAACCAAGTTATAAATACCCTGCAATATTTGGGTTTGGGGCTGTATGATTTGGGTATTTTCCCCATGCAGTCACCTGCTAATAAATCTCTTAAATTCTCTTTAACTCTGGTATGTGTAAGGTTTTTCTGGGCTCCGCGAGGAGAAAAGCTCAATCAGACAAAAAATGTCGAATAGCCAGGGCTTTATTGGGGTTTGCACACCCTGGCGAAACTCCCAAGTCCGCAGAGGGCCGGGAAGTCGCGGGCTTGGAAGTCGCCGGCAGAACAAAGGGGTACCGGCTCTTTAAGCAGAGGAATTTCGCGGGCTTCCCATATGGCGATTGGGGATTGGCCCTGTGAATCCAGGTGTGGGGGTTGCATCCCTTATTCTGACGTCATCCACCTTTTTCCCGGGCTTGGCCTTTCCCGGGCATGGCCGCTGCTGCTTTTGTCCCTGGGCCAGCCTAACAGTATGCCTCTCTGATCTCATTAGCTACTCTACTCATTGGCAACAGTGTTTCCCCATGAAATTGGCCCTTGTGTCCTCAAAATTTGCATGAACATGTGGAGGAATCTCATAGAATTTCCTCATGGAGTTATTAGAAGTAGTAAATGAATCTTTTAGAGTCCTTGCCAATAAAGGGGAACAGAATATACTGCCTTAAGAGATGCCTCTGGCATAAAGATTATGCTGAACTGTTTTTAAGAAACAGCAAATGAAAAGCTTTAAAATAGAAGCTACCCTTTTGTAAATGACATTTATATTTATAAGGAACATCTCTATTTGTTAGAGTGTCTCCCTGTCTCTTGAAAAAAAAAAAAGCGGGTGACTAAATTTCTAAAAACTCTTAATAATGGAGAAGACAAAAACTGAAATCTGCATTACAACTTTATCCTTGCTCACTCTGTCTTTCTTGGTAACTTCGTATCACTGTCTTTTCCTTCTTCCACCTATTTTGCCTTTAGCTGACGATGGCATTTAAGATGACAAATATTGGATCATTTTGGAGTACTTGTTTTTGTTGGCTTTCTCTCATATATACAAGAAGCATATATGTTTTTAAACTTCCGTTTTTTTCTCCTATCATTTTTTTTACAGGAGAACTGGAGACAAAAGCCTAGAAGAGTAGAGGAAAAAATATTTTCCTGCCTTATATACCTGGCATAATTATGTATGTATAATACCTAATTTAACATACAGATAATTTGCTAAGAAAAAAAACTTAAAATAATTCTCTGATCATGTCTTAAAAGGATTTTATATGAGAGAAGCAAGTATATCTAAATATTCTTTCTATTCGCTTTAACATGTTTTTCCTCTTTTCTTATTTTGAAGGGTATACAACATATGCCAGCAAACAATCACACAGGCTAATCAACTCACATTTCATCATGAGGGTCATCATTTTCCCACATAAATCTGTCTCTTCTGTTTTTAACTCATATGCATTTTTTGTGCTTAAATATGTAACCAACTCACATGCTTCTCCTCTGATCCAAGTATTTTAAATGTATTTTTCCTAAAACATAAGAATGTATTTTGTTACACAAATGGAGATAAAATTCTACCAAAGAAACAATTCTGTGGCTTGTCTCTGTATACATCAAGAGGCAAACCACTAGATTTTGGGTATTGGGACTATTATTTTAAGATTCCTTCTTAAGCTCTGATACCTTACATTTTCTCATTCACTATTTCATTTTAACATAGAGAACAAGAATTTCCTCCCTAAGAAAATTAAAATTGAGTGAAACATTTCCCAATCGTCTCTCCCACAAATGCTTGCTACACATCTATATTTCAAATAAGAAAAATCACATTTTTTTTATTTGAACATTTCTTGCTGAGATGAAAGAATAAAAGAAATGTTATAAGAAGACGGTCCACAGAGTGTATTTTCACCTATTTAGTTTAAATATGTCAATAAGAACTAAAAAGGACCTTTGTTTGTTTTTCAAATTCACAAGTTATAGCAGAGATATATCCTCAGTAGATTTCCATACTTAAATACAAAGAGGGTTTGTACAGAATATATTGAATACTATGGTTAGTAAAGGATAGACCTCCCTACGATATTTAGTCTTCTATAAGATGTCCAATAGAGTCCTCCCCATGATATACCACATTTGCATGTGGATTATTTAGAGTTGAGGTCAGTCAAGACCTGTAAGTTTCTGGAGAAACTTTTAGCATTCCTTTACCTAAGACAATGAAAATTGATGTTCTTACACAGAATTAATGGTATTATCAGAAACAATCTTTCTATTTGGAAACGTCAGTAGAGCTGATGTCTAATTATGGAATTCTGATCTTTAGCATATGAATCACCTTATTATCATTATCTAAGTCCCTCTCTTTCCTTTGAGATGCAAGCCTCATCCTAATTCTTATCTTACTATCTATGTCTTCCTTTTGCCTCATTGACTTTAGAATTAATATCTATGTAGATTTATCTACATAGATAAATATGTAGTATATTTATAATTGACTGCATTGTTTATTAATTCTCATACTAATGTGTCTGATTCTAATTCAGTTATGCATTAATTCAGGAAGAACACAGGTAGGATGAAATTTCCTCTTTACCTCTATAATAATTTTGTCCTAATTTATTTTTTTTTATTTTCTATATTACCAGTGATCAAGAAAATTACTTTCTTACATTATTACAGATTCTATTCTAATTTAATAATTTCTTATACTTGGATACAGCCATATAATATTATTATTTTTTATTTTTGGTTTTAAAAATTTGCTTTAAAATATTAAAAATTCTAATTACATATTTCATTACACACATTATTTTACTGTTATTTTAACATCTTAATTTTCTTGAGTCTTCCCATTTTTCTGTTACCTACCAGAGCTAAGTCATACTCTGTCTTGGAACAAGAAGACAGTCATGAGAACTGTTTCTAACCAATGTATAGTTGTTTGGAAACAATTTGTTTTGAAAATTTTTTTAATTAGAAAAAACCTATCTATTGCTTGGAGATAAATGATATTGCTAAATATTTATAACCTAAATAGCTACAATATTTTAGCACAGCAATTTGAGATAAGCAATTTTTGAAGGTTGGTATTTTTATCTTGTTTTATAGGCATAAGAAGACAGAAATAACATTTTAAAAATAAATACCATGAACATTATTTTTAAATATTCTATTAAGTCAAATAATTAAGAAATCGTGGTTGAAAAATAGGCCTTTACAATAGGTTCAGACCTCTACAAAACATGATACCACAATACGTAGATTATTTTGAGTTGAGGCTAATCTGTCGATGTTAATTACTCAGTCTAAGAAGAACCCAGAGTGATTGAGGGATTTCTTCAATTGTAGATATGGTCAATTTAATTCCTCAATATATGTAAAAACTTTTAGTGCACCTCGCTGTACTAAAGTCAATAATCAGAAATTGCATTTGCTAAGGTGGTATTTTTTTTAGCTAAATTTTTGTAAATGAACTGTTAGATATTTACCTAAGATGTGAATTCAGGTCAGAGTTTAATTGAGGATTATAACAACAAAGTGACATTCATTTTGCTTTTTGTTCTAGCATACTGGGAGTGATTTTGGGACAAACAATTCTGAGAGCTCATCACTGATTTCCATATTGTAGCTAACAATTTGTAGAGCCAACAGTTGTGTTTAGACAGTTGTGATTGGAAGAACTTTCTGATTATGATTGAAGAAGCAGGTACATTGTTTGCAAAGTTCTGCTGCATATTTCAGAACATTCAAACAAATTTGTTGTATCAGTCTTTAAACAATGCTATAAACATATTATTTATATCATTAAAATTCATTCTGATAACTGTCAATAAATTCTGTTATCTATTTATGACCAGTAAATGATACTGTGATCCATACAAATTACACCTTATTGATTAAAATGATCTGATATTTCAAAGTTGTGTGGATTTCACTGTACTTACAACCTCTGTGAGGCATACCCTGGTTGAGAAGTGGTTAGGCTAGCTGCCTCTGAAGGAGTGCAGTCCACATTCACTTCCATGTACATGCCAAGGACATGGATTCACATTCCAGGCCCAAGGGGTAATAGCCAATATGAACAACTAAGTAAAAATAGGAAAAAAGATGCTTCCTACTCTCTTCTTGCCTACCTGCCTACTAACTTCATTCCCATCTGCATATTTCCTTTTTAAAAATGACTAAAATACAAAAACCTCTTAGAGATTTTGCTCAAACGCTCTCATTTGTCCCATGTGGAAACTGTGAGTTCTAAATATTTATGTGATTTAAAGAACTAATTTTTTGAACAGTCAAATAAATTGGGACTTAGGATACTTAATAGCCCTCTCTGCATTTTCTCCTAATTATAGGAAGAAGGATCAAGTTTTGAAAGCAAGGAAAAGGAAAATACAAAAGGACCCTTACTGGGTGATTTTTTCTTTTTTATAGAACTTTACCAGATATATCAGAAACAGTGACAACTTACCTACTTAATTTTGGTTAAAAAATTATTCATACAGTATTAATTTTAAAATCTGGAAAAAAGTTAATTAAATCACAATGAAGATGTTACATCCTTATTGATTCTGTTCTCTGCAATGAATAGTAGGGAAATCTATAAAGCAAACCGTACTGTTAAGCAAAATAGTTGATAATATTATATTGAAATTAAAGAAATTATAGAAGACAGAAATGAATCAATTTATGAGAAAATAATATTTGAAGAAACAAATACAATAACACTTGTGTTTAAGTAAGTATTAACTAAGGCTAAATGGGTACATTATCCCTACCTCTACCTTTATACATTATGAAGGGGAAGGTCAGTACATTTAGTAAAAAATTATTCTTTTTAAATTTATACTTGGCAAATGGATTGCTCAAAATTTCTAAACTCTATGAAAATTAAAACGTATAGAATTTTCTCTCTTTAACATTTTCAGTTTTTCTAGCTGCTTCATTGCATATCAGCTCTGTAACTTATGTTATTATTTGGATTTCAATGAATTGTTCCCATATTTCCTGGGTTAGATGGTCAGATATTCACCAGTATCAATATGGATGCCTTCTCTCATATCATCTTATATTACAGTAAATTTCTTTTCACTTTTTAGAATTTAAAATACTGGCCATTAAATTAACATTTAAATTTCTTAACATATAATGTAGCTGATTCTGTGTGAATGAATCTTCCATATTACTGCATAGCTATGTTGAAGTGTCTTCTTATGCTATAATCTTCTTTTAAAAATATGACTAAAAACTTCTGGCAATATATTAGCTTAAAAAAACTTTGCTTGATTTAGTGAAGGTAGTTTAGGAGTTACAGATATTTAAAGCTAAGTGATTCCTATCCTTTTTTTTTCTTTTTGTGGGATCAACTATGATGTTAGCAAAAATCTGAGGTTAAAAAATGAATACTCATTAAATCCCCTTATGAACCTCCCACCACACATAAATGTGTCATCAAAATAACCAAAACTTCACGGAGCGCAGACCATGTGGATAAAAATGATGGCAACAAATCTCATAGCATATAAAATGCTCCTCTTACTGTTAAGAAATGTTCAGAAACAAAGAAAAAACTGGTTTATTATCCACATACTAATGAACACTTTCCCATCTTTAAGAATTTTTCTTTTTATTTGGGCTATAAATATACTTTCTATGTCGTATCTTTCAGGAAGAAGGCAAAAAATGTTCACAGGCATAAACAGGAATATTTTTTTTAAAAAAAGAAACATATACTTTATATATACAACCATATATATGTAAAACCTTATATATAAGGTTATATACATATAAGGCTGCATACATTATCTATAATATATATTTATATATAGATAACATAGTCAATTATATATATATATATATATATGTACACAAACATGAGCAAGTCCTGCATGATGAACACTTCATTGTAGACTTTAAAACATAATGATTAATTTTATATATAACACTGGAGAAATCTTTTCACAAATTCTATCAATGACTGATGTTGCATCCTATTGAAATTAATGTAAGTTGAAGAAAAAAATATTTTTTCTGGCAAAGAGAATAAACACCAACTTAAAAAAATAGAGACGTTTTACCTATTTAGTAAGTTCCTCTTTGGTTTTTACCCTTTTAATGCATTTTTCTATCCAGAATTTAAATCATTCATGTCACAATATAAAAAATAAATCTTTTTTTCTTTTTAATGATGATATTAAATTTTAATATTCAAGTTACCTTTTAGAATGATTTCCAATTCTCTTAATGTTGGTTAATCATTCATCACATTACAGCACAACTTGAGTCTAAAATATTGACAAAATTCAGATGCTTTATGAGAAATGGTATTTACTGGAAGAAATCAAATCGCAAATGGCTAAGGCACTACTACATACTGAGATTATGTATAAAGTGTGAAAATTGTGATTGAAAAGCTATTCTGGAATCAGCATTTTCTGGTATGGTAATACATCTCTTTATATCAATTTCAACCATATATATCACCTCCACTATTGAAAATAAACTCTTCTGAGGCATGACAGCACCTGATACAATCAGGAAATTTGTGCTGGAATAACAAATTGCATTGATAAATAAGCTTTCCATTTTAGTGACTTCTCAATTTTTGCAGTTATTTTTTATATCTGTTTCTGACAGTAAACTTAGTGTTGCATAATTAAAAAGATTAAACTGTACTTGCTGATATGACTTTGAAAGACATTCAATTATAATTCTATAGACACTCTGAGCAAGCCAAAAATTGCATGTTGTGATATATTTTTTTCTGTGTCGTTCCCAAACATTTAAAGAAAAATGATCAGAATGATCATGGCTAATAGACTGGAATCATTGTAATACTGACAAATTACAAAGTAAACTTTCATTGAATTTAAAATCAAGCAATTTTGCCTGCTTCCCTATTTCTCTTAATTTCTCTCTATTTTTCTTCTATTTTATTTTTGGTTTGAAAAAAAGGATTCAGATGTTTGATGTAAACATGTATGTAGCAATGAATTGAAGTATACTCTTTTAAGTAAAGCAATCAAGATTATAGATCATGAAAATACATTATTAGAAACATGAAAAAAATTGTTTGACTCATAAAAAATAAAGGTAGAACAAAATTCCTCTATCGCTGTGGCCATATTCAAAATGATGATGATGATAGAGATGAAGACAAAGCAGAGAAGGCAAAGACAAAGAGGAATGAAGAAAATAGAGTGATGAGTACAAAGAGTATCTATCTTTTAAAAAAGACACACCAGGGGTAGTAATATTATCTACATAAAAAATACTAATAGATGGAACTTAAATATCCTTTTCTTGAGTTGGACTGATTGTGAAAACCTGATTAGAGTGTGGAAAAATTAGTGACATCACAATGAAGAAATATATGAGAAACTACATTCACCACAAATTCAAGGTTAAAAGCATCCGTGGTAAGTCATTGTTGATAGCATGTATCTCTGATTTGATGTTATGGAAATATCCTTTATCTCATATTATTCCCCAAAATCCATAATCCTCATCTAATCATGAGTCAACATCAGAAAAACCTAAGCTGAAGGGCATTCTAAAATAAATATTTGATGAAATATCTTCCAAATGGTCAAGGTCATGAAACCAAGGAAAGACTCAAACTATCAGATGTGGAAATGACTAAACAGACATGGTATCTGAAATTATCATGATATAATGTATTTGAAGCTGGATCAGAAATGATATTAGGTCAAAACCTAGAGAAACTTGAATGTTTATATTTTAGCTGGTAATATTATTCCAATATTAACTTTCAAGTCTATTTCAAATTTGTTTCCTTTACTTTCTGAATGCATACTTGCATATATATATATATATATATATATATATGTGTGTGTGTGTGCATAGTTTTTAAATACTATAATGTAAAAAGATATTTATCTTTAAATTAATAAGTTTGGGACAAATGAAATGATAAGCCATCTGGCATAAACATGAATTAAAAGTGTTTTCATCTGCATTCTGGCTGTTTTAAAACTTTGCATATTTATCTAATTGCCTTTTCAAACATCTGCTTTATATGTTAAGAATAGTGGTTAATGAAAATGAAAATATTCATTTTTCTCTCATTTCACTTGTCACTTTATATTGATCCCAGTGGTTCTTTTTCCTGTAGGCATTAATAGATTATCAATTTGTTGATGAAATAATTATACTTATATTCTTGTTATAGCAATCTTGAAATACTTCATTTATAGGCACAACTTGCATTGTATCAGAAGTTATAAGAATCCAAGCATTCTTATTTTAATTAAAAATTCTTATTTCAGTATAAATTAGATTATTGATGAAAAATAAGCCCATATATTCAAAATTTACAAATCTTTGACAAACGGTATGGGTATAACTGATTAACAACAGTTAAAAAAAAAATGAAATTGGACCCTTAACTCAATCCATAAATAGAAATTAACTCATAATGAAAATCTGGCCTAAATAATACCTAACACTAATAAACTGTCAGAGAAAACTAATGTGATAATTTAAAAATTATTAAATAAAATAATTTAATCATTGGATTTGATACCACAAGCATGAGTAACAAATGAAAAAAAATAATAAATTGAACTTCGAAAAGTTGTGGAAACTACTTTTATCCTAAAAGAACATTATCAAAATATTTAAAAGAGACATTTAAATATTTGCAAATCATACATCTGATAAGATTAGGTAGTACCCAGAAAATATAAAGAACTTTTGAAGCTCAACTAAAAG
This sequence comes from Solenodon paradoxus, assembly GCA_004363575.1. Lineage (NCBI taxonomy): Eukaryota > Metazoa > Chordata > Mammalia > Eulipotyphla > Solenodontidae > Solenodon > Solenodon paradoxus. Next base: position 1,031,895 of record RJWH01000011.1, read on the forward strand.
ATAAAAAATAAATAAAAAATGAGCAAAAGACGGGAATAGTTATTTCTCCAAAGATTATATACAAATATTTAGCACTTGCATGAAAATATGTCCAATACCATTCTCTACTAAAGAAATTAATTTCAGTTCTACCATTTCACACTTAATTGAATAGCTATAAAACCTTTTTAAAAAGAAAATAACAAATGTTGATTAGGATTTGGAGAAATAGAATACTGTGTCCATATAAGATGGGACAATCACTGTGGGAAAACATGATTTCTTAGAAACCTAAGTATAGATAATATTTAAATACTGACATTAACCTAGCAGTTACATTCCTAGATATATACTCAAATAAAATGAAAACCGGTATACAAATTCTTGTGCATTAATGTTCATAGATCACTATTCACACTAGTTAACAGGCAGAAACAATTTTAATGTAATCAATGAATAAAAGAATACAAATTATGATGCTTTCATGCAATGGAATATTATTCACACATGCTACAACTTAACTGAACCTTGAAAACATAGAGGAAAGAAACCAGACACAAAAGACCACATACTCCATGATTACTTTAATCAGAAATATTTAGAATTGGCAAATCTGTAGTAACAATAATCATACTTGTGGTTAGTAGGAAATTTTAGGAGAAGGTAAAGACAATAATTGATTAATAGATACGGGGAATATATCTGAAATGGCAAAACATTTTGAGGCTATATATAGCCAGGGATTGCATGACATGTGAATGCACTCAGTTCTGCTGAATTGTGCATTTCAAATGGTTAATCTTATGGTGTGTGAATTTCTAACTTAATGAAAAAAATTTAGAAATCTTAAAGTATGATTCTGAGAGGTTATTTTATTAATTAATTTGCTGGAGAACTTAAATTTCAATTAGAAATATTATCTAAATATGATTTAAAGAGAATAGCCAATATTTCAAGAAGTAATAATACATAAACTGTTCAATTCAACAAACAATTTAAATATAGACACTGCTTACCTTGAGAATGACTCTTTTTAACAACTTACTTTAAAACTACGTGTCGTTTACCACAGTATTTATCATTAAAATCATTTTATTTTAAAGACACCTTATATCTCTCTTTTTATTAATACTGCTCAAAATAAAGGTGTGCTTTCAGGGAAAAGACATCCATCCACACCATATGTGGTTTTGTATTGTCATACATATTGAATGTCACTGGACAATTAGACCAGGGCCAAACCCTAAGTATTTAGACCCAGATGGGAGAAAAGATTAAGAGCAGAGGTTCAGCACAACCAACAAGCATTAGCTTTTAACTCACCCAGAATCTTCTAAAAACTTCTGTATTTTATTACAGTTTAAGGATTTCCACTTTACAGTGCCTAATGATTGGAAGGTATTTACTACTATTTGTCAGAAAAATTGATTAAAATTTAAATCAGTGTGTTTTGGAGAAGGAGCTAAGTAGATGACAGGAAATTCACTAGCTATTTAATGGAAAGTGGATGCAAAGGATTGGATACTATAACCCTTTGCCTTGTATTTTTGGATTCCTTTGTTTTATTTGATATTAATACAGCATAGTAGAGCAAATAGTTTTCTCTTGCCTTGACCCTCTAGATTGAGGTGCTAATGCATCTGCCTTTATTCTCAGTACTATCACTACTATTACAAATTACCACCTAGCAATTCTGATGCCTCTGCTGGGTACCACTGACATAGTCAAGGATGTTCTAAAGGTCTTCAAAGCGTATTGTTCTATGGAAAAGTAAGATTTCCTCATTTTAATTTTATGCACTTTTCCATTCTGTCATAAACAGACCTCATTGGTTTCTATATCTTACCAAGTTTCTATTGTTGCAAGTTTTCACTTTACAGTATCCCCACCTATCCACTTCTCTCCTGCTTTTATGTAGGACCCAGGGAATTAGATTTGGGATAAAGGTCAAGTGACAAACATTATACCAAAATAAAAATTTTACCTGCGTCATTCCTGTATTTGTTTCAAATATGATTGCGTTTATATGTTTTCTTTAATACCTATCTATAACAGGAAGCTTCTCATTTCCCCTACTGACAGATTTTTCAGGGCCAAATGTACCATTTTAATAGTGACTGGTTGGATCAAGTTTTTCCCAATGCGTCACCCTAGAGCATCATGGAAATATATAACACCTAAAATACAACTTCATTTAAATGTAATTTTTCAATAGTATCAAAATATAAAGTGCATTTGATAATGATTTTCTTGCAAAATTGTTTTCAAAACAAGGCTATCTCATCAAATCCAATCAATTATTTTTTAGTGTGACTTTTAAAACTACTAAAAGTACCACAGTAACAAAGGGAATATAAAAGAAAAGAAATAAAATAAAGCTATTTGCAATATATATTAAGGGAAAAAAGAACCAAGACACTGTGCAAAATATAAAAGTAGCTGAAAGAAATGAAAAAGATAACCATTAAATTCAAATGGTATGCAGAAATCTTTTAAGAAAACACACACACACATACACATACACATATCACTTTGGGAGTTTGTATCTTATGAGCTTCAAAAATATCAATTTATTTAGCTAGACCTGATGGCAAGTTATTTTATGTATTTTCATGATAGCTTGAAGATTTTTGACAGAAAAATCTCAATATAGATAGAAATAGTTTTTATTCCATATTTTATATATAGATATAAATAGTTTTTATTCCATATTTTATTATGTCATCCATTTTAAAAGATTCTCTAAAATTAGCATTTTTTTCAGTATCCCAATGTTTAAGCTTTAATGCAATGTACAATATCTTAAAATGGCAGAGATTCTGATTTCCTGCACTATCTGTTGTTATTTTTGTTTGTTTTAATAATAGTTCATTGACAGGCAAAATCTCTATTGATCACCTTCCTTTCAGTAAAGTTTGTCCATGTGATTCATTTTTGATCAGTAAAATGAAATGAAGTAATGTGTCTAATTTTGATGCCATGCTCTCAGAAACAAAGAGGCATGACAAGTGTCAACATTCAGCAGACAAAAATAAAGGAACACCTTTTTCTGACACCCTGGAAGTGCCTCATCTGCCCTCAAATGTTCAGATTGTGTTACAAGAAGGAAATCATCTTCTCTCTTCTCTATCATTATTTCTCTTTGGCCTTTGTTGCAATAACCAAAGTCTGTTTGCTAACTTAAACAAGATTTATTTGTCAGGTAACTATATTTTGTATTATTTTTTAAATTTAAATTCTGAAATTTGGGAGTTCATAACTATTATAAAAATTTATTTTAAGAGAATTTCCAGAAAAGCACTTTATTTTCACAAAAGTAAATGCTTTCTTACATTCTTAGACAGCTAAATATATATCTGAATATTAAGTTGAACACTAGGTTTTTATTAGGAGTATAAATTATAACTAATGAGACACATATCTGTTTGTGTTAATGAAGAATGCTAAATACTGTTACTCAGAAAGTCTTATTTAAGACAAATAATTCTGAAACAAGAAATAGTTCTACGTGTCAGATAGGTGAAGTTGTATGCTTATAATTAGACAGGTTATTTATTTAAAACAAACAAACAAACAAGCAAATGTTCTCCAGTGTATTGGGTCTTGGAATTAGTTGAATGATAGGAAGTATGTATTTTTCTGGCACTGAGGGATGGCAAGTCTCTTTGGTTCAAAATGAATGCCCTGAAACTTTTTTTATTTCTTAAAGAAGCAGGGAATTTCCCAGGAGACAGATATTTGAAATTTTTTAATCTAAATGTATTCACTACAAATGAGTCTTTATTTTTTCCTCCATGCTGTTTCTAATGTATCCTTAATATTCAATAAAGTTTTATTAAACATTAGTTTTAGCTTGGAAAAATTTTGATGAATTAGATATCATGCTTTTGTGCTTAAAGAAAAATGATATTGAGTTGGTAATCTGGTTCAAGATATAAAATACGAACTAGCAAACACAGATCTATAAAATTCTTAAATAAATGCTATTCACAATGTCTCCAGTAGACAGAACTATGTAAAATAGAAAATGGTAGAACACACGCACATTACTTGAGAATGCCTGAATGATCTTGAAATAGTAAATGACAAAGGAAGTGCAAATCCTTCTGCAAAATAGAGGCAAGGATAAGTAAAAGAACTACTCCATTGTTTATCATATTTATAAGTGCAGACAATTCTTAAAATATTTTAAGGGTATAACTAACATACCAACCAAATCTTCTCTTGTTACCAAGCAAAATAATCAGTGGTATCTGCTCTCTCTCCTCTCTCAATCTTTTTTTCTTTCTTGCTTGTGATATTTTGCTCTTATTCTTCAACTTCTTTTCCTTTTCTTTTCAGTCTATTTTGTATGAAAGTTTAAGCATCACTTATATGTGCTCTGCTTCACTTTTTATAGTTTATTTTCTTCAGAATTCCAACACTATCTTATGGACAGTCTATATCAGTTTTGGTAAGAGAAAGGAGTTATTTTAGGCATAATAATTACTGGACAAAATATATCAAGAGAGCATGAAAATCTTAAATAAAAAGCATAAATCTTTAAGGAGTCATTTGTCATTAGAAGGGTCTTAGTCATCTCAACATATTGGAAAACAGAACAATGCAATGCAACTCAAACATGACTTAATTAAATCTTATATTCTAAATAAAAATATGCAATAAAATAGACATGTTTATTTCTTAAATTAAGAATATTAAGTTAATGAAAATGTATTTTCAATAACAACCTATTATCGAAAATAAATAAAAGCTACTGGGTGTCCATTTGTTCCTTTTTCTATTACCAGTATTATTCAGCTGCCTGAGTCACAATACTCAAGAAGAATTCCTGGGCAAGCCCTGTGATGACAGCAGAGATCATTTCCTGATTACTGTCTGGAAGAAAGACATGGGAGGAATTTTCCCAAGATGACATAAATGCAGAACTCCATGTTGCCTCAGCAGCTCACTTAATGTGGCCATCACATTAGGAGGACACATAAAGGAATGGTGTGTACTGAGGAACTGGAAGGTGAGTGCGAGAGGCACATGAATTGAAGAGATGACTATAGCAGAGGCAAGCAGCCCTGAAGGCTTCATCTCTGCAGCCTTGCGTGCTCATAACATAGCAGGCCAATGTTAGTCCCAAGAAGGGAGGAGTGAAGATTACTGGTGATACAGAGACTTGGCTGGAGAAAAGTATAAAAAGAGGAGTTTCGCAACAACATAGAAGGGGTACAGAGAAAGGAATAGTACTTCTCCCCCATAACTTGAGACTTGGGCTCGAGCAGATAGGTGCACAGTATCAGAGTTTGTGGACTGATGAACCCAGATCTGATGGCATGGAGAGAACGACTGGCCAGGGTGTTGCCAGTAACAAACACCATTCTACCCTCCCAGTCTGCAGGAGCAACGAACCCAATCCTCCACCTTGTAGGCCCCTCCCCTACTCAGCAACTATTCCCTGCTCTCTGACACAGCAGAAAATGCACTATGGAAGTCCATAAAAATTAAAAATATAAAGCAAAATTAGATCTGTCAAAAAGAAAAATAACTATCAGTATATCAATCGGATCCACATTATGTAGAAAGAAAAAAAGAAAACACACTTCTAAGTCTCAAGGTATGGAAACATAAGAAAAGTACAGCTCACCAGAAACCTGTTTAAAAGACATGGAGGACTGATTCTTTATAACAGATAAATAGTTCAAACCTGCAATCATAAGCATTCAGAAAGATAAAAGAAAACAAAAAAAAACAAGTCAACTAGCTCAAAAAATACAATTACATAACAGAAGGAAGAAATTGGAGTTTTACAAAAGAAATTAACAGTTTTAAGAATTAACATGCAATAAATAACATCAAAAGTACCAAGGAAGTTATGGAAACTGAACTGACCAAATGGAGAAAAGGATAAGTGATCTGGAGGACAGAAAAGCAAAAAGGAGCCAAGAGGAAGAAAAGAGATAAATTAAGTGTAAAACAAAAAAAGAAAAAGAAAGAAGAAACACTCTGAGAAATATGTGATTTCATTAATAAAGGCAACATTAGAATAATTAAAATAATAGGTATCCCAGAAGGTGAAGAGAAAAAGAAGGGAACAGAATATATTCAAAGAAATAATTACCAATAATTTCCCAAATATAGTGAAGGAAATAAACATAAAAGCTAATGAATTCAACAGAATATCACTTATCCAAATGCAAAAAGTCCCAATTTAAATAACATGAAACTATAAAATGTCAACACAAAGAATTCTGAAAGTGACCAGGGAATAAAAGGAAACAGCATATAATAGTGCTTTAATCAGGCCATCACCAAACTTCTCAAGGGAAACCCCATAGGGCAAAAAAGAATGAAATGAAGTTTTAAAAATACAAGGTAAAAACTGCCATTAAAGAATATTATACACAGCAAAACTCTCAGATTTGAGGGCTATATAAATATCTTTCCAAACAAACAAAAGTTGATTTTGCTGCCACAAGAACTCCTCTAGAAGAAATTTTGAAGCTCTCTTATGTAAATCAAAGGAAAGAAAATTTCCAAAAAAACTAAAGAAGGTAAAGAATTGATAGACAAAACAAAAAATAAAAATCATAACACTAGCAAATCTTTGAATATTAATAATCACTCTGAATGTAAATCAAATGAACTCACCAATTAAAAGTCACAGTGTAGTTAGATGGATTAAGAAACAAACCAAAGCACTATTCAGTGTGCAAGAATCATTTAAGATCTAAAGACAAACACAGACAATACAAAGGGATGGAGAATGTGACTCCAAGTCAATGATTAAACTAAAAAAGCAAGAACTGCTATACACATCTGAGATAAAATAGACTTCCAAAAGAAAAAAATAACAAAAGATGATGATTGTCATTATATGACAATGGGATCATTACTATATATGTATATCATATATATATTAGATATATAAAGAGATAGATATTACCCCAAAGACTCAAGTAAAAAGCTGCTAGAAATAAAAAGCATAGTAAGTGGCAGGTTAAAAAATTAGCATTCAAAATCTATTGTATATCTATATGCTGGTAATGAAATTACAGAAAGAGAACCAAGAAAAGCAATTTATATTACAATTAAAAAAAGAATGAAATACCTTGGAATAAACATAATCAAAGAAGCAAAAGACCAATATTCTGAAAATTTTAAGATATTCTTAAAAGAAATAGGAGATGATGCACAGAAATGGAAACATATTCTATGCTCATGGAATGGAAGAATTAACAAAGTTAAATAATGATATTGCCTAAAGCAATATCCAAATTTAATGCTATCCCCATCAAAACACCAAAACATTCCTCACAGATAAAGAACAAAAATCATGAATTTTTTGAACTATATGATAACTAGGAAAGTGAAACAATCCTGAGGAAAAATAACACAAATGGAGGTGTCATGCACTGACTTCAGACTCTTCTACAAAGAAATAATCACTAAATCAACATGTTATTAAAATAGAAATAGAGATAAACTGAGGAGAACTGACTCACACACATGGCAACAAACTCATACACATATGGAAAATCTTCAACAAAGGAGTCAAAAGCTTGCAATGGTACAAGGACAGTCTTTTCGTTGGGAAAATTAATAGTCACTTGGTAAAGTTTGAAACCTTTTACCATATGCAAAAATTAATTCAAAATAAATTAAAGATTTAGATGGAAGACTTGAAGCCATAAAATACGTAGAAGAAAACAAAGGTTAAACAATATAAGTTTGAATTAAGAGATGTCTGTAAACAACTTCAGTAGAAAGGAAAAATAAAATTCAAAATAAACAAATGTGATTTCATAAAACTAAAAAATCTTGTGCACAACAAAATAACTTCTTATTAAAATGGAAACACATCCTACTGAATAGGAGAATATACTTGCACCTCACATATCTGCCCAAGGGCTCATATCCAAAATAGATAAAGAACTCACAAAAATTAACAACAAAAATCCTAACAATCCAATTAAAAAATGAGCAGCTGATCCTAGTAGACATTTTCTAAATAAGACATATGAACGGTCAGTGGAAGCATGAAAATATGCTCTACTTGTCACTAGGGAAATGCAATAAAGCAATAAAAGCAATGCGTTATCACCTCACACCAGTGAGAATGATGATTATGCAAAGAATGAAAACAAGTGCTGGAGAGAAGGTGGACAAAAGGAACTCATGCACTGATGGTGGGAGTGTACAGTGGTGCAATAACTATGGAAAGCAGTATGGAGATTCCTCAAAAAATTGAGTCTGGAAACTCCTATAAAATCCAATGATTTCTCTGCTGGATACTTACCCTAAAAACACAACAGAAGATATCTGCATTCCCTTGCTCATTGCACCATTATTTACAATAGCTAAGATCTGGAAACCTCTTGAACAACCATTGTCAGATGAGTGGATAAAGTAGACGTGCTATATATACACAATGGAATACTAAGCAGCTATCAAAAAGGGTGACATCCTGCCATTCACAGCAACGTGAATGTGCCTAGAGTTGGAGGATTATATCTGGTGTATAGTGATGGCACACAAATGAATGAACTAAAACAAATATAGCCTTTAAATATTAATTTAATCAAGCAACAATAGACTTTCAGCCAAAAGAAAAAAACATAAAAGCTAATCAGTGAATGCAGAGATCTGGGAGAGGTGGGGCTTCACAGGACTCACTGTAGATTCAAGGGAAAAGATAAATAGTGAATTTACTGTGGTACATACACAGGTAAATTTACTGTCATATGTACCTAAATCTTACTAATGTTATAATGCAATGCTCTTTCAATAAATTCAATGAATAAATATTAGCATATATCATAAACGTGCAGCTTTGTGTTTTAGAAGTAACTTTTTTAAAGCATCTACTGTGGTAGTCATTGCTGGAAACCTAATACTGAATCACATTTGCCCTGGACACTACTGTCAAGGAAAGAACAATTAATAGGGTTGCACCAGATGGCACAAACTTATTTTTGGTGTATGTTTGCATGTGGTTTATGCAGAAATTAACTTTCAAAAAGGCATAGGTTACATTTTGCACATTGGCCTTTCATGGGCATTTCAATATTCATGACTTCATTTCAAATTTATCTCTACACTTGCTATTATTCAGGAATTAAAATAACCTCCAATTATGATCTATACCTTTAGAAATAGTTACAGGTTTCTAGAAATCATTTAATGTATCATAACTATCATAAAAAGATATAGTTAACTTGTATTACAAGGAAATAGCCTATGCATTTTTTAAAGGAAAGGTATAGGTAGGAATGAAGGTGTGTAGACAAACAAGAAGGAAGGAAGAGAGAAGAGGAAGAAGAGCTCTATGTTTTTTTCATTTAGTTGTTAACATTTATTGTTCACCCTGACAGGTCTTGAACCCTAGACCTTGGGAAAAATGTGGGACTCCTTCGAGGTATACTAGTCTGCTAGGCCACCAGGGTACACCCCTAGCCTATACATTTTTGATAGATTTAACCCTTGACAATCCTCAAACGTAGGTATTAATTCACTGTAAATAAGAAAAATGAAGAAAATTTTGATGTAGTTTATTAAAATAAGTATCACTTAAAATGATTTAACTTTTTAAAACTTATTTCTGTTTTCTGATGACTTTGGCTATAATTACAATTTCACTATTAATATTCATTAATTTTAAGACTAACTTTTAGAACTTAGTCCTCATCCAAGATCATGGCATATCCTTGCATTTACTAATTTCTTACTAATTTTTCCTTAATAAGATATATATTTCATACAAAACCATGGTTTAATTGTTCTTTTTTATCCTAAATATTTTATATTTCACTTGCTTTATTAATTATCCATATTACAGACTTCCTAAATAGCATCTGATTCAGAGTTGCTTCTAGGGTTTAGTGAGTTAATATCTATAAACTACCGAAAACAATAGCTGATACAAAGTATCAGGTAAACATAAATTAATGATTAATATAACCCACTCATCAATTTATGACTGTAATGAATCACTGATTAATTTTATAAACTGAACCAACCACAAATAACTAATATAAACCCTTCTTGGGCAGAGTATACTACTGCATATTATTGATAATATTAAGAATTTTTGTGTTAATATTCTTGTACATTTCTTTTTTGGTATTTTTGTTTGTTTGGTTACTAAATCTTAGTATTGATTTGGGCCTGGCCTCACAATTATATTAGAGGAATTTTCATCTTTTATAATTTGTTTTGTTTCAAAAACATTAGAATCAATCACTTTCTAATAATCATTAAATTTAAGCTTTGAAAACTTCTTTAAGGATTTTTAAAATGGTAACAATTTAATAAGCTTTTTAATATTCCTTGTGGGCTATTTAAGTATTCTTCTCTTCTTTGTTTGCCAGGAAAGCAGTCATTGGCACTTAGTGTCCAAATTTGGGGCCAAAGATTTATTAACTATAGTGTGAAAAATTTTAGAGGTTCAAACACATCAGTTATAGCTTTTTTCTATTTTCAATTTCTAGAAATATGTTTTGTCTAACTTCTAGTCAAATTGCAAGTATTTTCATTGTAAATACCTTTTTTAAGTAACTAGATTTTTCTATTTTCTTGTTTCAATTTAACAGATGAAATCTATTATTTCTCCACATTTTTTTTCTATAATCTTACACTTAATAACTGTTTGTCCTTTGAGCATAATAACTTCTAACAATACTGATTTTGGTATGAATATAGAGCTTTCTTAGCTGTATATGTATTTTTTTATTTCTGTCATGATGAGATGCATTCTAGCAAGCTCTTCATTATTATTTTCCAGTTTATGAATTTGCATTATGATTGTATCCTATGCATAATTTATCTCATTTGTTGCCTGCTTTATTTCCATGAACTTGGTTTTAATCTTATTATTTTCTGTACCAATCAGATTTTGTATTTTTTAAAGGAAAATTTTGCCTCCTTCAGGTATCTCCAAATTTTGTCTCCCACAAATTCTTATCATCCTTTTAGAATTACTGCCTTGTGCTGGCTTGGAGTGATCAGAGATAATGTTACTAATCAGTATTAAGTACTATTACTTGGCATCATACTATTAAGAGGAAAGGCAGATATGAACAAGGGGTGTAACCAGCTCTGATTTTAAACAATCAGCCTGAATTCAGTTTGTTTTGTTTCTTTTTTGGTAGCTTTAACTCTCTTCATCTTGCAGAATGTAAAATTTCTTATATAATTCAACAGAGTCCATTTTGATTTCCTGTTCCATATCTAAAACAAAAAAACACAAACCATTCTCTACTTTTTTTTTCCTATTTTCTATTTTGTTTGCCATTGCTACATATTTTGAAAGAATTGTAAAGTATGAATTCATTGTATCATTTTTACTGGAAGCTCTGTTTTTAAAAAATTTTTGATATCATCACCATAACAAGGAAACAAATTAATCCCTGATGGATGGAAATGGCAAAAATTCTCCTTTATGTCCCTTCTACCTCACAAAATTGCTAGAATTTTGCCTTTGCTTTGGTATGTTAGACTACATTTCAAATGATTTTTACATTGTTGCTGTATTCAACTATTTATTTTCTGTAATATCTTTAAAACTTTTATTACTATATAAATAATTTCCTTTATTTAGCTGAAGGTCAGAATGAATACATTATGCATTTTATTTTTTACTGTCTTGTCTTTATTGCTTTCATTATTTGTTTTTCTTTTGATTTTGTTAACCAGTATGCTCATGCTTTCATTAATTTGAAAGGACTATATATGTTGATGTATAGAGTGTGTGTTTATATTGTTTTTTAATCAATTCTTCCTTATAAATTCATGACATCTGACTTTTAGAACTATCATATATATTATGTATAAATATATTTGCAAATATGAAAAGAATGTTTAGTCAACATATTCCTCTTCGTTCTGTTACAAAGTTGAAATAGCTTGTAAAATTACCTAACTGAATATATACGCTTTAAAAAATTAATCATAGATGAGACAGCAAAAGTAAATATATATCAATAAAAAATCTATATATCATTCATCAGATTAATCTACTAACACATTACCTTAATTTACTTTATTTGCTTTATTACTTGTTCTGTGTGTCTCATTTTCTTTTCACTTGTTTGAGTATCATGAAATGTTTTGCCTAAGTAAATCCTATGTACATATTTTAAGAAAAGGGATATTCTCTTACATAATCAAAATTATGATTATTAAATAATAAAAACTTAGATGTAATACTTTAATTTAGCGTCATATTCTGAATTTCTTCCCATTTACCAAGTATTTGATATATATTTACTCTTTCTCATTTATTTTTAACACTGGTTTAGAGGCTCTAACTTCATAGTAGTTGTTTCTCTTTAATCTCATTTAAACTGGAACACATTGAGAACATTTTTGTATTTTATTTTCAGCATTTTTTTTCTTTTAAAGAGAGAAAGGAAGGAAAGACAGAGGAAGAAGCAGCATTTAAGGAAGGAAAAGGAGAAAAAATGTTCTTCATTTTTTGTTTTCATCACAGGACCAGTACTTGAACTTGGGTTCTAGAAGTTTATGTGGTGTATCAGTGTCTCAGCCACCTTTGCACTTTGATGTTCAAAGTCGTGCCCTAAGTGACATTTTTGAGGCAATCATATTTTTCAAATAAGAAGCTGGTATTTGTTTGATGTTTCTTATGATTATACTAAGATTCTGTATTCCTATAAAATACTGATACTGCATGCCACATCAGGAGACACAGTTATTCTTCTGCCTCTCACTGATGATATCATTATGAAAAAAGTAATAGTCTTATGTAATTTCTTTACTGGATACTTAGAGTATAAGACCAAGCTAATTAATTCTTATTCCTGAAATATTTCCATTATATTTAACATCAAATAATGATTCATATCTGAAATAATCTATAATAATTTAATTGTAAAGAAATGATTTCCCAAATTCAGGAGTTCTTAACATTTACAGTTGACACATGAGGTTATTAAAACTTATTAAAAGATTTAAAAAACCTTTCCTTCTCCATCTGGTACCTGTCATCTATCTGTCATCCATCTATCTATCTATCATCTATAATTTATCATCATTTTATCTGTATAACTATTTCAATAAGTATAATTTATTTGTATCTGTACTAAAGATACAGAGGCATAGATTTTTTTCTTTACAGTGATTCATGTCATTTTTTTGTCCAACATTTGACTAATGGTGACTTTTTCTCCTTTCACCAACAATTTAGGAGAAAAGCAAGGTAAATATATATAACTTGGGCTGTTTTTTAGATCAGAGGTTAACTTCCTTTAATTATAAAAAAATCTAACTAAATAACCTGGTTTTAGATACACTCAGACCATGTTCTGTCCATCATAATCATCATTATCAAAATGAAATACTCATTAGCATTACACACAAAAATAAATTTAAAATGTGTCTAAGATCTGGACTAAAGACTTGAAACCATAAGTACATCTATAGAGTAATATGTAGGAAAAACACTCCCCGATAGCTACCTCAAAAATAATACCTATGGTAATGGACACTAAAGTAAAACTTAACAACTGGGACTATACTAAACTAAAAAGTTTTTGTACATTGAAAGAAACCACCAAATACAACAAAAGACCACCCAATGAACGGGAGAAGATATCTGTACAATTTACATCAGAAAAGAGGTTCATGTCCAAAATATATAAAGAGCTCATATAGCTCAATAACAACAAACAAACGACTCCATAAAATGTTCAGAAATCTCACTTCTAGACATATACCCCAAGAATATAAAATCACTAATCAGAAAAAAAAGTGTACATTTATGTTCCTAGCAGCATAATTTACAGATGCCAAAACATGAAATAACCTAAATGCCTGGCAACAGATGACTGGATAATGAAGCTGTGTTATGTATATTCAGTGAAATTTTATTGAACCATTTAAACAGATGAAATAGTGCCTTTTGCAGCTATCTGAATGGAACCGGAGGTGATTATGTAAGTGATATGAGACAGAAAGAAAAGGTTAAGTACAGGATAATTTTACTGATATGTAGAATAAGAGGGAAAAAGTAAGCAGAAAAATTAAAATTCACAAAACTGTGCTTGGGGACAGGGAAGAAGACAAGGAATAGAGGCAATAAATGTTTTTGTAGAGGAGGGCACTTATATCTGGCAGTGGGTGTGATGTTGAAGCAAACATAGACTTGTATTCATATTCCATATCCTAAAATTATGTAGTAGTATAAACAAAATTGAAAAATATAAAAAGATTAGCTGGGACAAAAATAATGTAAAATATAATAAAATAAATATTTAGTTTTTATCTGCTTAGTGTCCAAAATTAATAACAAAATATCACGCTCCAACATTTCCAAGGCAGAAGAAAATGTATTCATAGTTGACAATGTTACTGGAAATATATGTTTGAGTAATTTAAAACATTCTTCAACTCATAGTATATATTCTTATGTCTAATCAGCATCAAGAAAAATGCAAGTTACTAGACAAATATTTTTTGGAAGGAGACTTATTATATACTAAATAATGCATGTTTTAATATTTAAAAATTTGGATATATTTATGCACGTATAAAGATAATTCCAGTTATTACACAAGAGTATGTAAAATTGATATATTGTATCTTCAACTGACTGAGTATAATCTTAATTGAAAATTAAAAAACGTATTTCTGCAAACATTCATAATATTTTCAACTTCGGATTGACAAAATATTGTCAAATAATATGAGATATTTGTTTATAAGGGCACTGAAATCAGAAAATAAGCCTCAGAGCCCTCTATTTGGAGCGTTCTTATTTATAAAAGCGTGCCCAATTTTGTCTCGTGATTATATAGAATGAAATGAAGGTATTTGTGTGTTATAGAGTTAAATCTTTGTATAATTATGGTTGAGAATGAGATTGCAAACATTTTATTACTCTTTATTTTTGGTTTTAAGAGAAGAATGCTCATGGAATTCTATGTTAAGACATACAGTGTAAAATAAAATATTATTTTAAGAAGCTATGGATAATTATCTTTATAAAATTACACAGGGGTTAAGCAATAATCTCAACAATGTATACCTCAATAAACAGATGCAAAGACAAAAATTTAAGTATTAGAAGTTCAAATAATTTTCTAATCTGGATAGATATTTTGGAAAGTATTAAATGCAATTCAGGAAATATGAGAGAATTGGGAACAAGTGTCCTGCAAATGGCAACTTAAAATGCAGAATTCACAAAAAAAATTATCATCACACAAACTAAGATAAAGGAAATTACAGATAAATTAGCATCAGACTTTGTATTCATGAAGTACAAAAGAAACAGTCAAGAATTCTAAATAAGAGTCTATCAACTATTCTTTCAAGAAACACACCCCAAGAGACTGGAAAGACAATTTCTTTAATACTGACAAAGCAAAGGAAATTACGTTCCAGAGAAGTGGAGACAAAACCTTGTCACTGCTAGATTCTAGTTGTCTATTCTTTTTTTTTTTTTTTTTGCATTATTACTTGGCAAACACTAATTCTACCAATTTTCTCTTTTGAAATTCATTAATTTCTAGCTTAGAATAAAGGGTGTTTATTTTGATGCCATGATTGCTATTTTCTAAGAATATGATTTTATGTGTGATTTTTATTGACATCAGTTTTTTATTATTATTGTTTGAAATGCTTTTAAAATAAATATTTTCATTCCATAATTATATCCATATTACATTTTAGAAAAATACCTTGGGTGATTTCTACTTTTTATAACATATCGAATTTTCTTCATAACTAAATACTTGATACATTTTTATAAAAGTTCTAGAACAAATGGTGTATAACAATAACTTGAATTTTAAATGCTGTATTAATTATTATTGTTTTGATGTTATGTAATTGATTTTACTAATTTTATTTTTGAAATTTCCAGCATAATGTAATTGAATTCCATTTCCATTGTTTTAGTTTCACTCTCTCCTTGATTTTTATCCATTCAAACACTTACATATTTATATGTACCTTGATTATTTGTAGAAAGAGGTTTGAAATTTTTATACTCTTCAAACTCTGTTTGCTTCATTGATCTCACCAAACAAATGTCTTAAAGGATATTTAATAAATGATTTGTCACTATTAAAATAGAATAACTTGTCAGCACAATTCTTAACAAAAGAGGGCAGAGTTAAACAGCAATAACAATTAATGCTGGGTATGCCAGGCATTCTCTACCATCTCCCACCAAGGATCTACAGACATTCCACTCTCTGAGTTGAGAGGCTGACTTGTAGGCTACCTGCTCATCTTTGCCCCTATCACTTCAGTTCCTGTCTGTCCTGTGAGAAGCACCAAAAGGAGATAGGAGAAAGGAAGGAAGGCGTGAAATTGAAGGTACCGGTGAAAGTTACCTCTGTGTCTCTGCATTCACTGTGGAAGGACCACAGGTCCTCTCCAGGCAGCTTTCTTCGCAAATTCCACCCTCGTCCCTTTCTCTCCAGAGACGAAATAGTTAATTTTAAGCTCTTCTTACCAACCTAAGGGTACTGTCCTGTCCTGTCCTTTGAGGCTTTCTTCCATCTTGCCACAACTTTGGAACATAATCCCTTTAAAGAAAAATAATTCTCTTCAATTAACTCATCTTGGACTGGAAGTCTGTTTCTGGTTAATACCCTGACTGATAAACCAGGAAGTTTTCTAGCAAATGACTGATCTTTCTAATGGATGGAATCTGTTTAAGTCTTAGAGGTTATTTTCCTGGTAATCAATCAGAGCCATGTTTCTTGAGAAGGCTCATGAGACAGACCCCGTCTGAGCTTTCTTTTTAGTTTGAAGAGTTAGAAAGTCACTTAGACTCTTACATGGATTCTAAATTTGAGTATAATCACTATCCCAAATATTTTAATTCTACTTAATGGTGCTTTTGGCTACATTATGAAAAAGGGAAGTAAAATTTTTGTATATTAACGATCGGCATTTAATAAGTTTCAGAGAGATATGCCATTTAAGTCTTCAGATTAATTACATAATCACCTAACAAGATGTGGAAACTAATCAGATAGGGGTTGTAGGAAAACTAAAAGATGTTCCTATTGAAGGAAATGCAAAACTGAAAGTTTGAAGGAAAAGCTGGAGACAGAACTGCTTTTAACAGATGTGAGCCATTTGAAAAAAATGGGGAGTTTTTTTTTTTTTTTTTTTAGTTATAGCATCATTAGTATTCAAAAAGTGTAACACCATGAGCACCAAAGCAGCTCAACTAATTATGAGTTGGACTAATTCTGATTGGGAAAAAAAATTTTATTAGATAATTTAGAAAAAAATAAGCTACCATGTAAAGATAAGTAGAAGATACACCAAGGACTCCTTGTTTTGATTTTATAAACAAAAGAGATTTCCATTTAGAGCCTGTATTTATAGACTTTATTTCTTAAAAACACTCTCAAGAATTTGCATTTGAAGGGGATCTAATAAATTAAAACAAAGTGACTAATGATTTATTTTCTATTTTTTTTTCCTGTATGCATGTAGGAAGAAGACAATTGTATAATCTCACGTAGCTTCAAATGTAGGTTAAATGAGATCAGTCAGAAAATGCATGGAAAATTAGAAATCTGAGACAATATTTTCAAAATACTAAAAATTGTGTGGTTATATTTTAGTGAACAAAATAGACACTGGAAAGGTACTTTATACAAATAACTGTGAGGAGTTATATATGACAGTGTCCCTAGCATTGCACATGGTGGCATGAATCAGAAGCAGCTACGTGCCTATCGTCCCCATGATGGGCCACAGTGAATCTTGATGCCAGTTTATTTTTCAATCATTGATTCATTTCATTAAGTAATAGGCAGGAAGATGTATACAGATAAACTCTGCAATGGATGTTTAAAATTTCTCTGCTTAAAACACTTAGAGAAAAATATATCCCGATCACTTTAAATCAAAAAGGTATTTCTTTAACAAAAGATAGCGGTGTAACAATTTTGGAAATTCATTAAGGTGATTTAGAACAATTAAATGGCACTGTAAATAGTTTCTAGATAAGGGCTAGCAAGAATTATTTGTCTCTTAGGAAACTGAAATGATACCTACAAAGGTGTTTGTGGTGTGTAAGTGTGCTCATACACCATCATCTGTGCATGCCTGTACATATCTTTGCCTCAGTGAACGTTAGAAGGGGTTGATTAATAAAAAGAGGGGTGAATACAGAAGAGACACAATGAACTGGGTTTCCAAAATTGAAATGTCATGGGGAAAATAGATGACAGACACTGAAACAGATATGTAATCTTTTGGTTAAAATATTATTATTACTTAAATTGTAGTTTTAATCATATCCACAAAGTTAATATGGATTTATTTCCATGCATTAAGTTGTATTTTTCTAGTGTTCATAAACGTTTCATTTATGTCCATTATTTAAGTGTTCAGGTAGGTTTTTCTCTCACACTCCAATAGAGTCATACATTTTTTCTTTTTTTCAAAAAGGTCAAAATCACTAGTCAGATTGTTACTTTTATTTTCTTGAAGTCATTGATATTTCTGCTTTATATAATATCAGTAGTTCTTCATACGGCTGCCTCACAGATGTCTTTTTGGGCTTTTATTTTTCCATTATTCAAGAAAATTTTGTAACCTTCATTTCTATTGAATATCACCTTCCTTTGTGCAGTATAGTTCTAATTCTCAATCTTACCTTGTTTTCATGGAAGTTAACTCCAGGAGCTTTGGAAATAGTACATAGACTTTTTAAATGCTGCATGTTAGAATATCTTTATATATCCTTCATATTCATTAGATATCTCAACTACTGTAGAATTCTAAAACCTCATAATTTTAAACATATTATTAGAAATTTATTTCATTAATTTTTTAAAGAGTTAATATGATTATGAGTTATATTTCTTTATAGTGTAAGGTTTTAGTTACTTATCTTTTCTAGGGAAGTCTCAGGATCTACTTTTTATTCGGGTGTTCTCACATAGCTTGTTTATATTCTTGGACGGGTAACTTTTAAGATTTATTTTGTTCAATTCTAAGAGATTCCAGTTAATTCTAATGAATAGTCCCCTGGTATTTATTTATTTATATATATATGTATATATATATACATATATATATATTTAATTGAGTTCCTTACAATCTCTGTAGAAATAGTTTGATTACATTTTGTATCTCCAGGTCTGTGTGTTGATTTTTCTTCAGAAATTTTTCTCTCTCTTATCATTCACCCCTCTTTGCCCAACACCACACCCTGTTTTGTATAATTTTTTTTCAAAATTATTCCATTAAAGGCATTTCGGTGGAGCAGAGGTTAGGACATGGGCCACATACTCCTGGGTTTGAGTCTTACATGATGGGGTAGCAGGGGTGGGGGCGGTCAGACAACCAGTGTGAGGAGATAAAACGGAAATGAATTGAAAGTGCTTTTTTCCCTTCTCCCCTCTCTCTGCCTGTCTGCCTGCTTGACTTCATTTCTGCTTGTACCTGTTCTTTAAGAGAAAGAAAGAAAAAAGAAAGAAAAAGAAAGAAGGAAAGTGTTCATCATTCTGTTACAAAGAATGTCATGTTGATAAATATTTAACAACCAACAATTCTGGAAAATGTGTGCATGTAGATGTGGGAGCATGTTTGATATAATTTTGACATTTAACAGTTGTGCATATTCTACCTGTAAATAATAAATGCATAATATACAATTTTAAATTCCAAATAAAAATTAACTCCATGTAGTGCTTTCATTGAATTTTGCAGAATCACCTGTATCAAACCTATGGTTATAATTCATAAAACAGTGCTCTAATATAGGTGCTGTTTAATGTATGTATTTACTTTAATAAATGAAGCAAAAGAAAAAAGGAAAGATATATTAAGAACCTCATTCATTCATCAATGACATATTTCTTGAATTGAGAAATTCTTTTTGAATACTGAAAGAATAGTTTCTCATTTTTATGCTATTCATAATGTGAACACATGACAAATTTCATGTATAAATTTTTAACATTTTATTTATTCGCTTAAGAGTTTAAACCTTTCATGTCAAGTTTTATTCTGTTTGAGAATTGTGACAACATAAATATTCCCATTATGGTCAATTTCAAGCTACTAGCCTGATTTCAAAGAATAGGTAGATTGAAAAAGGTGTGTTATAACTCATCGTTACTAGCAGTTTTTATCTACTAATACGTTTGATGTAAATAGCATCAAGTGTATAGATAACCATGAATGATAAAACAATTAAGAAGTGATGAGTTTAAATTTCTTTGCTTTATTAATATAATGTATTTAACTTTTAAATTTATAATATAATGCTTAGATGCAGCTCAAAAAATTTAATGAACTCCTAAGAAGTAACACTTATTTGGTGGTATAGTTTTCTTTTATATTTTTAAACAGTGCTGAAATTTCAATAACTTAGGTACTTTACAAATTTTCTTTTATAATATTGCTATTTTTGTTTTATGTACATATATGTTAGCTACATGTAGCATTTTTTATTATAGCTATTTTATTATGTCTTTTTTTAAATTATATTGTAGGAACATTGCATAATAACATTAGTAGGTTGAAGGTGTGTATTATCATAAATCAACATAACTTTATAACTATATACATTATATATCATTATATGTGCATATTATATAATATACATTAAGTTAAATTCCTTATTATATCACTTCTGAACTTTTGGCTAAGATCAAGCTTACTATCTGTTCTGATCAGGATAGTTATTTTTAAACACAGAAATTTTGTTAATGGTTATTGTTCTGTCTCTTTATCTTTATTGTTTCATTCTTGGTATTCAATATTACAGATTTTTGCCATAATTGAGAATATTTGTGTGCTCACCCATATATGAAAATGCAACTTTCTGAAAATAATCAGATTCTCTGTTTGCATGTGGAGGTATTGTTTCCTAAAGGATTTCCCTGTAACGATATGGTGGTAAGTTGGCATTTTCATCTGAAGATAACGTTCAACACAGTTTCTTTGAGATCTGCACAAGTTCTTGTGTGTATCAACAATTTGTTCATTTTTATTACTATGCTGTATTCCATAACATGAATATATTGTTGTTTGTTGAACCAATGACTTGTTTGAAGACATTGGGTTTGTTTCTAGATTTTAGATATTATGGATAAAACTGCCATGAATCTTTACACATCAGTATGCCCATGAATAAGTTTTTATTTACTTTGGGTAAATGCTCTAGTTTAATTGCTGTAATTATTATTTTTTTTTTAAAGAAAAGGTGCAGACAAGGATGAAGTTGTGTAACCAAGTAGGCAGGGAAAGAGAGGAGGAATAAACTTTTTTTTTTTTTTAATTCTTCATATTGGTTTTCCCAATAGCCCATCACAAACCCAGGACTTATGTGGACTAAGCCAGCAAGAGGTGGTGGGTTTATCCAGTAAGCCATCAGGACATGCCTAAAATTAAATTTCATATTTAATATATATATATTTTTACTAGTTGGGTGTTAATTCATAATTTTAAGGTTGATTATTCAAGAAATAAAATAATTCCATATTTCAGATATGGTATACAATGCAGTTCATAAATATATAAATGTGTGTGTATGTATATACACAAACACAATGGAATTCTATGCTCCTAATAAAAATGTAATGAAATAGTGCCCTTTGCTATAATCTAAATCTAAATCCGGAAGGGATCTTGTTACATAAAATGCATCAGAAAGCAAAGAGAAATACAGGTTGGTTTCTCTACTATCTAGAATATAATAGAGTGAAACAATAAACAGATAAACACCAGCAAAAGCACAAAGAGCACAATATGATGGCTATCAGGGTGGTGGTTGGAACTCTCATGGTGGGTGTGAAATATAGACTGAGATGCATTTTCTGTGTCTTAAAATTAATATAGCTTTGTGAGCAAAGAATATAGCTTTGTGAGCAAAAAAATATAATCTATATCTATATGTTTATATGCCTATATATGTGTATATATGTGTATCCATGGGTATATATGAACATTTCATGAACATGAAATGATTTTCCATCTCTGTGTGTTCACCTATTTCTTTTGTAGGGGTCCTTTAGTTTTCATTGTAGAGGTCTTTCCCCTCCTTGGTTTTTTCCCAGGTATTTGATTGTCTTGGTGCTATTGTGAATTGAACTTCTTTCATACTTTATTATCCCTCTCTGCCATTGTTTGCATATAGGAATTCTATAACTTTTTTGTGTGCTGATTTCATATCCTGTCATTTTGCTGTATTAAATTATTATTTCCAGCTGTTTTTGTGGATTTTTTAGGATTTTCTAGGTATGATATACCATCTGCAAATAATGATAGTTTTATTTCTCCTTGTCCAATTTGGATTCCTTTAATATGCTTTTCTTCCCTTATTGCTCTGACCAACACTTCCAAGAACTACGTTGAATAGCAGTGGTGATAGTGGGAAAACTTGCTCCAGATCTTAGGGGAAAGATTCTCTGTCACCATTGAGTATGTGTTGGTTATGGGTTTGTCATATATACCTTTTATTATAGCGAGGTGTGTCCTTTCTATTCTTATTTGTGCAACAGTTTTTCTCATGAATGGATGTTGAATCTTGTCAAATGCTTTTTCTACATCTATTGAGATGATCATATGGTTTTCATATTCACTTTGAGATGTAGTGTATTATATTGATTCATTTACATATATTGAACAATGCTTGAATCCCTGGAATAAAAAAAAATCATTTATCATGATGTATATTTTTTGATAGACTGTTGAATTCTATTTGCCAGGAATTTTGCATCACATATTCATTAGTGTTATTTGTCTGTAATTTTCTTTATTGGTGCTATCTTTGTCTGATTTTGGAAAGAGTAATATTGGCTTCATGGAATATATTTGGAAATTTTCCTTCCTCTTCAACTTTGTGAAAGAGTTTCAAAAAGATGGGGGATTAACTTTTCTTTGTATGTTTGGTAGAATTCACTGGTGAAGAGGTCTGGACCCTGGGCTCTTGTTTTTTGATAGATTTGATTACTTCTTCAATTTTTGTGCTTCGAGTGGTATGTTCAAGATATTAGTTTATTCCTGGTTCAGTTTTGGGAAGTTGTAAGTTTCTATAAATCTGTTAATTTCTTCAATATTGACACATTTATTGGCTTATAATTTCTCATAATAGTCTCTCATGATCCCTTGTATTTCTCTGCTATCAGTTGTAATCTCACCTCTTTCATTACTGATCCTTGTTCCTAGGGCTTTCTATCTGTTCTTCCCAAATCTAAGTAGGGGTCTATCAGTTTTGTTTATATTTCAAAGAATAACTCATGGTTTCATGAATTTCTGAATAGTTCTTTAATTTTCCATTTTATTTATTTCTCCTCTAATTTCATTATTTCTCTCCTGTTGATTTTGGTTATGATGATTCTTCCCTCTCTAGTTCCATAAGGTGTGGGATTAGTTATTTAATCTGAGCTCTGTCTTGGTTGTTGACATGTGCTTCCTTGACTACAAACTTTCTTCTCAGAACTGCTTTTGCCACTTTCCCACTGTTCTGGTAGCTTGTCTCTTCATTTTCATTTTTTACAGATGTATCTTAATTACATCTTTAATTTCATTGGTGGTTAATGTTGTTCAGAAGCATGTTGCTAAAACTAAACATCTTTGGGTTCTTGCAGATTTGTTTTTATGGTTCATTTCTAGTTTCACCTGCTGTGGTCAGATGTGATATTTTCTATAATTACAATCTTGTTAAATTTAATGAGACTTGTTTTGTTTCCCAAGATGAAGTCTATCCTTGAAAATGCCCATGTAAACTGGAGAAGAAATTATATTCTATTTTATTGGAGTAAAACACACCTTTGATGTCGATTAGGACCATGTGTTCTATTGTTTCATTTAGAGTATTTCTTTGTTTATTTCCTGTCTGGGTGATCTATCTACTAATGTAAGTGAATGTTGAAGTCCCCTACTATTATCATGTTACTGTTAATTCTGCCTTTAGTTCCATATTTATTTTACATATTTAGATGATCAGAATTGGGATATGTTAATGATAGCTAGTGCTTCTTGACCATAGCATAGTTTCCTGCCATAGCTTGAGATGTGTTTTTCAGGTGGAAGTTTAACTTGTTTGAAATTAGTATTGCAGTTCCTTCTTTCTTTCATTGCTGTTGCTTGTCTACATTTTCCCATAATCTTTTACTTTAATCCCGTGTCTGTCTTTGGATACATAAGAGTTTCTTATAAGCATAATATTGGTGGATACTGTTTTTTGATCCAGCTAGTCTGCATCTTTTGGTTTGCTCAGGCCATTCACATTTGGGGCAGTAACTGATATGTAAGACTTTATTACTTTTATCTGAACTTTCATTTTCTGTTGTTTTTCTGTATTTGTCACTTTATTTCTCATTTATTTTTATATTTTTTTGTTTTGTTTTTTTCCTCTAGATTTTTTTGGTGTCATTTCTTTCAATTGTGTCAACTTCCCAGCTGTGCATCTCCTTAGAGTTAGGTTTTATAGCTGTCGTCTGGATTACCACTATCTTAGTATCTCTATGATAACGTTTTATTAACTCACAGTACTATATTTATATATTCTTATGGATTCCATAAATTTATTTCCTCCATTGGTTATTTTTGTTCTCTCCTGTTAATCCTGTTTTTTTTTCTGCATCTGTTTTCCTGTTTCTCACCATTCTCAGTGTTTGATGGATTTTTATTTCCTTTTTCCTTATTGTAGGGCCCCTCTCAGGATTTCTTGAATAACAGGTTTTGTGGTAGAAAAATTCATTAACTTATGTTGATCATTGAAGATATCTATTTCTTTATTACATTTGAATAATAATTTTATAGGATAAAGTATTCTTGGCTGGCAGTTTTTGTCTTTTAGTAATTTGAATATGCCAAACCTTTCTCTTTTGGCCTGTATTGTTTCTAATGAGAAGTCTGATATAGCCTGATGGGTATACCTTTGTAGTTTATGTTTTCTTTAGTAGCTTTGAGTAGTTTTTTCGTTTGTCATTTCCTTTTGCTAGTTTTACTATGACATGTCAAGGACTTGGTCTACTTACATTTAGAAATTTTTTGTGTCCATTCTATTTTTTGGACCTCCGTGGTTGCTTTTTGTGAAAGATTTGGGAAGTTCTACTATTATTTAGTAGTATTAATAGTTCTACTATTATTTATTTGAGTAGGTTTTCTGTACCTTTTCCCTCTCCTCTCCTTCTGGGATACCAATGATCTGTTTGTTTTTCTCATAGTTTCTGATATTTCTCAAAGGATTTCATTTTTCCTTAGTCGTGTTTCTCCTCTTCCATGAAGGCTGTGCTCCGTGATCTTCTCCTCCATTTCTGAGATCTGTTCCTCTACATGATTGAGTCTGTTTATGGAGCTTTCCATGTGTATCTTCAATTCCTTGACTTCATGTTTTATCTTTAGCATTTCCTCTAGGACATTCTTCTTGACCTTAATCTCTTTGGTGATCTATTTCCTTTTGTCTGTTTCTTAATGTTTGAGGTCTTCCAGTTGCCTTTGGGTGATTGTGTGTGCCTCCTGAATCCTATTCAACTTCTTTATAACTGTTTTGCAAGTTTTTCTCTGTTACCTTGTCACATTCAATGTCAGTGGAGTTCTTCTATAGTCTGGGGGGAGGACAGCAGGTAGAGATTTTGCTTTCTGCATGGTTTTCTTCTGTGTCTTAGATTTAACACTGTAGCCTTATTTTTTATATTACATTTCTTACTGAGTGTTGACTTAGGGTCCTTAAGTGACTACCACCATCCACTTGGCTTTCATGGGGGGTTGAGACTGTCCCCTCTCTGGAGTGCTCACTTTTGAAGTGCCAAAAATGCTGTCTCAGTGGTGTCTACTGGTTTCTAAGGGAATAGGACAATTTTTCTCTTGTTTGTCACTTTTAGGAAACTCTCCACTCCAAGGACTGAGTTCACAAGCAGACTGAGCTCTGTGGTGCTCACAGCTCTCCAGCATAGGGGACTGAGAACTCACAGTTTGGTTCTCTTGCACTCCTGAGCACTTTTTGTAGCTTTTTTGGATGACCAGTTTTGTTCTTGCCATTCCCTCCTGCTTCTCTGTCAGTGAGCAATATAGCTTTTCAACCTCTGTGTCCTCATTTAAAGACTAGGGGGTAAAGTTTGGTTTTCCTTTCCACTATTTTCTTTGGAACCTGGCCACAAATCTCCCAGGTGTGATCCTGTGCTTTACTAAGAATAGGTTTTAAAATGCCCTCTGGTGATGTTTGCAACTCCCCAGTCAGGTAGCAAGTTCAAAGTCTGCTCTTGTAGCCTCCTTTGATTCCCAGGAGACGTTAGTATTTACTCACCACAGCTCTCATTTTCTGGGGACAGGTAGCTCACACAAGTGTCATTGTCTTGCACTCCCTTGCAGCTTCTATAACTCCTTTGTGTGATCAATCCTGTGCTTGCTCCCCAGGCATCTCAGTAAGGGAGCAAGATTGCCTTTAGGCTTTGTGGAAGACTGGGGGATTGGTCTGGGGGATTGGTCTCCCTTCCCACTATTCTTTGGAGCCTGGCCTAGGATCTTGCAGTGTTTTACTAAGCAAAGGTTTTGAAATGTTATGTTTAATTTTTAAGAAACTGCCAAAGTGATTTCCAGAGTAGCCTACTATTTTACAATCCCAACAAGATATACGTGTATTCTAGTTTCTCAGCATCATCACCAGCATTTAGTATTATAATTTATTTGTTTTTATATTCTGATAGTGAATAGTGACACCTCATTATAACCTTAATTTGTATTTCCTTTATGATTAATGATTTTGAATATCTCTTTATATGCTCATTTGCCATCTGTGTTTCTTCAGTGAAATGTCTGTTCATATATGTTGCCACATTCTATTTGTGTTATTTTTCCCATCAGATTTTGAAGGTGCATTGTACACTTAAGATACTAGTTCTTTAACACAGTTTGAAAATATTTTCTCAGTTTTTTCACTTTCTCCAAATGATCTTTTGCAGAAACATTTTTCTGGTTGATAGATTTCTGTCTTGAAAAAATCAAAAATCAAAACAAAATCATACATATCAGTTTCTGCTAAAGCAGGGAGACTTAGAATTTGGCTGTTGGAATGAACATGGTCTTCACAACTGAGAAGGTAATTTGAGACAGAAGAATGAGGCAGGCATATCCATGAGATCTAATACTAATTTACCAGGACAATTTGTATCAGTAGTCATTTTTACCACAGCTAGTGGACAGGACTTTTGTCCAATCAAGAACCATGCTCACTCAGTAATGAGGGGTCCAATAGTTATGGTATATGATTTGACTATTATTTAACTAAGTAAAAATGCTGTATAAGAGCACTGACACCAATAGCCTGGAGATAGGGCCCATGTTTCTTTGTTCTCTGAAATATTACCTTGGGAGCACAGGGATACACAGGCCAAAGCTTACCAGATCTGGTTTTGATTAAATATTTGAGTAAAGGCAATCAGTGATTATGGGCCTAAGAGGAAAATGCCAAGATGGAGGGTTTTTTGTTGTTATCTTGGTTTATATATACCTGGCAACAGTGGGTAGGCAAATATGCCTTGCATCAACAGAAATAACTAATAAGTGTCCTAATTAGAATAGGAATGCACTAGAAACCTATAATTCATTTGGATCTTACAAGCAATTTCATTTTGCACAATACCAAATCCTGCAGTTTATATGATTTATATATAGAAGGCAAAGAAACTGATAAAGGGTCCTTGTTCAGAATACTATGGATAGACAATGATTAAACATTTTCATGGAATTCAGATAAACTATATTAATATAAAAGAGGAGAATATTATTGAAATGAAGTTTAATGAAATAATAAAGAGTAGGAAGAATATATCTTTTTAAATTACTCTAAATATTTTCTATATCCGCTACTTGGTAAAAAGTTTTAACCTACCCAGTGTACTAAAGTTATTATCATTGTTTATTTTATTTAATTTATAACATTTGATTATATTGTTATTTAACCTCATATTCATTTTATCATTCAGGGTAAACGATTTTTTAAATCCATTATTCCTATTAATGGTGCTTCCAGGAAGAGTTGAAATAAATGTGTACATTAAATTTGTCATAGTTAACAAAAAAATTATTTATCATTTCTGTTTACTTTGTTTTTTGTCTATACTACTTTACTAAAACTAATATTTGACTACAAGTCATTTGTTGCCAAATTCAACTGACATTTTTTCCTAATTTTTGCAAACTCCTCATAATATTTAGCACAGATTGACTATTTTTCTGTCTTCAAGTATCACTTGATACTCCCACTATAAATGTGCCAAAGTGATTTCCAGAGTAGCCCACTGTAAATGACTAAATCTTCTTCATTAGAAAATATTCTGCTTTCTATTTTCTTTTTCTTAGTGGATACAATGCACATCTATGTTTATAATGCAACTGATGACTCTTAAATCTCTAGTCCCAAACCTATTATGAGTTATGAATTTACTGATATCTTCAAATTGTATCTCTTGAAATGCATGAGAACTGTTTTAGCTCCTCTTCACTTTATCCCACTCAATAGGATTCACCTCTCAAATCTAAAAACTGAAAATCCTGTTTTCTTTTTCTCCATCATTTCCTAAATTTAAGTCATCATCAAGTCCTGCTGATTCTGTCTCCGGAAAGGTAATTCCAGTGTACTAATCTCTGACATTGATTTTTACCAATTATTGCTAAATATTTTTATGCCTACCCACTGTTTCAACAATCACAATCTGTTTTATTTATAATAACACATATAATCCTAAAATGTCCCTTAATAAGAAGTATAATAATTAGAATGATTTTCCTAATCTCTAGTTATATCCCTAAACTCATTTTCTTTCCTCCACAGGTATAACTGTTTTTATTCTTTCTCTTAAACATTCCAGGATATTTGCCTAGAAATTCTGTATATAGTATTTGCTTTTTCTACCTTCTCTATAATTCTCTTTTCATCATTCCTAGAATGATGAAATGTATCATTTGTATTTGATGATGAAGTTTTAATGATAGAAACCATTTTAAAACACCACCTTTATTTTTTTTAACTTTTTAACAATTAACTTAGTCATTTTATAAATGTGCTAAATAACTTTTCTGTTAAATGTTCATGATATCTGCCTGATAATTTATGATTTTCCAAGAATTATTCCACTGCTTAAACTCATACTAAGTTCTTATCAAATATTAGTTCATTTAATGAATAATAGCATCATTTTATTATAGATGAATGTGACATGAAGTATAGGTACCACCAAATGTTCAATAGGTTTAACCTAGATATTAAAAACAAGATGCTTCCAATATGTATCACCTCTTTATGTGGACATTAAGACTGTCAAGACCTTGGACTTCAGCAGAAACTGTTACCATTAACTTATCTACCTAGAAGAATTAAAATTATGCAGGTTAAAGGTTGTCTACCCAATTGTTTTTTTTTATTGGAGATACCTGTCTATATCACAGGCATCCAGTTTTATTAGATGAATTACACTCTTATCGTGTGAGTCTTTCTCCTCTTTCCTTGGCATCTCAAACCTCTTTTACACTCATTAGCACAAAAATAAAAAACCTGGGTCCATCCTATTTGCTCTAAAAATCCATAGTCAAACAAATTATCCAAACGTATGGTTAAATTAGTTCTTTTACTCCTACTGATCTATTTGAAGTTAATTTGATTAGTCTATCAGACCTAGAAGAATCTAGAAGGGTAAGAAAAAACTTCCCTTTGCCTCTATAGACATTTCATAATACCATATTTTGACTTCTGTCACTAAAATGCATTCATGTTACTGTAGCAATTACAATTATTTATTCATAACAGTATCCTTCTTTCAATCATTTTTAAGTAAGGAAAGTCATAACTGATGATGTCACATGTTATAAAATGCTGCAACTGTCAGTAATCTTGGCTTCTATTAGACTCTTCATTAGTGTATATAACCATAACTAAACACCAATAGTAGTTGAGAACAAATGTATGATTGCCTTCACAGTTTACATCTGAACCTTGGGAGGAAAGGATAAGGCCATAACCATGCATGCAATTGAAAACTGGGCATAAATTTATATGCATTCTTCCATATACAATGTTCTGCATCTTCAAATTCAACCAAATGATATCTGTGATTGGTCAAACTGGTGAATTGTGGAGCCAAAGATAGAAAAAAATCTGAATATAAGTGGACGCACACTGTTCAAATCCTTGTTCAAGGGTCAACTGTACTGTGTCTAGAAAAGAAAATAATCTCTGAGAAAACTTTACCTAGCACATCCAATTCTATTGTGTCTTATTACTGCCTAGAGACAGTAAGTTACTGTTTCCTTGCTCCACGAAAACTTCAGCAATTGTCATCCATTGTGTCTCTTAAAATGTAAAGAAGGTATATTTTGAGGCATCAATTTGAATCACACCCATCAAGTTGGAATACAATGTACAGAGTCCCTTACTGGTAAGCAAATCTAATAAAATTGCATAAATATCTAGTTCTCTTTCCTGATGACCAGTCTCTGTATACCAAATGTGATCTATTGTTATTGGTACATCAAAAAACATTTTATCATCTTAGGATAATTTTCTAAAAGGATTGCTTTCTCATTTTAACAGTGTCTAGTACAAAGTCAAATTAAAAGAGCAGTATCTCAAAATAGATAATGTGTAATTGTTGTAATCAACTGCTGAGTGCTTGTTCCACGGACACACACACACTCACACACACACACACACACATGCATATATATATATATATATATTTTTTTTTTTTTTCCATCCCTGGGTCTTAAATTCAGGTCCATGTCTTTCATAGCCTGTGTTTTAACTGCCTGAGCCACAGAAGGAGGATTGATAGTTTAATATTTTAACACTTTAGGGCAGAAGAAAGCTATAATCCACAGGCTTTCTGCTTATGAATAAATTTTAATTGGAAAAATTCTGCCCTCATTTATTTCATATTCTCTGTGGCTGCAGAACTGAATGGTTGCAATAGAAATTCTATGACTGAAAATATATAAAATTCTATCTGGTCCTTTGTAGAAAATATTTTCTGGTCAGTGGTGTAAGATAGAAGAACAACCACTGTACCTGTGTGACTCAGTTTATGTGGTTTTAATAAGAGAATTGGGCTAAAGTCCCCTTTATCTCATGTTCCTTCATCTTAGGATCACTAGTTTAACTCTATCTAGCTTTAGAGGTCCAATTGATTGCATTACCATTCAAGTCAATGCTATACATTTATTTTTATGCTTCCACTTAATGTTTGAACACATTAAATAAATATGGTATCTTCAGCAAAGCAAACATTAACTGCGACAAGAATCAGGAATTAATAATTTGTTTCTAATTTACATTCTTCACTGAAAGGTACGGAGAGGCTCTGAGTGATGACAATAAGTCAAAATTCAGAACATGCTGTCAGATGCACAGTTTTTAGTTGTTTATTTTCTTATCTTAAATATCTTAGGCAAAATATATTACAGTTAGATGGTTCTCAATAGCCACGTATTTTATTTCAGTCTGTAAAGAAAATTTCTTCATCCATTAAATGTGATAGTGTTTTAACTTAGTATAAAATTATTTTTGACAAATTCACTCCTAAGAGAGAATATTTTATGTACTCCAAATGAAGTTGATCAATGAAAAATTAGCAGAACACATATAATCCTACAGAAAGTACTATACATAAGGAATCTCAAAATCCATGAAAATAGAAGAATGGAACATTACACTATTGCTTTTCAAATCTTTTTTTTTTCCCCCCTTTGTATGTTAGCTTTAAATTTCAAAAAGCAATGCAATCACCCAAAGGATTATGAAATAATTGAACACATTAAAATAACTTCCCCAAGTTTTATATTATACATTTGACTTAAAACATTTAAAAAATCACACTGTGGTAAATGATTGGTTTGGAATCTGACTGGATTAGATTTGATATCTGTGGTCAGATTGCCCTGTAAAGACATGCCAAACCAGGTGATGACAGCTAAATGCCAACAAGAGCCAAAAGACTGACCAGATGTTTCTTAAAGTGAGGATTAAACAACTGTTTGTTGCTGGTTTTTTTTTTTTTAATTGTATAAGGGGATCAAGGCAACTTCCATTAGTAGCTAACTGATTTATGTTATCCCGCAGATACTATTTAAAACAAAACTGTAACTACATTTTGTAAATAGCGGATGATAGGAACTAAGTCTCAAAATCTACGTTATATAATATTCAAGAGCCAGAAGCCAAATCATCAAATGTTAACTTTTGCCATCAGGAAGACGCTGACTTAAAAACAGAAAAGCTACTCAGACTTGCATGTTGATTTTTGCTCTTCTCACATATTTTACTTAGTCTCTAAGATTATTTTTGAATGAACATTTTCTCTGACAAGCTTTGAATTCGTCAAATAGATTAGTGTGATTTAGTATAGAAGAGACTGATACTGTGCTGCCCTTAAGAAAGGACGATGCAGTTGTGAACGACTTTAAAGGTCTTTGCCCAAATCAACTTCTTCCCCCTCCCCTTGCCTTCCTGTTGTTGGAAAATAAGTCATGTCTATACAAATGCCAGTTCCATTAACCTTTCAGCTATTGCTGAAACACTGTTGTACTAAGGTCCCTAACATTATATATGTCAAGAATTGGTTGGCATGTCCTTTATGAGCCCCTCTTGTAATATGTTGACTATTTCAAAGAGTTCATAGTTCAGTTACCTGAGAATATTAAAGTGCAGTAGGATTTTTACTTCTGGAATTAATTCCTGAAATGGAGGTTCATTGGTGGAGTAAAGGAGCAAAAGCTCATGCTCACACATGCTTTATGTTTAGTTCCCTATATTACGTTCTTGTTAAATTCTCTATGTCGAAAGTTCATAGATAATAAAGAACTGAGAAGTACCACTCCAAACTCTCTCTTGGAACTCATAGGAAAATATATATTGAGCCCTAATATAGGCAGAACACTATAGCAACTATGACTAAGGACTGCTTAGCTCTCAGGTTAATTTCACTTTTTTAAAAACATATCTCCTTGGGAATATAAGCTATCTTTACTGTGCATCAGTCTCTTTAAATATAATTGGAAAAAAGGTCTACTAATATAGTTAGTGTAACGATTCAATGAGTTGATATTTACCTAGAAAATGTAAACATGCATTAAATGATAATTGTAATTGTATTTAAACCTAAATTACCAAAATTTAAAAATTGATAGGTAAAAATCAATGTAACTTACTTTTAATAATGTATCAGTATCAATTATAAAGAGATAAATATATACCAGAAAAAAGACAAGCTTTTTGAGACCATTTAAAGTGGGTAATATTATTTTTTTTAAATTGCATTGAGTCCCCTTTAAAAATTGATATTCCATTGATTTAAAATACTGCATAAGCTTGACATTTCAGCTTAATAACCTTTTGAAACTAGTAATTTTTTACTACTATGCAAATTATGGGATGCCCAACATATTGGGTTATAGAATATTTTCATATCTATTACTCTATACATGATTGAATTAATTTCAATAAAGAGAGTGGAATAAATTTAAGACAGAAGAAAAAGTTGATGTACTGGAGCAGGGAAAATACATTATTTGCAAATATCCTATTACTCAGTAGGTGATAGTCCTTTCTTGTATTTTTAGCCTCTTTATTTAGGTAGCCACTGTAGTTTCTGGTATGTTTAGGATTGTTTGCTAAAAACAAAACAAAGCTTTCTATTTCCTGTACTTCTTCATGTTACCATCATTTCTTTGCTTTTCATACAAATGATTCATTATAAAGATCAAATTATAATTTTCCTCTTGCATCCCAATAAGCTTTCACAGCAATGCAAAAGACTATTAGAATATCTCAGATCCGTTATGAGATTATGTACTTAGTGTTAAAGAGTAATTTTGTGTGGAAAAGACTGGTGCCTTACTTCTTAAGAAAGATATTGATATGAACAATCTTAAAAGTCATTGACTAAATCACCTTCTTTTTACCCTCTTCCTTTTCTTGCAGTAAGA
The DNA here is from genome assembly GCA_004363575.1 of Solenodon paradoxus. Lineage (NCBI taxonomy): Eukaryota > Metazoa > Chordata > Mammalia > Eulipotyphla > Solenodontidae > Solenodon > Solenodon paradoxus. The sequence goes on from RJWH01000011.1 coordinate 1,065,789, forward strand.
AAATCAATCAAGAGAAATGACTTACTAATTCACTCAAATGCAACAAATCCACACTAGAATATATTATTGGCTTTATTTCTTCTTTCTGTTAATGGGATTTATATCTCAAATGACTCATGCTTGCAGTTTAGAGTTGTTTTTGTTTCTTCTGCAATCAAAATTCAGTTTATACCTGTAACCCTAAAATTAAAGAGCCAAAATGAGAAGTAATAAAATATTTGCTTGAAATCAAAGAACTACAATTCAAGGTACAAAATTTCAAATAGAAACCTACAATATGTCCCTAAGAAGTGGGGGAACATATTTCGGAGGGGGTTATCAGAGATAAGAATAAGATAAGGTAAAGTGGTTAAATAGTATTAACCAGATTAGACTATTCTTGGTTTATACATAATTAGCTACTGATTCTAGCCTCTTGTAATAGTTCACAATAACTATGCTTTTAATCAGGATGCCTATTCTTGATCAATTGTATTTTGGCCCACTCCAAAGATATTTAGCTCAGTACAAACAAGGCAATATCTCGTTTTCTACTATGACATCTTTGACTCTGTTTTTGAAATGGTTCCCTGTATGTCAGTTTTTCATACTCTAAAAGTGTACTTTTCATTAGAGAAAATTTAAATAATTTTTATTCATGTAGTAGGTTGAATTGTGTCCCCCTCCCCTCCAAAAATGGTTTGTTGATATCTTAACCTATGGTACTTCAGAATGTGAATTTCTTTGGAAACAGGATCACTATAAATGTAATTAAGAAGAAAGAGATCATACTTGAGTAGGGTGAGTCCCAATATGATTAATTTCTTAATAAGAAAAGTAGAGAAATCTACATGGGAACAATATTATGTGATGACAGACAAATATGGAGTAATGTAGCTAGCTGCAAGTCAAGAAACACCAAGGATTGATAGCCACCTTTAGAAGGTAGGGAGAGACAAGGGGCCTCCCTTAGAAGCTTCAGAGGGACTACTTCAACTTTTTATTTCTAGTCTCCAGAAATATAAGACTATACATTTCTCTTGTTTTAAGTCACTCATTTATAATACTATGCTACAGCAGTCTTAGGAGATTAATGTGGTTGGATTGCTCATGTATCAATCATTGAATAGTTCTGAACTCACATATTATTCTGGGCATTCTACCAAATAAAATTGTTTATTTGTTCTGACTATAATTGTGGTTTTATATATTTATTTTTGTAATTCTTTGTTCATATATGGTGAAGTTCTAATATCAGATAGATGTATGAATAAGATTATTAGATCTTCTTACTTAATTGATTTCATTATCATTAAGTCATGATTGTTCTATCCCTTGTAATATTCTTTTTACTGGAATAATTTATCCATTACAGTTTTTACTCTATTAGTGTTAGTACTACATATCCTTTTCCATTATTTTACTTCATGTATGTATGAATATCATGTGAGAAACTTATGATGTTATGATGTTATCTTCCTTTTTTTGTCCCATTTTACAGTGCCCATTTTTTTTAGTTGGGTGTTGACATCATTTAAATTGTTATAGTTTATTTTCAATATACCTTCCTGTTAGTTGTTGTCTACTGTCCCATTTATTATTTATATATTTTTCCCCTTTTTCTACCAAACCCAACCCACAATTTTATTTTATTTTTTTTACATCAGCTCAGAACAATTCATTGTATGGCTTCTGTAAAGGGACTGAAAGTTACCAGGTTTTAACAAAAACATTTCACATCTATTACATTACGTGTTTTGTTTTGTTTACAACCTATTATAGAGGGAAAGAATCTTTTCTTTTTTGAGGCTATTAATATACAAAAATCAGATGGAATGATTATAAAACAAGTAAGATAATATATTAAAATATGTAGTAACAGTTAAAATGATCTTCTGGCTTGCATTGTTTTCAGGAGAAATCCGTTATTATCATATGTATTCACTTGTCCGTATGGAGTCTTATCCCCTTTATGATTGATTTGGGAATTTTTCTTCTTAATTGTAGAATTTCGGAAAATTTATAGTAATTTAGATTCTTTTTCTTGTTCTGTGATTACTTTTATTTAATTTCTGTATTTGGCAATTATCTTTAATTTTGGAAGATTTTTATTTTGGAAGATTATTCTAGTCTATGTCTAGATCTTCTTTGAGGAAATTCAACTTTGGGGAAATAGGTATAGATCACTGCTAATATAAAAGTACATCTCAGCTATGTTCGGTGATTTTCTTGTTTATTTTCTTGTCATTCTTTTCTCTTTTTTTTTGGATATTCTTAATTGCCTTATCTTCATGCTCACTAGTTTTTCTTCTGTATTGCTAATCATATATTAATTCTGTCTAGTCTATGTTTTATCTTATAGTTTTTTCCTTTAGAAATTTGATTTTTTTTAATATTTTCCATTTCTCTAGTTCATATGCATAATTTTTCTCTATCTTTGTGAACTCATGGGAAACAACTGTGTGTTTCTCAAGGTTTCTGATAATTTTGTATGATATTTGTCATTTGTGTTTATTTTGAGGAGTTTTTTTGTTGTATTTTTATTCATGATAGGTTGTATTTTTGTTTCTTTCAATTCCTGGGTATTTTTAATTAGATGACTAGTATTATGAACTTTACTTGTTGATTTCTGAACATCTAGTACTCATTAAAAATTCTTCAGTTTTATTCTGCGATGCCTTTAAGTTACAGGAACGCTTTGGTCATTTTGTTGCTCGTTTTGCTTTTGTTTATTGAGGAAAAAAGATGAATTCATTGTTTGACTAACTTTCCCTCTACCACTGAGGCAAGATATTTATGAGCAAGATAACTGATACTCTGCAAATTATGAACTTTCAGCTTCTGCATGATGGCAAATGAAAACATTCCCAATCTATGGGGACTTCAGGCATTCTTCCAATTAACCTCTTTGATGATTTTCAACTCAACCTTAAATAGTTTACTCATACTCCAGGTAAATAAGATCATTATGCAAATAATGTCCTCTGATAATTCCCAAAGCTGACTGAGTAATTCTGTCTTCTCTGATACTTATATCCGCTAACTTTAGCTTTGTTCATCTCTCTGGATTCCAATTCCTTCTCCTATGAAGGGGATACTCAGGCTACTTCTGGATTTTCTGCTTCTAGTACACAACTTGAACCAGTAGAAGGAGTAATTGTCAGGCTCACCTTATCTGTTTCACAAATAAATACAGTGACACTGTTCTTCATTGTCTGATTTTAATAAAGTGACAAATATAGTTTTGTTTGTTTTGTTTTTAAGTCATTTCTACTAATAGTGGAAGTAGTTCAGACTCAATTACCTTATTTTGATTGATCACTAAATTTCCCAGTATTACACTTTGAGCTTAATTTGCAGTGTATTTTTGGTGTAGTCATAAAAAAAAATTGCTCTATTTGCAAATTTTGTAAAAATGTATGTGATTGTGTTCCATTTAAAATATATTAACACTACCAAACATTCAGCTGAGCACTGGTAAATCCATAAGTATGAGGAAACTACAATAGGCCAAGGAAATTAATGTAGAAATTAAATTCAAATAAAAAATAGTACTTAAAAATAAATATACCAGTTAATAAGCAAATATAATTATAGACTATATTATTCAATGGTTTATGATCCAAAATTATTCATCACTGAGAAAGTAGAGAGCTAAGATAGAATATTTTTCTAATTCTGAAATAGATATCCCTGTGTTCTTCTATACTATAACATAATTATATAAAATATAAAGTTGAAAATATATTATGCTTAATAAAAGACAATTCTATATGATTGTCATTTTTGCATAAAGTTGAAAACTCAATGAAATATTGTTTTAAAATTATTTTGACTCAAATATTTATGCAATGAATTTTAAACAACTAAGATTTCTTTCATAAAAGAGGTTGCCTAATTATATTTTAATATACACCTTTTTCTCTTAACAATTTTTAGAACTTACAAATATAAAGAATTTTACTGTTTATGTTTTGTGTTATTTCTGTTTTGAAATTATTTAATTTATCTCTTGAAAATAGTGTTTAAAAGAGATGGTGACTCAGGCATTAAGTCTATGGCTCCCAGTAGTCTATGTAAAGCTCAAGGACACAGGTTCATTGCCTGGGGGCAGGGGGTGAAATCCCAAGTGAAGAAATAACTAAACAAAAATGTTCCTTCTTCCTCTTCCTGCCTGCTTACCTACACCCCTTCATTCCTGCCTTCTTTTTTTCTCTTAAACAAAAGTGTTTAATCCTGTTAAAAAACATTTTTAACATTTCTTTCTCTATTTTTCTTTCTTAATGTATGCCTATCTAGTAGTGTCATCTGCTCATTGCCCTGTAATGTGTTGTAAAGCCATACGGATGTTAATATCTGCCCAAGAATATAACTCAAATTTTTGTTATGTCAATATTCAATCTTACTTTATTTTTAATATTTGCTCTAAACACATTATGTTCTTGATTTCGGTTCTAGATCATAAGAGAATTAGACTGAGACAGTTGTCAGTATCCTATAAATTAATGAATCAGTAGGTAACTTTTACCACTAAATTTTTACAGATAGTCCAACTACTCCTCTACATCTCATCCATACTCACAACATCGCATTATGTGATTTTTAATGAGTAAACTTAATCTAAAAAGTTTCTTTGATTTTTGAAAAAAACTATGGGTAAACATTCATGTACAATATTGTCTCTTTTTTATTTATCTATTTATGCCACAAAACTCTTTTGTGCATGTTCTTTATCAGGAATGTAATAGGTACTGGATATTCAAAAATGCCTTGAATGGACAGTTGTTGTTTTTTTTCGACTCATAGAATCTGTTTGCAGAAAAGAAGTATTAGACAACTTATTTCATAAAGTTTGAAAATGTTAGCATGGGATTATACAAGATGTCATTGGAATATTTATTATATGTATATATATACATATATATACATAATACATATATATATATATATAGATATATATATATATATAAAATTGTGCCTAAACTTCTCCAGTAGGTTTAGTAAAGTTCTTTTGAGGAAGTGATCTTTTGTATCCACAATAGAAAAATTACAGTCAAGATTATGTAGAAACAAAAATATTAATGAACTTTTGAACATTATATATAAGGTAGGCAGGCAGGAAGAGAGAAAAAGAAGAAACATTCACCTATTTTATTTAATTGTTCATCCTTGTTTATCCCGGCCACCCAGGATGCAACCCTTGATCCCTGGGGAGCAAGTGACTTGTGCTGGCCTGAGGTAGTGGACCCAACTGCCACACCATCAGGATGAGCCCCTTCTAAAGTTTTTAACATATTGCTTTAGAGAAGATCAACAGCAGGATTAATTATTATTATTGCTTGAAGAAAACATGTGAAATAGTGTTTCATTGAACTAAACACAGGTGCTGCCACATAATTTGCACATCATCAATAATTGTTAAATAATCTAACTGGTGTATTTTATTCATTTATCTGCCAAAGGATAAGATTTTAACGTAATATGACTTGAAACACAATAGCATACATTTTTCGTTTGCCTGGTGGTTAGAAAATTAACTGATCTATAGCTATTCATTAAATAGATTAAATAGCTATGTAGTACCATCATTCCGACATAACTTTTTATAAATTGAGACTATCTGAAAACATATATATCTTATAATTCCTTCTAGATAGGCTACATTGGTTAAGTTATTCAATAAAATTGCTACCCACAAAAAAGAACGTTCAAATTAATATACAATTTTTAAACATCATTTCACCTTCATCCCATTATTTGTCACATTACACTGAAGTGAATTCATTTACCTTCTTTTAAACTGCAAAGTATCTTCATAAATGTCTCCTTTATTTAAAAAACGGAAATCATACTCATAATAGATTTTCATGTCAATTTCGAGATACCTTTTAATAGTCAAAGATATTTAAACTTATGTATACCTTAAATTCCTATCCAGGGTAAAAATAAATACCTTCGATTAATGGATTAACGCAGAATTACTGTAGGCAGTTCAGAGATTTAAATTTCATTTCATTCTCTAAGTGTTAATTAGTCATTTTCATTAGCTATAGGTCATAACATCGGAGTGCCCACAAATAATTCATTCCCTATTCTTAAAAAAAAATGGTTATTAATTCAATTTGATAAGATGTGTCATTCTTGGCTAATTTCATCAATTCCTTTTCAGTATCACTCAAATGTAGCGCCCCTGTCCTTTGGACGCACAAAACCCCACCTCTGCACACCCATCAGCGTGTGAGTAAGAGACTTGTAACTGCTAGCATGAGCTGTATACTAAATATTGTACCTATCAAGTCTTTACATGTTTTCATTTTGAAATTTCCATTTAAATGCAAATTCTGCCATTTAAATAGAGTCCTTGTGTGCTTTATTACACTATAATTACTATTTCCCATCTTCCTGGGACCAACGGCAAGAAAGGTCACTTTACTAGCCCTCTCAAAGTGCAATTGAAATCAGGAAGTCATCATTGCCAGCATTTGTGAGTGACACTCATTTGTGAAGGGAAACCTGGGGGACTGATTCAAACAGTGCCCTAAAACCTGTCCTGTCCTGTGATTTACAGGAACAAGAACAAACATAGCCCACAGCTACCATTTCTTCAGGTTCATGTGAATTAAATAGTTTAGCCAGGGTTTGGCACAAACAAAAAGCAATTGAAATGGTGCCCTCATTTTGAAGGGAGAGACATGTCAAGTGATACAAGCTAATTCCAATGTCAAGGGACAAGAAAGGTACACAAATATATTTGATATTGTCTATTCTTATTGAACACAATGCAATCAATCATGGATTAAAGGGAATATAAATGCTAGAACTAGCATTTTCTATAGTATTTATTATTAACTTGGACACAAATATAAAGAGTACACATAAAAGGTGAGTTTGAAAGTCCTTAGATTTATGAATATAAATAAAATGCATTCTAGTAATTTATGACTGTATTTGCAGAGTACTTATAAAATCCACAAATTACAGCATTCTTAAAATTTAAATATCAATATTTAATAAAACACTTTAAAAATCTTTTTTTTAATAAAACCTTAAAATTATATATTTCATATATCTATTTTCTGGTTTATGTGGGGGATTTTTTGTCAGGAGGATAAGAAATTGTGAGTCAAACAGAAAAATATGTTTTTATAGGCATGTTATTTTAAAAATGCTTATTAATCTTTGTTTTGAGAGGCTGTGTTGAATAGTGCAGGCATTACTGAATTAGACAAACATGATTCAAACAAGATTAAAATTACCAACTTGGTGTATTTGAGCAAGATGTTTAAAGTCTCTCTGAAATTGGAAACATAATATAAAATATCTTAGAAGATAGCATGTGACAGAAGATATAGATATAAATATAGGTAGGGAATGAAATAGAGAGCCATAGGTTTATATTTTATTACGGGAAAAAAGTCAACATTTTTCAAATAACTTCTTGAAATCTAAACCTCTCTATTAATAAGATTCCTTCAGTTAGTTCATTGAGTTACAAATCCTAGGGTCCTGAGCACTGAGGAAGCTAAACACAATCATTTATATACATTTATATGCTCAGAACTTTGTGATCCTTGACAGTATCTCTTTCAAGTATATTAAATCATCAACTAGAATTATATTATTTGTTTTATTAGTTCTTGCTTAACTTCTTGTGATCTTGTATCTAAAATAGAGGCAAACCAGTCTTTGTCTTCTTATTTGAATTTTAATATCTAACTTGATGTAATAAAATTGTTAAGTCAAATTAAATGTTACAAGACTCCGATTATGATAGTCACCAGTCTACACTGAAATTTTTAAAGCATGTCGTATTAAATTCAGTCTTTCAACTATATAATTTACTCTTCTCAATATTGTTTATATATCCCTTTTTAATAATGAGAAAATAGCTTGCAAAACGCAGATATGATTACTCTAGACTTTGCAACTTCTCATTTAACTAATTTATTAAAATGTGGGATACACTTATAAGCATTCAAATGCATTTTGAAACAAAGTCCTGATTTGTCTCAGACTGAGACAATGTTTAAATTATTTAGTAATTTGTATACTATTAAAAAATCATTTAAATGTTTAACTGTTTAGCATAGAACAATGGATAAAATCATCCAGGATCCATATTTCTAACCATATGGCTCAACTCGCATAGCTGATAAGGCTGCAACTGCCAGAGTCCTTGGGGAACTTTTCAGGAAACCAGACCATGGAATTTGGTATTCTGATTCAATGTACAGTTTGGAGTAACAAAAAGAGTTATTTCTTGATTTAATGATACTTTAAATTCTGTTTCCAATTAGTGAGTTCTACATGTTTTAATTTTTCTTTCCCAACTGTTCATTAGGATTACGTTTTGGAGGAATTTTTACCTCTACACTTTCCCATATTCGTTTCTAGAAATCAACAGCATGGCCCAGGCACATATTTCCATACAGAAAAATAGATAACTAATTTTTTAAGCCTTATTCTGTGAATTTATCTTCACTCATTTTATTTTCTAGACAACAGTATTTGAACGTTGTAAATTGTTTCAGAATGTCAGCAGAACTCAGTTGCTTTTGTCAAGATATTAGCAGTATCAGTAATTGAATCTTCCTCTCCTTTCATTCATGATGCTGCCTACATTTATGACATTCCTAGTTTCTGGCAATTCACCAGATTACTGCTTTATTCACTTAAAACTTCTAAAAGTGGAACACCTGTAGAACGCTTTTAATTTCACTCACCTTTATTTTACCCCCTATTTATGCTTTCTCTAAGCACCAATAAACCATCCATGCCAGGCACTAATTCAAGCACAGGCGATATAGGAAAGAGTTTGTCAGATAATTCTCTGCCCTCATAAATGATTAATTTTGTGGTAGAAGAAATAAAAATTAGATATATTTAATGATATAAAGAAGAGTAAACTGAAAAGTTGCCATGGGGAAGCGATCTAGACAGTGTTCTGAAATGTCTTTTTATGAAGAAATGACTTTTGAGAAGAAATCTGAGTGAGCATCTTTGCAAATATTTCAGGGAATGACTGTTTCAAGCACAGAAGATAGCAGGGAAAGACTCTAAACAGTAACTCTTTGTTACATACAAAAGAGCAAAAATGACTGAGTGAGCAAAGGAGAAGACTGATTATAAAGGAGGTCAGGGGATTGTGATATTCTGCACCATATAGGACCTTTGAAATTCAAATCAATGACCTTGAACTTTGGTCTCTGTATTGGGAAATGTATGCTTTACATGTGTTGAATATAAAGAAACAAAATAAATGAACAGACAAACCTCAACAAAACTGACAGAAAAGAAGATTGTGGCTAACAAGGTAATGGCAAGGAAGAAGGGAACAAGGGAAATAAGGTGTTAGCAAGGCGATGGAGAGCATTAGAACTCTGGACGATGGTATGTTGTAAAATACGCACAGACTGAGGCACAAATACAATTTTCTAAAAAGCATACAGAAATTAAACAAAATAAATAATAATAAAAAGATAACTTGCTCTCTTATATAAGGAGTGGTTTTATTAGTGGAAGAATGGATTTAAGAGTGGAGTAGTGGAAAGAATTACTCTAGTTGTCAGCTGTTGAAATAGTTCTGGAAATATGATGATTGCATGGAGATGGTTACTAACAATGTGGATGCTAGCAATAGAGGGACACATATATATATTATGCATACACATATGTAATATGTGTATGCATATTATATAATAAAGGGAGAACTTATTGAACTTGCTAGATTTTTAAGTTTCCCAGGAAAAGACTGATCTTTGGTTTCATCATTTCTCTTCCCACATGCTTTTAATTTGCAGACTATGTTGGTTCAACCTTCAAAACATAGAAGAAACAGCTGTTTCTTTTACTTCGCTAATATTAATATGGTTCGAGCCAGTTGTGTCTTTTTCCTGGATAAATGCTTCGTTACTGGCCATTTCTGCCTTGGTCTCAATGCTATCTATTCTTGATACAACAAACAAGAAGTTACTGTTAATCTGAAGAAAATAGCATTTGACTTTAATGTTGAAACATCTGAAGCATCTTTAAGTGAACTAATTCAATTATAGTTTCAATTTAGTTATCTCTATACATCTCCATGCATCCCTGGTGTTCTAGGAACACACAACACAGATTTGACCTTCAGACCTCTGTCTAGAAGTCTGTTCCTCATAGACAACCCTCTATCTTACTTCTCTTCCAACTTCATGACTTCATTTAGTGCCAACATCTCAGTTGTAGCTTCCCTTTACATTTCTATTGAACTTTCTTGTATTATTTTACTCCACAGCATCCATTTCACATGTAAACTTTTTGATTAGAGTTTTTGTATTTATTTGATTTCTTAACATATCCCAATGCCAGTGCTGTAACAATTTTTGCTGCACATAAAATACAGTCAGTTTCCACCTCCTGGATATGAAAGGATTATACTTCCTGATCCTTCTGTGTAGTGTGGGTTCAGGTGACCAGTTTGTGGATACTGAGGTGTGAGCAACCGTGCTGTGTATCATTTCTGTCCTGAAGCATTTGCTCAGCACTATGAAGTCCTTCATTGTTCTTTTTCTTTCTCCTTCTGTGATGGGCTAAAATAATGGTCGCTACATCATCAATCTTGGCTTCAGAGGAAAACATACAGATCAGTGGACATAGTTGAATAAAGATTCAGCTTATACTTGAAATAAACCTTTGTTTTAAACTTATAAATGTTTGAACTTATTTATTAGGACATCATTATCTAAGTCAATGCTGTCAGAATTTTTTTCTGTTTTGGGATTCTTGCATTCTTAGCACTAGAAAACTATTTTGCATCTCTTACTTAAAAAATTCAATAATTAAATTAGACATTCAATGACTACTAATTGACACTGTAAATATTTCTCTGAACTTCATTATCCAAGTTCTTCAACTCCATATAAGAAATATTCTTATTGAAACATTTTTTATTACAATGCTGGATTGACTTTTGTGATTTGAAATGTTTATTAACTTTGAGGGATATAGGAGAGGGAAAGTCTTTCCTAGCATTTCATGTGTTACAGTCACACTGCCAACACTGGTGAATATTAATGAGAGAATACTAGAGAATTTAAAATAAAATAAAAAATTAGAAATGTTTGCCAAGTGCCCTGCATATCTATTTTGGGTCATTAGCATGAGAGTATACTTTGCTCGATTCTGTAGTCCCTTTGAAGGAAAGACAGTTTAATAGAACAGAGAAATTCACTCTGAAAAAAGGGGGATGAGAGAAGACTGCTCTGTTTAGAGCAAAGGAAACCGTCTCAGAAGGTGCTGCTCTGTACCATTACAGACTTGATAATGTTTCTCTAGGGCAATTAAAAATAATTTTTGCTTCAATAGTGAACTGCAATCACCATAGCTATTACTAGAAGTAAACCACAGTTTATGATCTAATAAGGCTGTTTAAGTGATTCTAAGCAGCCAGCTCTGCGAGCAACAGAGGTGGGTTGATGCAGGCAGGACAAAATGAGAGGTAGCAATAGTTGATATTAGCAACCATTGGAGGAAAATAGGGTATTACACAGTTGCTTGTGACAAGTTATTAGTGGAATCAGTAATCTATTTTCTTTTTTTTTATATTCAGACTCCTTCTAAAGTTGCTTTAGTTTCTGACATTTCCTTAGACTTTAAACAGCTGCCAAGAGATGTACTTACAAAACGATAACAGAAATCATTACTAATAATGTCTACTGTGGGTAGCAGAGATGTTAGATTGTGCATAATTTCAAGATCTCTGCATTTGCAATGTGAGTCTCTCTCATAAGATAAGATGATTTCACATGAAAAGCTTCATAGACAAGGTGAAGAAAACCCACTGTGTTTCCTAAGGTTAAAATGTCTTCAGAGATCCAGAAAATATGAGTGGTGACATAGGCCATATTTGAGATTTCAAGTATAAATGCGCTCTTTAGTTTCCAAATAAAATGTACTATCCTGAAAAATAACACACATTCTTAAATTTAAGTATATCTTTAGTACCATTCTAAATTATGTTACACACACTAGTTTGTTTTTTTTTAAGAGCAGTAGTAACTTTGTGAAACCGTTTTAACTTTCCGTATTACTATATTTGATCCATTAACTATATATGACATGTAATTGTTAAAAATATTTAATTTTAACTAATAATTCACAGGCTAAAAATAGATGCTTAGGCAATGTCTCTAAAAGTAAAGTTAAATGCAACAATACTAAAACAGTCTGCTTAAATGCTCAAATGTAAGTAATTCCGTCAAGATTTAAAGTCCAGAAAAACACAAGTGGAGTATATAAACAAAGTTTAAATGCACAATTGATTCAATTTGGCTCAATATTATGATGTGATAAAAGTAAGTATAGTTATGAAGTCAAACTTCAGTTCAATTTTTCTAACTACTTATGTTTGAATGTCCCACACTCAGTCAACAAAATAAAAATAAGTAGACTCTTTGATACAGAGAACAGATTGGAGGTAACAGAGAAAGTAGGAGTGAGTGAAATGAATAAAAGGGATTAATTATTTGGGGATGAATGGAAACTAGGCTTTCAACAATGATGTTCCAGTTGTCAAATTATAATGCTTTATACCAGAAAATCATATAATTTTATATACTGATGTCATCTCATAGTATACATGTATATACACACACATGTACATACTAGAATTATACATACATACATGCATATATAGACAGCTGTGACTGCCGTAAAGTGCATGGTAACTGATTTTTCCTGGTGATAACCATCCAGCTGACGTAGGTTGCCGGGTATTAGACTTTCCTCTGAGCACTCTATGCAGTGAGAATCCATGTCTGTCATACTACTAATTGTTACAGAGTAAAGTTGTTTTGCCTGAGATTGGCACATTTCACTATTCCTGCTAGAATTGAGGCATATAATTCAATCTGAGAAACACAGATAGATCTGGAAACTCACAATCAAGGCCACTTTCAAAAGGGCTCCACTCTCATGATCCTGTCTCTCTTCACCAATTATCAAAACTTCTGACTTAGGTGGATTAAATCTATAACAGTGGCTGATGAAGAATCAGTCAGTGCAGCCCAGAGACACAAAGTTGAAAGTAAAAACTTAACAGGCAGCAGAGCAAATAAACAAGCTACTGTAGGACAAGCCTCCTGGTAGTGGTAATCACCATCCAGATGCTCACTGTGTTCATCAGGAAGGCACAGCAATGTTGTGGATGAGCTGTCCCCTAAATTTGCTTGGAGGTTGATACTGATGATGTCATACCAGTACTAAGTTAGGATAACCAGCCAAATTACGAAATCCAGTAAGTTCCATTTTTCTTTACTTAAATGTCAAAATTCCCAGTTTTATTCCTCAACACTGAGCAATACAGTTTCAATTTCATATTTAAAAAGAAAAATTCAGAAAACTGTATACTAGCTTTATGAACATTTCAAATTCCAGCAAAATTAACTGAGGTTCAGAAATATGTAGGCAAATTCTGATACCCTCAGAGTTAAATTAGGGCTTCTTAGCCAAGGTGAGGCTGACAAGAACAAAGTAATACTATTTAAAAAAAAAAAGTGCATAAAATCATTACAAGAACTTCTAATTTCAGGACTTTACATGACCCCAGAATAGATTTAGGAACCACAACAGAGAGAGAGAGAGATGTGGAAGAAGCCTCTCTGATAAGCTAAGTCAATGAGAAAGTCTCACACTACTTCACCAAAGGGGTATCCAGATAGTCATGCATCTATATAGAATTCTAGCTTTGATCATAATAGAGTTCAAACTCACATCCTGTTTTTGATCTAAGTCTAATTATTTTATTCTCATTGGTCCTTTGTGCCTTCATTATTATATAAGACTAATACTTATACTTATGGGATTAAGTAACATTCTGCATGAAACATTTAACTTAATGGTTGGTAGATAGAAAAATCAATAAATGATAGACTGGTATTTCATTTAAGAATTGTGATATTTGAATATACTGTTTGTTGAAAGAGTTATTTTAATTCTACCATAATTATTTACTTAATTTCATTTTAATTAAACATATTTTAGTATACTTTTAAATTAAATTTACATATTGTCTACTGCTATTAACATAGAAAATTCTACTTGTGCTGTTTTCAAAAGGAATATGTTGCTTTTGTTTTGTTTTGCTTTGCTTTTTGCTCTGAGTATCTCTGTTATCATGAGAAATTTAATTTTTCATTGCTTTGTGGTTGTTGTTTTTGGCACAGTCTAAATGTAATTTAGGTACTGTATCACATCGATATTTATAGAGCATATTGCATTTTATGATCTCTAATGAAATGCTAGCATATGTAATCTAATAAATTTAATTTGGAGGAAAAACACACAGGCACAAATACACCATGCTGCTTTATAGAGTCCCCGAGGAAACTTTTCCTGCATGAAAACTAGCAATAGAGCTTTCGTGACAGTCAAATAGTGTGAGACTTAGCAATTATCTGTGTCAGAAATGAAAAATAATGAACCCAGGGTCATGAATAATTAAGCTATAGCGAGATTATTAATGATGAACTAATAATATGCTAAAAATTTTACTGAATGCAAATGGACATGATGGACACAAGTACAGCTTTTGTACCAATTGAAATTCCAAGTACTTTCATTGTGGGGTCAGAGATCCTTCAGGGGCAGATGTGTAAGGATGCTGGACATCATATAATCTGACCAGATATCTTTCTCTGGTATAAGAATATGTTTATATGTTTGTTTCATCTTATTGAAGTAACACTGCATTATAGCATTATATAAGGTTACTGTGTGCATCACTGAAAATCAGCATTACATTAAGTTCACCAATAACAATTCCATACTCTACCTTATATTTAACCCTTTTAACTAAGTTACCCCCTCCTTACCTTCCGGTAACTTTGGGCTCTGATATAAAGATACATAGAATTAAATGCTCTGTTTCAGCAGAATCTGCTGGTTTTTGGTGAATCTGACTTACTTAAGGTAAGAGTTAATTTTACCTTTAGGCACAGTCATACTGTCCTTGAAAAGGAAATTCACTTGGTATAAAGTGTTAGAGAATTATTTTGCATGCATTATCTTATTTACACTTTGAAATCATATTGAAGAGGTATAAAGCAAAAGATTTATGTTTCTACTTTAACATTATGGAAACCAGATCTCAAGAGAATATGTGTTTTGTTTCTTCCACAAACAAGAATGAATTGCAATATAAATCTAGGACTTCTGAGCCCATTCCAAGTTCATTTCCTCTGTACTACTCTGACTTCATTATGACTAACAAACTCTAGACAGCTTTGTTTGATGATGTCAAAAAGTATACCACAAATTTCCTACTGTTATATCTGAAATCATTACATTTGCAATTTCTCTCTCATAGATCTTTTTTATGAGAGAATCACAGATAAGCAGATTTGTAATGAGGATGTCTAATGCAAAGAATCTCTTAAAAACATTCCAATATATGAAGAATGTGACTGTTGTATCTAATACAATCCTTGTTCTTTCAGATAATATGACATTCTTTATTCAAACGTGATCTTAGGAAATCATAAAGACAAAATACCAGCCACCCATTTGTCTTGCAAGCAAATTCTAAATTTTTGACCCTAAACTTTGAGTTATTGCTGTTAATAATATAACCTCTTTTTATTTTAAAGATTTAGTGACAACTTTTGCCCCATTTTTCCTCTAATGAATCAGAATTATGTGTGGTTAGAGGTTTTTCCTGAACTAATTCTCTTGGGATCTGAGAAACACAGAAACACATGAGTTCCTTGTATACTTTTCTTTAGTAACTAGAACAAAAAACAAAGAGAAAAGAAAAAAATGAAGGTCGTTTTTCATCTTTTTCATCTTAGACAAATTATGTACTTTGTAAATTGCCTCCTAGGTTCTTATCTTAAGGAGGAACACCGATGGTCTCAAGCACAGATTTTCAATCAGTAAATTTAGGGGTGTGCTTTCCTGCCTGTATGACAGAAAGCTGCTCCCCATCTGACAGGTTTGAAGCAGCACTAAAGACCCTTCTAGCAAGAATAGAAGAAGTCCCTTCAAATTCTTAAATTTTATTAAAATTTGCTCAACTTTCACTTCACAACTTACCACAAATCTGGATCTAAAGAAAGAAAAGTTTAGGTGGAATGCTAGCATACACAGATATTACTGGACTGTGTGGTTGACTTTCTCATTTCTCAAAGGAATATTATTTCTAATCTTGTTCTTTATACTGGTTCAATACATTCCAGCACTATTAACCCCATTCTGTGTTCCTATGTATAGCATATTTTCTTATGCTTTATAACTTTCACATCCACTAGTAAGATATAGAGTTCACAAGTGTTTGCAATGAAAAACATAAAAACTTTACCTGAGTCGGCAGCTCATTCTTAATAAAATATGTTTCTTGCCTTTAAGGAAGAAAGGCAATAAGCACAATAATTATTTCATTGCCAAAACTAAACACAAATAATCTCACTCACCCACACATATCTGCATGTTGCTTAATACTTTCTAGATTCTGTTTTAAGTGCTTTATAAATATTGACTGATTTTTACCACATTCCTTCAAGGTAGTTGCTATGATTATTTTCATTGAACAAATAGGAAGGCAAAGCACAGAGTTGATTAACTTGTTCCAGTTCATCTAATAATAATCAGTACAATGAAACCAAACTCAGGATATCTTCCTCAGGAATGCATTCTAAACCATAATGCTATGCTCTAAATGGCAAATCAATCTGCTGAATATTTAATCATCTCCATACTAGAGAAATTCTAAAGATATAAAGAACTTTATGATAGGATCTAGCATTATCTTTCTAATTTTATTCTATGTATTTTATTTTGTCTCTGTCAAAATCTCATCAGATTTTACAAAATTGGAATGAGGATTTAAAAAGTTACCAAGAGATAGCATAGGCAAAATGATTTGAAATATAAACAAAGTTGAAAGACCCACAATAACTGACTTCAAAGTTGACTATAATGCCACTGTAATCAACTTTATGCAATTTATGGATTTAGAAATAAGAGAACTTTTATATAAATGTAGACATTCACTGCTAACTGAGTTTTAGCAAATATGTAAGTCATTTAGTGTTAGAAGATAATCTATTCAGCAAATGATGGTAAAGAAACTGGGCTTTACTACCGAAAAAAAAAAGGTGTCATATCCCTTAATTCATATTATACAAAATATTAAGATGAAATTGACCATTGATCTCAATAAAAAGCAAAACTTATTGAATATCTTTAGCACCTTGATTAAGCAAAGATTCCTTAAGATTTATTTCATCCTAGCAATACAAGAAACACTAGCAGTGAAAGAAGAAAATAATAAACTAGAGATTCTTTGTCAAATATATTTTAAATAATAATAATATACAAAGCATTTTAATAGATTAAACATTTTATGTCTGATCTTTGTAAGCCATACACTAGAAAATACATCATTTTTATATTACAAATTATTATATATTATATATTACTACTTACAAATTATATATGGCAAATGACTTGTATCAGCATATGTATGTATACATATATGTACATGCATTTACTGTAGTGAGAACCTACATAAAATCATAAAAATGTGGAAAAATTCTTATACAGCCACTTTATAAAACAAAATATAGAAATAGCCATGCAATGTGAAGTTTGTTCAACATTATTCTCTGGAAGAATACAAATTTAAACAACTACATATCTATTAAAATAATGAAAATTGAAAAGAATTACAATATCAACATTAGCAATGATATAGAGCAACTGGAATGCTCCAAATTTGCTGGTTAATTTAAAGTGATTCAATAACTCTGGAAAACAGATTTGCATTTTCTTATTATTTAAAAATATATTAAACACACAACTCAGTCAGTTGACTCCAATGTATTTACCCTAGAAAAGTTAAAATACAGGGATACATAAAGAGTTTTAAAAAAATTTCTTAGAAATTGCTAAATTGCTTTTAGAACTGGAAACACCTCAAATATCTATATATAGATGAAAGTATAAATAAAAAAGAAAGTATAAAAAAAAGAAAGTATAAATAAAAAAGAAAGTATAAAAAAAAGAACTTATCAGTAACATAAAATAAAATACCAGTGTATCTAGCAACACAATGGAATCCCAAAACCATTATACTGAGTGAAAGAAGCTGGGAATACCAGAGAAAAACTGTATAATTTCATTCTTATCAAATTCTAGGACATGCTAAACTAATTTATAATGATAGCCAGCCAGTGATGGCCAGGGGCCAGAGTCAGGTTGAATTGATAGAAAACAGCAGAGGTAGATGTGGAAATGCAAATGTTCTATATCTTCTTAATTATGATTGTAGTTACATGGGTGATTACAATGTCTAAACCAATTGTACTGTATTCTTAAAATGAGTGCACTTGCTGTGCGTGAATTATCACTCTATAAATTTGATTAAAACTGTACAGTGAAAATATCAAGTAGAATAAAATATAGGCGCAAAAAGAAAGGAGTTATCAACCTAAATTAGAAAGTTGTTTTGAGCTGAAGTTGATTTAAAACATATCATTTTATTTTGATGTGTATAATCAGACAAAAAATTACCTCAATTCCCATACAGTTGGCATTTGCAGTGGGATAGCATAAAACGAAAATGCGTAACAGTAAATTTATATTACTTTTTCTTTACTTAGTTCCCCAACTTTTCATTTCAGATTATTCTGGTAGGGGAAAAAAAAAGAGCAATTGACAAACACTGTCTCTTCTTCTTTCTTCCTTCCTCCTTTCTCCTTCCTCTCTCCTCCTCTCCTTTATTCCTCTCTCTGCTCTCTCATTGTTGAGATTTAATTAAACAGTCCACAGCATTTATCTCTCAGCATCAATTTTGGGTGACTAAGCCTCCAGTAGGGACTTAGAACTGACAGTAACCTCTCCAGTGAGCACACACACACCCTAGATAACAGCCTGGCATTGTCACAAGTAAGTGCAAATTCCTGACATGACTCTTTCAATGCCGCTTGTGATAAATTGTCTTTTCTGACTTCCTCTAATGTATCCTTTAGATAAGACTCCTGGGGAGCTTGCCAACCCGTCTTCTTTTAGTTTTAACTGACCAATCCATCCCAGGAATATCAAAGTACTCCACCTCCAGACCCTAGTAAAGGCATGTGCCCTTAGCCTAACTGCTCTTTCTCTCTGCCAGCATTCTGTTTTGACCTCCCTGTTTCATCTTCAAGGCATGTCTAGTACCTCCTCCAGGACTTGTGAGCAACAGACTTCTTTTTACTTTCCTAACTCTATTTTAAAATGTTAATTTACCAAAACGTGACAACACACACCCCTACGTGGTCACATACACACCCTCCCAGATGCTTAGTAAATTTGTGCATGGACATAGAAAAACAAAACAAAAAATATGAAATAAACAAGGTGTAGAAATTCTTCTGACTCAAGATGCTGAGAAAGAATGACAGTAAGCATATTTCTAATTCTGCATGCATATTTATTAATCAAAATATTGGACAACAAAAACTGACTTTGAGAGTTGGTCCCTTAGAAACAGATATTGAATGTCAATTGTCTCAGAGAACACTAAGTGGATGCATAAAGAATCATTTCAAGCTTACACAAAAAATATGTTCCAATATTCATGTCTTCTGTGAATTTAATTACATTTGAACTGGGCTAATAATCAACCAGAGTTAGCAAATTTTAGTCAAATTACTATTCCAAAGCCAGAGAGGCACTGTTGTTCATTCCTTCTAGAAGGGAACATGAGACACTAGATTCACAAGAGAAAGTGGATAATGGTAATTTCATTTAGTTCAACCTGCTCACTTTGCAAGTAATAAAACTGGCACTAGAGGAAAAGAAAGAAATCAAAAAGATTGCGTTTGATAGAAGTGATGCAATTTCCCTAATGACATATATTATTGCTAGATCTTATGTCAGAATCTAGATCTGATTCCCAATCAATATTATTTTACCATACCTTGAAATACAAATTGCTGGGAAAATAGCTGTGTGTTATCTAGAATAATCAGCACTTCAAATGTATTATATTTTCTACAACACATATCAAAGGCTTACTTAGAAATTTCTTTGCATGTATTTCCTTCACATGCTCAATTCACTGAACATTCCCACTCACATGGCATTCTTATAAATAAAATGTAGTTGGTATTAGCTTTACTATGTGCTGTTAACACATTAAATCACTGTGATTCCTTTCAGGTAGGTACATACATGTATTTTAAGGTTATTATTAAGAATTATTATTATTATTATTATTATTATCATGAAGGTTATTATTTTAGGATATTTTAAAGATAATCATGAAGGAATTTCATAATTCTCTCATATTCTATTAAACTAATGTTGAATATGATGTATATTTCTAAAATAATCTTAAAAATCAAAGATATTTCATATTTAATTATAGATTATCTTAACTTATTGTATAAGATAAGGTCCTAGAATTATATTTTCTCAGCATTGTTAAAATATTCAGAGAAATTCCTGTTCATTCAAATTCAGTAATTTTATTGACTATGCCAAGGTATTAACATAAATTGTCCATTTCTGTAATACAGTATATAAGTATGAATAAAAAGAACTCCATGCTTTGTATTTTTTAAAATTATTTCTTACCCAGCTTTTCACAAATGGGAATATTTTCATTAATGAATTGAAAAGGAAACATTAACTAGTGATAGAGGTGTGAAGGTAATGAAGTCCCTCCACTCACCTAGCAAAGAGTTTAAACACCTATTATATACTTTATGCTTGGGAAATGTTTGAATTAATAAGAAAGTTTGTAGGAGAAAAGGTCTATGACATTTGTAATAGGCTATGCTTGTATCAATTGCAGTGTCTGTTTCATGCAAATGACAAGTAAGAAAAGATTTCTCATAGAATCTTTTTTTAATCTAAGTATTTCATTTTGTAAGAGCATGAAATTCTATAATTTATCCAAGTGGGGATTAGATAAATTTTGCTGCATTGCAAGACACAAATAGTTCTGTTTAAAACGATAACCGATGATTTGCTTATATCATAACTATTGTTTTTGAATAATATGTTTAAGTTTGCATCTCTGCTGGTGTATTATAACCTCTAAGAATAAAATATCATCTTTAATGATCTTTAGGTAATCATATTCTTAGACATACAAAGTATTCTAGTGATATGCTTTTTCCCCAAAAAATTCTTGGTATGTAAGTGACATGTACAAAAATAGAATGTCTCAAATTGAATCAAATCTCTTGATTGCTATAAGTTCACTTTTGGCTTGTTCAGGATGGTCAAATGGTCATTACTGAAAACAGTTTGATAGTTCTGAGCAAAGGTGTGTGTGTATATTATATATAAAAATGTATGCATTTACTGATAAATTGTCTACAGCACATAATTGTAATAATTATTTTCTATTTGTTCATGCCTCTTTTTCTTACATGCTGACAATTTGGCTTATTTTGGTTAGTAGCCAATATAAAGAAAATAGACTACTTAGGAAGTGATTTAATGCAGGTCTTAGTCTCTGCTCTTGGAATTCTGCCACTATGTAAATAAATTGCAGGGTAGCCTGACAGAGGATATGAAATTAGGTGAAGTGGTTTCCATTTGAGAAGTCAAAGCCATCATAAACCAGCAGTCACACCTTGCCCAACCAGTCCATCACACCAATTCATCAGAAAAACATGAGTGGATCCAGCTGAGATTTGGTGAACCATTCCAGATCAGAAGTCCCAACCAACTGAGCCTGACCCATATTGTCACTTGCAGAGTTGCAAACTAAAGAAGTAGTTTTATTTTGTTTTAAATAACATATTTTGTGTGATCTGTTATATAAACAATATTACCTGAAATATCTTTCTCAGTTGATTGCAAGTTGTATTTATTAATCAGAAAATTAGTGTCATACTTTTTATATGTCTAGCACTAAAAACATTTCATACATTATAGATTTTTATATATATATATATATACATTGACATGCACATATATAGTGAAGATAGGAAATGAACAAATGAGCATTCAATATTTTTAAATTGATAAATTTTATTATGTCTTTAGCTTGCAATGCCATATTTATTTTAAAATGTTGAACACATTGCTCAGTTTATGGAGATTACAAACCATACAAACCACCAAGTTTTAGTGTTCTTTATTACCACCTTGTTCACTGTCTCCTTCCCTACCCACTCCCTTCAAATAAACCAGTAAGTGACAAACATAAATTGAGAATATGCTTGAGCTCTTAGTATTTAAGGAGCATAATGGTGGCCACTGTAACTAAAGCGGAGTAAGAGAGAATGATAGATGAAAAAAATCAGTATGCTAACCAATATATCCAAGGCATTTAAAAATATAGATTTTACTTTGAATTATTTGAAAAAGTTATATGAGGGTTGCCATCAAAAGGGCTATGGTGTCTGTTAGTCTTTAAAAATATCACTCTGGTTGCTTCTCTGAGATTTGATTCTAAGGCTGCATTAGGCAAGAACAGAAATATGAGGACTGGAAACATTTCAAAGATATTGAAGTAGTACAAAGACAAGATAATAGGGATTTAGGCCAGGGAAATAGCAATGAAGGAGACACAAAAGATCAAATTCTGTATGCATATTAAAGACAACACTGATAGTATTTGCTGACAAATTGGGTTTGAAGTATGAAAGTTATGGAGGAGTCAAGGATGAATCTAAACTTAAGTACTTGATCTACAAGATTTGCTGTCATTAACTGAAATAACGAGAGGGCATTGGGAAGGAAATGCAGGGAGCTTGGATTTGGTTATATTTAAGGTGGCACAAAACAGTCATCTAAAAAAATGATAGATGAAAAAGAAGTAACTTAGTAGACATATATTGAGTACTTAAGCAAAGAGAGTGTTACAGGAAGGAATGATTGATAATACATGTCTGGTGTTCCAGAGAATTATATCATAGTTAATTTCTGTGATAGGATATGCTTATATATATTAAGATCAAATAGCCACCACTTGTATAAAATTTGGAACAACAATATCCTCAAGGGAGAGACAGATTTTAATAAGAGCAAGAAGTCAAAGATATGTTCTGAGAAGAAAGTATTGAAATACTGGGCCTTTTGATACTATCTGATATATTCTAAAGAGGAAAATGTCTATAATAAGCAGATAGGATTACATAATATACACTACAGATCCAGTCCCAGGTACTGGACTATTAAGATATCAAGCTCATCTCTCCCCTACAGAAAACAGAACAAAACAAAACAAACAAACACCCACCCCGCCACCTGTTTAGTAACTACAAGCTTTGAACAGAAACAGAACCAGCGTCACCACAAAAAGAGGGGAGATGCATCTCCAAAAATGGTAGGAGAAATCGATCTGTCTTGGTAGCATCATACAACCCTGTTTAGAGAACTCAAGGACATAAGGACAGAGCAGTGAAATCAACACTCTTCTGGAGCTAACAGCATTTCTCTCTCACTAAACACCCCCATACCTGGGAACTGGTCTTCAGTCACTAAACCAAAAACCTTGGTATGGGGTAAAAAGAGGGTTAGCCTCCTTGTGAGCAAGAAAAATGATTGTAAGTGTTCCTTAAAAATGGCAGTTTTCACTATCTGTGGCTATAGTTTAATAGCTTCTCTATCAACTTAGGGCTTTTTAGAACTTCTGCTTTAGACCCTAAGTCTTATTTGCAGTTCCCTGCTGGGATTGCTCCTTTTCTGGAGGGCTGAGGGATTTTCAAAGAGGATTCTATTTTGCCAAGAGAAGACCCTTGCTTTCTCTCCTAAGGTATCTGTTGGAACGTGGCCTGCATGTGAATTGGGCCCACAACTCTTATGTTTCTTTCCTTGTGTAAGTTGTTTATGCCTGTGACTTTGGGGAAATGTCTGCACTCCCTACTCTAAAACTGTAGGCTGGACTCTTAGGCCACAATACAGTGTTGATTCTACAGCGTCAACATACCTGAATAGCACTGAGATCAGATAATGAAAAGAAATCTAGCATCTTTAACTAATGCCCAGGACTAATTATGAAATATTTGGGAGGTCTGCCTCATAATAATAAAGAATGTCAAATAGCTCAGAGAGAGAAAAGTACACAAAGTAATGAATCACAAAAACAAAACAAAACAAACAATGGGAAAATCCGAACACAACAGAATTAGACTACTTAATGAAGAGTTTATGCACCAATTTTAATGATGCTCACTAAAATCAGGAAAGCAGTGGAGAAACAAAAAGTACAATAAACACAGAGAAACTGAAACAGTTCCAAACATAATTTATGGACTAAACAACATCATAGCTGAGCTAAAGAACACAATAGAAGTGCTTAATAGTCCTCTGAATAAAACCTACAATGGATTAGTGACCTAGAAAGTAGAGCAATAGAATGCACCCAAACAGATCAGCAAAAAGAAAAAAGAATTAAAGGAAACAAAAACAGCATATCCTATGATGAAACAATAATAGGAACAATATTTGCAATATAAGGATCCCACAATGGAAGAGAGAGATGCGGGGGACAGAAACCATATTGAAGAAAGTTGAGAATTTCTGTATCTTAAGGAAAGAAACAAATCTATAGATCCAAGATGCCCAAAGAGTTTCAAACAAAGGGGACCCAAAAAGATTTACACTGACACATTATCATTAAAATGACAAGAATACATGATAGAGAGAAACTTAAAAGAGATTAGAGAAAAGCGAATTGTATACAAAGGATTCTGTGTAAGACTATCAGCAGATTTCTCAGCTGAAAATGTACAGGCTAGAAAGGAATGACATGATATATTCAAAGTACTGAAAGAAAAGGCTTTCCAACCAAAGATAGTCTACCCTGCTAGAATATCAGTTAGAATTAAAGAAATGATAAAGAGTTTTACAAACAAATGTTAAATGAATTCTTCACCAGTAAATGGATCTTACTAGAAATATAGACATGCTATGAAATAAAGACAAATCCCACTTAGAAGCAGCAAGGCATCCAAAATATGGGGAGGAGGAAAGTGAAAATATGGACTCTAAATAATAAGCTTGGGACAGTGGGTGGGGTGGTGGGCAAGTGATGGCTGAGCCCATCAGACAATGGTGAAGGACAGTTGGTGATTTGGTAGAGGACAGTGTGTGTTGACACATATCTGAGGAATGGGAAACCTACACATATGAGTTCATTGAAACGTGTAGAATAAGCTACTATAATAAGAAAAATAATAAAAGAAAAAAGAATTGAGGCAAGTCATGGTGGAATAGTGGTTAGGTCTACCATAGTTCATATAGGTCCCAAGGACCCAGGTTTACTTCCCAGGACCAAGGGAATAACCAGGATGAACAGCTAAATTAAAAACTTAAAAAAATGTGTCTTCCTCCTCTCTCTATCTACCTGTCTGCTCACCTTCATTCCTGCCTGCACCTTTCCTTTAACAAAAAATTAGACCTCGAAAAATGGGAAGAAGTTGTGCTCTGGTGGCTCAGGCACTAAATTGGTGACAGGAGCATGGATCATAAAACCTAAGTATCAGAATTTGTGACCTGGAACCAGGGTGTAAAACTTAAATAAAGGTGTGTCTTCCTTCTCTCCTTTCCTTCCTTAAAATGCTTCTTCCTCATTCTCTTTAAAAGATAAAGAAGAGGAAAATGAGAAGAAAGAGTGGGAGTCACCCGGTGCCATGGTTGTAGTGGAATCTGGGTCCTACATTATTCTCTGAACCCTCCTTGTCCTTCCAATGAAACTTCAGTTAAAGAAAAAAAGAATGGGCTTGACTAGCCTGCTTTCAAGTTAAAACAGGTTATAAGTATAGAAACTTTTATGTAAACCTCTAGGGAACCTCTAAAAATAAACTCAGAAAAAAAAATACAGGAAAAAATGAAAATGGAAAACACAACATAAATGCTCTCAAGTACTTAAGAAGAGAAAGAAATAAGGACAGTACTGAACAATCTTTATTTTAAAACACAATTTTAATCTTGCAATTATAATGCTTCAGGAAACTTTAAGAAATACAGTGAACAAGATGAAGAGAGAGCCTCCATCCTGTGAACCAGGCTAGAGCTGAGAGGCACCCTCTGTGCTGGGGTCTGATAGGTTCTGGTTGTGCAAGAATCAAACCTGCAGGGAACACCCAGGACCATATCAAAGGAACCCTGCCCTCTGCTTGGGAACCTAGCACCCAAGGGAGACCATGGCACTAGTTGGCATCTGGGAACTTTCAGGTGGAGTGCCAACATCACGAGAACCACGTGGAGGAAAAGACTGGAATGAGGTCCAGGACAGACTCTGCTGCTCTGGGCATTCTCTCTCTCCAGCTCCTGAAGCTTTGTCTGCTGTGACAGCATGGCTTCCTGGCTGTCCTGGACTCTATTAGCCTACAGGAGTGTCTCCTCACCTGAAAGGCCAGGCTCTTTGGAAGTCCCTGCCCAAGTATCAGTCATCTTCCTGTAGTGACTGTGGGTGTGGCCAGTGGAGTTCACAGTCGACTGTGTGGTGGTCAGTGTTCCTGGAACAATCAGACAGTGCTCCTTCTCATTGGTTATCACATCTGCATTTGCATGGTCTGCTCTATGCAAGCTTGAGGCTGTATTTGCTCTTCAAACCACAACCCTCCTCAAGGGCACTTGTGTGCAGGCCTGGTGGCTGTCAGCCTGAGTAGTACCCCTACTCTGTGACCCTGGTCCCTTCTCCCGAGGATCCTGACTCTACCTGTGTTCTCACAGTCCTGCTGGGGCAGGAGCTGCAGCAGGGCCCTGCCGAAATCCAGCACCTTCTCTTGCTCTCTTGTTTTCAGCATCTCAGGTAGTCCTGAAGGTCAGTGCTGGGTGTGCTCTGTCTGCAGGCTTGCTTCCAGAACTTCTGAGATGAGATAGTGGTCACCAGGGAACCGCTGGGAGGTGGACTTTTCCTTCCTTCTTCCAGAAAGGGCACCCTGTGCAGAGCTAGAGGACAGCTCTCAGTCAGAGAGAGGCTGGGTGATGTGGGGGTATAGCCTCTTCCTTGGGCAGTTAGTTGACCTCAGGGGCTAGAGTTATTAGTCATATTCCATGCAGGACTCTTCCCTGGGTGTCTGCCAGGGAAGGCTGCCTGCAAAGATCTTTTCCTTTTCTCCAACCAGATAGGCTGGTCACTGTCATAGCCATCAACTAGTACAGACCAGGATTAGCCAGAGATACTCAAGTCTCCTGATGTGCCCCACACTCTGACATATAGCATCAGCAGGTCCATTCATAGTTGCTATAGAACCCAAGGGACTGACTCTTGCATGTCAACCATGGAGCCCTCCATGTCTCAGGAGGGTCCAGTCACTCTGTCACAATGCCAGTGACAGCTAGGTCCAGTGGCCTCAGTGGACATCAAAACTCCTGGAGGTTTCCGTATCTAAAGATCAAGTACCTGGAAACCAGGTGCATCAGAGTGTAGCTGGGGTGGAGACATCCCAGGATCTAAGAGCCCTGTGCACTCTCCCTGTGCCTGCATCATGACAGACACTGGTACGAGTATGTAGGACAACTGATCACAGATTGAGTTTGACTGATCTGGTCGGGCCATCCCCACAGCACTTTAGAGGGTCAGCCAGTGTCCTGCCTCATCGTACTCTGCATGGGAGTGTCACTATAGCATGGCCCATTCCTGAGAGGCACATGATGATTAGAGAACTTATCTTATAGGAGGGTCACTTGGAGTGACTGGACACAGGCATCATGACTTTATCCTATCCACTCTCTCCATAGAGTGTCACCCTTGACAATGCTCCATGCTCATCCCTTTAACCCTGTTCTCCTGACCCATACTGTCAGCCTGTGTCTGCTCTGACAGGTCCAGGCTCTGCAGCTTCCTCTGAGGAGTGTGAGCCAGCCAGAGACTTCCCCATCCTTTTCCTGTCTTTTAAGGTCTTTCTATTAAATTCTTTTATGCTGACAACAAACTGCTTTGTCTGATTCTTTCGATCCTCTCAGTCATGTCCTGTCTCTTACTTTGTATATTCAGAATATTGATGTGATGTTGATTATTGATATATTTGATGTCTATATTTGATTTTTTGTGACAGTTTTGAATCATTGTCATTGTTTACTGTCTTCCACTCCTCTTTACCTGAGTTGGTTTTGTGGCACTCTATAAAGGAAGTCTAAACTACAGGTGGCATCAGATGGACTGTGGGGGAGCCTGTGGGGTCTACCAACCTCATCAATCACCCCCAACAAGAGAATCCCTGAAAGTCATGAGTCCTCAGTTCCAGCTTCAAGAGGAAGATTCACTCATGAAGAAGCTCCCAGGGGAGTCAGTATTGCAATGCCATTGTCATCTGAACTCTTCCTCTCCTCCCATGAACTTTCATTTTCCTCCTGCTGATGATTCCTTGTCCCAGTCTCTTTATATGAAGCCTCTATCCTAACAATTCCTGGGAGTGACTCTCTGCATGAAAGATTTATGAATAGTTTAGTAAAGTCAAATAGATCATGAAAAAAATTACTACATCACTCAATAACTCCACTCCTAAGTCTAATGTATATGTGTGTGTATTAAAAAGAATACATGTAGAGACATGATCAAAAAAGTATATATCTATAACTATAAAAACAAAATAAATAATTGATATATTACTAAAAAATAAAATAATAAATATCCATTAATTATGAGAATTTGCCCTGAGCTTGCTGGTATTTCATCATCTAGAGAAATAGTATGCTCTCAGTTAAAATTAAACCTACAGAAATCAGCTAAAACTGTTAGTAATTATAGTTCCCTTATATTAATAGATCTTAAAACAAAAAAATTGCAGACATTTGTATCTAATAATTTAAAAAACAAGAATATACTCAACAATTATTTTTCAGAAAAATAATAATGGTATTGATTTGGAAGTATGTAACTTAGTAAGCAATTAAAGAACTCATAGACAATACATTCCATGACATCAACCTCAGAGAAGTCTTTGAAAAAAACATTAAAAACAACAAAAAAAAGAATTTAAACAAATGGAACAAAAACAAACTAAAACACTTCCGTATAACTAAAGAAACCACCAAAAACAAACTAACCGCCCCCGCCAAATACACGCTACAAATTAGAACCAGATATTTGCACATCAAAATTTGGATAAAATGTTAATCTCCAAATATATAAAGAACTCATCTACCTCTACCACAAAATAAACAAAAAAATACCCACTAAAAAATAAGAGGTTTTCTTGAAAGAAGACACATAGTGGCCTACAGACACATGAAAAATGCTCTACATTACTTATCATTAGGGAAATGAAAATAAAAACCACAATAAGTTATCACTCACACTTGTGAGAATGGGCTATATCAAAACAACTAGAGCAAGTGTTATGAGGCAATGACAAGAAAGGAATTGACATATATTGTGGGTATGTAAATTAGTGGAAACTCTGGAAAATAATAGGGACATCCCCGCCCTTAAAAAAAATGGACCTACCAGTCGATCCAACAACCTCACTTCTGGGTATCCAAAAAAATGGAAGAAACAAAGATAGAAAACAAATTTGTACCATTCTGTTTATGACAGCATGGATTTTAACAGCCAAGATAAGACATGGAATCGATCTAAATGCTCACAGATGGAGGAATGGATAGATTAGGAAAAAAAATAAAGAATATGGTATTTAAACTCAATGGAATTCTGCTCAGCTATTTAAAAAGATGAAATTGTGATATTCGCACAACCAGGAAGGAACTTTGGGTGATTATGCTAAGCAAAATTTAAAGAAGGAAAATTATACTAGACGATTTTAATCATATATGGAAAATAAATAAAGGGAAGGAAGTAACAAAGCAAAACTCCCAAGATTATAATGCAAGACTATAGGTAAAATAGGAAACATGAAGGGAAATGTGTTGAAAGAATAAAAATAATAGTGGTGAACTCTGGTGGTGGGTGTGGTGTGATATACACATTGACTAAGGTGTTAATCTGTTCTCCTGAGAGTTATGTTATTGTAAATGAATGAGACAATTAAAAATTCAGTTGACTATGATGATATATAGAAAAAAACACAAGTTTTCATTTTTATTTTAATATATACCTCTGTTTATTTTGGTACTTAATAAATTTTTATACATTGCTTTTCAAAATAGTAACTAACTAGTATTGTTTTTATAAAGGCACTGATATGCATAATATTTTGGTTGGACCATGAAAAAAATCTAAAAAATCTAAAAATATGTATGCAGAGAATCATAGGATTCCTTGAATGAGAGACACAAGCAGTCATTAAAGACAGCTCTGATACAAGATCTTCGACTTCCTCTACCTTCTTGTCAATACTATTATGACAGGCAAGAAGTTGGGGATGGAAGTCAAAAGCATAGGGTTTTCTGGTGCCCTCATCCCTCCTGTCTATGTGGTGAACATTTTCCTTCTTACCTTCTCAGGGGTCAATTTTATGTAAAAGATAGAATTAGACTGTTGGTGGTAAACTTTTTTTTATCATATACAGATGATGATTTACTATATACTGATGTTATGCTATAATGTTCTTTCAAGATACTTTTAATTTTAAAAAACGTGTGAAACGGAGAGAAAATATGTATTTTAAAAGCGTTGATACTCTATTAAAAATATTTTTCTTTGGTTTATCCTCCTAAACTCATTTCAGGTGTCAGTTCCTCTAGGTAAATTTCCCTCAATTGATTCAGACTTGCCCAATCTGAGCTCTGGCATTTTCCTCTGCTTTTATCTTATTAATCACAGTAGTCATTTAGTTCTCTTCTAATTGGATGACTATATATTGAAAATGCTTGAAAAACTATGTTTTATCTCCAGATCATCTATACTAGGTGCATAATGGACCACTTTTTGAATGGAAGAAAAATAATTTTTAGTAAACTTAATTTAAAAGGAGATACTTTATTTTTAATGAAACTAGCATAAGAGCATGGGAAATTTTATGTTTAAGTAACTTTATAATTAGCTAGCATAAATATCAGTAAAGAGAGGCTATCTGAGTCAGTCAATGAAAATAGTGTTAAGAAAAGTTAAATTTTATAATGTAATGAGTTTAGCCCCAAATATAGTAACACATAGACTTTAAAATCCTATTTAATCCAGAAGTAGAATGAATAATAATTAATATTAAAACTTAATGCCAAGTTAACAGAAAATCTCCTACTACATGTACTGTCTTTGACCACAACACACACACACACACACACACACACACACACACACACACACAGAATGAGAATCACCTTCAGAGTAAATAATTAAATCAAATAGCCATTAAAAGTAAGTTGAACTCAAGACAGAGAAACAATATGAAGACTTTAATTAATAAAATGAGACAACACATTTAATCTAGATATTTAGCGTTTGAGGCTACTAAGAGGTTTTCATTAACAAAAGCATATATAGTGATTTACTACCATTGATATACCATATTCTGTTCTTCAAAACACTTTTTCTTTACCTGGACCTTATTCTATCTAATTGTTAATATAGTTTTCTGAGAAATGTTTCTTATTTCCATTTTTCAGATAAAAGCAATAACCATATCTGATTTGTCTTCATATATACATAAAGGAGCAGACCCAAGACTTAAAGTCAGGAACTTTGAATCCAAATTCAAAGCCCTTTCTACAAGACAGGAGAGTCTACAAAAGCATGCTTAGAAGCACATTAGAAAAATAATAGCTCTGAAAAGTAGTGAAACATGTGAGAGGTATAAATATATTAACAGTGCATCTGTATGTTCATGTTCAAAAGGATAGCAAAAACTAGAAATAAGTCGGTTAAGTTTAATGCCCTAATAGAATTCAAAAAGCATTGTAATGAGTCATTTTGAGGACATTAGAACATAATGTTAGAGCAAACTTACCTGGTTTATTAAAACATAATGTAAAAACACAATATGATTTTACATATACACATATATTTGTATTTTGGGGCTTGGAGTATATTTGCTTGGGGGATAAAAATCATTTCTCTCAATTTACTTCTATGCATAATATAAAGCTTCTTAACCAGTTATTCCTAGAGTGTATTGAGGAACAGAGTAAGGATAATCTGCAGAAGCATTCTTAGAATATGCCTCAATAGTCCATCTTACCCTGAAAGTCTGATACCTCATAGGAAGAACATATCTGAATGTCCAATTAAATAATCTAGATAACTAACTTGACTAATAAAATCCTGACTTACTATGTTCTGGAAAAGCTGAAGCTGATCTACATGTGATTTGTTGTTTGGATTGACTGATTTCTGACAATTAACAGTATTTGAGCAAACTCAAGGGATTGGAGTAATCACCTTATAATTTTAAGAGAATTGGGCATGGCTTCATTTCCAAGCACACTATTATTATTCTCCCTGCCTATGGTAAAATAATTAAAAATAATTCTCCTTTCCTTCAAAATGAGAATAAACAAATGTAAGAGGAAAAAAAAAACAGAAATCAACTTTCATGTTTCAGTGAGGCATATTCTAGATACAGGCACAGCTGTTGCTGCAGGAAAAGTCTATTACAAATGAAAGTAAACTCATTTTACTGACAAATAATTTTTTTCATTAATTTCACAGTGTTTCAGGAATAAATCACATTGTACTAGGTCTTTTAAAGCTTGAAAAAAACTCCCTTTCTTAAATGATTACTGACCACAGCAAAAATATGTTGACTTTAGTTTCTATTTTATTATAAATTATGGATTTTCCTTATTAATTAATAAAATTAAGTTATTATTAGACTTGTCATAATCATTATTAATATAAAATTTTTTCCAATATAGTTTTTATTAAGATAAAAATTGGGGCGCAGCAAAATTGAACATCTTAAATTCGGTAAATCTACTCATAATAATCTATGGGATTGATAATATTTCAGATGTAGGCTTCAAATTTATATCCATTCACAGCTGTGTGACTTTTGACAAATTACATAATCTGTTTTAGTCCTCCTACTTTGTGGTAGAAAGAAGAGAAGAAATAATAGAAAAAATAGTTACGTATATTGACAGATTTTATGGTACAATTCTTAGACATTCAAGTTATTTTGTCTCTTTTTTCTTTTTTTTTTTTTCTGGGAAATAGTGTATGAAATCATTTGTTGAGAATGAAATGGTAAGAAGAGTTATAGAAGGTTTGATGATAGTTGAAGGAGATTGAACTATTGTGGAAAGTGGAAAATGAAATGTCCAGAGAAATAGAATTGCTTGGCAGGATAAAAGACATTGTTGAGATTGTTGACAATTTATAGGTGTAAACATGCTCAATTGAATATAGATATATTTTCTCTCAAAATTACTCTGCACCCCAGCTGTGGGCAACACAATGTAGGTAGTTGTGTTAATCAGGACTGGGTTTTGTTATGTAATGTAGTGAAAAAAGAAAAGGCAAGTGGGTTTAGAATCTTGACATCACAGTGTGACATGACAATGAGTGATTCACAACTGTGACATAATAAAATCCTAAACACCATTGAGCCACAAGAATTTGGACATTACAATGTTTTCAATCTATTTCTTCAGTAGTGATAGGTATAAATTCAGCAGGAATTTGAGGAAACAATGGAAAGCAAAGGTCATAAAGTGAAATGCCTGAATTTGCTATTTTTTCAGGTGGAACAGTATAAACTTAAGGCTTAGTCAATATATAATCATGAATTCTCCGGCCAAAATGCAGAGATCAGAAAAGTTATGGTATTTGAAATATTCAGAGAAGTAATGGACCAAGTTTTTCATTAGACCTCCATATAGATTTTGAAGTCACTTAGGAAAGTGGAGTTTCCAAAGAAAGAAAGACTATAAACTTATATCAAATTTGTTGAAGAATAAAGAATATATTAAGGAGTTCCTTGGATGATGAGAAAATGAGGGGAATAGAGTCAAATTTCATAACCACAAAGAAGTAGAGGCTATCCAAGAGAAGAGGATTACAATATCTTAAACTTAATGTGGGTTAGTAGGAGGATTTCAAGAACACATAAATATCATAAAGTCCATGCTGTGTGAGAAAACTCACACTTTCTACTAGAAGGAGGAGCAATAGCTCATCAATTAAGAATCAATTTTCAGATAAGCCAAGAGGCAAAGGAGATATCTAATAAAGACTGAAACAAATGAATTTATTAATTATGGATCAAGATTGAGTATGGAGAAACAAAGAGAATAATCGACTGAGGAGAAAAATGAAAGCAGAACAATCTGCATGAAAATATGTGATCAGAGAAGATATCCTTTCTTGATTGGAGAAAAACGATCCTTCTAATTCAGTTTTAAAACATGCCTAGAAAGAGAAAGGCTTTCCAAGACCAAAGAATTAAACTACAGTCTAATAAAAAACATTTAATCATAAGTGAGAAATAGCAATTGATCACACGCCGCCCAAGTTTTCAAATATAGATGATTGCGGCAATGTGCATAACTTTAAGAATAAAGTACTGTACCACAACCTTAAAAAAACGAAAACAAAACCTTGACTGCTCTGTGTAGTGATTGAGCATAAATTTGAGATCAAAAGGACCTAAATTTTTATCTATCTCTGATACTTTCTAGCTTGAAAAACACCTCAGGAAATCTCATATTTTCTCTTAACCTCAGTTTCTTTATTCAAAACTTGGAGCGGGGACAAAGGTTATTTCCTGAAATTTGCATGGCTAGGAAGTAAACAGAACTCTGGAACGATTTCAAAATCCAAGTTGATTATTCTTTCTGCTATATTAAGGTAATCTAATGTCACGCATCCAGAAAAAATGATAAAGTATTCACAATTCATAAACTGGATTTGGAGAATTCAGACAAAATTTATGTTAGTCCTTATCTCTACCATCTGTCTTTAAATCAGAAGACTAAACACAGGCAGCAGTTTACTTGCATTTCCAATTTGGTTACTTGAAACATATTGCAGGAACTTTCCGCACCTTGGTTTAAAGCAGTTTAGTCCGTGGCAAAGCCTAAATGTTATCTGCAAAGAATCTATAACAAGTACTAGGCATTTCTTGTTTTCAATCAACTGTGCTGCATATATAAAACATAATTTCAGCAACAGTAAAAATAGAAAGATGACAGAATGCAAAGAGATTCGCGAGGCCACTTTGCCACCCCAAAAAAGAAGCAGATGGAGAATCATATCACCAGGAAAATCCAGAGCCAGCCAGAGAAGAGAGCAGAGCCAGTCTATAGGCAATAGTGCCAGTGAAGAACACAGGCAGGTTGCTACATTTTACTGGCTTAGTGGCAAGATATCAGACAGGTCATAAGCAAAGATTTATTTTATGGGATTTTTAGACCTCATAGATCAAGACTGAGAAGAGACTAGTGGAAGAGTCACTGCACAATACCTGTTTTACATCTCCTGACTTAAATTTCCAGCCATCCTGATACTCAGTGAGTGATACTTCAGAACCCACTAAGGTTCCTTATTAGATTATCTACAGCAAATCTAGACATTAACAAACGTACATGAACTCAATTATCTGGACCATCGGTATTTATCCTTTATCCCTATTTCCTGATAAATCACTTTCAAATAGTAATGTTTTCCCCAAACTTTGGACATGACATATAGGTCTTCCATTTTTACTATTCAAGGTTACTACTACAAAACAAAAGTCAAAAAATATTTTAGCTGTATTAATTGAAGAATATTAAACATAACCTTCTAAATCTTAGCTTTTTCTAGTTGGCAAAGTATCCAATAAACTTAGAATAATGAAAATTGTTTTAAAATGAAAAACTAAAATTGTCATCATCAGAGTCCTTGTCTTCATCATCATCATGAAAAATAATCCCCAATAACAATTGCAAATTCTAATTCTTCCTCAATAGTGTGGAACGAAATTTAAATCTGTAATTTCATTCTCAATAAATACAGATAACGATTGATTCTTCCTTTTACATAATATAAGACATAAATAGACTTCTGTACATTTCCAAATAAGTTGAATAGTTTTGGGGATTATTTATTTCCGACTCCCCTTACTATGGAAATATATAGTTCCTACTTACCTAGTCAACACAAAGAAGAAACCAAAGTAGTCCCCAAGGACTTATTATTGTGCTCTGTATTCAATTCCACTATTGTGACATGTGTTTGCTTCAAGTAATATTGATTTTTTAGTACTTTTGCTAATTACAAGGAGAGTTAACTACCACATAGTGTATTTTGTATTTGTTAACTGATATGCAATCAAATCTGAACTTTGTTCAGACCAAGAGAGAAGAACTGATACATTGAATTGATTTTTCTTTTTCCTAACTCTATACCACTTTCTTCTCTAAAACACAAACAACCTTTAAACAGCAATTTAAGCTTCTTTAAATCTCCTTTTCAATTGTTTACAACTGAAAGCAACTTTACCTCCTACTTTAAAGAGAAAGTGAAATAATCAAATTTGAACTCCAAGTCTCTCTTTGTGTACACACACACACACATAAATATATATATCACACGTAGATACATATGCACTTAAATCAGTTACATCAAGCAGAGAATTTATGGTTTTTTATTTTAGGACTAATATATTATTTTACATCTCACTTAAGTCTTGTTCCTGTAATTCATCTTCTAGTTATCTTAAAATTTCCTTTTCTCTACATATTTTCTTCAGTTTGCAAACAATACCAAAGCATTTTTATATTAAGTCTCTCCACAACCACAACTTCAGGACTCATTTTGATGCATATTAAAGAAAGTTATAACCTATAGTAATGAAAATACTCTATTGCTATATAAGTAAGTGACTGACAAGAAATAATTCCTAGTAAGATATATACACTTAATCTAAAATACAAAGAAACTTGAAACACTTTGAAATTAAAGGGCAAAAGAATTACTGTGTGAAAAACATTATTTAACTTAACAATGTTGAAAAATAACTACCAAGTGAACAAAGAGTTAGAGGAAAATACACATAATTTTAGTTAGGAGAAATTTTTTTTAAAGGAAAGATGCAGGAAGGAAAGAAGGTGAGCAGAGGTAAGTAGAAAGAGAGAGGAGGAAGAAGCACTTTATTTATTTTTGTAGTTGTTCACCTTGGTTATTCTCACTGGTCCTTGGATGTGAACCTAGGATTTTGAGATACATGTGACCTGTACCCCAACCCTACTCCACCAGGACATGCCAGTTTAGAGAAAATTAAAAAAAAAATACTCAAAAATAACATATTCAATTAAAATATTTCACAAGTTAATTTTCCTAAAGAAGTCATTATATTAAAAGTTAAAATATATTTTAATTAATCAAAAACATATACAAAAGATTTAGACAATCCAGTCTTTACGATTAATGCCTCATTTATCAAATGGTTGAGTGTGTGTGTTTACAAAGTTTTTACTTACTATTTTCTATTTAATAAGTGCTGAGCATGCAATTGACTGATACTGAAATGAACAGAGGTTTGTCACTAAAGTAATTTGTCAAATATATAATATGGATCATTTAACCTTGTATGCCAGACATATGAGCCTTTTCTATGAAAAGCAATAGCCATAAATGATGTCTTACTGTCTTGGAGAAACATATTTTTACTTTTGTAATAGTTCATTAATTCACAGACACAAGATTATAAGCCAAACCAAGACACTGGGAATAAAGCAGTCAAGAAAGTTGACAAAATTCCATCATTTTGTGACACAAATTCTGTTGGGTCAGGCACAACTATTGAACAAACAGATGAAATTTATGGTATATTAGATTATCAAAAAGAATTGTAAGAAAGGAGTGTGATACTAAGTATGATAACAAAAGAAGACTTCTCTTAAATTGGAACATATAAGCAAATACTTGCAGGTAGCGAGAGATGAGGCCATGAATGAAACGCTCCAACAGAGTGAGAGCAACAGCAAAGTCTTAGGGGAAACAAAACAAAAGAAAACAATGAAACACAAAATGAAGCTATCTATGTCTGTGTATTCACAGGACAGAAAAAAAGTCTTTGGGTCAGAGTAAATGAAAATGAACATGATAGGTCAGGTCGGAATTATCCAGCTGGAAGAGAAGAGTGGTGGCTGAACTTTGCAGATCATTATGAGTTACAGATGAAAGGACTGAAGAGTTTGAACAGAAGAGTTACAGAACTGAGATTGTTTTTTCACTCCTGGCTACTCTGTTGAGAAAATTAAGTATAAGGAAGAGGAAAAGGGTGAAGATTATTATAATAACCCCCTGAGATAGGACAGTGTCTTGGGCCAAGGTGAACCAAATGATTGTGAGACTCATCATCTAAATATTTTAGAAAACATGCTGCTTGATCAGTTATAGTTTGAAAGATCGTGGGATTAAGAATAACCAGAAACATTATGAGGGGAGCAATTAGGAAGTAGGATTTCCAGAGTTTCATTTGGATCTATAAAATGAGAATACTAGGTCTAAACTGCTTGCAATGCATTATGCCCTCAAAGTAACTGTTTGTCAATGCTTTCTCTATCCTTCTGGGATTTGGCACCAAATTTACTAGCATGTATTTGTTAGTTTTCATTATCTATTTCTTTCTGCTTTTAGAACATTAGCGCAGACTGAGTCTAGTATACTTGCATCTTTCCCATTTTTAATGAGTATTAGTTGACTCCACAACCTGGCTATTAAATATAAGCTAGAAAATTAAAAACACACTTATGGTTCTCTAGAAGTTTTTAGTTTGTGACAACGTGAATTTTCTCTGTGATTAGGTAAACACAAAATTTTTTCTTCTAAAATTTCACAAGAAAAATTTAATTTTACAAAACTAAGATATTTTAAAATCTGTATTTTCTACTAAAAACATTAAATTTCTAAGTAAAATGAACACTTAAGATGACATACTATATACAATTAGTCTTTTTAAATGTTTCTTTTATAGAGAAAAAATACAGGACAGTGAGAAAAAGATGGAAGCAAATATCACTCGGTATTAAAATGTTTATAGATAAATTAAGGTAGTAGTATATTTCCTTCCAACCACTCAATACCCATTTCTAGTACAAATGGTACTGAGGGAAGCTATCAAATATTAATTTGAATCACAAAATTTCACATGCCAAAAGTTGAATAAATACATTCATCAGTCAATATCAATTTAAGTCAACAGAAAAACAGTACTAATTAGCCATACCAATATTATTTTGGAAGGGAAAAATAGAAAAGGATACTTAGACGTGTTATCTCATCTCAGAAATTATGAACTGGACTCATATGATTGAGTTCTATGCACTGAATAATATTCCTGCATGTCAACTGAGTAATACAAGAAAAATACACATATTATAGGAAAGACCATAAACTATCCTTTTTAATCATTAAGAAGAATGTACTAACCTTTCTTTTATAAAATAGACTCGCAATAATATGTCTCATCCATAATTTATGAGTCACTTTAATTTCCAGAAATGCATAAAGTTATCAAATTATTGTAAGACAAATTTTCCGGGTGAGAATAGTGACCATTCACAGTCCTGGATAAGCTACTTTTTATCATCCTTAGAATAAAATATTTGAGTCTCTCCTATTTCAAAGAATTTTTAAACTTCCCTTTAATGAATGTCAGTGTTTTAATTCAAAGGGTCTTTAATAACTCTTAAAAATGGAATATTAATTTTTAGTAATACAATTATTTGAATAACATAATTCTTTTAATAATATTAATTTTAATAATATAATTCTTCTAATAATATATATTTAATAATATAATTCTTCCTAATGAATATTTTTACATGTTAAAATTATTTAGCTTTCCTTTGAATCACTAACCTATGTACACCTGTCCTATTTTAAATAGTTATACATGGAATTCTTACCTTGGGTATCACTAATATTGTTGTCTATCATAACTGAAATTTTTGTTTAATTAATCATCATTTTTTATAATTTTAGTTAACAGTCACTGACTACTATAATTGGCCTAAGATGGATTGAGGAATAAGTATTTTGGAAGGGTTTGCCACACACTTTGGATACATAGATACTTATTTTGGGAAGCTATTGTTATGAAACGCAGAGATGAAGATATTTAATTTGAAACTAAGACGTGTTTATATTGATGTGGTAAATTTCAGTGTCGTATTTTAAAAACCTTATGACTCTGTCTTGCTTGTTTCCTAGATCCTGCATACCATTCATGCTTTCTGAGAGTATAAATGTACTGCAGTATTTCTTACTCATCTTGTCCCTTCTTTCAGTAATAACAGCTATACTTGAAACTAATTTCACTCATTCATGATCCAGACACTTACTCCTCTAATATCTATTAGTATCTACATTCTGTCAGTTACCCTTGTAGGCTCTGGATAAATAGCAGTAAGTAGAATCAGAAAAAGACTTAGCTCTCAGGGAGCTTATAGTTTAGCTGGAAGAATCAAGAAACAAATAACCTAATAATTAGTGATATGTCAAATAATAATAAGGGCAATGAATGAAATCACTTGGTCATTAGAAGGAAAGTGATGAAATTTAATCCAGGAAAAGAGGATTTAAATAGCAGATAAACTGATACCAAGGATTATTTTGTAGTGAATGCCTCCAAAGAGGTCCATGATTCATTTGTTTAAAATAAAAACAAAACAGAACAAAATTACCTAAAGATGGAAAGGCTAAGAATAACTTTGAGCACAGTAAAAATGATTAAAGTTCTAATTTTCAGCAAGTTAAGATAAATCAGAAAATCTTGATAATATAGATAAATTCTAATGACTAGAGTGACAAAGACAATGTTATTATTTTGAATGTATCCATTGTTAAAAGTGGGTAATATATGTCCCAACTCCTATATACTTCTCCCAGATTCAGTAATGAGCCAATAGTTATAATTTTGCAGTATTATTCCCTGCCTCTACCCAGGACCATCTCTCTCTACCTGTTTCTCTCTCTCTCCATATATTGACATAGATATAAGTAAATATATATGTAAGTACAGGCATGATATAGAGAGAGAGACAAGTATCTATATATTTATGGAACAGAGAAGCATATAGATATAGACACATAATACATATGTGTATTATGTCTGAACCACCTGAAAGTAAGTTTTAGACATCATGCTTCTTTACTTCCAAAATTACATGTATAATTATTTCTTGAGAATAAGGACATTATCTTTTATAACCACACTACAGTGATATACTTCAATTTAACATTGTAAACTACTATTTTCTAATACAATCAATACGTTTTGATTTTGTTAGTTGCTCCAATAATTCTCATTCTAGAATATTTTCCCCATCCTTTCTGGGACCCAATCTGGATTGTGCATTGAACTGCATTGCCCTTTTCAGACTTTTTTTTTTTAATTTGGAACTGAGTAGATATTTTGATTTTAACTTTGCAGAAGGATTTATTTCTCAATGCATTATTCTAGAATTTAGAAAACAGCACTTTGTCTTAAAATTTCATTTTTTCACATTTAAAAAAATTTCAGATTTTCATTGTATATGTATATATAATTAAATATATACATATCTTTATAGTTCATACAATTTATTTGTTTTCACTGAGAAATGAGAGATTGAGAGAGTCCTATCTGTGCTCTATAAATTACATGCTTATAAATGGTCACCAATGATCTAGAAAATGTTTGTATATGCTTATTGATTAATAATAATCATTCATGAATTTTCTCAAATCTGTTATCAAAACAAATGCCAATGATTTTCAGTGAACATTTTATACAAGCTTTGTCTACAATTTTTAAATGCGTACATTGTGTTAAAACATTTTTAGGGTATAATCTAGGATGCGGAGGAATATTTATGGCTTTTTTGCTTAGGAATCATGTCTCTCTGATACACAACATGAATACTGATACAAGCTATTTTAAAATTAAATTTTCAAGACATATTGGATTCAAGTTTACTACAATCAATCAAACCACAAATTTAGTATGATATTTTACATTTGAAAGCCTGCAAATGTGAAATTTAAAGTAGGAGCTTTCTTAAACTAAGGTTAACTTTAAGAATAAAAAAAAACAGTAAATTCTGACATCTTAAAATATATCTTTATAGACTTGTATTTAATGTTTTTCCCTTAAAGGACTGTTATTTTGCTGTACGCACCCACCCACCCACCCACACACACACAAAAAAAATATACACACACAACTACTATGAAATATAATTATTTTTTGCTTCTATTATATTGAGAAAGTCAAAAAATAAATTCAGATTAGGGCATTAATGTCCCATGGGTACTCAGTAAAAGACTTTTAGAGTAAAATATATATGTACTGTTTTAAAAATAAAAACTCCTTAGGATGAATTGTATTTGAAAATCCACAGAAAGCCATTTTCTCTACCAGCATATATGAAAAAAATACTCACTTTTAAATACATGTAAGAATTATATTTGCAAATATATTGTATTTGTAAATTAATCAAAAACTATATTTCCTTTTTTTCTCAGAATTTACTCAGCAATAAACATGAGATGGATGATAAAAGTTGATGTGAAAAAAAAGAAAAGAAATATGGCACAAAATTTAATATGCGGGAATTTAGTAAATTGTCTTACCTTGCTAAGACAAAGTTTGTGCTTTTCATTTATATCCCATTCATTAAACTGTTGGAATAAAACAGATTGTCAGCAGGTTCATTACTCTTTCCTGAATTTTAAAGGTGTTTTGTGTTGCTGAAGAATAGCTATTCTTTGAAATTTCTACTATTTAGTCGGAAGGGAAAACCTCTAGTCACAGTTATAAAGAATATGACTGATAAGACTAAGCTCAGGAATTTAAGAGACATTTTGATTCATGTGGCATACTTAACTAAATTTAAAATAGGATTTATTAAAGAAAACAAAGGGAGGGGGATATTTCCAATATCCTTTGCCAGCTTCCTTAATCATTACAACTTAAAAATGAAGTATGCAAATTGAAAATATATTAGAATATTTAAAATATGTACACGAATCTCTGAAACAGTAAACTAGTCTGAACATTATCTTAAGTCATTTTGTTTGTTATCAGGTGACTGACTTACTGAGAAACTGAAGTTTCTACAATAGTTGAACATCAGAGTCAATTAAACTTGCATTTTATAGTTACATAGTTAATCACATTTTAAAATGTTATTAATATCTCCATATTACATATGGAGTAGCATACTTTTATATTGCAAAAGACATACCCTTACAATCAGCGATTTTCTATTCATAATATTATTTTTAGACTTTTATATTGGTGTAGGAAATTATAGAGTTCTTTGTGTGCTCATCAAGAAAAAATAATTTTAGGGGTTATTTTAAGGCCCCTCACAGCATTTTGGCAAACAACATTGCTCAGAGTTGATGTTATATACTTACTCTTCACATGAGTGTGTATGTTGGAGTGTTTCCATTTTATAAGGAGCTACTTTTCCAAGGATAACCTCACTTTGGTTCAATCAGACAAATAGACACAAAAAAAAGAAATTTGATTTCTTCAAAAATTGTTAGTTTTGACTGTTCTAATCTCCTGCGATATCTTTACAAATATGGAACTGAATGTGACTGGTTTTTCCTTAAGAGACACTCTAAAGATAACTGGTGGTATTTGTATTAGACCAACTTTTGAGTAAGATTTCCAAATCAACAAAGGAAAAATGACTGTTGTAGAAAATGAATTATTTTTATTAGTTGATCTTTTGTGCTATTATATTGATGAATGAAGAATCATTTCTATATAAAAACAAAAGAACAACTATAATTTCTAAAGATTATTATACTCACAAATATTTATAATGTTTTGTGACTCATACTGAATGTGTTTTTAATTTGTTGTGTGGATATATGCTATATAAAATAATTAACACACAAGGGAGACTTGTAAGATTGTTATACTAATAATCCAAATTCACAAGTCTCTCTTTTTTTTTTTTTAAGAAAAGATGCAAGCAGGAATGAAGGTGAGCAGAAAAAGCCAGGCAGGCAGGAAGGAAGATGAGGAAGAATTTCATTATTCCATTTTTATTTATTTCACATT
The DNA here is from genome assembly GCA_004363575.1 of Solenodon paradoxus. Taxonomy (NCBI): domain Eukaryota; kingdom Metazoa; phylum Chordata; class Mammalia; order Eulipotyphla; family Solenodontidae; genus Solenodon; species Solenodon paradoxus. The sequence continues at coordinate 1,109,582 of RJWH01000011.1, forward strand.
GGTTGCTTCCTCCTGAGCCTGGGGCTCAAACCCAGGGATATGTGGCTTGCTCCTTTAGAAGCAATTGACCTAACCGCTGCTCCACCAGGCCATGCCACAACAGTTTTTTCAGTAACCAGAAACTGTTTCTCCAAAGTCTATACATAACATCAGCTAATGTCAAATGGCTTCAAGTTTATTTTCTCATTCATATATCTGATAATTTATTCCCTTTTATACTTTGTTTTCTATAGTCATACACTGATGTAACAGAATAATATTTGACTGACTGATATAACAGGTTAATATCTCCTCTGTATAAAATATACATATATACACATACATTGTACATACATATATACATGCCTGAATACATACATTCAGACATAAATTCAATGGGTATTTACTACATGATTAAAATGTATTATGCACTGTGCTATGTAAATGAGTTATAGTTATACACAAAGCAAAATTTCTTTCCTCATTGAATCTACATGTGAGGAGATAAACAATAATGAGTTAATAAATAAAACATGTTCTGTAATTTCAAGTAATAATTAGATTATGAAAAAAATGTATAACAAGATTGAGACTAATAGAAGATTGTTTTAGATACAGTGGTCATGAAAGACCTGAACTAGGAAGTAATAACTGAACAAAGACACAATATATCAAAGGATTATCTGAATAAAGAGTATTTCTAAGCAGAGGTACTACTAGTAAAACATATAATCATGAAAATACATATTATATAAAACTACATATAACATACAACATAATAAATTATATTTATTATGATTATTTTACTAAAGACCAGTAGAAAATTATAGCTGAAGTACTTAGAAAAGGTACTTCTGAGATTTTATATGGAAGAGACATATAAGTGAGTCCACATTTCGCTCCATATCTTCAAATTAATTCAAGTATATCACTCAGATAAATCTTCAATCTTAAAATAAGCTATAGGCAAGTATCTTCTTAAAACACTAATACACTAATACACACTTAATACACTTCGTAATACACTAAGCATTTTCTTAAACAAGATAAAAAAAAGACGTTAACTATAAAGTCAGTGATTGATATGTTTGGCAACATTAAATTTGAGGATTTTATCAAATAGTCAAAATAAGAGCATCAAGTTGTTGACTCTGATAATTGTGATGCTGAAAACAAGAGGATTATGTGAAGAATGTATAAACACTACTACAAATAAAAACAGTTGTCACTCACCACAAAAAATTGGAAAAATTAAGTGAGAAATCTTATGATCGAGAATATAAAAAATATCCTACAATATATGAAAAAGATTCAACTTCACTAGTAACCAAAGAGATGAAAATTAAAATCAGATTTTTAAGCACCATCACACAAAAACATTAAATGTCTCACAAAACAAAGTATTGAGAAAAAATGTGGTAAAATACAATGTTGTTGAAGTAGAAAATGGTGATATTTATTTGCAAAATAGTTGTGCCCTTTTCCTTGTTTCACTAGTTTTACCCTTTGTAATAGAAACTACAATATTGTATGCTTACCTGTGGATGGTTAGAGACTTTTATATTTATAATAAACTAACTGAAAACAAAGTTATTGGTATGAATTCCTGTCAGCAAGCATTATTTAATGATGAACTATAATGTTATTTTTGCTTAGCAAAAGTCAATAAAGAACATTGACAGAATTTCTACTATAATGGTATTCATGTTATGTCTGACCATAGCATAATGCATGTTAATTACACAGTTTGCTATAAGATTCAGGATGGATGATTAACATAATTGCAAGGTGACAGCAGAAATTTTAAGTAGGATAATCAGGGGAAAAACACATTTTGTGGGCAATTAAGCAAATACTTGACATAAGTACAATCAACACAAAGACTGTGTAGAATGGTGTCCCTAAACATAAAATGTCCATTGCCTAATCCCCAGAACCCATTAAAATGAAACTAATTACAAATTGTTTTTAGATTAACAAAAATTAGTGAAGGAGCTCAAAGTGAGATTGTCCTGGATTTAATCTAAACTCTAATGGGTGAAGTTTTACAGGAGAAAGAAAAAGGAAATTTGAGAAACAGACACTCATAGGCAGGAGATCATGTGATAAAAGAAGCAGGTATATTAGAGTTACGTAGTCTCAAATCAAAACATGCCTGAAGTCCTCATAAGCTAGAAAAGGCAAAAAGGATTTCACATTACATTAAATATTTATATATATACATGCATATACATATTTAACTGAGTAAAATATGAAGTCTTAGAATGCAAGAATAGTTTCATATATTTTATGTATTATTTAAAAACTAAACAGGTGAAATGTAAGATTAAAAATTAGAGAAAACACACTGTAAATTATTATTTTTAGTTTTTCTTAAGCTAACATTTTCACATATTCTTTTCTGAATTTCATACTCATATAATCAATAATAAAATGATAGCGAACATAAACTTTTAGTATAATTTTTCATTGAACTATAAGCTTTTTATATTACAATTAAGAAGTACACAAAATAAGATTTTTAAATGGATGAATATCTAATTCTTTGAATATATAAAATATTTTTAGTTAGTCCTTTAATACTGAAATTTATATTTTGTATAAGTTCTGTTATAAAAATACAATAATGTAATAATGCCAGGTATATAACTTTGTATGGTTTTGATTAAACTCAAAGAATTCCTAAATTTACAATTATTGTAGCAAATTTATGACCATTTTTAAGGATCTTTCTCTAGTTTTTAACATAGCTCTGTAGGAAGTTTTTATCAATGACAGTTCAACCCAGAAGAAGGGAATGATAATGTAGTAGGAAGAGTTCTCAAGAATGGCCTGGATATGGTCAAATTCTGTCCATATGCCCTGTAGATTTTTATTACAGAATATAACTAACTATTCAATTTTCCTATTTGTAAATTGTCATTATACAACTGATCACACAAAATAGATTGAGGTCTTGATAATTTGCGTAAAGCATTCTAATTCAAATACATGAATATGGATAAGTTGTTAGAAGGGGACTCCCAAAATAGGTCTAAAAGCTATTGATCTGTGCCACATATTATTGCAAATGCTTTTTGCCCTGGATTTGCATACCTGGCCCTTAGCTCTACATCACATGTTTTCATGGCATACATTCCAATGAGATATTCCACTGAGATCTTTTACAGTTTCTCTTAGGTACAGCACTGTATTGAGTTTGTTCTCCCTACACAATATCAGCTAAAATTTTTTAAAGATAATTAATATTATGTATTTGCCTAGATTCCAGCAATACAGTAGATTTTATATCCCTATACATAGCTACTTTGTGTTAACCATTTTACATATGAGTCAGGTAATATATTGCATACCAGACCTGACATTTTTAATACATTTTCTTGATTTCTCTCTTCTGAATTAAGTGATTTTCAGAGTAGACATCATTTAGTATTTATTGCATGAATGAATGCAAGGAAGTATTTCTACATATTTAGAAAGTCATGACTACTGTCTCTTTTATTTTAATGCTACATGTCTTATCTACGAAATAAGTAAATATTTCACATGTATAACATTGTTTTCTCTAGATTGCTTTTTATCTGAAAGAAATAGGAAAAGGAAAGGGGCATATGGGAAAAAGAAATGGGCATATTTGGTTATACAAATTATCAAATAGTTATAATTTGATTTTTACTTAAACTGAGAATTGTTGCATAGAGAAAAGCTGATTTTGAAAAATTAAATAATGTGCCAGCAGAATAGTATTAGATCATTTTTTTCTGATGCATTCTACTTATGATCAAAACATTTGACTTGGAATTTGAATGTACTGTTAAATTTTAATGCATAGGTATATTTCCCCAAAATAAAATATGAATGATAAAAATTGTTAAACAAAAATATATTTCTATTTAGCAATTAATACATAGATATATATATATAGCAGTTATATAACTGCTTTAACATATAACTTTTGAAAATAAAAATGCCATATATTGAGGCTGATGCTGCCAAGTTTGTGAGAGTCACTGGTTATTTTGTGAGTCCACTAAATTCTTAGCAATATTAAGCATTCTTCTGTGACATTTATGTCATTGCAGATCATGGAGTCCTAGACTGCAGAAGAAGTTACAGTAGTACTGCAGAATTTAGCTGAATAGCTTTATGAGTGCACTAAATGCAAATATATATTTTAGTAATAAAATAAAACATAATCATTTTTAAATTAAAAATTTAAATGTCAACTGAATGTTTTCTAAATTCTGTATAATATATTTGAATTATTCAGGTAAATAACACATAAGAATAAATATCACTTATATAAGGTCTCAAAAGATTAAAAGAAAAATGTTAGAGGAAAACACTGCATGCCATGAGTACCTTAGAATGTGACAGTTGAATAATACAACTGGTATAATCCAAAATACTTGTGACATACAAATTATTTTGTTAATTTAGTTTGAAAAGTTTTACTCTAAAAACTGCTATTTTCTGAAGTTGAATATTTTATAAGAAGGGCTAATAAAAATAAATGATATTGCTATGAGAGGAGCTCTTTCAGTAAGCAGTATTCACTGTTTTTTATCTTCTCAAACAAATCTATCAAACTATATTTATTTTATTGGTTGTATAATTTTGAGAAAAATTATGAAGAAAAGAAAAATCCCTAACAGTCCCTCCGCTCTGTTTTAATATGTCTATTTATAAAATTTCTCACTTATCTATTAATATCTAGATACAGAAACAAGTTTTAAAGATATTAAAATAAAATTAAAAATGAAATACGCAAACTTATTTCTCTGTCTATTTGTCTTCTCTTAATTGCTTTCAAATTCATAAAAGTAGAAATTCATACCTAGTCACTAACAGTTCTTGGGATTATGCTTAAGATTAAGTGCTATATTATTAAAAAATTGTTATTAATTCTTTAATAATAGCTCTTCATTTTTTGACAATCAGAATCTGATAACACCCTGTCATCAGATATTAATCTGCTACTTCTTTGTACATTCTAGCCTGAAAAATCATCTGCATAAAAGAATTTTTATACCATATTAATCAGACATTAATTTATGAAAGCATCTTTTTATTATTTTTTACTATTTATTCTTTGTTATATCTCATCCATTAAGACAATGCTTTAGCACATGAATGAGACTTTAAAAATATTTATATAATGAAGGTCAGAAAGTAATTTACAGTCACAAGTCTTTAAACGATCTAAGAAGAAAGAGGCCAGGGGGCTAGAGTCAGGAAAAAGCTTGTCTAATGTTTTATCACCTGAGGGCTAGAGTCAGGAAGAAGTTTGTCTAATTTTTATCCAGCTGAGGGCATCTTTAAATCCTTAAGGGTAATAGATGTTGTCTGGACATTAGATAGATAGATAGATAAACATATGGAATCAAATTGAAAGTGGACTCAGACCTGCTGCTCTCCCAGTGAAAGCCAATTCTCAAGGGCTGGTTGTTGATAAAAGCAAGATTTTTTTGAAGGACATCAATTGAGGAAGTGAGAGACCTCTGTCTTTGATCTACTTTTCTGACTGAATGAGCCTTCGGGATTGTATAGACAGTAGATCTGCTGATGGCAACAGAAGAGGGTCAGTCAGGTCTTCACAGTCTCTACAACCCTGATGAGGTGGCACTAGGAGGATTCGCTCACCAACAGGCAATTCAGAATCAATTTAAACTTCCTGAAGAAATCTGGTTCAATCCATTGTGTCTCCCCTGGTTTAGTGGTTTAGCTAATCTGCAACTAAATTATATATGCTAATTAAATGTCATAGATTCCCCAGTTCAGCGGAGGGCTAGGTTTGGGTCCCAATTAAATTGTCCTGTTGCCAGGACAGATGATTCTCCACATAGAACTGACTAGATAGATAATATTCATGAATAGTTCTCTTCTTGAGAGATCCTGGTAGAAAGTAAAAGCCAAATTAGACTTGGATGGATTGAAATTTAAATGTGCTTTCCAGTCTACACACTGGTCTGGAGACAAAGTGGGAAATCTTAGGATTTGAGGAATTGATTAAACTTTAACTGAAATAATTCCTTAAAAGAAGAATAGCTCTCTAAAAAGCAGGCATATATTTTCTCCAAAATCTTCCAAGTTTCTGCTGTGATTCTTCTGTTGATGCTTGCCAGAGACTCCAAAGAGAATCTTTGTTCTATCTGTACACTCAAATTTTATTAGCTAATCACAGTAGTGAACTCCACAACTCTGGGAAAGAAAAGCTCCCTAACTTCTCCAGAAATGCTCTCATATTACATTTTACTGTGATCATTGTGACCACATTGCTCCTATAACCGGTTGAGTGACTCCTATTGCTTTGCATACTGTTATACTTGCATGATCGGTGCCACAAAAAATAAAATGTTCTTATAAGCTTTTATAATATGTCCAGGGCAGGCTTTTCCCAATATGTGTCACCCTGATATGTGGGGAAAAGATTAATTCAGAATTGAGATTTTGTCCTTATCATACATTCTTGGCTATGACAGCATCTCCAGAAATAACCTTTCAATCAAAGAAATGTCTCTTTGTGAGAACCCCCACAAGAGCAAGCCTTAGACCAGGGATTAAAATTCAGCTATCAGGACAATGAATTGCCTTTGGCTCCAGACCCAGTCATGGAATGCATCCAGATAGATAAGGAAAGTTGATGGACGAGTTCGACATGTGGGATATGTAGTTCGTTACAGACCCTTCACCAAGAAATAAAGGAATGACACAAGTTGAAGAAGACCACCAATAATTTCAAAGGACTATGTCACCTTGTCCAATCAGGAACTGAAACAGGGTCTGCAGATATCCTTTCTCCATCCTCCTTCCTCACCATGTGGGATTTTCCCTTAAAAACTCAGGCCACTGGCAAGGCTTCAGGTCTTAGCCTCCCTTGGCTGCCTCCATCCTCTCTCTCTTTGCTCCCCATTAATGGACCACCAACTTGCTTACTTGCTTACAGCGACCCTGAACCCACGGGGTCTGAACCTCCTTCGGTCAGCTCCATCCTTTTACCTTCTGATTAAATCTCCGCTTGCTCACTGCCTAACTCTGCCGTGGATTCTTTGAGAGACCCGAAAATCCCCACGGTCTTCAGGCAAGACACATGTCTAGAGTCAAGATTTTGCCATATGAAGTCATATGAAGACTCTTCTTTCTTATCAATGACCCATGTGTCTTTTAGTTTGTGTATATTTCCCCTTGGAAGGTCTCACCAGCCCCTGCCACCACAATTTTTTTGGAAATTCCTCATATCTCACTGTCAGTTCCTGAGTTCAATCTCTCAGTCTTAACTCAATGATGGTAAGTAACTCTGGAAAACATTAATGTTTGCTGAACAATATTATTTATGTGTCTACCACACAATTAAGAATAAGAAAAAATTTTTAAATATTCTAAGACTAAATATGTTTGAAAAATTTAGTACTCCGGTCTTACTGGAGTTTAATAACATATTTCCAATTCTAAAAGCTGAATATGCTTATTTATACTTTTCCTCATTGTTCTTTACTTCAACAAAATTTCCTCTAATTTGTAAGATTCTACAAGAAAAGGACTTCTATTAAAAATCTAGCTGAGGGTTGCTGATGAATACACTTGACTAATAGAAGTAGCTTAGTTCCAGTTGCCATGTCCCCAAACAATTATTTACTTGAAAGACTTAAAAGCAAACAAGCATGATAATAAACAATAAGTACGTATTCATAAGGAAGAATATTTACTCAAGAACCAGTATTTTGCTTGAATATAAGAAATTCAATCTTTGAAAAATTCAGATATTCAACTTCATTCTATAATAATCATTTAGATGTTTATCTTTAGATTATTTATTATCTAAATTTTAAATGAACATTAATTTAATATAACTCTAGTGTCCTAAAATCTGTAACTTTTATGAGATAATTTCTGATGTTAAGGTTTTCTGAATGTTTTAAAAATTCATAAAAATGAGGGATAATATCTAGATAATTCTTGTGAAGTTATCATTCTTTTATCCTTTATTATTTAAGATAATGTGATACAAACTAAGGACATGACAAGCTAAATTCAGAATAATGCTGCCTGGTACAGTTTCATTCGGATATGCTAGTCAACCATTCTGAATACAAAGGACTGATTTTTAAAAGTCAGGTTTTTATTATATTCCATAGAAGTATCAGTCATAATACTTCAAAAACAATTACTCACTATAAATTTAGTGAAGAACATATAATTGCTTAGACAGAGCAGATGTGAGGATCAATATTTGCTTCATAAGCATGTTTTAAAATTCTTACATCTGAAAGGCTGATTGGTTCAGTCTCACACAATTCTAGATACCAACATATATCAATCCAGAGATGTCCTTTCACAATGGATAATATGTAGGAAGAAAAGCAATAAAAGCAAAATCTCAAAATAATCACATAATAATGTTAAGAGAGATTCTGTCAGATGCAATCCTGTCTAAATGGGCTGAGAAGAATTCGTAACTTAAAATCATATAAAAGTCAGGCTGCTTTGATGTGTGTGAAATAGTTTGTATGGATTTTTTCCAATCTTTTTGTCACCTCAAATATGTGAAGAGAGTTTATTTGAATTACCTAAAATTAAAATGCTATTGTGTATAGGTTATTCCAACTTCCTTCCTTCTTAGGAAGTTTTGTTGGTGCGTAGGAATGGGCAGATAATCTAAAGGTATGATAGCAACTGCAGAGAAATCATTTCACATAAAAAGCACGTTGCTTAAAACTGATGATAAGCATAGAGCAGCACATTAAGTCAATGTATATATCATATATAATATACATATATATATGCATATAAATTATATATATTTATGTAGAGAGAGAGAAGACAGAGACAGACAGAAATAAGTCCATGGGCTTATAATGTTTATTTCATCTTACATGCAGATATTAACGATCATATCTTCTATCTTCCTAATTAAGAATAGTGACTACAGAAAATTCATTTTTAATGATGTATTTAGAAATAAATACCCATTAGTTTCTATGTTTGTGATAGTTCTTCTGTTACATAAAGAAATGCAGTGCTGAACCAAAGAAATCAGATGTATTTTCCTATGGATATTGCATTTACATGAACAAATGACAGAAAACAAACAGCAAGTAGTCATGTTACAAACACACATATTAGGTGGTGAAATATAAATGTTAACTTTATGATATATAGATATGTGTGAGATATGTAGCTACATTAGTATATGTGCATATATGTTACATGTGTGTACATATGTATATTTTATCTCTATATGGCACATGTACCATGATATGTATCATGTATTATGATATGTATCAGGTTATAACAATTCCAGGGAAGAAAAATAAAGCAAAGGAAAACAGTCCATTTTCTGTGCTTGGGAGTTTGCTATTTTACATAGTAATATTCAAGACAAACTTTTGTTGTAATTTGATCACATAGTTGGGGGGGATGATGTTTCAGATTATATTGGAAGATCATGTGTACTAAAAGTTTTGACTTTTGTCCTAAGTTGTATGGAGATTCACTGTAGAATTTTAGAAAGAAAAATTACAGCAGTCTTAGGTTTTCACAGATCATGGGGTGCTATGTAGAGAATAGATGACAGGGTTGAATGTGAATACAGGCCAACCTGTTGGGGACTATAGTGACAAGTAATCCAATCTAAGAATGTGGTGACGTGGAGATGGCAGCAGCAGTCTTATGAATTTTGTTCCTCTGTTGTTGTGTTTTTAATTCTCAGATTTCATTGTATACTACCGTAGCATGACATCACCCTTTATACCACATTTCCTTTCTTCCCCATTTCAAATATATACTAAAATTTTTCTGGTCTTCCATACATTTCCTTAAATATCTAAAGTTGAAGTATATTATCTTTGCATTATATTTTGCAAATAAAGTTATATTTATACTGTGATTGTTAATATTACTTATGAATGCTAAATAAATTTACAATAAATTTGGCCTATCTGAACAATTTTGGATGACCTGACCGTACGCCACCTTAAAAAACTAGAAAGAGAAGGTCAAATTAAATCCACAGTAAGCAGAAGAAAATAAATAGTAATTTGAGTTAAAATCAATAAAATTGAAAACAGGAAATGAGTAGAGAACAATCAGTGAAAACAAAAGCTGATTCTTTGAAGAAGCAGCAAAACTGATAAGGTTCTGACCATTATATGACAAAAAAAAAAAGTGAATGTTACTAATATCAGGAGGAAAAGCAAGGACATCATTACAAATCCCATTGATAATAAAAGGATAAAATCCAAATTATCAACTTCCCATGAATTTCATAACCTAGAGCAATTTGACCAATTTCTTGAAGATACAATCTTTCAAAAGTCATACAAGATGAAACAGAGATTCTGTATATATTTAGAGCCATTAAAATTAAATTGATAATTAGTAATATTCCGAATGAGAAAATCTAGATTCAAATGGGTTCACTGGTAAATTTTTTTCCAGAAAACAGGAAGAGATAATACTGTTTACTTATATTGTGAGGTCAATGTCAGCCTAATAACACAAGACCAAAATATTATAAAATAATACAATATCGATGAATGTTATCATGAACATAGATGCAAAAATGATTAACCAAATATTTTAATAATGAATCCAAATGCATAAAACAACACATATCACAACCAAATGTAGTTTATCCCATGTATGCAAAGTGGATTCAGCATTATTCTCAGCATGACTCACACCAATGGCTCAGGTGTTAAGCCCACACCTGGGATACAGTCTATATACAGTCCAAGAACCCAGGTTCACAGACTAGAACTGGAGCAACTTAAAAAAATAAATAAAATACTTCTTCCTTCTCTTTTCCTTCATGCCTGCTGCCAGTCTGCTTCATTCCTGCCTGTTTTCCTTCCTCTTAAAAAAATAAATAACTAAACAAGCAAACAAAAAAGAATCTCCAAACAAACTCGAAATATATCTTTCATAACTTGACAAAGAACATATTTATAAAAAACAAACAAACTACAACAAATATTATAGTTAATGGTGAAAAATTTGAATATTTCCATTTATCCTTTCCAGTGTAGGAACAAGGGAAAAATAGCCCTTTTCTCAATTGCTAAATGAAGAAAATTATAAATTAAAATTTGCTTACAGTTTTGTAAAAAGACTAAATGTAGAAAATTTTTATGTTCAGTGATAAGGAGACACTCAATATTGTCAAGATGTCATTTCTTCCCAACTTAATCTATATATTGAACATAATCCCCAATAAAAATCCCAGTTGAGTATTTTATAGATATTGATAAACTACAATTATTAAGGAGAGGTAAAAGGAGGTCCAGAATAGTCTACATGATATTGAAGAACAAAGTGAGAACTGACACTACATGATTGCAAAACTAAAATAATCAAGAATATGGTAGCATGAAAGAACAGAATAAAATAGACCAAAGGATTAGTATGGTCTAGAAATAGTCACATAAACATAGTCAACTAATCATTGACAAAGGAGCACCAAAAACATAATGGAACAAAAATAGTCTTTTCCACAATGCTGAAGAACAGACAGAAAAAAACAAATGAATATAGAGATAAACCTTGACCCTCATAAATATTGATTCAAAGTAAATTACAGACTTAACTTTAAAGGACAAAACCATTAAGCTGCTAGAGGATGACATAGGAGAAAACCTAGATGACTCTGATATGGTGATGACTTAACAGATACAGCATCAAAAATAGAATTCATGAAAAAATCAGTATGCTGAATTTCATTAATTTAAAAAATATTTCTGCTCTACTAAAGCCAATGTGAAAGAATGAAAAAAGAGTCATAGACTGGGGGGAAAGTTATTGCTTAAGAGATATCTATAAATTGATGTTAGCCACAAATGTACAAATAATTCTTTAAAGGTAACAATAAGACTGATTCAAAATGAATGAAAGATTAACAAACACTTCATCATAAAAGTTATAAAGATGATAAGCAAACATGTGATAAATGTTGAGCATCATATCATTTGGGATTGCAAATAAAAATAACACTAGGGAACTGCAAATTAAAAAACCTGATACAATTACGTATCTATTAAAATGACTCATAACTAATGAAAAATATAATATCATGAGGAGAAAACTGAGCTCTCATTTATTGCTCTTAAGAATGAAAAAATGTACTGCCACTTTTGAAGGCAGTTTGGCAGTTTCTTAAAAATCTAAACGTACTTTTAATATAAAATATAATATATGATATATAATAATTACACTCTGATACTTATCAGATTCATGAAAATTTATTTCCACAAAACACCTTTTCATATACATGTATAGTCACTTTTAAAAACTGCCAAAAATTATAAGCAAGAAGGATATTTGTTAAATAAATAAGCAAACTTGTATGTCCAGACAATAGAATATCAATCGGTGCTAGATAAAAATGAGACATCATGCCATAAAAAGATATAGAGAAGCTTATATATGCATCACTACATCAATGAAGACAATCTGAAAAGTCTGCAAGTTTTAGTATTCAAACTACATGACATTCTGGAAAAGGCAAAACTTATGAGGGAGAAATGAATAGGCAATCACAAAGGATTTTTAGGCCATGAAACTATTTTGCATGCTATTATAATAACGAGTACCTTTGTCAAAATCCATATAGTGTACAATCACAAGAGTATACCCTAATGTATATATTGGACTTAGTCTCATTATGTGCCAATTTAAATTTCATGTAACAAATACAATATTCTAGTGTGGGTTTTCCATAGTAAGATCTAGTTGTGTGTTTCTGTGTAGGGAGCAGAGGTATATATGCTCTCCTTATACTTTCAATTCAGTTGTGCTGTGAGTGGAATGCTACCCAAATAGCAAAATTTTCTAATTGTTAAAATAAATTAAATAAGTATACATATATATATATATATACACATATATATAAAGAATGAAAAAGAAGATACATATTTTTATATAGGAACACATTTCATTACTCTTGGAGGAATCGTTTTCCAACAAAAACTCAAAAAGTGCTGACCATCAAGGCATAAAATTAATAATTGAACTAGAGTTAATTTTAAATATTGGTGTTTTTGAGAGGAAGAAAGCAGGCAGGAATAAACCCAGGTAGGCAGGCAGGTAGGAAGAGACAGAAGAAAAACCTTTTTAATTACTTAGTTGTTTATTTTGGTTTATCCACGCCCTGCACTCTGTTGCAAATCCAGGTCCTTGGGCTTTGCATAGACTGATCAGAAACAAGTACTTAATGCCTGAGAGACCAGGGTGCTGTTCCTTTTTTAGTGAGTGTGTGTGCAAGTGTGTGTTTAAAAACAGAACTAAGGAAGACAAAATGTAAGTAACACTGCGAGAGAAAATATTTTCAATAAAACAGATATTTGCTTAGACTACTTAAAATAATTTTATCAATCATTAAAGAGAAATAAATGACAGACAAGAGGAAATACGGTTTACTTGTTTGAATAGACAACTCACATAAAAAGGATATTCAATAGTCATTACACACATGAAGGAACCCGCTGCTTCATTACCCTTTAGGGAAATGCAAACTGTAAGACACATCTATACAGACAGTATCAATCACATGATGAACGTAAAACATAATTCCAAGATCCTTTGTAAGTTAGAAAAACTAGAACATTCACATACTTCTGGTATCATGATGAAATGCAATCAACTCTTCGGAAAACTTCTTTGAAAGATCTATTTTGAACTAGCGATTTCTATCCTAGGCATTATACAAACATGAAATGCTAAAATGTAGCCACTAGTGCACATGAATAAGAATTCCATACCAATAGAACCAGTACCAATACAGAATACGATAGTCAAAACTTGAAAATTTCCAAAATGCTCATCAAGAACAATATGGATAAATAAATTATATCATATCATAAAATATCAAAAATATTATAAAAATAAAAATATCATAAAATAAATTACTATAAATTAATGGAAATAAATTGCTAATATATGCAGAAAAATATATAAATATCACTTTGAAAATATAGGTAAGAAAGTAGCTGTTTGACTTTCTATAAATCTATTCAAGGGAAGACAGAAAAATAGCGGTTATCTTTGGGGAGTCTAGTGATTGAAAAAAGAAATAAGACAGTACATCCGAGATGTCAGTAATGTAATGTGTGTGTGTTAGTATCAGTGATTTTGTAGGTGTATTCATTTCTGAAATCCATCAAATGAATTAATTAGTTCTCCACCTTTCTATTTTCACATATCATAAGAGAAATAATAGAATAACTGGTTCAATGCAAAAATGGCAAACTATGAAAGGAGAGACTGAGATGAAAATAATTATTTGAAGAATCAATAAACAATTATAGTGTCATGTGTCAGCTATAATTCATACATTTTTAAATTAAATGAGAGAAATGTCTCAACCTAATTTTATATCACCGAGAACAAAATACTTGTCTGAGCTTACTCCAACTTTATTTGAGATTAGCTTGTTTCAGAGATAATAAAACAAAATAAATGTAATTTTCTTAATAATTATAAAAATATTACTATTAGTTTTGAAGGAGTTAAAAATAAATCACACTAAGTCTTTCAAATTGATCCATAGTAGATGCCCCATTCTGACATGAAGATGAGGGCAACCCCTAGATGAAGGAGTTGTTCCTGCCTTTCTTCTAATGCTTTTGATCTTCCTTTATGGAAGAAGTTATTGCCACTTCCTAAGCTAGAGTTTTCCTGTAGGCAAAAGGTAATCATTCTTCCCTTATTCCATTGAAGAATGTATTCTGAAGGTCTTAATCCAGAAGTTAGTTTATCTGTGAACAAGTCCTCTCTGAGAAATCTGTTTTACTTCCATCCCTCTTTGTCACATGAAGACCCTCCTCTACCCTTGCTATTCTAGACTCTCTTACTCACGTCTCATAATATACATCTTTGGTCTTCCCTAGTTACTCAGAATTTGCAACCATGTAAATTCTCCATATAAATGTTATTAAATTTGAGATTTTCTCCTACTAATCATGTCTGATACACTTTTGTTTTTATTCCAGTCCGTGAAGTAACAGAGGGGTGGGGGAAGTTTTTACTCACCTTGACAGTTTATAATTATGTTGCCTCATGAAAGCATGGGATATAGGTATCCCATAAACTTAGATGTGATTTAATAATTTTTATGTACTATTCTATGGGTTCCTCCAAAAATGTCAGACTCAATATTTGCTGTGTATTGAAAGAACAAAATATTTAAAATTCCTCAAATTAGGCTATCTACATTTAATTACTTTAGATAGCAACACAACATTTGCTAATTCAGGAAAAGGAAGCTATTTTTACCATTTCCACTAGAATGTAGTATTATATAGCCAGAGTTAAAAGGTAGTGTTGGATATTTCATACAATACCTATGAATCTAATCTATGAGGTCTTTGGGAAGTAAAGGATAAAACCAGTTAGAACGACTTCTAACTACACAGCCTGCTGTGTCATGAAGCAACAGAGCAAACAGAGACAATGTTTTTTACTGAATTCTAAAACACAGAGTTCCTTCTGATTTTAATTTTCTACGATACTTCCAAACACATCTATTCAAATTCTCTTAATGCTTTTTTTGTGTGTGTGTTAAATGTTTCCCCAATATTCATAAGATGAGCTTTAGCAGCATAAACTGAATTATAAATTAGTTGTGATTTATGTAAGGTACAAAATAGCAAATGTTTTGTAAATTAGGCCACCAGTCTCTAATGTAAACATATTAAATGTTGAAAAATAAACTTTGATTTTACTCACTGTAGTGAGGAAATATTGTTACTATATTGTGTATACAAATTATTATAACTCAAAGAATAGTTCCTTGCAAAGAGATATCGTTTAAAAAGATAAGTTATGTTTTTATATATTGCAATTAAGCATAATCAAAAATGTCTGTTTTACTACAAATAAGGTAGAAATTATTATAGCAAACTATAAGTACATTTTTGGCTAATGGAGCCATCTTTTTTTTCATGAACGTTTAACATAGGTATTACTGTCTATCACAAACAGATTCGGTAATTTATTTCTATTAAAAATAATTAACATGAGATGAAGGGACCAAATATTTGTAAAGTATTTTCGGGGATAGACTTCTTATAATTAAATGTTGTTTGCTCTGTATAATAGTCTTACAATGAGAAACCACTCTTCAGAAGAAAATAGTTAAAATTCAAGTACCACATTGATAGTGTTTTGGTGTCAAACCATTGTATATTTGACTACAAATTTCACATATTTTCCCAATATGCCATACTAACTTCCTACGCTAAGCCCACAGTCCTTTAAAACTTATTCATGTTATGGTTTGGCCATAAAAATAGGTAGTAATGCTTTGGTCTAAGGGTAGATATATAAATTAATGACCAGAAAGAAAAATTTAGTTATTAATTCACACCTAGGATCAATTGATTTAAAAAAAAATGCCAATTCAAGGGAAAGCAATAGTTTTTGACAACAAATAATTCTGAGAAATTGGATATCAATTAGCAATAAAATAAACCTTAATTATAAAACAAAAGTTATCTCAAAATTAATCACATATCTAAATATAAAATCTAAACATGTCATTCTTTTGAATGATATGTTTCACAACCGTAGATTAGAAAATGATGGTGGCTGCACTCTCTAGACTGCAGAATGTGTACAAAAGGATCTACAGGAAATAACTAGAACCAGAAATCAGGCAATATGGAGGTGAATTTAAAATAAGGGTTGAGAAGGATACATTAAATCCTTATGCCTACCTGATAACAGTTTTGTTCAGAATAAAATTAGGACTGATAGTAGATGAGATCCCTGTTCCTAGAATGTTCTGCCCCTTCTCCAGATCTCTGTGGATTTCAGATATCTAAAATACTCCCCCTTCCTTAACCTTTCTTTGTAAAATCATATACTCTTCAACTCTTGGGCCAAGAGTGTAAAAGGATTTTTCCTCACGTGCTCCTATCTCCTTTCTTTGGGTAAAATATAAATTTCTTTTTTTCAATTTCTACTTGTGGTCCTCAATCTTTATTAGGTATGTGAAAAAGAGCTTAGAGAATATTGTTTAAAAATTGACCTCTCAAATGGTAAGAAAACACTAGCAAAACATAAAAATAATATATTATTACTTCTGGGTACATGAAGAAGAATCATAGCAGTAATAGTGTATAAATAGCCTAGTACATAAAATAGACAAAACAATTGCATATCCATTTAACCCTAGATAAACAAAAAAACTAATAGCATGACACTGTCATTAAAAAATTGTACATTAAACTATAATATGGTATAAACCCAAAGAGTTGACTTTTCTTTTTTGCAATGCAGGTGCCTGAATTAGCTATTTTTTTCCCTCCAGACCCAGGTCTAGACCATGGTTCATGGTTTTCATAGCCCGGGCCTTAGCCCCCTGATGGACTTGAAAGAGGGCTAACAAACAGTGTCAGCCACAAGACTAGGAGAAGAGATAGGCTGCCTCTCCCCATTGAGACTTCTTTGTTTTACAGAACTTGGATGATTTAAGAAACTATTCAGTGGGAAATTATTTGTCTTTTCCTTTTTTCTTTTATCTTTCCTCCCAAAATTCAAATTCCCAGTTTTGTGTTTAAAATTCACACACACACACACACAAAAAGTAACCCTAAGAAACCCCAAACCCTTCAGCCTCAGTCTCAATAAAAGCAAGACCCCAGATATAGACATTCTCCCCAAAACACTCTTGATGGGGGGGACATGGGGCCTGACGACGAATGGTTCAAGGAAGAATTCTGAGTGTTAGAGTGCTGTTTTATAAGTTTATTAGATAAAATGGAGGAGAAAGAGAGCAAAATCAGGAGACAAAAGAGTCTCCTTGGCAGGAGTCCTGCCCTGCAGACTGGAGGCTGGTTGGATTTATACTCTTGGGAAGTGGGTTCTGGGTAGATCCCCTTTCCAGAGTCTTTAATTAGCAAGAGAATAGAACTTACAGGGAAGTTTGAAAGCAGAAGTCAGGGGATTTTTCCAGAAAGTTCTCCAGATCTGTGAAGAGGCCTCCAGCATTCTGGTAGTCTGGGTTCCTTGCTGTCTTGGGGAAAATATTAAGTTGATGATTGCAGGAATCTTTCCAGAGGGTTAACAAGCTTTGACCTCTAGTGCTCAGGAAAGGGCCTGTAGGATGTGACTCAGAGCACCCAAAGTCCCCCATGGACTTTATTGGCCTGGAAGGTCTTGGTCTAAAAAGGAAACAGAATGCTACTTTGGGGGCGCACTCTGTCCGCTTATAATTTCAGCAGTTTCTAGACAACCAAAGGTACATGGTGCTTCCCCTGCTGAATTCAGAAGTCTGTACTGAGGAGATTGCCTATAGGTAACACCCCATTCTGAACTCTGCCTCTAGCACTCTAACCCTAGTATACTGTATAATTTCCACATCTTATAAGCAATAAACCCCTGACATTTTTTTCTCAGTCTCCTGATGATTATTGATGGAAGGCATCTTGGTATCATAAGTTAACCTAAGAACCAGTTCAGTCTTCATATTGATGTAAAAGTGCCTGTATAATTGACTGTAAATGAGCATGATGGAACTTCATGGAGCAAAGGGAATGTTTTACATCAAGAATGTCATGGTGTTTCTACAACTGTGTAGATGTGTCAAGCTTATTAAATTATGTATTTGAAATTAGTAAATTTTACTATATATAATACTGATTGAAACAAACATGCTTGAAGATAATTATTCCTTATAGCTAAAAACAGGGTCATATGAACTTGGATGTGAAAAATTCAACTTCCTATGGAGATTTGATTTTTATGGAGTATTCAAGGTGTGAAAAAATAAAGAAAACCCAAGAATAGTTTTTCTTTTCTCCTGGATGCATCAGAAACTGATTTGTTAAATATATCTATGTCTATCTATCTATATACCTGTCTATCTATCTATCTATCTATCTATATATATATATATATTTATCAACATACAGGAAAAGTTAAAGACATAGCATTCATAAAATGGACACTGGGTAATTTCTAATTTAAATATTGTTTCTATGAAGTTATTTCAGTAAGAATTAAACATTGCTAAAGTTGTAGAACGTTTCACTGAAGATTGAGCTTCCTCAAATTTTTCAACTGCGTCCTCTATTTTAATAAATAATTACTATGGATTCTCAATTACATCTCTGACAGGATACTAGGCTAGATATTATTAAAGGACTTCCTATTAAAATGTGGAGAAGACACTCGGACATACACTATTCTGTCATAGGAAAGATACAAGAGAGAGAGAGATTGGGAGGAAAGTAAACAAGAGAAAAAACACTGCATCAAAATGAGAATATAGTGACCAATATATATTCAATTTGGAATTCAGGTGCAAATGCAGAAACATAGAGCTTCAGAGTATTACAGGTGACCTGAAATTATACAGCAAAGCAAAACTGTGAAGCGGTATCACCAACTGAGGGACGGCAGCAAAGACTTGAAAGAAGCAGGGTGTTCAGTGTACTCTCCCTCACAGTTACTGAGCTTACTCACCTGGCTAATGTCAAAAATGGACAGCCTTAGTGAATGGTGGTGGATACTCAAAACAAGTAGTGACTCCAATTGTAGATGCTGTTCTAAATATTTTTTATTTTGTAGAACACATTGATAAAGTCTTAGCACATGGTATGCAACCACTGAGCAGGCAATGCTTTTCCTTTCCTGTCTTTTAACAGAGGTCATCAGAAGCGCTTTGGATAGATCGCAGAAACATGTCACTGTCTTATTCAAAGCCATGTGAATTCTTCTTCTGCAGCCATTCAAACTGAAGTAAATCTAATTCCTTTATGTTCTTACAGGACAGCTTGACTTCATGGATAGCTTCATGCTAAATGAACCTAGAAAGGAAAAAAGTAGCAAAAAGCCTTCATACACCACATGTATGGCAGAAGATGAAATAGTTTTTACCAAAATTTCTGTCTTATTAGAGTTTCTGTGGATTTAGTCATCTAGGTCATACTAAGATATCTCCTAATAATGGTTTTAGAACTAAGTAAATTTACTTAAAATATTGAATGCATACTCCAGATGAATGAATGTTATGATATATAAACTAGACCACAATAAGTTTAACACAAGCATCCACTCCAAACAAAAGGTAAACATTGTGACACTGAAATCACTAAGTGATGGATCCTGAATAAATCTTGAAGACACAAATGAGTTCCAGTGTCTTGTCACTTGTCTTCACTATCCTGTCTTCTTCCTTTATATAACTGTATGTGGCTAAGAGGATTTAGACTAAACTCTGTTAGCCTCAATGGTAAGCTCCAGTAACTCGTGAGAACATAAGGTAAATATCACTAAATATTTAAGATGGCAGAAAGAGCATCAAGTATATCATTCATTAAAATAGAGGTAAATTGTCTAAATTTACGTATCTGAAGCACAAATTTCTATATTAGAGAAAAAAAGAATAAATAAAACTAGCCTAATACTTTTCAAAAATTAAAAACTACAAACATAAGAACAAGGAAGAGTAAAAGTATAGAAAATGGGTATGCCCTAAAAAAAAAAAGTGAAGGTGCAACAGGGAATGAAGGTGAGTAGGCAGGCAAGCAGGGAGAAAGAAGTCCTTAATTTAATTTTTATTTTTATTTAGTTATTCATCTCTATAGTTACTCCTGGCCCCACGATTTGAAGGACTATAGTAATATATCAGATAAAATAAAGTAATTTAAATGAGAAAATTTGAAGTTGTATGTGTATCTTCGATATGCCTGCTGAAAACATACATTTACTATATGTACAAAAATTAATTACTTTGTGATAGAGGATATTTTATTAATCATTTGAAAAAGGGAATCAGGAGCTCAAGAAAGAATATAGCTCAATTCATAATTTTTTCATGAATTTACTTTTTTTTGTTTTAAAGGAAAGGTGCAGACAGGAATAAAGTTGAACAGAGGCAGGTAGGCAGGAAGTGAGAGGAGGAATCAATTTATTTTATCTAGTTGTTTATCTTGATTGTTCTTGTCATCCCCTAGACACAAATTCAGGACCTTGAGATATATGTAGACAGTGTGTTGCCTTTACTCCACCAGGACACACCATGAATGTACTTTCAAAAAAAATCTAGTAATATGAAACATTACAGTTTTAACTTTTAATAGTTGATAGGTAACTTACAAATAAGCTTTTTATATATATTACAATGTTTTATCTTAAACATATTGAAAAGCAATCTAGAGTTGTATAGATAATGTGGAATATTTTATTTGTATATACATTTACACATATGCAATGTATCTATATTTGTATATATTAAATTATCATATACTTTAAAATTATAAGTATTTAAAAAAAATTTATTTCTTCTAAAACAAGTCTCAATCTATCATGATTTTGAGACAACAGGTGAAAAAAGAAAATAAAGTTTGAAAAACCTTATTTCTTATAATCATGGGAACTATTTTCAGATATGTGATTTTTCTCTTTATATTACATACTTAAGATATATATTACACAAAAAAACTTTTGTGGAAACATTATCATTTATAAAGTGTAATTTAGAGAAAATACAGATCTGCAAATTAATTTTAATTTAGAGGGTCATACAGATATTGACTCTAAAACATTTATACTTTCATTTTTTGTAATATTTGCTGTATTTACATTTAGAAACATTTACAGTAATTGATGCACATTCTCTAAATACTAAGCAACAACTGATGCCTTGGTTAGCTCTTAAACCATAATGGACTGGTTTCACTTTTATGTTACCCTGAAAGTGTAATTTTAAGACCAAGCTTCTTTCTCATGGCTTTTCCCATCTGTTATATGATTCTACAAATCATATGAAGGCAAGGAGGAAACGTTGCAAGCTAGTAAATATTTGTTTTTGTTTTTGCAATCTGTGATTTCACTCCAAAAAAGTTTCAAAATATTTTTAAAATAAATTTTTTACTTATTTTATTGGTATCTTTCTTTGAAGAGTTTTTGATTTCTATTTCTCTAACTTTGTAGGAGATAGATAGATGATAGAGGTTTTATTGAAGACCTGATTGATTAGATGAAGAGATAAACAATGTTCAGGGATAGTTTAGTTCTCCCAAAATTTATTAACAAGATATTTTTATGGAATTTGATAATCTGCCTCTAAATTTTGCAAAGAAGATTAAAGAGCTAAACTAGTACATATATTATTTAGTTTTTTTATTAGAATATAATTGCTTAGAAAGTTTAATATTTCCTAGAAAGCAAGCTCTTTTTTTCCATTACATACTAATTCTCATCTTTCTCAGATTTTCTGTGATAAATAGAAACACAAAATAATAAAAGCCACCTGTTTTTTTTCTGCTAAGTCAGCATATATATGTGTATGTTATCAAATCTTTGTCAAGAGATAAATGATTTCCCACCTTGGAAAAGAAATATTCAAGATCAGTTTATAAGATTTGAATGAATGCTTCCACAGGATGATCCAAGTCTTGTCACAGGTTCCTTTCCTTTATAAAATTACTTTTAATATAATAATTACTACTGGTTTCAATTGAGTCAGTCATGGAAAATTTTAAGTGTAGCCCAACTTAAAATATACAATATTATATTATAATGCAATAACTGATTATATAATGTATATGCTTTTAAATTTGGTATTTAGAACTGACTTCATATGTAATTAAATCAATCTAGATACAGACCTCACACCTTTTAGAAAAATAAGTTTAAATGGATCATAGACATAAATATAAAATGTCAACTATAAAATTTCTAGAAAATGTCTTAGGAGAAAATCTAAGTAACATTTATTTGTCAATGACTTTTTTGACACAGCAACAAGGTGATATCTATAATAGAAAAAAATGATAAGCTGAGCTTCATGTAAATTGAATACTTCTTTGCAGAAAAGACACTATCAAGATAATGAAAAAACAAGTCAAAAATTTGAAGAAAATGTTTGTTAAGGACTTATATCCCAAATTAGCAAAGAACTTTAGAAACTCAACTATTAGAAAACAACCGAATTAAAAATGAGCGAAAGATCTTAACAGACAGCTCACTGTAGAGATAGCCATGACAACTAAGCATATAATAAGTTAGTCCATATCATATGCAATCAGGAAAATGCAAATTAAAGCAACAAATGACATACCATTACTTATTTATTAGAATGGCTTAAACCCCATAACACTGACGGGTGAGGATGTGGAGCAGAAGGAACTTTCATTCATCACTTGATACAATGATAAAGTCACTTTAGAAAACTGTTGGGCACTTTCTTTCAACACCAAACATTCTTAATATACAATACAAAATCTTGATTGTAGGTATTTATTTCAGTGAGTTGACAAGTTATTTACACACACACACACACAATTTAAATATGAATGCTTATAGCAGCTTTATTTAAAATTGACCAAAATGGCAAGCAAGATGTCTTTTTAATAGGTAGATAGATAAACAAAATTACATCAATATATTAGTGTATTATTCAGTAGTAAAAGAAATGAGCTTCTAGATATGAAGTTACACAGGGGAATTAAATGTCTATTATTAAGTGAAGAAGGAAATCTGAAAAAATTACATACTGAATGATTCCAACTATATAACTTTCTGGGAATGGCAATACAGAAAAAGGAAAATATATTAAACGCTTGTCAGGGCTTTGGGTAATGAAAGGATTATGAAAAGTTGGAGCACAAGATATTTTTAGAACAGTGAACTATTCTATATAGCATGGGTGCATGACACTGTATATTTAGCAAAAACTACAAAAAGGTTCAACACAGAGTAGATTCTCACCTGAACTATGATGTTAATGAATATGTGTCAATATTGATTCATCAGTTCCAACAGTTGTACAACATAGCGTACAAGATGTTATTACAAGGATATGTAATCATTTTATAGTTAGTATATGGAAACTGCATGTATTTTTCTATAAATTTCAAATAGTGTGTTAAAGGGAAGAAAATAGGTTGGGGAACAAAAGACATTTCCCCAGACAATGAAATAGAATTGGATAGATCATTTACTTTCCTGATTTTGCAATCATTTATTTTGTATGAATATTTCTATAACCACACGTTTTAACCATGGGAGAATTTGGCCATCAAGGTAGCTCACTGTGGCTTTCCTCAGTTATATGCAATTCGGTAGTCAAGGAAGGTAAAGGTTTTCTGATGAGAAATCAGAAATCTAGATGAGCATATGAGATGAAAAATTTCTGCACTCTGTTCGTTCCTATCTTCTGGACCCAGTTTCTCAAAAGATACATATTCATAGTGTGAGCATTTGGATACCAAATAATAAGAGATCATTTACCCAAAGAGGAAAACTAAAAATATGCAAGAATGAGAGCAAGTACTAAAAATAAATTAAATGTGTATCAGGACATTTACTTTTACATTGCTTTCTGCAGACTTCACAGAGTGGCATACAATGTTACTAGGATGGAAGAGAGAAAAAAGTAGGTCAAATTGAGAACCTACAATAAGGGAATTGCTTATTATGGGTATCTATCTATACACAGATAACATATTGGTTTGATTCAAAACACAGGGTGGATCTGAATTTGTAACACATTTTTCTGTTCATAGTCTTCTATCAGATTTCTACCAGATTATTCAAGTCTTTTAACTCATAATTTCCTGAGACCTTTTTCTTACAGCATTGTAAATTGTTAGAGAATTGAGAAAAAATTCCTCCTCACATTTTAGTTTTCAGATTGAAATTTGAGTAAGTTTATGCATTAGAAGCTTCTTAATTTTCACTCAAATTTACTGATTTCAATGTTTTTCTCTGAACAACACTTTAATATTTGTGTGAGTGGACACGTGTTTTCCTAACTGCACTCAAATCCAAAAATATTGCACACACTATTTATACTATGAAATTCTTAGAAAAATATTGACAGTAAGTATCAGCCTGGGTCTATTTTTTTTCAAATATTCAATATCTGATGTTATGTAAGAAAAGGAAACAATAATCTATATAAAATTAAGATCTTAAAAATACACTGAATTGTCCAGAAAATACACAGAATGAAAAGCAATTACTATATTAAAGTCTTTTCTCTTCATTCAATTATTCCTACTAAAAAT
The DNA here is from genome assembly GCA_004363575.1 of Solenodon paradoxus. Classification (NCBI taxonomy): domain Eukaryota; kingdom Metazoa; phylum Chordata; class Mammalia; order Eulipotyphla; family Solenodontidae; genus Solenodon; species Solenodon paradoxus. Next base: position 1,134,574 of record RJWH01000011.1, read on the forward strand.
CATGAACATGTAAAATCAGATGATAGTTTTACATGTTATTGTGTTCAGATTTAAAATGTGCTTTCCCTTTCAAAGCAGAGGGAGCACATGTCTTCTAGTATTAAATTGTTACCTGTAAGATGGTTTAATAGACAATACATGATATTGTTAATTTCAATTTTGCTTCCCAGCATCTACTTATTTCATTTTGCACATTTGTAGCTTGATTGTTCATTTTTTATACAGGATTGAATACATAATTAAGATACCAGATGCAGGAGAGGGAATGTGAGCAGGGTCTTTGTCATTTCTCAATGTGGCTTCTAAATGCCTTAAGTAATGAATGCTTGACATGCCTTTCCTTTAGCATGTATACTTGAGATACAGAAATTATATTTAATGATTTCTGTTTTATTCGCACACACTCACACATATACATACACGTTTTCTCTAGTGAAGCATCTCACATGACTGTCAAATTAAAAATATGTATATCATTTGAGTAACCTTGAATTTGAATGAATCTCAACAATTTATTAAGCCATCATTTATTGAGCATTTACTTTATGTGAAGTGTAGTAAGATTCTAGGAACACAAAAATGAATAATGTATAATTCATGCCCATAAGGAAAGGAGTGGTTAATATAGAAAGCATATATGTTGATTTTGATTACAACAGACTCTAGTGCTGTCTGCTCTACTGAAATTATAATAACCCTGTGGGTCTCTTAACAGACTGCACTTAGGTAAGTCCTTCACCAGGAGTTGATGTTTATGGTATTTATATAGTCAACTATGTCTTCATGGAAATAGAATGCCATTCCAAAGAACAATATGTGTTATATAATACCCAGATTCATATTTAAGAGCAGCTACCTCTTAGATGTAACATCAGGTATATTTAAAAATAAGAATCAAATGTTTTCTTCACTGTTGTTATATTAAAAATAGGGATAATAGTAGTTCCTTTCTCATATAAAATAGCTAATACATGTAGGCAAGTTCTTAGCATATACTCAGTTTTCAATAAATGCTAGCTGTTTTATAATATGATGATGATGATTAATTATATTGCCATTGTTAAATACAAAATTTAACATTGTTTCTGGAGGTTACAATGTTAGTTCTGCCTCAGTTTATTTCCAAATTTTGGAATACCCCATACAGGCAGTCCAATCATCCTTCAGATGTTTTTGTTGTGACCTTGTATTCATTTACTAAGATCAGGAATATCATTCTGATCATACATTCTAGAGTTTGATTTGTGCTTCTGTTGTAATAAGTCTTTCACTAATTATCTTTTTACTTGAGTTCTTGCCATAATGAACGTAGATGTGTTGTGCATTATACAAAGTTCTGAAGACCCTGTGGTAAGCAAAAAGTTATGGAACTTAGCATCTATTTGAGTATGTTAATACTATCTTTATACTTTGATAAGAAAAATAGAAAATGTTATCAGTACATAATAGGTGGGTATAAATTTGTGATTTCAGGAAAAATTTTTGTTGGCAAGTGTTAGATGAGATTTTTAAATACAATTTAGGTGGCTACAAGGTTTAGAAAAGAGGAAATATGAAGATGTTAAGGATTTGAATGAAATCTCATTTTCAGTGCAATGAGCAAAGTAGGGGGCCACATCATGAGATGGGGTTGAAGTGGGGTTGAAGAAGTCCATCAAATTCAGGTCATACAGGGTTTTGTAGGCAAGGTTGAGATCATTAATGGTATTTGCTGTTATTGCTTTCTTTTTTTTTTCTTTTTTTTTAATACTAAGAGTCCTGGAAAATTGATGTGTGTTGTGTGTGTGTATTTCTGTGTCTATGTCTTTGTGTCTACATAAGTACACCTGTGTATCTCGGGTGGAATAGATGGCAAAACTAAATTAGTGTTTTAAAAGATAAGTATCCAATATATTAAAATTTTAGAATTCTCTATTTTCTTCATCAACTTTTTCAGGAACATAAAAGACTTTTATCTGCAGCTATTCCTTGTAAGTCTTCTTTGGCATCTTTATACCACTGAATTACTAGAATGTCTGTAATTCCTAGGAGTCTTGCATCTTCCCTCCTAGCAGATGTGCTTTCTGATACAGAGTATCCTTGACAACATCTTTAAAAGTCTGTCACTATTTGTTGTCATCTATTCTGGACAGCAGTGCTCACCTGTCTTCCCATATTTCTTCTCATCACTTTGTTTGGATTCTGGCCCAATGAACTGGTTTAATTTTTGCTGTTCATATTTTTCTTTAATACAGGTTTTATCACATAAAATCTTAAATCAGTTTTTGGCATCTTGAAGAGTCAAATAAACCTGAGCTCAAATTTTAAATACATATGCTTTTGCTACAAAGGATTAATTTTTTTCTGTTTATATCACATAAAAACAGACATTCTAACCTATTTTACTGTATCTCTTTTTGTCATTTGAAAGAAGAAATTGGAACAGGAATAACTTTTGGGAATTATCTTAAATTCATGAAAACGCTTATGTTTTTCTAGATCTGATGCTAACCTTAGGGCAATGCTTTTGACAGCATATGGTTTAGATTTGGCATAAGAGTGGAAACATGCTGAAATCACTGCCTAGGGATTCACAGTTCTTTAATACAAAAGCGTTCCAGTTAGATTTGGTCAGAGATCACAGATACATATTTCCAGAGAATGCTGCAGGGCGTGAGTGTACTGAAAAATATAGCAATGAAGCCCCAGGACCAGAATTCAGCAACCATCATAGACAACTTGCTATATTTCTGGAAATGAATGTATTACACATTGGGGACATAAAAAATTTCAGGTTTTGGTCCTCTATTATTTGGCCTACTTTTTTCCTCAAGTAGCTATTATACTGATACAAAAGATGCCTAATAATAGAATGTCAGAGTATTAGTACAACAATTTTTCTGAAACGGCTATGAGAATCTAGGGAAATAGCCTATTTGCTCAGGAAATGGAGGAGGGGGAAAGTATTATACAGTAAGTGACATTTCATCTGGGAAGAAAAAAATATGAAGATAAGATTGGGGTGGGGTGTGACATTTCAGGTAAATGGAAAGTAGTTGCCAAGGTAGAGAGATGTTAACTTCAGAGTGAGGTAACTAAAAACCTGAAAATCATGTACAGGCAAACACAAAGGACCTGGGAGTTAAAATGACAGATTTGTGCTAGTGCCCAAATAATGCTTCATGAAACTGATGTCTAGCTGGAAGTATTTGGAGCCCTGATTGCATTTAAGGTAATCTTAACTCTTTTACCCTAAGAAATATTATTTCTAGCAAATGATAGCAACACCACAGGCCTTAAGTTAATTTCTATAATACAAGTTGTCAGCATACAATCCAAAGTAAATGGTATGTTAAAAGATAAGATATCACAATTGATAACAAGAGGAAGAATACGCAGAAAGGAATTATCTGATCTGTTTTATAAAAAAATAGTATGTTAGATGTGTTAGAAAATAAAAGATATTTTGGAGAATTTGGAGACGTTAAATGGCCACTATCTAAACATTTAAAGAAAATTCCATATATTAAAAATATAGCTGAATGCATCTACTTGATTGATTTAAAACAGATTAGATAAGATATAAAATATAAAACAGAAAATAGATATGAAATACATATGCAAAGCGTAGAAAAGCAATAGTTAGAAAACAGAAAAATTAGATGTAGCAAATGCAACTCATTGTATAATATACTGATAATATGAATTCCTAAAAATCAGAGATCAAGAGAAAGAGTATTTCAAGAGATGAAGGTTTGGAGTTTTCAAAAAAACTAATAGCAGCAAATTATAAAATCAGGAATGATTACAATCTCAAGAAGTATGAATACAATAGAAAACATATTTAGACATGTAATAGAAAAACTACTGAAATAAAAACAAAGAAAATCTTAAAACATAGTCAAAAGAAAAAAAAATGAACTATTACCTGCATAGGAAACAAATAAGACTGGTAGCTTATTTCTTATTCACTCATACATGGTCAGTCAGTGCATATTTTCATTACGCAGATGGGAAATCTCATAATTTGTTGGGCATTGGTCAGAATACATGGAAAACTCCTGCATCAGTAATGAGAAGGATTATCAGGCAGGAGAAGCAGTAAAATTATACCTTTAGTTAGGATAAAAACCAAAATTTATTTTAAAATAACACTGATGTTAGAATTAAAAGATATTAAAAGTTATAGTAACCATTTTCAGTATGTTAAAGACTAAAAACATTAAAATATTTCCCCAAAAAAGCTTTTAGGGACAAAAACATCACTGACAGAAAAAAAAAAAGCACAATAAATGAAGGTCAAATAGAACATTTCAGAAGAAAACAAATTTTTAACTTGATTGAACACCATATAAATTATCAGAGAGAAAAAATTGAAAATGAAAATCATAAGTAAATGTGGAACAATTTCAGTTTGATGTATGGGCCATTAAAGCTTCCAAAATATTGGGTAGATGAAGATGACAAACTTTATTTAAAGAAATAATGGCCTACGATTATCAAAATTTGATAAAAACTCTAATTTCAGATCTCCAAAATTCAACAAAGCAAACCATAATACTACCTGAAATGATGTGGTAAATTATCATGTAGATAGCAAACCCTAAGCCCACCTATAAAAAATCAAAACAAAGTGTTTATAGTTTATAAACCCAAAATAAGGATGTGGAGATTGTTTGAGCTATAGAGAAAAAGCTCAAAACTAAAGAAGACAGATACAAAAGTAAAAAAAGGAGCAAAGAAATCTTAAAGAAATCAAAAAGAAAACTAATAATAAGATGATAGACTTGTAATCTAATTGAATCAATAATCACTTTAAATATAAATGTTCTAAACAAATAATTAACAGTCATGTAGGATAAAAATGTAATACCTGATTATTAGATGCCTTCAAGAAACACACTTTATCTATAAAGGCAGAGTAATATTGAAAGTAAAATGATGAAAATATACATCAAAATAACTTCAATAAAAATGAAATAGCTACAATTAATATAAAAAGTAGATTTTAAAGTAAATAGAATGCTCAGAAATAGAGATATTTTATGATTATGAAGGGGCCAGTTTAGCATTTCTAATATAGGTATAATTTTTTATTTCATAATTAGACATCTGTCTATTTTCAATATGTAGCACATCTGATATATATAGATATAAACTATCTCTATTTTAAATTAAAGCTATGTCTGTAAGTTTAATTTTAATTTGAAATGGAATAGTAGAAAATACTTAATTGAAAATCAGTTTGGGTCAACATTTTGCAAGACCTCAAAATATGCGATGTAAAAGAAACTTCATCAAAAGAACACTGTGACTACATTTATGTGAAATTCGAGAAAGACAAAAATAACCATAGTGAAATGAAGATTAAAGATAGTTCAGGAAAAAAAGAGAATCAAGATTTATTTGACCTGTCCTGGTAGTTTTGCTGGCACGTCAGCTACCTCAAGCTCAGCGCAGTCTATATGCATCCCAAGGACCTGGGTTTGTGATGGGAGCAAAGGTGATCAACCAAGATGAATAACTAAATAAATAGGTGCTTCTTTCTTCTCTCCTCTTGCCTGCCTATTGTCCTTTATTCCACCTGGAGTTTTCCTTTCAAAACAAATTACCGAAGTGGAGTACAAAACTACTTGGCTGGGTGGTGGAAATGTTCTATATCGTAATTGTTGTGTTTGTGTAGACACATTTATTACACTCATTTAACTGCATGTAAAATATTTCCATTTTATTTCAGCACAAAAGCAAAATATGTTGATTTATAATTATATACATACAAAAGTTATATAGTGTTATAATGTTAGAGTTCAATATTTCTTCAATGAGTTTTTAAAGTAAGAGCTTACGGTAGACTTTTAAAAAAAGTGTTGATCTGACATAGTGGAGAGCTATTCACTTCTTGTTCTTTTCTCTGTTTACCTACCATTCATCAACAGGACTAAAGGAAATGTCATATTCTTCTATATCATATTTTGCAATATAATCTATTTAATTGCTCATCAACTTTATGGCCAAACAACCCAAAGTGGCACATCAGGGTGTTTGACTAAACAAACATAATTCTCTGAGTTAAGAAAAATTCTACCACACAGTTTAAAGTGCAATATTTTGTCCCAATGACATATAATGTATAAGGAGAATAAAAGCTGTCTTAAATAACTTTGAATTCTATATATCTACATATACATAAGAAAGACAGATATATATTTACAGAACATTGAAAAAGTAAAAAAAAAAAAAAAGGAGATTTTTTTTTAATAACAAAAAGAATTGCACTTTCCTCAACCCTCATTGTGATCAGTAATACCTTTTCAAAATATTTGTCAGAATAAGGGAAGACTTCATGGGCAGAGATCTGTGCATGTGTTTTAACAGAGATCTTTATTCCCTTACTCAGATATTTTCAACTCAGCAGTGTTCCTTCCTAGATTGAACTTCTCAAGGAGACGATTATCAAATCAGAGAATGATGTCCCAGGTTTTCAGCCTGGAATTTACAAGAACTGTTGAATATCTGTGATTGAAAATAATTGAAAAAATAGAATGATTGCCTAGTCAAGCTGTGATGTAGCTGTCGCCAAGTTACCATACATTCCAGATTAGCTGATACTTAGTCTTTACTCAAATTATTCTTGTGAGGAATAGATTAATATGTGCTTGATTAATATTGAGTGAAAAATTCTGGCTATCAAAATGAAATATACCTTTTATTAATAATATGGAATTTTAGCAACATTCTTTGTAAGTAGTTGATAGGTCACAATAAACAGATTAACTGAAAATGAATCTCATTTTAGCTGACCAACCAATCCCTTTGGATGCACCCTCAATGAGCATTGACATTGTTTTGGAAAACATTGTTTTGGGAAATAAAGCATTTCTATGCTTTTCATCTTTAAAACTACCTCTGAGTAGAATGTAAGATATCCTAGGATGGAACTCCTAATATATAAGAAAATCAAGACTCTCAGTTAAACTGTTCCAGTTTTATTGTTTGGTAGCATAAACTAGAAAGCAGAAAAGCAAAACAAATATTAACACATATGATTAAACCTGTGAAATTGATTATTAGTTTCATAGGACCGATTAAAGCCTGATGCACTTGTTATTAAAATTAAACCTGTAACATGCATATGTTAAATATGTGTATGTGAAATAGTGTATATTATAATTCATCTGTGTCAGTTTTAAAACATTTATTCCATTTAATATAGATTTAGTTTAAAGAAAAAATAAAAAGCAGTAGCAAGAATGAAAAGTTAAATTTATTTAATTTTATTTCTTATTATTCCTCTTATTAACGTTGGTAATAGGTAATATAATGTCTAATTCACAAGTAAAAAAATTGAGGATTACAAAATAGTTAAGTGGAAGTGAGCTTTATACGTGTGGTTGTATGTTTGTATAATTTCTTATCTTTGCAAGTACGTGGAAAGTGCAGCATATTGGTTAAATAGGCTTCTCATTCAAGTCCAATGTTTAGGTGTTTTAAAATTTCCAACAATTTATATCATCTTGGCACTTATTTTCAGTCCAGGGTCAGAGAAGTTTAGTTGAGATGCTTAATACATCTAAGCATTCCTTAATAAAAATGAAATCATCAATGCCAGGAGTTGAGTTAAAAAGGCCAATATAAATGTGCATTTACTGTAATGTATACCTTAAACCTATATAATGTTAGAATAAAATGTTCCTTCAATAAAAGTAATTAAAAAATAAAAATAAGTTAAGTATTATATTTATATATTTTTTAAGAAATGAAGAAATAAGCAATCAACATAGATCATGCTTTGGTTCTATGAAAGCCTATGTTTCCTGTAATCATCATGATCTGACACTGTGTCAAATTTGAAACAGATAATTCTTAATAATGGAGCATGATGACAAAATGAGTTAAATGTTCCCTAGAATAGAAAATGATTTTTTTCTTTCTCTTTTCTTCCTTTTCACCATCCCTCCCCACTCTCACACCTCTTCCTCCACCCACACTCATTTCTTCCCTTCCTCTTTTCTTCTTCCTTCTTTTTTCTTTCTTTCCTTCCTTCATTTATTCCTTCCTTCCTTCCTTCCATCTTTTACTGATTATTATTTTTTTACACAGAAAACATAAACAGGTAAACTTTATATTCTGGACATTGTTGATTAGAAAGTAATTCTTTCTGGTGTTTTTTCTATTTCTGTAATATCATGTAGTTTAATTTTAAATTAGCCATTTTATTTACTATAAATGTATTCAGTTATAAGATGCAATTAGGATGCCTGAAAGCATTTAAGTCACCAAAGTGACACTAATATATATAGGTGCTCATTAAAATATATATTTTGAACTCCAAGGAATTACTTAAATGCAAAGTATTGCAACCAAGGCATATAATATTGATGATGAAATATAAGCTACAAAACATTACCTGTCAAGTAATTTAAGTTGGCTATACAGAAAAGGAACAAACTAAGAACTGAAAAGACTATCAATACCTAAAAGAGTTGTCCAGATATCAAATGCTATTGATTTATTATATAAACCTAGCATTTAAAGCAATACAAAATTAAAGAATAATATATATCACTTTATGTATATTTACATACATAAACAAGTAATTGAATTCATTGATATATCAATAGCTATCAGTCAGTAATGAAAGTTTTTTACTAGCAGAAAAATCATGCTTAGACTGAAAACTGATTGAACAGATTCCATTGAATAGCTCATGTGTTAGTGAGTAAATGCTTACATGGGAAAAACTAACTGTAAAGTTTTCATTGTTTTGTGTTTGTTCTTAGCATTCTATAAATCTGTTCCAGAAAAGAAATGAAAAAAATCAGAAAAAAATAGATTAAAAATTCATCATCGTTTTGAAAACAAAAATGATGCAACAATATTTTCTGGTATTAAATTCTAATATAGTGTGACCTAAAATGAGTTTGTAATTATTTAATTAGATTTTTCTGATGATAATAAAGATAAATGCTCTAGTCAATATTATTAATGTGTATAAATGGTTAATATGCACTCAGAATTTGGATTTGATGTATATTTTTGCTAGATTTGCCTGTTTATATATTTTTTTATTCAAATTTTAATACTTTTCAGGCAGTTAAGAAGGAAATTATGAGAGCTTACTCTTCTCAGTTAGTAGGATAATGCAATATTTCTTTTTATTTTCATATTGGGAAATAAAGTATTGATTTACATAACCAATTCACTTATATCTCAATGCCTTATTGAGATATAATGCCTATTATTATCTGGTTCTTAGTTTCCCACTATTCACTTTTAAATGTGACAAACGTGAAGTTAAATAAATACTTCTGACAGACTCTTTTTGTGTTTTCCTACTCAGTACAATTTTTGTTGCAGATCATATAAGCGTGAATATAACTAATGTTAAGCTAGGATAATTATCTCAATATAACAAAATTTTTAAAGAATAATAGAGAAATCATACAGTTTAATCTTTGTACTTCGGGGGAGCCTTATATAGATATCTTATGGACAGAGCTCCTCATAAAAGTTAGGAATAATGAATAGAGTAACTGAGCTGTTTCCTTCTATTCCCACCTTAGTAAGAAGAGTTATGTTTTACCTTCTTAGTTTTATTGAGTTTTTAATAAATATTTCACTTCATTAAATTTTTGGGGTTAAAAATCTGAAAACTCAGAATTAGCAAATTTTTCAATACTATATACTACTAATTCTCATTTTTAAACTCTCTTCAAATACCAAATAATATACTTTACCTATAAATTAATTTTGTTAAATCCTGATAAGATTTACTATTCTTTATGTTGTACTAACAAAAACAGAAATTCAGTGTTAGAGAAACTCAATAACTGGCTAACAAATTCACTGTCATTCAAGCAGAACTCAAATTTCAGAAGCAGGCCTTTCTGATACAGATTTTTTATTATTGGCCATTATCCTATTATACATAATTCAAGTATATGAGCCAATGTGACATATGATTTGGAATTGCAATTTGATCTGGGCGTGAGAAATTCTTAGTAATATGTAACAACAATTAACAGGGGAAACTTAATGAGTAACATATAGTAATTGAAGCACAGTAGATAGGATACTGGTTCTTAAGAACAAAAAATCTCTGGAACCTAACTTCACAAATTTGAAACCAGTTTTAACCGTTAAAACTGCATCCTAAATTAGCATATGCATATAACATATATTTAGTGTTCAAACACATTGCCTATTATTTAAAAAGTGTATGTGGCAATAGTTGCATTATACTGTATTTAACAGAATTTCATATTTCCATGAGTGGGGACACATTAAGAAGATTTCCCTTATAGTTTGTGAAATGCATTGTTTATGACTAATCAAAGATAAAAATTCTCAAAGAATCTTCAAATTAAAGTATATTTCTGGTACTTTTGGAAGTTTTCAGTTTTAAACCTTCTTATTGTAAAATTCTTCATCTGATTAGTTATAATTCTGTGTCTATTTCTAAAATCAAATGACATCAGGATCCCTACATTTTCTTCAACATGTATTGATTCACAAAGTTTTATATAAATAGGAATCACTGAGGTAGATTTTTAACAGCTAATTCTGAATATCACAAAATCTATTTAAGATAAAGGTAATCTGTATACAACACCTGAAAAATGCTATTCTGAATATAAGAACATTTGCTCTTAGAGGGTTACACACTTCTTGTTGAGTTACTATTTCTCCATTGCTCATATAAATACTTGATGCATTTCTTAAGGTCCTGAACTACCTAGAGCCCGGTTTAAATGTAGAGGTGAAATGACATAGGGATGAATATTTTTAAACATTATTTACCTGGAAGGTGCCAAGACTGCTACATTTAGATAGCATTGTAAAATTCATCACTTATAAAATTTAAAAAGTTTATCAGAGAAAAAGGCAGTTTTCAGGACCCTGTATAAGTGAGCTGCAGTAGAACATTAGTAGCAAACAATCAATTCTTGATATGTGGGAGTAATGAGAGGGCTTATGGAAAGGACAAATACAAGCCCAAATTATGGATAAAGAAAAACTGCACTAATCTCTTGATTATTGGGGGAAAGATTAATTGGTTACACCCCAGTAAGCAGCTGATTATAGAACAATAATGAGACCTCTCATGATTGCCAACCCTGTGGTCCAACACTTTGAGTCTGATTCACATTTATATCCGATGAGAGTAGAAGAGAGGAAATGGGAGGTAAGTAAAAAGGAAGAGCAGGCAAGTAATAATCGGTGCTAACCAGATGCTGACTAATAGTTGAAATATCCCTCTGTACCTTAGTTAGTTTGCATTTCCTTAAGCGCTCTGTGGATATTGCGTTACCTTGTATATGAACAAAGTTTTTGATTATTAATGTGTAAGGCATGGTAAATTCTTGTGAATTTCCAGGTACTCATACATGTATGTATTCTCCTTTCTCTATATGAACTTCAATTAAAGTGTATCATCTTAAATTCCCTTTGTGTAAATATTTTCTATAATGTTATAGAACATTTAATTATAATCAATATGTGAATTCCTTCCTTGCTGAAAACAGTTTATGTATTTCCATTAAACATTAAGAAAATGATCAGGTCATTAAATCATGCGTCAGATAAAGCATTTACTAATCTATTAGACAAATAATTATCATCCCTCTACTCTGTTGTCGGGATCTGTGCTGTAGACAAGAAACAATAAAAAAAAGTGTGGATTCAATCTTTATGGAGATTAATTCTACTGAGATGACAATATCATCAAGCTATGTAAACAATAAACAAAATAATTTACATGTCATAAATTCATGGAAAATAAACTGGAAATAAGTTTGAGAAAAAGGGTAAGGATTTACACTGATAGAATAATTAGGGGAAAGCTATCTGATAAAATTTCATAGAAGATAAAAGACATCAAAATGGAGACTCATAAAAGATCAGGGAAGGGGGAAAAATGCAAATGCTCTGAAACTCTAAAGTATTATACTTTTCTAAACTCTTAAAAATATACCACAAGTGAGTCTGGAACATAGAGTTTAAATTTTGTCCAATATCAAGTTAAGATTTAAAACTAAATTTATGTGCAACCAGTAGACATTTAAAAATTTAAGCAGGAATGACAACCATTTTTATTTCAATGGAATGATCCTAGATCCCGAGACTGAATTACAGGGGGCAAATTATTTAAATGATGGAGCCATGGGAAGTCAATACTTTTTTTCTGGATACACATCGTGACTTCCAGTTCTAAAGTCTACCAATAGAGATAAACAGTTGTGACATTTATGTGATGTTGGTAGAGATACAAGGCAGATGACTGAATGTGAATTTCTGGCATTCAAATAACCCTGGGTAAAGATTAGATATTTTGAAGCAGTCAACATCAAAATTACATTGTGATAATGTATGAGATTATCTTTGGAATTACTGGACAAAATGAGTAAAAATTAAATTTTAAATTTGTTTTGGACATTGATAAAATCCAATCACCTGCTCAAAGGCAAGGACGTCTTATTTACGTTTGTCACATACAGTGACAAGTTATTGATTTAAACACCTTCTCCATCCTTTCCCATAAATATATATGTCTTCTTTTATTTAGGGCATATTTTAAGGGTACAAATGCTGCATACTAAATATATATCCAAAATCTCAGCACAAAATTTTCTTTGTTGCTAAACTTTTAACACATTTATACTTATGCCAAAATAAGCTTTTCCATAAACCCTCCAAAGACAATATAAAATTTGATTTGTATATAGTAATCCCAATGACGACTAAAACTGGTTTTTGGTGTATTTTCACTATTTATTTAAAGTAGAAAATTGAAATACATATATATATATATATTAGTTTACCACTAATCCATATATTATGAATTTGTATTTCAGATATGTTAATATATTTTAAAATATCTTTTAAGGTTTATAATGGTCAAAATTTTTTCTTATGTATTTTCTTCGTAGGACATGTATTTATTTATTTTGCCTTTTTATTTATATTTTATTAGCTTAAAATACTATGTAAGTTTCGGGAGAGTAGCTTCACACAGCCAGAGTTCCCATTGCAGGTTATGACGATATTTTTTATCCCTTCAACCTCAAGTTTCCTCCACCTGTCCCAATAAAACACGGTTTTGATTTCAGGAATAGAGGGAATATTGCTGTGTTTTGTTAAATGAATTGAAGATCTCTATGTAGCTCTTTAAGAATTAAATTTGTTTTTTCTACTAGATTAAATGGATTGCTTCTTGTTTTAATGTAAGGTGAGGATCTAGTTCCCAAACTATGCTATTGTACGTTACACATGGTAAAGTCTAAGAAAAGGATGATTTAATTTCAGATTATCAGAATTAGTATCTCCTAACAATATTAAAAACAAAAATAGAGAAGCGTGCGTGCGTGCGTGCATGCATGTATCACAGGGAATTTAGCATTAAAAAAAACAGGTTTCTCCTACTGAATTGCTGGCATACATCACTTTGAATGTTCTTTCTATATGCTAGCAAAGGGAGAGGACCCTTCTAGTACTGTATAGCATTTGTTGATTAAGGATCCATATATCCCAGTTTGAATATATTTCTGTATTGTTTGAAAGCAAATTTCTCTGGCATTTACTTATCAGGAATACAGATAAAGGACAAATAGAAATGTTTAGTAAATGTTCTTCAAATCATATGAAAAATCCTAGAAAGGGGAGTTCTTGGAACCATTTCAATTACTACATCTTTGACTTTATTAAAACGATTTATTGCCACTTTGGATATGTGGGGTGTGTGTGTGTATGTGTGTGTGTGTGTGTGTGTGTGCGCGCACGATGGTGCAAAGACACTCACTACCAGCTTATAAATTCACTGACTATTAGATTAAATTTCCTGGTACTTTGCTCGAATTTTCCCTTCCTCATCTTTTAATTTATCTAAATAATGCTGTTGTTTTTTTTTATCTTTGCAATATGTGCATAACCAATTCTGGAGTTTGATAGATAAAAGAAAAAAAAAAAGATAAATTAGTAAATAACTGCTTTATTCATTTTTCACTGATACTCTCCTCACGCAAATTTTAAAGTGCAAAACTTGAAATGCATAAGAGAGTGTATGATTATCTAGTATCTTACACAACTCGCTTGGCTTAAAATTAAACCATTTCAACCTAATTGCAATCACAGCCCACCTCCTTAACTGTGCCCCATACATCACTTCTACTGGTGATTATTCCCTAGGTAGTAACACATGATATCACTAAATTTTCTGTTTCTGAAAATATAGATGCCTAGTGTTATCTCAAAAAACTGCTGGAGAGCGAATTGCAGCTATTTAGCTGTCATACTGACTTCTATGTCCTTCTCTATGAGACCAGTTTTCTATTATTTGGTGCAAGTATCTTACTTTCTAGAAATACGATTTTCCTTGAAGTGTGAGCACATGCTCCATCTTGATGTCAAGTTAACATTGTGTTAAAGGGCATAACTTCAGTGCTGAAGGTCATACAACACTGCCATTAAACATGCCTGTATTTTTCCTGCATTTCTATTTTCTAATATTTTTCTTAGAAAATACTTCAAATATATATACACATTAGATGGATAGATATACATGCACAATGGAATTTAAACAATGTAATTAGCATCCATCTCTGTCAATATCAATATTCTATATGTTCATATTGCTTTACATTAAAGCAATAATAGATAACAAAATCAGTGGTAGTTTTTTGCAGTCTCCAATCCCATTGTTCCCAATCTGACCCTAAGTCCCTAAGTAAAGTACTATTATACATTGAATACCTAAAATTTCCGATTCTTCTTTACATTTGTAGTAATATATGTTATAAGAAAATATACAAATGAACAGTATATAAAATGAAATGTGTATATGAAGTTTTGCATAAGTACTATTAGTTTTTCTTTAATTGTCCTATTAAATAATATATCATAAAGTATTGTTTACTTTGAACATAAAATCTGTTTTCTATATTAAATGCTGTATAGTATTAAATGATATAAATATAACATTTATTTATATTTAATTTTCGTAATAAAAATGTATTTAGGTTGTTAATTATTGTCATTTAAAATCATATTCCTGTTACATACATTCTTTATTAATATGGCCTAAACTTTCGATTATGACCTAATAATAAAAAGAAAACTTTTCATGTCAATCTTGCCCCAACACACACAATCATATGGCGAAAACTGAAACAAAATATTCCAAGTTCTACTTATTGCTGCGATACATCCTGATATGTTGTTATGTATTTGATTTCATAATGTTTAATTACTTAATATCCATTGTTTTGATTCTATAGTCCAGCAATGAGGCCATAAATCACAGTCTGAAAAACACTCTCTGGGAATAAACATAGAAGACAAATGACCTGTTCTTGAAGTACACTTCAAAATATAAGAAATACATTAACGATAGATTTTCCCAATGCAAGACAAGGTAAGAAATATTATTGTCAAAGTAAGACCCAGCTGTTGACAGAGTTCAATGTTAAGTTCTCTCTCTCTCTCCCCACCCTAACATAGAATTTATATGGAAAATAAATAGTAACTCTACCAAATGACTGACTCTTTCCAAATAAAATCTAGCATCACACTATCATATAGTAAAAACATGACTGATGTAATCCTCAGCCTGTATAAAGTAGTTCCCAGAGAAGGATCTATGTGGCACCATTCTTACTCATTCAGGTGACTGCTGATTCTATGAACAAATGTACACTCTACTTTCCTGAACACTACATTTGTTCAGAGTTTTAACTTCTCTCTCTTATTTGTCTCTAGCCAAATAACATTAATTTGGGAAGTTCCACTGTATTCTCAGTATCACCAAGGACGTATTGTTTAGACCATAGCATTTTCATTGGATTAGCAGTCTGCACTTGAAATGGAGCATATTTTTAACATTTGGCTTTGTCACAAAGCAATTCAACAGAGCTTCAGTCACATTTTCTCTCCATGAACCTAAATCTCCACTGATTGCATACAGAAGAAGTGTAATAGTCAACATTGCAACAAATATGTAATTGTATAGTCTCTATATATCAAGGCAGAATTATGTTGATTAATTTGCATTCACCTGTAGTAAATAGTAATTCCCAATCCCATAAACAGGAATTTGCATGTACGATAAAGCAATAGAAAGGTATTATCAACATGATCTCATAGCTCTACAATTTGTGGGTTTTCTATCATAATGTGATTATATTTCTGGATAACAGGTGGCATGTTATGAAAAGCTATATAACCTACCAAGATATTTCAGTAAGGATAAAACAATATATCATTTTCTCTAAATATTTCAGTCCTTGTTCATTTTAATTCGAAACAATTTGAATGAATACAACATTAGTTTTCCAGTTATATTGCTCTCAAAATGTACCATATTTCTCACCTAAAGGCATAAACTTTAGTGACATCCTAATCATTTTCACTGCAACTGATGCTTGTGCTATAAACAGGATTAAATAGTAGGTGGAAAATAAACAGCAGGAGCATATGAATTTCTAAAAACAAATGATCTCTATTTGAATGCAAATGTCCCCATTAATAAAGAATGAGAGAGGAAACACTTTAAAAATCAGTAATATATTAAAGTGAATTATTTCTGAGCAGGTTATTTTCCAGCAGCTCTTTAATGAGCTATTTTTTCATATGTTGGTAACTAATTATTACATATATTTCACATGTATTTTTAATATCCATAAACTATGGGTTTGATCTTTATTTCTTGTCAGTGTATTTGAAAATAATTTGCAGAAACACATTTAAACTGCTGGGTTTCATGCTAAGTAGGAAACAATGGATTGAAGATTTAATTTACTCTGCAAGCTATAAGATAAATAACAGTCTTTGCTACAATGTAATAAAAATGAGGATTTGAAAAGGCTGTATCTAGTTCTTCCTAAAATTATATGAAGATACTTAATTTTGAAGTGTTAGTTGACTGTGAACAACAATATATTTGCCGGTATGCAATGTCTGATTGACTGATATTTTCATTATACTCTGTGTTATATATGACGTATAGAACTTCTTACCTCTTAAAAACATTGCAATAAAGTGGTGGTCAGAACTTTGTCAATTGTATATAATATTACAGTAGGAATCAAAGGAGGGAGTAATGAATTGAGATGCTTATATTTTGGTTAGCTTGGTGGCTTTATGGTGCATAACTTTTGCTGACTTCCCAATTTTTCACAATCTAAGTTCAAACTACTACTCTTCTTCTTCGATATTTTTCTTGTTCAAGTCCGGACAATGCCCTTGTGTAGATGTTTTTTTAATTCTGTAGATGATTCAGTGATCAGTGCTTCAACCTTTCCTCTCAGAATGTTTGCATCTTACCTTATGTCAATCTTTATTTCTACACATAAGTTTGAATTATTGAAGTATCTCTTCTCCAGCTATTCATCATTGATCTCCTTTGCTTGTATATGCACTTGGCTTCTGATAATATTTAAGTTAGTACCTCTAAATACTTACCTGAGCCATTGTTCTGTCACTTCAAATGTTCTTCTTAGGTAATTTAACCTAAACATATATTTCTTAAATGCATTTCAAAAGATTCAAATTCTATAGAAACTGACTAATTTCCTTGATATTTCAAAAAATCTTTCAAATTAAGCAAATCAAATCAAAGTCGTAATATTGTCCTGCTAACTAGTATTTTTCCATATTTAATATCTTAGGGAGTAAAAGTACTTTAATGAAAGTCAGAAATCTCTTGTTTCCTTCAGATCATCCTTTATTGTTCTTCTTTTATATGAAAAATAGTGTGAATTTACTTCCTGGTCATCTCTTTAATATAGACACATCTCGCCATTTCTATTGTCGTAATCATTATTCAATGTATCTTCAACTCTTCACTGAATCATTGTAAAAGTCTTTTAACTGGTATCTTGCCATGATTTTGCCTTATGTAGTTTCTCTTGACACATTGCAACTGGAGTGAAGTGTTTAATTGCAAATCTGATATGAGAATAGCACAACTGGGAGCGATTTAATTTACTTTAATAGAGCTATTTCTTTGTTATGAAATATCCCTTCAATGGCCAAATTAATTTTTCTAAGAAAATGTCATAAAGAGGGATAATAGTTTTAACTTATTAAAATAAAAATGCAATAATTATTCAAGAAAATAATTATTTGTGACTTGTTTATACCTTCCTTGTAAGATATAATTGATGAATCCTTCACATGCACACTTCGTATCTTTATATTCTAAACACCCACAAATGATTTGCGAGCCCTCATTTTTTATCCTGCAAATAATTGGAATGTTTTCTTTGAAAAAAAATTGCACTGTAGTCATGTCAATATCATTAATACTTAAAATGCCATTTACATTTGTAAGCAACTTGAATAATTAAAAAAAATGCAAATTTAGCCTACTTAGGAGTAATAAGTTTATATGTAAGTTTTATGAGCTGAATTCATTACTTATTAATAATATACTAACAATTAAAAAAACAAAGCACTATAAGAAAAATGTAAGAGTCAATACATAAACAAGTAGCCTTATGGCAATTTAAGCAGAGTGAGATATTTTTCTTCTTATCAATTAGGGAAAATAATTTTATCCAGGAAATATTCACTGCTTCCATACCAAAGAATTCATATTTAAAATAAAATAAACTTGAAAAATCATTTTCTTTATTCACTATTAACTCACAGTTGATTAATAGCTATGATGTAACCATGAAAAATTAGATTTCAGACATTCATCTTTCAATTCACTAACTTCAATCTAAATTTTGCCTATTGTTTTAGTCTGTTATTTGAATAGTATACTACAAAACTGAAGCTAAATATGGAATATTGAATATAGTCCTCTATATTTTCAGACCAACTGAGATACATTACTAAGATTAAAATGACTTTATTGATAAACATAAACACATATCAAAAGTCTCATCAATCTATAACAGTTACATATTCATTTTCAGCACAATTAAATTTTTTCATTTTATTCTTACATCCTAGAAGCTCTGCAAGCTTACACAAGAAAATCTGTCATTCCCATGTTTCCTAGACTGTTTTGTCAATGTGAATCTTATTTATAATATTTTTATCCCAAAATAAAAAATTCCTGTTGTCATCTTTCTCCTTCTCCCCTACCACCATTTTATATCAAGAAAATACCTTTAATTTTCCATCTAAACAAACTTATCTTGAGTCGTGAAGTTGGTCAAACAATGAAACATCAAAATGAAAGCTCTATAATATTATAATAAATGTTTCATATATTTTACTATAAGGTTTTAATTAAATTAGAGAGTTCAAATAGATTTGTGAATATAACCTCAATAATAGATATTAGAAGACTTAGATCTAGACTTCAGGGCAAACATTTTGCAAGTAAAACATCAGATACCTGTAAATATCTCAAACTTCAAAGATAGTTTTGTTTCTTTTAATCTTTTACTTCTTCTTGGAACAACTCCAGGAAAAATAATCAGAAAACAGTGGTATAATAACATATTCTCTACTTCCTCCAGAGGATAACTTCTTTTAGGATCTTGGAAAAAGCTTTTTCCATTGACTGGGAGAGAAGCAAATAGTCCAGCATCTACTCCAGGGTTTCGTATTTTCATAGCTTCATTTCTAATACACACTATTTATATATAAACGACATGAACTAATTTTTTCAAAAAACATTCTGCTTTGCAAAATAAATGAGAATTGAAAGAGTGAATAATGTAAAATTTTATGATTTTAAAGCAGAGAAAACCAGACAGCAATGAGATAATTTCAATCCTGCTAAATTGGTAGAGACTTGTTTTGTGTCCAAAGAGATGATTTATGTTTGAGACTGCTCCATGTACATTTGAGAAAAATTTATATTCTTCTTTGTTGGGATAGAATATCATATACATATATAATGTTCGTTGGGATCTATTGATTCATTTAGTGCCCTTAATTCTTTGCTAAATTTTCTCCCTGGTTGATTCATCTATTGATATAAGTTAAATATTGAGGTCTCCTACTATTCCGTTACTATAAATATCTGCCTTTAACTCTGTCATATTTATTTTTTATATTTTAGATGATCCAGCATTGTGTGCACATATGTCAATGATAGTTACTTCTTGAATAATTACACCCTTGACCATAACATAGCACCTTCCTTGTCTCGAGATATCCTTTTCAGGTGGATATTTATCTTCTCTGAAATTAGTATTGCAGCTCATAATTTCCTTTTATTGCTATCGTTTTGATATATTTTTCTATAATCTTTGAATTTCAACCTGTGTTTGTCTTTGGATCTGATACGAGTTTCTTGTGATAATATTGATGGATACTGGTTTGGGGACATCAAAAACACTATGGCTTTTTAAAATTTTTTTATTGTAGTAATTATTCTGTACATTAAAATTATTTCCTATGCATAGATTCTCCATTTCTTGGATATATTTCAGCACACCATGCCCTCCACCTAACACCAAGTGTTCATCATTGTCCGGTGGGCTCTGCCACCAATTGCTCTCCATCACTGCAACCCCTCATCCCATTCCCTACTGATAACCTCAGTTCCGTTGCAAGTATTCAAGGGTTGGTTTTGCTTCATCTGTTCCTTTGCTTTTTTCTATTCACATTCCACCTATGAGTGAGGTCATCTGGTATCTATCTTTCTTCTTTTGACTTGTTTCACTTAGCGTAATCCCCTCTAGTTCCATTCATGTTGATTCAAAGAATCCTAAGGGTTGTGTAGCATTCCATTCTGTATGTGTAATGTGTATGTATGTATATACACCACATCTTCTTTATTCATTCATCTTATGTTGGGCACTTAGGCAATTTCTGGTTTTTAGCTATTGTGAATAGGGCTACGTTAAACATGGGGATGCATACATCTCTGCAGATGGGTGCTTTTATATCTTTTGGGTAGACGCCCAGAGTGGAATGATGGGATCATATGAGATTTCCATCTTCAGGTTTTTGAGGAATCTCCAACTGTTTTCTATAGGGGTTGTACCAATTCGCACTACCACCAAATGTGCAAAAGTGTTCCCTTTTCTGAACATCCTCAGGAACTTTTGTTGTTTCCAGACATTTGGGTAATAGTCTTTCAGGTGTAAGGTGAGATATCATTGTTGTTTTAATTGTGTTTCCCTGATAGCCAGGGAGTAGGAACATATTTTCATGTGCCTATTGGCCATCTGTATATCCTCTTCATAATAGTCTTTCAATTCCTCTTCTCATTTTTTAATTGGATTTCCTGTTGTTCTCTTGTTGAGTTTTATAAGTTCTTTGTAAAAAATTCTATGACTTTTGATGGGTGCTTTCAGCTCATTCACATTTAGGCTTATAACCAATATATAGGACTTAATTACTTTTATTTAAACCTTCATTTTCCATAGGTTTTTTTATGTCAGTTGTTTCATTGTCATTTGCTTTTATTTGCTTATTTTTCTCTATGAATTTTGGTGTTGTTTATTTTTTCCTTTTGTCTGCTTCCCAGATACATATCTCTTTAGGATTAAGTTTTGTGATGGTCATGTAGATTATCATAGTCTTTACAGCTTTATGATAATCTTTTATGAGCCTATACCATATCATACTTGTTTATATGTATTGCATGATTTTCTTGCCCCCTTTTGTGTGCTTCTTTTGTTTTGTTTTCTCTCCTTTTGGTCCTTTTTTATGTTTGTTTGTTTCTGTTTCTGCTCTCCTGCTTATCACTACTATTAAGGGGTGGCAAGACCCCTTTGCTGATTTCTTAAATGACAAACTTGGTAGTTAAAAGTTTTTTAACATTTGTTTATCATTGATGACCTTTATTTCTCCATCATGTTTAAATAATAATTTTACAGGGTAGCTTATTCTTGGTTAGTAGTTTTTGTCTTTTACTCTTTTGAATGCATCATTCCACAGTCTCCTGGTTTGTAGGGATTCTGCTGAGAAGTTGATGATAGACTGATGGCTGTACTGTTTGTAAGTTGTTTCTTTTTCTCAACAAACATTGAGTAGTTTTTCATTGTCATTGGCTTTTTCTAGTTTTACAATGATGTGCCATATTTAGAAATATATATTTAGAAATCACTGCTGCTCCATCTTACTTTTTGTGACAGATATGGGAAGTTCTCTGCTATTACTTTTTTGAGGAAATTTTCTGTCATATTTTCCCTCTCCTGTCCTTCCAGGAACCTATTATCCTTATGTATGTTCTCCTCATGGTGTTTGATATTTCTCATAGGATTTCTTATTTTTCTTCCATCTTGTTTCTTTCTTCTCTTATGTAAGGATAATTTCTCTGATCCTGTCTTCAATTTCTGAGAGTCATTCCTCCGCAAAATTGAGTCAGTTTCTGGAAGTTTCTATGTTTATCTTCAATTTCTTGACAGTGTCTTTTATCTAGCATTTCTGCTAGGATTTTCTTCATATCTTCAATCTTTCCTTTGAAGAGTCCTCTTTTACCTATCACTTCTTTTTTGAAGTCTTCCAATTTTCTTTGCATAGCTGTGTGTGCTTCTTGCAATTTATTCAGCGTTTTTTAAATATCATTTAGTATTATTTATCTGTTAGTTTTTTCCCTTCAATGTCAATGGAGTCTTTCTCTATGATATCCTAGCATCTTCCTCACCTGGGCCCTTTGGTGATTTTAATTTTGGCATGCCTTTTTTAAATGTCTTTCATTTAGCACTATGACTTTCTATTTCTTTTACTTTGGATTTCTTTCTGAATGATAATGTTGGTTCCTGGTATGGCTCATGTCAATCATTTGGTTTCAGTTCACTTCTCTAGAATTTTCTCTTGTGGTGGGCCAATATGCTGTTTTAGGGGTGTGTACTGGTGTTATGTGGGGATATGTGGCAATTTTTTTCTTGCAGACCACTAATAGGAAGTTCTCTGATCCAGAAATTCAACTCACAGTTAGCCTCTAAGTCAATGGACAGTTTTTAACTATTGAATTTGATGAGATGGGGCTCACTCCTCACTGATGTTTAGTGCAGATATAATTTCAGACAGGTCCCTTGTACTCTGCTAAGCACAGAGACTGAAGTGTCTTGTGATGTTGGGAGTTTGTCTCTCCTCTTCTGAAGACCTATATTCAGGGAGCAAGTTCAAATTCTGTTCCTGTGAGTTTTGTCTATCCCTGGGATGTGAAATTCACAACAGCTCTTCTGCACATGGGGAAGTATGCTTCAGGAGTTCCCTGCACAGAGAAGGTAGAACAAGATTGCTTATGACAGCTGTATGCTTCTTTGAACACTGGAGGAATGGATTTTCCTCCCCACTGCTCATAAAATGTTATTTTGAGGATAGACCAGTGAAAAACCCAGATTTTTACTTCTATTAGCTTCTTTTTTGCTCCAGAATGGAGATTCCATTGATCATATATACATATACATGCAATAATCTGATATATTGGTGTCAGAAAATGCTTTCTGTTCTGTTTATTCTATAGAATATTGCTATGATAGGAACAAATAACTAGTTAGTATTTAAAACAAACCATAGGTCTTTGATTTAAAGAGAAAAATATAACTATTTAATTTTTTAAAATAATTACTACAATCCATTGTAATTCATTTCTACTCCCCAACTCCTAATTTCTATCCACAAAAGTCTCAGGTATATTTGTTCCTTACTTGGCTTAAATTAATCTTTTTTAAAAAATTAATAAAACAATAACCTTTTAAACAGGAACTGAACTTTTTAGACTTTATAAATTATTTCAAACTTAACTCATGAGTGCAAAAATAAAACAGGAATTTTGAACAATATTGCTTTGTGTACTTTAACTCACAAGGATCTCATTTTGTGTTTAAATTCTCCTTGAAAATGTTATCAGGAATATATTTTAAAATATGTCTCAACACTTTGCTATTGGAATGAATTTATGACTTCATTTTTGTTAAAATTTCTTTGAGGTATATCCTGGTAACCTAGAAATTAAGGTCAGTGGGGATAATCCACATACAATCTAAGGACCCAGGTTCGAAACCTGGGCCCAGGCAAAACAACCAAAATGAACAATGAAATAAAAGAAGTACGTGTTTCTTCTTCCTCTCTCTTCCTATCTGCCTACTACAAAGGTTCATTTCTGCTTTTACCTTTTCTTAAAAAATAATGTATTTGAAAAGTCTCTCAGATGTTATCATAGATACCGTAGCCATACATAATTTGGAAGGCACACTATATCACCAGCAACTTTATCTGTGCATAATTTGGCTTTCAAAATAGAAACGTATTTACAATTATCTTGTGGAAAGTAAGCATGGGTTTGTATTTGAGATAATGAATACAATGTTCTGACTCACATCTGATATTTATAGGGTAGCAACTATGCTTCTATTATTAGCTCAGGAGGGATTCCCAAGAGAACAGTGCCCAATACTAATACAAATGAAGGTGGGAACTGGACTAATCCCAAACTCTGTCATTCTCAAACCTGAAAGAGTTATCACATCTTTGATCTTAAAGGTTGAACACAAGGGATTAGGGACAAAATTTAGGGAAATTCTTAGGC
Organism: Solenodon paradoxus; assembly: GCA_004363575.1. Taxonomy (NCBI): domain Eukaryota; kingdom Metazoa; phylum Chordata; class Mammalia; order Eulipotyphla; family Solenodontidae; genus Solenodon; species Solenodon paradoxus. The sequence goes on from RJWH01000011.1 coordinate 1,158,998, forward strand.
CACATTTCTTCTCTACTTTTGTCAAAGGAGTTTATTAAAAATGTGGATTGGCAGAACTGCTTGATAAACTTAGAAATATATCATGCTTAGTTCAACTTCATCATTTTTATTTCTCTTAGAAACCAGTCTATCTAGTATGAGCAAACACCGTGTGCTCATTTTTCATAAGGTTAATAAAAAAATGTGCACATAATTAATTTCTAGTCAGGGGTTCTGCTAACTTATCTATTTAGCACTCACATTAAATTATATCTTCCAATTTATTTCCTATTAGTAATGAAGTTAGTGATTTGGACTTCATCATACCGCAAAAAAGTGAAAGACTAGCCACTTACACTTAAATTATAATTAAGTCAAAAATAATAGACAAAAATAATCTAAAATTAGTCAAACATTTAAGAATTAAATCATCAATGTCTCAAATTATACATACATTTAATAGCAAAAAGTTAATTACTAGTGGAAATATATAATTAAACTTTGAGAATGTTCTTTTAGGACCAATAATGAACATTTTTCTATCATTTATTGTGGAATAAACTTAACTTACATATTTAGAAGGCCATTTGTTGTAGCTTAAAATAAAGGTCAAAATTCCGTGAACTAAGTCACCAACTCAATGTTGAAAAAGAACAAGCAAATATGAATAAAGTCTTAGTAAGAAGGTAAACATCAGAGCCAAAATAATTAAATATTTTTTCTAATAGAGAAGATCAATAAGTAAAACATTTTGTATTGGCAATATTAATAAAATAATTAAAACTTTAAGGAAGTTTGTCTAAGGTGGGACCCACATACTGCTCTTTAAACATGCCCCAGGCATTATTAATTTTCAGTCATTTTTAATGTTCACTGATTTAAAGGAAAACATTCTATATTCTATATGAAAATTGGACATTTGAATTTATCTAAACTCATCATAAAGTTAAAAGATAGGTTATAAATTTGAGAAGATATTTGCTGTATATTCATATTCAGATAATATAATAAACTTCTAAAAGGTAATAAGAACTATAGATCAAGCAATATGAAAACGAACATGAGAAATATAAAGCAATTCACAAGAGCTAACACAAATTATTTATAATAATGTAAAAAGAATGTTCAATATCCATTTGTCTGCAAAATGCAAATTGGTGTTTTAATGTCTTCTAATATGTTTCTAGCATATATTTTAAAATAAAAGATACATAATTGAGCCATAATAAATACTGACAAGAGTGTGGTATAAAAGGAACAGTCAAAAAGCATGTAAGAGTACAAACTGATAAATCCACATAGAAAACTTATTTCTAGCACCTAAATCTGAAGATATCTTTATCACCCTACAAAATATATTTGAAATATATTTTATTTGCTATACATTCCTTCAGATTTACCAAAAGATATAAAGCTAAAAGTCACTTTGAAATATCTTACCCAGTCTTTACTCTTCCGGTTTCAAGTCCTAAGTTTTATTAGAATACAATAGTGACACCTTTCAATAGATTTTAGATTATAGTTCAATGAGAAATAGAGGATTTTTAAAATTCATCAAACAATATCTGTTTTGCTGATGAATGATCATATAAAATGAATTATTTCTCTGTGGCTAGTAGTTCCACAAATCAAAATCCAAGTTGACTTATCACAGAAATTCTTTTGTAATGATTAATGTTTCTAATTCATTTATCTCATCCACCTCAGCAGCTATGAAAGAAATAACATTCACCCCAATTCAAATTTTCTTTTCTAATTTAAAGAATAGTAGTGAGATTTTCTTCCAAATTTTTGAAAAATATTTTAAATTATTTTTAAAAATCCATATAAAGAAAACAAATCAGACCATATAAAGTTTCTGAGAAAAATGAGAACTAAATGAATTGTGTTAAAAATATTTCTCAAACATGTAACATTCTTTTCAAGTCCCTGAAACCATTGTAAACCACCTTATAGATGCAACTGTCTCTTCCTTTGTATGGAAAAATAGTGCATTAAACATAAAATTATTTACTTAGTGCATAATTAGCAGATGATATGGCTCAACCTAGGTATCAATCTGAAAAATCCATGCTTCATTCTATACTCTAAATATTTTCATTCATCAATATATTTAGAAGAATATACCTTACCTGCTTTGAACAGTTGCCAGGCACTCCTTGGTCCATGATAATCATACTTTGCTTTGTCTACTGAAATTCTCCTGGTTTATATTACCTATGGCTTTCTCATTGACAAACACAGTGTACTCTTCTCAGACGTCAATTAAATTCTCAAGTATATTTGAAGACTTTCAACTATTTTTCCTTCAAACTAACACTACTCTTGATTTTTGAGAATGATGCATTTTTGTTATTCGATCTTATCTCTTTCTATTCTTTGTTAGTTTTCCATAATGATCCTTTATCTGATAATAGTCAAGTAAATATTTCTACTTTTTAAGATTATAAACTTTTGCTATTAATTCATTATTCTCATAGAGGTGTGATTCAAAGTGCACCATTGGGTACAGTGTTCAGATGCAAGTTTTACTAAATGTTCTTTAGTAGGATGAGAAAGTTAACTTCTCTCTGTGATATACTGAGAAGTTTTATAAGAATGAAATCTTGGAGTTTGTAAAATATTTTTCTGATACTGATAGACTTTTGATTATTGAATCATCTTTTTATTCTTAGAATTAATCTTAATTGCCTTGGCTGTAGTATATAGAGCGCGCGCGCACACACACACACACACACACACACACACACACACACACACACAGGTATATATTGCTATATACATTTTGTATACATTTTGCTAATAATTTTTTCTGTTGATTTGTTCTGATCTGCAAATTTATTTTTATACCATCTTTTTAGTATTGATATAATAGTTGACTCAAAACTTGGGGAGTTTTGCTTTCTATTATATTTTCTAGAAGAAGTTAAGTGTATTTGTGATTATTTTTGTCTATTTCATTTAATTCTCTAGAAAAATAATGTGTACTTGAATTTTTTTATGTTTATAGGTTACATATTCAATTTAATTTATAGTACAATCCAGATAATCTTATTCATTCTGAGTGATTTTTGGTATGTGCATTTGAAGAATTGGTCCATTTTATCTATGTTATCAAATACATTCATGTAGTTTGCTCATATTGTCCCATAATTACCATTCAATATTTATGGTTCTGTGATGATAAATCATCTTTCATTCCTGATTACTCATATTTGTTATTTGTATCTTCTCTCTTTGTACTTTGTCAGTACTACTAAACATCTATGAAGTGAGTTGATAAATAATTCACTTGTATTTAAAAAAAATTTTACATGCCATAAATACTCTTTTGTAAGAATTTTGAGTGTAGCTTTGTCAAATCTTATGTCAATGCCATTAACAGGATAGAGCCGTGTAATCTGTCACTTAAGAGATTTTTACTTTGCCCTCCCTTAATTCTTTCCTCATCTTGACACTCCAACTCTTCAATAAATTGTTTTAGACATACAGATATCCTTCACATAAATGTGGTAACTTAAATTAGAGTTAAATAAGAATGATCATATAATGCCTGAAGAGCAATCGACATACAGCCTAAGGAAAATTTAACTAAATAAATAAAATGTTTCCTCCTCCTCTCTCATTAATCCAGTCTGTTGCCTGCCTGTCTTCGTTTCTGCTTACCTTCCTTTCTCTTAAAAAAATCAACTTAGAGTTGATTAATAATAATTTTGCTTCTAGGAATATTGACATATATTAATAGATACGTATAAGACCTTTTATTTTTGTAAATCTGCTCTAATTCTAATTATATGCCTATATTAATCAATTACTGGTTCTCAGAAGTGATAAACATGTTTCTTTGATATGTCAGTGTCCATTATAGAAGAAAACTTCTGACTGATTAAAGCTCATTTTGGATCAAAAACATTTTGAAACAGTAAAGTAAAATTTTTTCAAAGCACTTACAGTGGCACTAATTAGCTTCAATGTACGAAATATCTGAAAATGGGTAACAATAAAATATAACTGTGGAGGCCACTGGACAATGGTGACGAACACTTGATGATTCGGTGAAAGCCATGGTGTGTTGATATATATCTGAGGAACAGGAAAACTGCACATATAGAGAACCTATGCATATGTATTTATTTTAATGTGTAAAATAAAACTTACTGCATTAAAGAATTATTGCATACACAAAAATTATTGAATTACTTTTCTTTTGTATCAATTATTTTAGCACATGTATTTAATTTCTGCACCTCAATTTTATTTTTTACTATAAAGCTAAAGTAATGAGCAAAAATAAAAACAGAGTATCCCAAAGGAACACAGTTAAAGAGCCAGAATGACAAGAAGCATCTAGAAGTCAGCAAAGTAAAGAAAGAAAAAGATAAATATAAATGTTTTTCATTCAATATGATTTTCTAAGAACCTATGAAATAGCACCTATTAAATTACAGAAATTTTCAAAATTTATATATTAAAAAAAGAATAATTGTAAGTTACCTCAATTTACCACCTTTTAAGATTTTGTTTCCATTATTCTTTTGATTTTCTTTATAATCTGTCACAATGATAATAAAGAATGACCTTTGTATAGGGAATATACTTAAAGAATGTTTTATCTAGTGAAAATATATTTTCTATCAGTGAGTTACAGGCATAATTTATTTGTTCTGTCATAGAACACTTTTTATCTATGGCTCCCCTGATGCAATTATGAGTCTTTTTTGTAACATTGTTCAGTGAACTGCACTCGACACTTAACCTAATAGATAAAAATTTCCAAGGCCATTCCTGTGGTGATGCAAGTCAATTGCCAGGAGAACAAACGCAAGCACAAGATTCATTTTGAATAATTAAAATTCTGTGGCTTCAAGCCACTAGTCCATTCAAGAGTGACATCTTTGCCAAGTAAGTAGGACAGCATAAGGAACAAAATGGGGCAACTTAATGGGAAACAGTATCAATTCCTGACATTATAAAAATAGAAAGTTGTTACCCTCGATATTTATGGTATTAATTCATTTTATGCCCATGCATCTATTTTAAGATGTGTTTGTTGAATATTCTTTCAAGCAATTAAGGATTCATTATATGCCTTTAAAGTCCTCACTGCTATGGCTAAAAGTAGACAAATTAGAATGAGAATTATGAAATTCATAGATGTTGAGTCATTGTTCTATTTTTTTTTTTTTTTAATTAGAGGAAGGGAACAGGCAGGAATCAAGATTAGTAGAGAGGCAGGCAGGAAGAAAGAGGAGTAAGTTGTATTTATTTATTTATTTATTTAGATTAATCCCCCAGTCATAGGTTGTGAGCCCTGTTCCTTTGACTATACAAGAGTATATTAAAGCCACAGACTTAACACCTGAACCTCCACGACTATCTTCCATTAATAGTTGACAAAATTAGTGTACATAATAAATTAAGTAAATGTGCTGACATACTTTTAATATGGGGTAAAAGTTAACTTTAGCACTATATAATTTTTGGCCATCGGCAGACATTTAGATACTACTTTCTTAATACACACCTCAATCCTATTTCGTCCCAAGTGATTATATCACCAAGGAGATCTTTTAAGGGTTATTATCAGTGACAATGATATTATTAAATAAACTGAAAGCTTCTGGTGTGTTAGAAAAAATGCGTTTCAAACTATTGAGTCTATTAGACATATTTAGATTGGTGCCTTCAAGAATGCTGTCATCAAAAAATTGTCCTGCAAGTACCACCTGTATCATTATTCTGATGTCAGGAGTTTAAATAAATTTCATTTGGATTTTAGAAAGAAATTCGTTCTTTGAAAATGCTTAGAATTGTCCTTCTCTACTGTCATTTTAACAGTGGAGAATTAAACTACAGAATCAAAGTATTACACTATGTGCTTTGAATAAAGGAGGCAAAGGCCCTGTTAAGATTCACTGTGTGAGTAGAAGGAAACTTTAAGCTCAGTATCATTTATGTAAGGCAAAAAATCTTCCTAGGAGTTTAGAAGTAAAAGTTGCAATACTAAAATTCTTGCTTGTAGTATATGTCTTAACACATCTGTCTCAGGAAACCATGGCAACAAAATACACTACAGAGATTTCTGAACACTAGGTCTTGCTGTATTCGCTACATCTTCAAAATACAAATATGGCATAAAATTCACATGTTAAATACATAATGTTGCAATAGCTGGTTTGACTCTTGATTTGTCAAATGGTATATACTTTCTGGAAGTAGATACTAAATTTAATTTTTTTGTGGTGTTAGATAAAGTTGAAAGGTAAATTGAATTTGAAAGGCAAATTTAAATGTACTCATTATATAGGTTATGCTGAAAAATCCCCATTAATAATACCATTAATAATTTAATAATGATAAAGTGTCCTTAAATTTATCTTCTTACTTAATTCTATTCATTGCCTTACATGATGAGGTTATATGGATAAATTCAGAGTTTAAATTTTAACCTAGTCTTTCTATTCAAAACCTTTTAACAGGCTCATTTTCTATTTCATATCCAAAACATAATGGCCAATTGATTTTTTTTTTAGCTATAAATATAAAAACATATCCTCAACTATTCAGCACAAAAGCCAAACCTAGAGAAAAAGTCTAGAAGTGAGAAGCAGGAGATGCTGTCTCTATCTCTGTGTCTCTGTCTTGTTCTCTCTGTGTGTGCGCTTATGTTGTACGTGTGTGTGTGTGTGTGTGTGTGTGTGTTTGTGCGCGCTCACGTAGTTAATGATTTAGGGTAAACAAACGCAGTCATGAAGGAAAAAAAAGACAAACTCAAGATATACTTTAAGGTAGTTAAGTAGTTTTAAGTCGATTTCATTTATTTATTTTTCTTCACCAGAACCATTGTCTATGCAGCATCTATTAAAGAATACGAAATCATACAAATACCAAGTGAAGATGAATATGTCACATACGTTTTCAAAGAGAATTTTGCAATAGATGAAATAAAATTGTCTCCGGTTTGGTAGTACTTAAACCCTTTATACACAATAATATACCAGTTTTGATATTAACATGAATTTTCATTAATTTTGGGTAAATACCTAGGAGTGGGTTTATTGGGTAGAGTGGTAAATTTACGATTACATTCATAAGAAATTGGCAAACTATTTGTTTAAGTGAGTGTACTATTTGGTGTGCCCATCAGCAATACAAAAGGCAGTTTCTCTGCACTCTCACAGGTTGGGTGAGGAATAATGATATTAGTGCTACTACTACTATTATTAACATCGTCATCATAATTATCGCTTTCTATTTGAGGCATATAGTTAGTGCGTCATGGAATCTCATTTTAATTTGCATATCTCCAAATAATAATAGGGTTTCTTTATATGTGCTTGCTTGCCTCCAATATGGCTTCTTGGGTAGTGTGTCTGTTCAAATATTTCTGATGATTTTCTAAAACTGGGTTTTTTTCTCAGTATTGAGTATTTCAGAGATTTGTATATGTTCAGATACAAGCATATATATTTTGCAAATATGTCTCCTATATGTGGCATGTCTTTTAATTCCCTCCAGGGTGTCGTTTGAAAACAAAATTAATTTTTTTTAATTCACTTATCAGGTTTTCTGAAAATGCAATTGGGATCAAATTTAATACACCCTGGCTTATTCTAAGCAGGCATAGCTTTCCCCCCTATACTTTCTGTTTATGCTCCTTCTCTTCTTTCTCTTCCTTCTCTTTCCTTACATCTGCTACTTTCTATGCCTTCTTTTTTCCATCTCCTCTTTCAGTTTTGGATTAAAATTGTGTCTATGATTTGTTTTGATTCTTATACATAAGTAAATCATTATAAAAATTAAAATTAGGTCAAGATTTGATTTTCACGTGGATGTCTAAATGTCCCAGTGCTATCTAATGGAAAGGTTATCTTTTGTTCATTGAGTTGTTTACGCATTTTTGCTTAAAAATCAGTTGACCAAATATGTGTAACTCATTTACTAGACTCTTCTGTTCAATTGCTCTATGCCTACCCTTTTGCCAGTATCATAAGGGATTGCTTTAGGTTTATAGTAAATCTTATTAAAAAGAAACCTTTATTCCAAATTCATTATTTTCTTTTAGATAAAATTATTTGTAGCATTCTTGTACTTTAGCTGTTGAATACAAATTTTAGAACCAGCTTACTAACTTCTAGGAATCCTGGTTAATAATATAATTGGGATCATGTTGAATTTATAAGTCAGTTGAGGAAGAATTTATTTTAATTATTTTGAATGCTTAATTCCTTGAAAATAGTCTCTCAATTTTATTTATATGATTTGTCTTCTTTCATTCCTATTTTGCAATTTTGACCATATGTATCGAAACTGTAAGTACTTAATACTCAGTTTAATCCTGTTTTAAATGGCAATTTAATTTTTAATCTCTAAAAATCAATATATGAATAGAATACAAATATATAATTTAAAATTAATTTATTTACCTTTTGTCCAACATACATACTAAACTCATTAATTTTAATCTTATTTTTATAATTTGATTTTTTCTGTAGAAAATCAGATGATATGCAAAGAGATATAATTTTATTTCTTCTTTTCCAACCTATTTGATTTTCTTTGCCTATGGCACAATATACAGTCTTTAATGCAATATTAAATAGGTATATTTTCATTCTCAATGTACAAGAAATGTTTCCCACTTTTCTCCATTAAATATGTTTAAGTTTATTGTAAATACTCTTAATCAGGTTAAGAAAGCTCTACTTTATTTTCAGCATGCTGAGAGTTTGTGCCCTGTGTAATTATGTGCAAATTTTAATATGCAAAGATTTGACAAATGAACTTTTACATCAATGGAGATGATCATATGTTTATTCTTCTTTAGTGTGCTGATATAAGCAACACTGATTAGTTTTAAAATTCACCTTAAGTTCTCAATTAAAACTCACTTTGTTGTGATGTTTTACCCTTTAGTAAATTGATGGAATTATTTACAAATACATTTTTGAGAATCCTTACATTTATATTCATAAGACATATTGATGTATAAATGTATTGTTTTAAATAAATTTTAGGTTGGTATCAGAGTAGTACTGGTATTATAAAAATATTAATTCTTTATTTTCTAAAGAGTTCATATAAAATTGCTATTTTTTCTTAAGTATTTGGGAGATAAAATTTTAGACCTAAAACTCTTTTTTGGAATATATTTAAATAAAAATAAATTTTAAAAATAGGTATAATTGTTCAGATTATCTAGTTTTTCTTGAATGAGAATTTATAAATTGTGCTTTCAAGGAATATATCTAATTCACCTATATTAACTTTATTAAAATTAAGTTTTCCGTAATGTCTTCATAACATTAGGAATTATAGTCTTATCTCCTGTTTCATTTTTGATATTAATAATTTGTTTTCTTTCTTTTTCCTTCACTTGTACTACTATCTATCTATTAATATAATAATAAAGATTTTGTTTCTCATTCTTTGCATTTTCTGTGATTTTAATATGCAGTAGAACTTTGTAATAAATTTATGTGGAACTAAGTAGCAGAGAATGTCTTTTAATAAAGAAGCAAAATTGGAGAACTTATAATGTCAGATATTAAGACCAATGCTATTAAGTTTTAAGAATAAATATAATGTGCCATTAAAGCAGCAGGTCATTGCAATAGTATAAGGAATAAAATACATTCATGCTTATATGTAGATTAAAATCATACAAAATACAAAGTATGACAAACATAAACTTTATTTCTTTTAAATGGATCGAATATAATACAAATAATCAAAGAAAAAGTAAGAAAATATAAGCAATAGATATGACATTATCGATTTTGAAGACAGAAAGTAAAGTTGTAGCATATTAATTGAGAAAAGTAGTTCTATTATGTTGTGAAAATACTACAATAATATTTACTTATAGTAAACATAAGAAATACAAATTAACTAAAATAAATGTAGAGTTTGAACTTTATGGAAATAATCAAATTAGTGGAGAAAAGTTTAGGATAAAAAAGAATCTCCAGTTCTTAAAAAAATGCGAAACTGTGATCTTTGCTTCTTTTTTTCTTTGAATTTGGAATTATTTTTCCCTGTATAGTCACATGAAATGTATGCTTTCATGTTTAGTTTCCTGTTCAAATATCACTTTATTTAATTTGGTTGTGTTTCTCTTTTTTTTTTCTTTTTATAAATTATCCTGCTCTATATACTCACTGTGTTTATTTTGTTCTTATAGCTCTTGTATATCTTATGTCTTTTAGGTGTATGTGTTGGATGATTGCACATATCCTCACAAATACATTATCTTCATTGAGAATAGGATATTCCTTCTATTCATTCGACAATTCGTATAATAATAATTTGATAATTCAATTCAGTAATTCGATAATTACCTATATCAATGTCTGAAATTGAAATTGGCCCTGAGGACATTCAAAAAGTTATTTGTAGAGTCAATAAATAAGTTAATGATGCAAAAATAAGTCAATAATCAAACTACAGAGGAAAAATTGATCATTTGCTGTGAAAAGAAGGGTATTGCTTATGACTACAGCAACTATGAAATGATAATAACAGTCTGAAGAATAATATTTACTATATCACAAGCTAATAATACAGCAATAAATAATTAATGCTAAAAGCTAACTAATAAAAGGATAGGAAATAGGTTGAAAAGTATATAAAAAGATATAAGCAGCTAATGCATAAAGGATAAACAAGAATAAGAAAGAGCATTTAACAGTATTCTTGAAATTGGGAGCAACACAGATTTAAGCGACATTAACATAGATTTTCAGTCTCACAAGTTAGAAGAAATAAGGAAGTTTGATAATATCAAATATTTTTAATTATATGGGTGTTTAATAATGCATTTCTTCATTACTGTGAGTAGAATTACCTACAAATAAATGTGGTAGTATCTATTGATATTAATATAATTTTATTTGAATTCTAGTGAAGCAAAATTTGTATTTATATCATAAACAAACTGGTTACAGATGCTTACAGGAAGAAATTTAAAATATTTATGACCATATGTGTAAAGTAGTTGGATTTGAAGACAACAAACATGTCTATTAATAGAAGGAAGGATAAAAATCAAAGTGTGCTGAATAAACGAAAGAAGTGTCTTGCAGCAGTAAAAAACAGCTAACAAGATGTACATAAGATAACAAAGATAAGTAAAATTTAGTTAATAATAGAGATATTAAGATTTAGTTAAGAATTAAAAGTTAAGAAAATTCATAAAACAATTCTATGTGTGGAAATTAAAGTATATATCTTCTAGAAGATAATTAAATATAGAATGTCATACCTTGAATAGATTGAGTAGTTTCCTGTATGTGAAAAAGAATGGGAATTAGGGCTATGGAATACATAAACAAATAAATGTAAATATTAGTAAGTGAAGACCTTTGTATACATAGACAAATGGTAATGACTACCATGAGATTTATATTATTCAACTTTTTGTATCTCTGGTCTTATTTGTAAACAGCATTTGAATACCTACAGGAAAGAGATGCAAAGTCACATTGATGGCACAACTTAGCTTTATATAGGTGAGAACTTGTCCTATCATGTATTTGCGATAATAGATCACCATAGTGAAGATGAATACAACATTCCTGTTAGCCTATGACACAAATCATCAAAACTCTTTCATGCTACTTCAATAATCATTGAACAAAAATCTGATTAAAAATGGTTAAGTAATTAAAGAAGATTAGGACAGAAATAATGAAATATCCGCTAGTAAGTGAGCATAACTCTTGTTTAGTACATTTCATTGAATTAAGAAACATGGCATTCATATTTTAAATATATCTATTTCCTATTGATCATAGCTCTCAAAAGGCTGAGAGCGGGACAGCAAAAAAGATCAATTGCACCCACAGGGGTAAAATCTGACTTTTCAATACTTCTAGGTAATCTAGGGCATCATTCTTACCTGGGTTATAAGAGTAAGGATGTGGTGAAAAAGAGTTTGCTGACATTCTTTAAATAGTGATGGTTGGAATCCACATTAACTAAATCATTGTACTCAATTTATATCACAAAAAAGGTAGGCCTTAGGATTGAGTCAAATGAATAAAGAGGTAAAAACATGTTCCTATCTAATTATTTTATATAAAATGTCCATTAATTTATTTGTGCAAAAGAAGTTCTATCACATACATATCTTCATCTAAAATGAGAATTTCTATTCACTTGTATTATTCCAATATTATAGATATAAACCACAGATTGTTAGGAAAAATATAAAATTTTGACTTCTTCTAACATTTGATGACTGGTGGTTTTCAGTCTAAGTGTGCAACATATAAATGCTTTGTATTGCCTTCCTAAAACTTTTGGACTAACATTTGCATATTAGATATTTGAAGTAAAAATAAGATTAGATATATGTGGAAATATAGCAAAGTGGCTGTACTGGCCCAAATTCCTGCGTGGAAATAATTACAGGAGACTATTTTTAGAGCAGATATTCACTCTTCGATTTACTGCAATAATCACCTGATACAGTTAATTAACTTGAATTATCTCCTGGTTCCCTGTGGATATTTGAATCTGTGACTCGTATTCAGACTGTTTCTTTAATTTCACAGGTGAAAAAGTAAAGTTGAGTTGTGATTAGGGACAGGGGAGTTTACAGAAAACCATGGTTGATGAAGGATATCTATAACAGAAGTCTGTTGCTTTGATTTATTTTTGTACCAGTCACAATAATTTCCTCCATTCAAAAGCCTAAAAATATAGCAATGTCTTTTAATGTTCTAATACATAAACCATGCTTTAAGAAGAGAAATTTAGACTTCCCCAACATTGTCATTCATTTTATTATCATTTGCCAGTTTAATAGGCAGAAGAGTAAAATCCTGAATTTCAGAAATATGTTCATATTTTTGTATTAATGTGAGAAGGAATAAATGTTTTCCGTATTTAATCCTCAATGTAATTAGTTTTTTTAAGGAGTAATTTATGTACAGAATTTATCAATAAAGTCTAGAGCATAGATTTTGAAATGGTTAGTTTACATGTGATGGAATAGTCACTTCCCTTTTGAACATTCTTTTATTTTTAAGTTTGAAAATATTATTATTTGAATCTTAGTATACAGGAAGAAGTGTCTTCCCAAAAAGTAGCAATTCACTTCCTTTTAGGAGGAGCAGTCATCCTTCCTAAACCTGTACTCTGTCCCAATTTAATGATAGGCAAACTTAGGTTACAGACAATTAAGTATCTTATGCAAGTTCACAAAGCATTTCAGAATGTGTTTAGCAAACAAATACAAAGTAAAACACTCTCGATAAACCTCACAGTCCTGGATCCAAGATTTCCCAGTAATTTTGCTCTGGATCTGTCTTCTGAAATCCTCAGTACCCAACTGAAATATCTAACATAAACCTTTCTTTTCATTGAGTTCTGTTCTTTTTATTAGATGATATGATGAGCTTATATTTAACTTTACAATGACACCCTTTAATTTTAAAATGTGTTTTAAGATGAATTTTACATAAAATGGTGCAAAAAGTAGCATGTTATTGAATTGCATTATGACCAGTCATTAGTTTTGGTGAGTTTGTCCTTCTTGCTAATGTTTGTGTTAAATTAAAAACACTAAATTGAGATCATCAAGCATGAATCCTGCATGAGGTATTAACAATAGAATGCTGGAAACAAAGATGTTATCTATTGCACCATAACTAGTCAAAAGGGAAACATGTTGCAAGCAATGCAGGATAATATCTGCTCTTCTAGAAAGCAAAATAGTATCACTCCCAGTCTAACAACATAAATAAACACAGTACAGTATAATTAGAAAAATATTTTAATTGTATATAGTTATATCCAGATGAGGTAAAAACTGATGTGTTCTTATGGAATTATTTTTAAATACTGAAAGGTGTGCTAACTATGAAGTTATATTCAAATTTTAAAAAATAGAAGATGAAAAGAAAAGTAAGATTAAACCCATAGCTAGCAGCTTAATTCCATGGCATGATTCTAATAGATATGAATCTATATAATGCTTTTAACCTTGGGAGTTTTGAAAAAGCTTACAGTATTTGCTCATGACAACAGAAGCATTTCATTCATCTGTTACCATTTTGGTTGTTTTCCTGTCTACTGATTTTTAGTAATTGAGATTGTATATTGTACCCACTACCTCCTCTGCAAACATTGACCCTTAAGTTTTGTGGCACTAGCCATCTGGAACTGTCTGCCCTCTTCTCTTCACATCACTGGAAACCTAATTCACTGCTTGCTAAAGTACAAAAAAGAAAGATGAGTACTATATTGAACACTCATAATCTCCTACTTAATTTTGAAATGCAGCCAAAATATTACCACTCTTGCGAAAAGGATCTGTTTGCCATGGTAAGAGAACACATAATCCAAGGAAGTCTCAAACAACAATATAATATGCCATATTCATATCAGCTGATTGGAAATTTATTCATCCAGTTTGCATTTCTCTGAGAAGCAAGATTTTACATTTAAATCAGAGTTACAATGTCTCCATCCTTTGCCTAAGGCAGTAGCTCTATAAAACCACTACATCATGGACATAATTACTACACATTGTATGGATCAGACTGGTAGTCATTATGATATATTGACTAGTTTGTTTAATTCATTTGAATTTAAGGAGGAGAAACAATTTAAGTAAGAGGGATTTTTATATATATTTGCCAATAAATTTTGACACTGGAGCTAGACTTTTCAAGATGATAGAATAAACAATATAACCACATCTCAAAATAAGAAATAATTCTCAGTGTATTTAGGTCTTTCAGAGAGTATATTTTCAAAGGTATTTTCCCTTATAACAAATCTACCACACTAGTCTCTTTTACCATAGCACAAAACAAAAATATTTTATTAATTGTGAATTTTTATGAAATAAACTAATTTAATTCTGTTCTATAAAGTCCCCAACCCTACCACCACCTCTTCCCTCTCTGTTCTCTCTCGCACATGAATTCTTATTCTGTTTTATCCTCCTTTTCAGGCCTTATTCTAGAATGTGAGGACCCACTAGAAATATTTTTTCCCAATGGATCTTTATATATACATACATACATATATATATATATATATATATATGGGAGCATATAATTTATAGTAACTAATCAGTGAAAATTTAAAATTATTTGAAGAGCACTTCTTATGCATTCAAATACAGCAAAATCAATAGAAGGGGTGATTCTTCCTAGTGTCTATGTAGTACCTCTTCCTATTATTTTTTGGAGAATAAAAATTATCACAAGTTCCTATCTAACTTCCTATATTCCAACATAATGTAAAGGAAGCAACACGACTGATGCTCAAAATGCTCTGGTTCTTTGGTACTTGTTTACATTTAAGTAACAGATCTTCTTGTCTTTCTTCCCTGTCATTCAATGCTAGTTACCTAATTACTTTTATGCTTCATCATTAATTGCCACTAAGGAATTCTGACTTATGTAGACTCTCTCAAAGGTTATTACTTTCCATGGGGGTGATGAGCTCAAATTCAGTCTTGTCCAGAGTATGTGGGAAAATATGGATGGTTATTTCTGTGTTGTATTTACCATTTGTAATTTTTATCAGAAATGTAGACCATATCTTGCAACTATTTCTTCTTCTGAAATTTTTGCACTGTAATAACTGCATTATATATAAAGAATAAACATTATGCCAATATTGATGGCCTTATGATTCTTCTACCCCGTGGGAATAGGTAGGTAATTCATGAGAAAAGCAAAGAAACAGTCTCATTCATTCAAAAACTTCATCTCATTCAGCACAGTTAAATCTCCTTCCAAGATAGTACATAATCATAGCATGAATCAGAAGCAAAAGTGAACATCAAAGAGTTCATTGGCTTAGTTAAACTATGTTCTTGAAAATTTTGTGAGAAAAATATATGCGACCACTCCCATAGGGTAATCTGAATGAATGTATATTATCCTGGGAATAAGCACGATTGCGCACACAGAACCGACGAGTCCTTCCACTACTAATGATGCTTTGGGCTTCCACTGAATGGAAACAGAATTACAATCATAACTGGGATGGATAAGAGTCAGTACTGAAGCCAGCAGATACGACTACATAATTTGTGCCAAAGGATCAGCAACAGACTATTGACAGACCGTGATTTGACACTTACTTCAAAACAATGTGGAACAGTGGTTTGGATTTAATATTCTCTTTCACGTGAATGGCCATTTTAGTGAGGTTGAGTTACTTATATTAAGCTAGAAGGAAAAATTGAAAAAAAATATTTATGGATGGTATAGAGAAGCTTCCAATTTGCCAATTTTATTGCATGTTATCTCTTAACATGTTTTTTTCTCCGTATATATTTAGATTGAAAAGGTAGAAAAGTCCATGACCAGAAGATCCTATGCCAGTTAACGCCTTTGAGAGTGTCAATATAGTAAAGCTATTTTCCTGTGTTTTCATATGGGCCATTTTTGACCAAAATTTGTCTATTTTTTGTAAGTCTTTGCTTAAAAACGCAACAGTAGCAAAAGAACTACAACAATCTAATGTTTGTCTGATAAATGTTTAAGAATACAAGCTCCTAGGTCTAAGAGTTGTAAAGTTTAAAGTCATCTTGCTTCTATGTAAAATGTAGTGTTACTCTTATAGCTTAGAGTATGCATTTGCAGTGTTGTCTGTCTACCTAATTTAGACACACTCATGCTTCAAAAGTTGTAAATTATATCCTCCATTGCGAGTACACTCATGTCAGGATTATTGTGGCTAAATTTATAGAAGCAGAAGTTTAAAGATATGACGGAGATAGATATTGCTTGTTGTTCAGAAGTTCAATATCATCAGATAAATGTTTCTTGCTTCCCACTGTCATCTGTATTGCCTTGATTTTCAGGTATTTGAGAAGACATTTGGTAAATTGTGGACTTATTGCATCCATACAGTTAAATACTACAAGAGAATGAGAACGTCTTCCCTCTCTCATTCTCACATGATTTTCCATATAAAGATTCATCTGGACACTTTGGGCATTGGTCTCACTGGATCCAAATGTCATAACCATTGACATGAAAAAGTTTAATCTTAGTATTTCAGTACGTATCCAAGTATAATTATTTTTGTATTTGTGGAGAGAAGCTGTAACTACTTCACGAAACACATTAAATGGTAGACCTCAAGGAAAAAATTAAAATAACTTTTTCATAAAAAGGCTTTTATAGAACAAATACCCATTGTATGAGCTTTGAAGTACTTTGATGGATCATGTGAAATAGCAAATATTTCAAATGAATATTAAGCATTACTATGAATAATGTAAAAATACTAACTTCTAACCTACATACAATAGTTTACAAGCACTGAAAGCTCCTGTCATATTTTCTGGTTTAGTTTCCAAATATCCTTGAGGAGAAGTGAATTGCAGAGACTGTGAAAACTGGAGAAATGGCTTGCTTTTATTTCTCAGAATTAGCTCTATGATATATTTAAGAACTGTCAAAGTAACTCATTGAATTGTTCTCAATATGTTAATCCAAAGATTTTTAGGACTGCGTTCTTGGGCATAGATAGTATTTCACATACAAAGATTTTCTTATGATTCTGTCATGATATCCATGATGTCCAATATTCTATAAATATATCCTCATGGACAGAAGAAATGAATATTCTAGTAAATCTACTATTTCAGACATATGAAACTATCTGATTATTTGTATTTGAAGTTTTACCTGAAAATTCAAATATAATGAAAACTACTGGATAATATAAACATACTAGGATTTAATTTGATAAATCACAGTGAATTTTTTGATGCATGCTAAGTATTATTTCTGCTTCTTTGCAAATGTGATCTCTCCCTCTCACTCATCCACATATGTTTCTTGAGAAGCAGTAAATAGTTTCAAGATATCTAAAGAAATACTGTTTACATTTGACTGCTTTTATCTTTGAATATACCCTCTTTCGCTAAAAGTAAAAAAACACTAAGTATATTTTTAAGAGACTGTAGTGATACTAAAGTTACCTTCAAAATTTACAGAGCATTAGAATCATTATCATGAAGTTCCATCTTCTCTACAATATAGTAATGTAGAGATACCAGCTAGTAGAGAATGTGTCATTATAAAAGCAAATGTGAATAAAAGCAGTTTCATCTTACTAAAATGCACACCATTTTCTTTAATTGTATATACCAATATCTTTTTTAAATCTTCTGCATTTCTTAGTATGCAATTAGGTGTTGTTAAAGAAGCAAAATAAGCTATTAAATTACATAGAAAACAAGCAAGTGAAAATATTTAAGGAAATAAACACAGATAAAGTAACATAATAGTTTCCAATAAGAAAATACAAATCTCCAAAACTTTGTCATCCTCAATATCTTCCCCACTTTCCCTTTAGAATCTACACACAGAATGATTCAAGGAGAATTTTAACATGTTTTCTATCATCAATTGCTTTAAGAAAGTAATAAAGCTATATGTGTGTGTACTTCTCAATAGTCCCCAACTTATATGCATTTGGAAGGCCAGATTTCAGTTCTATGAGAAATTTTTTTTTTAATATTCCTGCTTTGGATCATCATTTTCGGGTAGCTTTTTGGTGAAAGTAAACCTAGTTTTTCCATGCTCTAAATATGAGTTCACTCAGAAGTGACCATTAGGTCGTCTGTAGATGATAGTACAGTTGTTTCTGATAGCCAGAAAATGCAGCTAATTCACTTCTTAATTTGATTCATTTGTACTATTTTTTATAATCTCTTACATTTTTACTTTTGTGACCCTTTTTCTAAGATAAAGAAAATAGTTTATATATATCTATATATCTATATATAGATACAGCGCTATGTAGAGATATAGAGAGATATGTAATTGATAATTTAGACAGTATTAAGTGATAAATTACATACAATATGAAATTCAAATACAATAGCATAAAATTTAAAGTGCTATCACCCTTCTTCCTTAACAAAAATAACATCAGTTTTTGCCTTAAAGTTATAATTAAAGTGCTCACAAACAACTTTAAAAATCATAGTACAAATAAGTTTTATCAAGGTTAGCCAAGAAAATACCGACACCTCGTCATGAGACCTTTTCTGAGTGACTAGTTACAGTAGTTTTGTCTTAGATATTTGAGATAATCTACTCAGCATCTCCAAATATGATTAAACTGCTATTTTTTAATTCATCAATTTCCATGTTACATATCCATACATATATTATCTTTGCATAATGTCCATTATGTTCCCTTTGAAAATAAAATATTTAAATTTTTTAATTTTTTTTCTTTCAAACGTAAACAATCTTTCTCTATTACAACTACATTTTTATTAAATCATAGATGCTCTATTAAAAAAATCATAAGAAAAATGTAAAACGTGATTTTGTTTTATCTTTGTACAGTTTTGCCAATTACTAAGGTAGCAACTAAATCTGTGAAGATTTCTAATATAGAAAAAAGCATGTTAGAAGATATCATAGTTAATAAACAATATATCCAAGTTCTATTTTCACACAGTTTTTCATTTTCCATGCTGCTATGTACCATAAATCCTTTTTAGTGGCTGTAGACAGGTCTGGGCTTTTGCTGCGCCATGTGTATGCTATTGATACAAATTTATGACTAAACGTATCTAGTGCATCATTCAGTGAATCCATGGTCTACATTTGGCATTCTGAAATCAACTCTGCTTTAATCTGGATGCTTTGCTCTCAATGATTAAGACCATTTGTAGCCTTGGAATGTAATTTGCCATAATTTGTGAGGGTCAATTTTTTGAAACCCACTGCTTCCCATTTTAATTTATATCTTCAATTTGCTAAAATACATCCCTTAGTAGTTACATAGGAAAGCATGCATGAGAGGTAAATTATCATAATCATTCCGTGTATTTACTTTTATACTTAACAAGTATAACTGGATAAATATCTAGAATGCAAATCACTTTCTCAGCATGTTTTCTTTGTATTCTATCTTCCATTTTATGTCTTTTTTGTTTTTGAAGACACTTGCTCTTCAGCCTCAAGTTAATAAAGGGTAGTTTGCATTAATTTAAGAACAAATTAAAGAAACTTTCTGCGAAATAAAAAGGATTGAAATGTTCTTAGGAATGAAAAATAAAAGTCAAAATAAAGAAAGCTTTTCATAGAATGATTGAAGGATAATTCCAAGCTAAACCCTCAAAAGATAATGAAAAAAGACAGTAATTATGAGATGAGTAGAAAAGCTCTAATGTCAGAAAAATGTCTCCTAAGACAGAACAGCAAATAAGAGAAGTGGCAGCAGTAATATCCCAAAGTGGATGTATAGTAAACTACCTAAGGACTAAAGATCATGTGATTAGATATTTTCTCTCCTAAATTTTGATACTTGATTAACTCCATATTTCTGTTGGTGATAAATTTAGTGTATCATGTATAGATATTGATTTACAATGATACTCAACTTAAACCTATATAGTGTTCTGAGGCAATGTTCTTCAATAAAATTTTGAAAGATGAGTGATACTTAAATATTTTTTAAAGAGGAAAGTATTAAAGTGATGATAAGGAATTTTTGCTTGAAATATAATCAGTCAAGTGGTTCTAATCATTCTCTTTCATATATATACATATATAAATTTAAACTGATGTATAATTTTCACACAGTAAAATGCACAAGTCTTAAGTCTAGAGTAAATTAATTTTATATACTGAGTCACTAGCTAAAGATAGATAGTATATTTGGAACTCAAGCAGGTACCCTCATGTTACTTCAGCAAATCAGCCACTTTCTGTAGTGCTAATCCACACAGATTTTTTTTAATGTAATTTAACTAGTCATATAATATTTAGAGTTTTTTGTCTGATTTGAATTGCTTAGCATTATTTTGGCAAAATCTATCCATATTACCTTATAAGTACTTAGTATTTTTTAGTTATGTGTACTGTAACTTTGTGTGGATGTACCAAAACACAATGGGTCCATTTTCTGATTGATGGGTATTTGTATGCTTCCATATTGGAACTATTCTAAATAAAAATATTTTAAAAAATTATTTTCACTTTGTTTAGTTATTTGCTTACTTGTTGAATATGTAGTTTCAATTCCTTGGGTTATGTATCTAGAATCCAAATTGTGTGTCATATTGCAAATATACATTTTTATTAAATTCTGCTAAAGGTTTTTTTATAGAGCACTATAACAATTTATATCTCTGAAACAATGTATGAGAGTGCAAGCAGCTTTACCTACTTTATGGAACTTGGTCAATCTACTTTGAGCCTATAACAGATTCCCTTGTCTAGTGTTAATTTTTTATTTTATATATGCCTGGTCAATTTTACTTTCCCTGTCCTTAATGTGACTTTATTCTTCAAGTGAAGAATTTTTCTTACAGCAGGGTCATTATTCCTAGAATATCCTACCTACTTAATCATGCTTTCTAAAATTTTGACTAAACAGTTCAGATTGAAGTAAAATAGAGGATAATTTAAACTAACATTGAATTTTACTTAATGATATGCATACTGATGTATTTATGGAAATGTATTAATATCTACAATTTTCTTTTTATGATATAGTCAATAACAAATTATAAAAAAATTAAACAAATGAGAAACTTGGCAACTAGCTCTCTTAACTATTGATGGTCCAACTTAATCCTGAATATGATTAAAAAATGTTAAACAATAGATCAAGGTATTTTATTTTATATATAATGTTGCTACATACACTTTTGTCATCATCAAATTTGCTTTAGAAATATATATTTAGAATTTAGATAGTTACTATAGTTTGTCCTTAACCTGACAAGCAATTTTATGAGTTCCTTTCTTCTATTTTTCTCAACTTCTTGTTTTCCCTTTTCATTCCTATCCTCTCCACTGAAAAAAGCAGCATTTTTCCCTACAGCAGTCTCTGTTTTATATTTCCTATATGCTTAAATTAAGACAATAAAGATTCAGGTTTTTTCCATTTGGTTATTGATTATGATTTTACTTTTCAGATGGAAAAAAAATATGCATTCAAATATTCACAGGTTAATATAAAATATTAAGAGTAAAAAATAAAAGAGCTGTCTGAATTAATACATTTATACATTTTGAACATAAATCTTAACAATTATCCCTAAGCAAAAAATTAAGTCATGCTATATAAAGTATACATATGTATGTATATATGTATATTTAACTATATTGAATATATATATTTTTAGCTTTATTGAATCACTTCAAAATTATCTACATGCTAGCTTCTGAAAAATAAACATCAAAAGATGAAAAAAAATACAAAAATCCCCTGTTCTTTATACCTTACTTTATAATGGGAGGGAAGATAATATTCAAAAAGCAAAAAAATAAATGATGTATTTTTAGGTAGCATAAATGCTAGCTATAAAACATAACTAGTAATTTGGTAAAAAATAGATATTACCCCAGAAAAATGAGATAAGTAATTTATATAAGATGTTCATATATAATCTATTCTTGAAGAACTTGCTTAAGCAGAGTTGGAAATTATGGAGATAATATCTCATATTAATATCTCATAAAAATTTCCCTAATAATAAGTAATGATGAACATTTTTCATGCATCTGTTGGCTCTCTGTGTATCTTCCTTGAGGAAGAATCTATTCAGATTCTCTGCTCATTTTTAATTGGATTGCTTGCTTATCTGTTGTTGAGCTTCATGAATTCTTTATATATTTTAATATTATTTTTGTATATATCAGTCGTGAATATAGTATCCCAATAAATACATTTCCATTTTTGTGGTGATTTTTTGAACAGAGCTTTTTGATAAAGCTTGATATAGTACCATTTGTTTATTTTTGATTTTGCTTCCCTGACTTTTGCAGTCAAATGTGCAAAGCCATCTATAAGACCAATGTTGAACTTATTACTTGCTCAGTGCATTTTATGATTTCAGGTCTTACATTTAAGTCTTTAATTTACCTTGAATTAACTTTTGTGTATTATGCAAGACAGTGGTGTAGTGCCTTTCTTTTCCATATACCTTTCCTGCTTTTTCAAAACCATTTCTTGAAGATGAGTTCCTTTCTCCCTTTATGTTCTTGGCTTCTTTGTCATGAAGTAGCTGTTTATATGTGTGGATTTTATTATGGTCCCTCAGTTCTGTTCCATTGAATTGTGTGCTTGTTTTTATTTCAACACAATACCGTTTTAATTACTATAATTCAGTATTGTAGTTTGGAGTTAGGAAACAATGATAAGAGAAAACGGTCCTTAGAAAATTAATTTTTACGTATGTAAATGTTTAATCCCTAAACATCACACCTTTGCCCTGGGGAACCCAACTGAGTAGCACCAGAGTGCTAATAATGGAAAAAGTGGACCTACCCAATGGCTCCATGGACTTTCCCCAATGGCAGATTCCAGTGTCTCCTCCTTTCAGGAGCTTTATCTTCATTTACCAGGGTGCTAATATTCTTTCCATCCAGTACAAAATCCTCCTATCACAATGACTGCAAGCCAAGTCTTGAGTGCCCACTGCTGACAGTTCTTTAACTCCAGAATTGCGTCACTTTCACCTGTCTCTTCCTGTAGTCCCAAGTCTCAAAACACAGAGATGTGGCTTTAAGACAGATTGTTCTCTCCTACCTTTCATAGAAGTGCATATTCCCACACTATAGAGGTCCTGCTCCCATTTCTTTTCATTGATTGTAGTAGCTAAATAGAGGTTTTCTGAATTGTTCTGTCAGGAGGAGGTAGCCTGAAATCTTAACAGTATGCCAACTTGGAATAGAAATTCCAAAAGGAAAATCAGTATTTTAAATATGATATAAAGATAAAATAATTCCCTGATTTTTTAAATATTAAATTTAGAAAATAATATTGATTTGAAAACACAAAAATCATATAAAAATAAGAATTTCAAAGTAAATTATAACTGCCACATGACAATTAAAAATTTGAAACTTGTTGTGATATAATTTTTATGTTTGGATTGAGGATGAAAAAGTGATAATGATAATTTTGGCTTTCTCCTGGGACCTGGGAGGAAAGAGAGTCAAATTTTTATTTCTAGACTGCATTTCTAGAAAGAGAGATTGGAGTCAGACACTTTTGTTTATGACTGCATTTTATTGTGGAAGAATGTAACTTTTTCATGGTAATATTTTTGCATAAATTAACATTAGAAATGACATTTATGCCTTAAGCCTCAACCTTCAAGTCAACACATAGGTATTATAAATTATAAAAAGAGGGGAGCTCTTAACAGATCGTTTATAGCCATGTATTGCATAATCTTTGCACCTTTTCCACTTGATTGGTTAACAGATCACAGGTGAGCACAACCTCAGGGAAATTAATGATGATTTTTGCAAGCTTCCATATAGAAATACATATGTAACATGTATAACTTGGTTTTTGTCTCATTTTAGTCCACTAAACTATTATTCCCACAAGGAAATGAATTTAAATATATAGATTATGCATAATATGGATATAACACTCTGGTCAGAGTTCATACTCACATTTCAACACTTTCAAGTCATTATGAGAATCAGCTTAGATGTTTTATGGCCAAGAATGCAATCAACAGATAGAGCTACACTGTGTTACAACTATTATAACATATATAATAAATATATTAATCATAGGAAATTAACAGTAAATGACAAGTCAGCACTACAGAAACAACAAAATATATTTGCTAAAACATAAACTACCTACTCTGAAATTTATATTTAAGCCACATTTTAAATTGTTTTTCTCTCTTTATAAAATATATTAATATTTCTCCCTAGCACCATCTATTATGGATAATAGACTCTCCCTACAATTACTTATTTTAGTGGTATGTAGATATAATCTGTGCTGATTCATCCTGTGACCTTCCCTTAATCGGTCTAATAAAATACTAGAATTTTATTTAGAGATGTCTTGATGGAAAATTTCTATTCCTTGGAATCAGATTTCAGTAATGGAATTATAAGTACCTAGAAGGTAATTGTGAATATTTTTTCAGATGACGTTGTTTCATTCTATAAGGATATATGCTATTTCCAAAGACATGTAGACTATATTTGGCATAATTACATGGAATCTGCTTCTAGGTATAACTACTCATCAGAACATCAGTTTTACCTGTGGACTATACTATGCTGATAAATATCACACATGTTTATAAAATATGATAAATATAAACTAATAGAAAAAATTATTAAAAATGAGGAAAAGGAGAATGTATATTATAACCTGTCTATAAATAATTTCATGAACATCAGAAAATAACTGTAGTCAGGTCACGGAGAGAATATCATAAGGAGACTAAAAGAAAATAAAGGAGAATTAGGAATGAAATTGGACTTTTATCTTAGACTGTATGCAAAACCAACTCAAAATGCATTAGTAATAGAAACATGAGTTAAAATCATAAAACCTACATGAAAACATAAAAACTCAACATTTGCCTTTACAGAAATTTTTTTTTTCACATATGGCACAAAAATCTCAGGTAGCAAAGGCAAAAATAAATGAGTGGGACTACATCAAGCTTAAGAATTGTGCATAGCAAAGGAACAATAAATGGAATAAAATAGTCTAAATAATGGTAGAAAAAATTTACAAACCATATCTATCTGATAATGGGTTAATATAAAAAATAGAGAGATAACTCATATATAACTCAATAGCAAAAATCAAACAATCAAATGAAAAAATATGTAGAAGACCTAGATTTTTTTTTCCAGTGAAGACTTACTAATAGTCAGCAAGTGTATGAAAAGGTGTTCAGAATCACTTCTTAGGAAGGTGCAAATCAAACCACAATAAGATAGCACATCACATCTGTTAGAAAGAATATTATTTAGAAGAGAGAGATGAGTTGGTTAATATGTAGAGAAAGAAAGGAGATACCTGCGAACCCTGTGTGCTGTTGGCCGGTAAATTGTTACAATTATGGCAAACAGTTTTCTCACGAAATTAGAAATATTACTGTCATATTATCCAGAAATCCCTCTTCCTGAGTAATAAATAATAAATAAAATCAGTACCTCAAGAAGTTTTCTAGACTAACATGTCCAAGACACATTCTAATGTCTATTGTAACAGTATTCATTGTAGCCAAGACTGTGAATTGTAAATGCAACCTGTGTCCATTAATGAGTGAGGGTACAATGAAAACGTGGTTTATAGATACCATGGTATAAGAAGTAATGTAAAGCACAATGGCCATAGTCAGTATAACTCCATGGAATCTGGAAATTTGATAAGAATGTATATCAATGGTGATCTCATCAAAAAGAAAAAGATAACTATGTAAGGAAATGCGGTATTTATTATCTTGACAGTAGCAGTCATTCACTACCTATATGTATATCAATCATGTCATACAACTTAAATCTCTTCTATTTTTATTAAAATTTGAGAAAAAATAATTAAATTTCCAAAGAAAATGTAACTTATTGTCAAAATACTCAGTTTAATTAATAATTACTGTTCAAATAGAAACAACTACAGAAGAGAATATACAAGTGCCTGTTTATTGAAGTTTATTGAAAATATGATGGAACATTGTCATTCAGTTTTAAATTTTTTTGAGCAGAAACAAATATTTGTGAGCTCTGAATATTTCTTAAGCACTTTTTTAAAACAGATAACTTAACTCTTAGGTAATTTGCTATCAATGTCAGCAAACCATTTCTGGCTCAAGAATGAAGTTTGCTTGTCAAGATAGCACTATTCACTGTAGAAATTTATGCTAACAGAACCAGTGTGAGTAATATAAAATAATTAACTTTTGAAGAAAAAGATTGTCATAAGAAAAATCTCAGTAAGAAAAGCATTTATGGTCTTATAGGAATCTTAATGAACAATGGAACACTTTGCATGACTTGAATTAATTGGTTCTCGGGTCAATCACAAATAAGATGATATGAGGAGTTTAGTATGAGGAGTCATACTAAACATTGCTTTGATTATTGAGATAGAAAAACTTAACATACACTTTTTGACTTTTTAAAGAGGAAGGAAGGAATGGAAAGGAGGAAGAAACATTTGTTTATTTAATTTTTTCCACCAGTTCAGTTCTGAACTTGGGTACTTGCTTGACTTTTACATGGTCCACACCTCAGCTATCTCAGTCACCTGAGTTACAGGAGCACACATGACTATTTTAATTCATCAAAACTTTCCACAGAATTGAGACATAGTCTCCAATGAATGATATAAAATTAAAGACCTGAAAACAAGGTATTATTCCCTCAAAATTATCAACCTGACAGTACAGTGTACAAAATAGAGGCAAATATTTCTAAGGTTTCTTAAGAGCAGCTAAGAAAATCTGCTCTCCATGGCCTGCTCTGTTGTTTTCTGTTCTGTTGTATCACTTACAGGAAAAATATACACCTCTCTCCTTGATATTTCTTTTTTACCTAAGGTCTATCACTAACAAAATAATATGTTTGTTGGTGTTAATTTTTCTTTAATCCTTGTGTAAAAGTATTTATACTGATGCTCATACAATCTATTCAATGCCAGGTGAATTTCTAGATTCTGACCAAACACTTTAATTTTCAATTTATTGGTACCATAGTTATACCAAAATTAAATAAACTATGACTTTGGAACAAAAAGTCCCATGAGCAATACTATTTAGTATAAAAATGATAAAAATAGTTGAATCAGTAATATTATTAGTATAACTAATGTATGATTTAAATTACAATCATTGTTCCTTAGTCTAATACTAAGGGAAATTGTTCAAGTAACAAAATAGTAGATGTACTATTTATTTTCAGATATAAAAATCATTTTAACATACTTTAAATGTAGTGAGTGAGCTATATGCTGCCAGGTTTATGAAATATTCATGAATATGCTGAGTATTTTTTATGGTGAATTGATTCTAAGAATGTTTAATAAATTTATTTACAAACAATACACCTTAATAATACTAGAAAGAACTAAAAACATCTGAAAATATCTGATTTGTAAGAAAAAACTTATTAATAGCTGTTGGTTTTTTAAAAACTGGTTCTATAAAATTTGGTAGTAATGTTGATAAATGTATGTTCAAATTAATTAGATCAGTGCTTATATGGGCAGTATCGATTTCTAATATAATTCATTTCTTCACGTCTTTATGTGCATTGAAACTACATTTCCCAGTTCCATGAAGCTGGAAGTAGTTATGTGACTAGTGTAAGTCAATGGGCTGTAATTAGAAGTAATATTTATTTCTTATTAGCTTAAATATTCAATTGTCAATTTCCAACCCTCCAGAATTCTGTAACCTGTCACATTGAATGGGAAGGACATTTTTCATCATGATTCAGTGAAACTATAATGATGGCTTTCCTAATAAGCTCTACTCTATGTAGGGATATGACTCGGACTTAATGAGCAAGATATGATCTTTGGTGTGTGGTATCTGAAATTTTTGGATCCTAACATTTCCTTACCAAGATAATTGACAAGCAGTAATCATCTCATTAGTTTCTTAGTCAATATTGTAGAATGGCAACTTCAAGTAAATGTATAGCAATGTAATTAAATATGCATGTGACTTCAACTGTCATGCTATAAACATACTATCTCTTGGAAGTAGACATATTTGAAATGCATTCATTTGATATACAGGTTACAATACTATCATAAGATGACATATGCAAAAAAAGCCATAAAATTAAGAAGTTGTGTTTTATATCATAATGAGAATAAAATGCATTCCCAAACTTCAGAATTAAAAATATTAAAATAACTTCAATTATGCAAAATATTTCAAAGTCTATAACTTACAATATATTTACCTACAAATAAATTTTTCACAACTTTAGGGGGTCAGAAAATGCTTTGAATCATTATGATCTTGACTTAGGCTATAACAATACAACTCTCAAAGTTTAGCTGTGAGATTACAGTATTAAGCGTAATTGTTCTTCTCTTGCAGTGAAATTACTTGATGCCATAAAACATGATGGCACAAATATTGTTCATTAATGCCACTATAAAGTGAACTTTACTGTGGAACAATCAGTACTACTCTTTATAATATCTAGGCTTAACATTGCTAATTGTATCACTATAAACCAATTTTATAGTGATATAAACAATAGATATAATGCTGTCAGGTTTAGGTATTAATGCTGCAAATAAAATTTCTAATATATTGCCTGAATGTCCCCATTACAAACAGATATTCAGACTAGATAGAAAAATCTAGATAGCCTGTTATAACTAACAACAAGACAGTAAAATACCAGTGACATCTCTTTAAATGTTTAGTATCACTTCATTTAACAAATATCTGAGTTTATTTAATGTGAAATGACAGAAAACAGCAATCACGGCATTATTTCTAGAATTAAAGAAAAAGCATATGTCTTTTCCTAGTTCAATATTTATTTGATTGGAAAGAACCATGATAATTGCTTATTGATTTCAAATATTGTTTAGAGTAATCCTTTAAAAATTGTGTGTCAGAGAGAATACAAGCTTTCAAGAAGATACCCAAAGCGCACACACATTCTAAAATTCTCTCTACATGGAAACAAAATTAAATTCAAGATATATGCATCAGTATTTATAGCACATTGGTTACTTATTTTTTAAATCACCTTACAATGTAAAATATCAATTATTAGTTTTCATTCCATCATTTGTGAGATGTAGTTCTATTTATATGATATTCATAAAATAAAATACACATTAAATGCTACTTAACTTTCAATCTTGATACACTTTTGATGACAAAAAAACACATGAAATTGCCCCATAAAATTACAGATCAATACTATTTTGGATCAATACTGACTATTCTCAGTGATAGTTAAGATAATAATGTATTCAATGTAGAATAAAATTCTATTAAAAGGTAATATATAGCTCTAAAAGATAAACTCTATTAGCAAGCAAACAAACAAAAAAGGATGTATCACATGATTCTTTGATGTGATTCTTTGATTCATTGATGTGTTTCTTTTATGGTAATCATACTTCCCCACCTTTAAAAATGTTCTATGTTAAAGTAATCCACAAAATCATAAAAATAATACCAACAAGTGAAGTAAAATTGTCATATAAATTAAGAGACATCTTTAGTGATCACTTTGATTAGTCTTAATAAAATGCATACAATTTAGTCAATTATTCAGTGTTAGGTTACCAAGTTCTAGCTAAAAAATGTGAGATACAATTGAGCTGGTATACTGTCTGAGGAGAGAGGAGAAACTACTGGTTCTAGATGCTGTTACAAATGGTAAATAGCAAATAAAACATGTTTCTTATTCTTATGAAGTTTACAGTGATAAGTAGAAAATTGAAATAAACCATTAATACCAAAATTAAGCACTAAAGGAAAACTTCTCTGGAGAATGACATTTAAGTTGAGGCTTTAAAAAGTGAAGGATTTCATCAGGAATTAGTAGAGAAAATTGCTCTCAGGCAGAGTCAAAGACTTAGAAGAAATATCTGAATTCCCTGAAAAGGACATCTCAGTATGACCAGAGCATGACAGATGGCATGAGCTACATTAGAGGAGAATAGAGAGGGAAGAAGGACCTGGATAACTATGCTTTTTTAGGGTGCGAATATTTGTAATTTTACTTTTATGAGAAGTCACCAAAGAGTTTTAAACTAGAAAGCAGCAATGTCTAATATTATGTTTTATAAAGACCTTTCTAATAAAAATGTGAATGATAGATTGAGGGGAAAGGACGGTATAGACTTCTCTCAAAACAGCACCTAGAAAGATGCTGTTAAAAGACTAGGTTAGATCATATCAATCTTCTGCTCATAAGCCTTCTGTCATACAGTAAAAATCAGAACCATTAAAACAAAATTATAAACCCTGTATCACCTGTCCTATTGACCTCATCTCCTTTCCTCTGTCATTGCCTGCTCTGTGCCAGCCACACTGTTTCCAAAGAAGCTGAAGATCTTCTCTGTGTAAGATCCTCATCTTCCAGATATCTCCTTGACTTATTTCTTTCACTGTTCAAATACTGCTTTCCCAATGAAACTGTCCATGGCTTCAAAAAATCTACAGTATAAATTTAAAATTTAAAGCTACCACACACACACACACACACACACACACACACACACACACACACACACCAGTCTTAGGCACTTGTTATTCATTTACCATGCTTTGTCTTTGCATAGTCTGGTTGCCAACCCAAACTTATTTAGGTTTTTTTAGCTGTTTATTATCCAAATCCTCTATAAAATACCATAAGAAGCAGTGTGACATTTTTCCTCAGTTATCTCAAATGCCCAACAGAATCCCTGATACTTTAATTCACTGCATAAATATTAATAAAATAAAGAACTAGATATGTTTAATTAAATAGTTTTACTGTATATTGTTTACACTGCAAAGTAAATTTTAGAATATTGAAGTGACACCTCATTCTGTGAGAATTTCCTACCACACCTGGAACCAAAGATCTAGTGTGCTGTACCACCACCTTGTTCCCTGTTTCCTTCCTGTCTTCTTCCAATCGCCCTGAAGAATCTTATGAATTTTTTTCATATTTATCTATTTGTTTGTTTTATTTCTTTACTTCCTTATGAGTGAAATTATCCTGAGTTTCTCTTTTTTCTTTCTGACTTATTTCACTTAGCATTATCCCTTTCAGCTCCATCCAGGTTGTTGCAAAGGGGTCATTTTCATCTTTTTTTTAGCAATGCCTAAGACTCCATTGAGTATACATATCATAGCTTCTTTATCCAGTCATCTTTGACAGACATTCAGGTTGTTTCTGTGTCTGCTATTGAGAAGTGTGCTTTATGAACATCAAAGGAGTGCCTTTTTTTTTTTTTTCTGATTAGTCCTTTTCTATTTCTGGTTGTATGGATAGAGATGGAATTACTGGATCAAATAGTACATCTCTGCATTTTGTTTGTTTGGATTAACTGGCACACTACTTTCCAAACAAGTTAAGATTTGCACTGATTTGCACTCTTACCACCATTGTAGGAGGATTCTTTTTTCTCCACATCCCCTTCAAAAATTGTTGTTGCTGGTCTTTTTGATATGTCATTCTCTCTACTGTATGGTGATATCTCATTGCGTTTTGTATTTGCATTTCTCTGATGGTGAATGATGCAGAGATTTTTTTTTTTTCACGTGTCTATGCATCTTCTCTGGAAAGTTGTCTATTCAGCTCTTCTGCCTGTTTTTTACTGGGTCATTTGTTTTTTTGTTATTGATGTGTATTAGTCCTTCATATATGGGGATTAAACTCCTATCTGTGAGATGTTGGGCAAATATCTTCTCCCATTCAGTTAGTTGCTTTTTCTGTTGGAGTGGTTGTTTCTTTCACTGAACAAAAACATTTTAGTTTAATATAGTAAGATTATTTATTTTTACTTTAGTTTCTTTTGCCATAGGTATTCCTTCCTCAAAGACATCTTAGAGCTTGATGTCATGAAGCATTTTTCTTCTATATATTTCATGGTTTCAGGTTTCAACTTCAGGTCTTTTATTCAAGTTAATTCTCATGTATGGCACTAATGAATAATCTAGTTTCTTTTATTGATTTGTTACAGACATCTGTCTAATTTACTTAGCATCAATTATTGAAGAGAATATCCTTCCTCTCTAATCCTTTGCCATAGATTAATTGCCCATATAGTTGTGCTTTTATTTCTGGGCCTCCAGTTTTATTCCACTGTCTTCTTGTTTTCTTCCAATACCATATTGTTTCAGTGATAATACTCTATAGTATAATTTGCAATAAGGGAATGTGATTCCTTTGCTGTTCTTTTTTCTGACAATAACTGGCAATTTGAGGTCTTTCATGGTTCTGTACAAACTTCAGTATTGTTTAATCAATTTATTTTAAAAATGTCCCTGGAATTTTTAGAGCAATTACATTAAATTTATATTATATAATGCTTTGGACAGGTTGACCATTTATCTATGTTAATTCTTCCTATCAATGAGTACAGAATATTCTTCAATCTATTTGTGTATTCTTCTATTTTTTTGGTTAATATCTTGAACTTTTTAATGTAGAAGTATTTTACTTCCTTTGTTGCTTATTCCTAGATTTTTTTCTTTATGATGCTATTTTGAATGGAATTTCTTTTTCTCTAGTTTAGTGCTTGAATATGGGAATGTTAATTTTCATATAAATTGATTATATATTCTGCCACCTTGCTATAATCATTTATTTTTTTAGCAGTTTTTAGGATTTTCTAAGCATGATATTACGTCATCTGCAAATAATAATAACTGTATTATGTCTTTTCTGATTTGGATATTTTAAAAGTCATTTTCTTATCTTATTGCTTTAGCCAAGACTTCCAGAACTATGCTGAATAGTATTGGTGAGAAAGATATTGTGGAAAGATTTTCAGTTTTTCACCATTGAGTTTGTTGCTGACTGTGGATTTGTCAAATACAACTTTTATTATGTTGAAGTATGTACATTCTAATCTCATTTTGCTGATGATTTTTGCCATGAATTGCTGGGTGTTGAATCTTCTCAAATGCTTTTTATTCATTTATTGATCTAACCATGTGATTTTTGCTTTTCCCTTTGCTGATGCAATAAATTGCCTTGATTAATTTGCCTGTGTTGAACCATCTTTGCATCCCTGGAATATATCCTCTTGATCTTGACATACTTAATGTGGTTTTGAATTTGATTAATCAAGATCTTGTTGAGGATTTTTAAATATATATACATTAGTCATCTCAATCTGCAACTTTCTTTTTTATTCCTCTGTCCGATTTTGTTATTAGGATAATATTAGCCTCATAGAATGTATTTGGGGGTTGTTCTTCCTCTTTGATGTTATGGAAGAGTTTAAGGAGGATGGGAGGTAACTCTTCTTTTAATGTTTGGTAGAATTTACAAATGATGTCCTCACATCTTCACTCTCATTTTTTTTGAGAATATTGATTAATGTTTTAATTTCTGTGCTTTTGATTAGTCTGTTTATATTATCTGTGCTCTCCTGGTTCAGTTTGAGTGTGTTGTAGGATTCTACACATTGGTCCATTTCTTCAAGATTGACAAATTTGTTGGCACATATTTCTCACAATAGTCTCTAATAATCCTTTTGGCCATTACTGTTGTGTTCTCATGTCTTTCATCGCTGATAATTATTGTTAGAGTTTTCTTTGCTTTTTTTATGAGTCTGGTTAAGCATCTATCAATTGTGTATATATGCTTTTAAAGAATTGACTTGTTTTTAATAATCTTGGATGGTTTTTTTTGTTTTGAAATTATTTTCTTCTGCTCTGATTTTATTATCTCCTTTACTTTACTGTTTTTGACTTTGTTTATCTTGTCCTAGTTCCTTCAAATGTGTTTAGACATTTAATTTGAGATGTCTCTTGGTTTTTGATGAGGCTGTGTATTTCCATAAATGCTCCCATTAGGACTGCTTTTCCACATCCCACATGTTCCGATAGTTGAACTATATATTGTAAAAATGATTTTCAGTTACAGTATCCAGAAGGGAATGCAGAACATCTAATACCTTCATTTTAACCCAGTGAGACACATGTTGAACTTCTAACCTAACAAAATATAATATAATACATTTGAATTATTTGAAACCAATAAAGTTTTAAGTTTTTTAAAGAGCAAAGTAGAGAACTAATACACCAAGTTTATAATCCTGAAGGAAATTCTATTAAAACTTTATTATCTAAAATTATATTATCATGGGTTTGATCTTTTTTTATGCCGCTAGATTAAATTTGCTAGAAGTTTGTTGAGGATTTCTGTATCTGTCTTTAAAAGAGACTAATACTTCAAATTATAGGATCATTCTATTCCTGAGATGTTTTTGATTTTTGTTATTAGGATAATACTGACCTCTTAGAATGGATTCAAAACTATTTTCTCCTCCTACTCTATAGAAAATTTTGAGGACTAAATAATGCTTGTTTCAGTGTTTGTTGTACAGTACACAAGGTTAGATATCTGGGCCTGCCCTTTTCTGTGTGAAGAAAGGAAAAAGTTTCAAAATTGCTAAGCAAGCCAATCTCTTTGGTTGGTAGACATCTAATCCTTCCATATTTTTTCATATCTTCTCCCAAGGTCTGATTCATGTAGGGAGAAGTTCAGCAAGTTATTTCCTAATCTGAATCCAGATGGGAAATGAAATGCAGATCCACATCTAGTAGACATCTTTAATATCTAAAAAGGATACTGCTGAATCATTCCATCTCAGTAGGATAAAGGGTATAGGAAATACCTTCCCACCAAACATACTGCAATTTAATTTGATGATTTCTTCACACACACACAAATACACACAAACATACACACACTAGAAATATAGATAGATATATGAAAGAAGATAATCAAATGATTGAAGTTGACATGGTTATTTAATATCTTAGAAAATCTGAAAGGAAGCGTACTTGCTATTTTTGGAAGCTCTTCTTGGATTATTTGGTATATATGCAGGTTTATAGCTAGTAATTCTAAGCACCAAGAACCTACTGAGTAAATCCTTTCATAGAAAAGAAATACAAACTGTAGGTGAAATACATACAGCAGTGATCTAAAGGTATCAGAGCATGAAAAAGAAGGTTCTGAAAGTTAGAGAAAACAGAAGAAGGGACTAGCACAGGATTTGTTTTCCACTTTCATTTATTTAAGTCTCAATTCATGCTGCCATGAAGAGAGACAAATTTCTGATAGCAAAATGTATAGTCTTTGTGAGCTAAAAGACCAAAGAAAACATATCTACTAATAATTGAGAGTAGAATCCTAAAAGTTAATTGCTAGAGAAAAATATTCAATAAATTCTGCCCAAATCATTGATTATCATAGATTATATTTTCTGAAACTATGCCATATATTTGGGGGGAATATACAACAACCTAAGGACAAAATAAATGCACTGAAATTTGAATAACCGCCTAAGAGAAATACTTTGCATTTCAAATCTGTCAAAACAAGTCAGCTTTCCTTAAATATATATACATATGTGTGTGTATATATATATATATATGTATATATATATAAGCAAAAAAAAGGTTTACACAACACAACATCATGGTTCCTAGGATGAAACTCTAAATTAATTGGAAATAATAGTCAGAAAAGTGTGACATGTATTCAGAAAAAATATAGTCCATGAAAATGAATCCCAAGATCATCAGCTATTGGAATTGGTAGAAAGGAATGTTAAAAATGTTAAAGCAGCAATTATTGCTATCCCTTAATTGTTATGAAAACAAATGTGCTAACAATGAAGGAAGGAAAAAAATTTCATCAACAGAAATTTTTACAAAAAACAAATGCAAATTTTAGAATTGAAAATATGTAAGACATAAAAAGACTGAGAAAATCACCAAAAATTACACATGAAAATAAAATGGAATGAATTTCACTTCTACATATTAAAACATAAGGTTCATATGTCAGAACAGTACAATAATGATTCTAGAATACACAGATGTATCATAAAAGCACCATAGAAAGCTTGAACCTATCTAAATGAAAATGAAAATTTGGGCATGCTCTTCTCTTGGTATGTATCTGCCCTTATTCTATTGCTTAAAGTGTGTACAGTCTTCATTAATTTCATTTACTTTTCTTTCTAAAAATAAGAAAGCAAAATTTTAGTATATTTTGATTACATAAGAAATTATACTTTTATCAAAAAATTGAGAAAATAAGGCCTTAGGTGAGTCATATAATTTATTTTATGGAAAGTACTTAAACATGATATGGCAAGCAGTAAGTCAGTTTGATAAAATATTTCCTATTCATCTACTAATTTTATTTTTGTTGATCATGTGGCTATAGGCTATAATGGACTGCCTCTGGGAGAAATTTTTGCAATAATGCCATAAATTTAGTTATACCTTTAGCCCTTATAAATTTACTTATCAAAACTATTATTATAAGTAGCAAGTTTATAATAGAAGGTTGTAATAATATTGATAATGGTGTAAAAATTAAATATTAGTTGGTGGATTGAATAAATTGGAACGATTTATGCTAGACTTATTTTTACAACTTCAAGTCAAACGCATTTACTTTTTTTTTTAACAGAAGTAATGCAATATTTAATTTATTGGACTAGACATAGTATATCAACAGATATTTGCACCACGACTGAGCATTGTTAGTGCCTATTATTTCTGTTAAAGGCCATAAATTCTTATTTTCAACTACTTTAGTATTATATAAGCTATATTCTAAATTAGTATGATGATACATATAGGTAAGACTGCCTACAAATTTGTGAATAAGGTCTTTCATTGATAAAAGGAAAGGAGACAGCACTTTATGGAATTATTTGTTAACCTTCATACTGATTTTAACATGAATATGAAGCCTTAGCTATGGCATTCATATGAGATAGCAAGCATAGAACAAGAAAAATGAAAACTGGGATAGAAAGATAAAAAAAGTACTTGGATTATTGACAGCATCATAAAAACTCTGATAAATCACAAAATAAGTACCTTTACACATCTTGTAATATGAGCTAATTAAATACATATTTCACTATTTCCCACTGTCTTTGTTAAATGCAGTGTGAAGTTTCTAATATATGCAGAATCTATCTCATACTGAATAAGATGATATCCTATGATAAATACAGTAAGTTAAAAAGATTGTGTAAAACTAGTCTAATGGCCTGAGAAAGGAACCTCAAATGGATATATTATAATGTCAGGAAAATAATCCTAATCTGATAGAGGTGTATATTGAAAAACTCAACTACACTGGAGAGCGAGCTGATGATATTTTATTGTACTTGCAAGATCACTTTTGGAAAGAAACGTTCCTCTTAATAATTATAATTATTATAGACATGAATCAAAATTATCTTTGGTAAACCAGTATAAACGATCTATAAAATTTGGTTCTAGGTTTGTTTTTTTTTTGAAGATTAGATTAGAAATATAGAGTGAAATCTGGTAAATAAAGAAGTTTTTATATCTGGGGAATAAATAGGACTTTTTAAAAATAAGGAGTATCAAGAAACTAAAGGCTTCTGCCAGTTCTCTGTACAGCTATCTCTACTGCTTTTACCTGTCAGTAACCAGTAGTCCAGGTGGATTTTGCTCATTTCTGCAATGTTAATATTGACATTTATCTTGGCTATGTTAAGGATTCACGCTCTTAGGATAATCACATTTATAGAAGGGTACTTTTTTTCTCA
The DNA here is from genome assembly GCA_004363575.1 of Solenodon paradoxus. Lineage (NCBI taxonomy): Eukaryota > Metazoa > Chordata > Mammalia > Eulipotyphla > Solenodontidae > Solenodon > Solenodon paradoxus. The sequence continues at coordinate 1,197,023 of RJWH01000011.1, forward strand.
ACAATCAAGGAAAGTTAATGTTTCTGAACCTATAAACATAACAGAAAAGGAAAACTATTAAGCAGATGACAATTTTGAATGTCAGTGCTTTTTTTATAAGGTAAACCCATTATCCAAATGCTTTGGTTCCATATTAAGGCTCACATGAAAAATAGGAGACAAGAAAACAACTAATGGTTGCTAAGAGTTCATGTCGATTGCTCAGCTCTGATTCATCACAGATTGACAAGACTATAGATTCTACATAACTATAGAAAAAAACATTTTCAAAAATGTACTTTTACCCAAAACCCATTTATTTCCTTATTCTGATGCATGCCAATGAAATTTTAGCAATTAGTTGAACATTTGAAGTTAATGATGTTTTCTGTAAAAATTTTATCAGTGCTCTCAACAGATTGATGCTTATTTTATAATCCAGAAATATAGTTGCCTTATTTTACTGTATACATATCTTCAATATATGATCAACTTTTGATAATGCAGTTATGTCTAGACCTTATAAAATAAGCCATAACTTTTTTTTTCCACCAACTTCGGGAAGTCTCTTTGCATTAAATTATTGATTCAAGTTTAAAAATGCCTTGAGAACTCCTCGATTTTCATGAAACATAAATGTATAGATTGTATTTATTTGTACCACAAATATTTATGTTATATCCAACGTAATGCAAACACTTAAAAATATTAATTTTCCTATTTTCAAAATGAAAGGATTGCTATTAGTACATGTTCGATATGATTTTTTGTTGTTGGAATTGTATCTACCATCCTATTGAAGAGATACAATTTGGTCAAGTCCTGCAATATTTATTTATTATTTGCTAATCTTGATCAGACCTTAAAGTGTTTATCAACACTCTTGTCACATTAAGATAAGATTATTGCACCTTCTTCAGCTGGTTTGCCTGATAAGAGTTTGTTTAAACTCCAGTTGGCAAGGATTCATTTTTGAAAAAGAGGATGATTTTTTTCACCCCTTTTTCTGTCTGTTCAGAAGCCTCTGCACTCTGTCACTTGCAAGTGCAACAAAGCATTCATTTCAAAATTACCTCTCAACACTTAAATCACTTTGTGGCATTACTAGAATATTTCACAAACTTCTCACTTTTGTGGAGATGTGAGGACAGAATTTTCTGACAGTTTCTAATATTTATATAGATTGGAGAGACAAACCTTTCAAAGTCATATGCATGTAATCTTCAGGAATTTCTATTGTTTAAGCATCTGCACTAAAGGATTTGCCTGCATTACACAGGCTTTCTATGTAGCTCACAGTCGGTGTGCTCTCTCAAGTGCCATTCATTTGAGCTCCAGAATGAACTGTGAAAAAGTGGAATAAAAAAATTTCGTGAAAAAATCTAGGGAAAAATTCTAACAGAAAATCAGATTTAATGTAAAAACGCCATATAATTTCAGTACATGTGGTCAGAATTCAAATAACAGCTGAAGTGCTTATTTTGAAAAAAGGGCCCCTTTGAAGTAAAGAATAGAACCTGGAAATCAGAAGATTCAAAGTCATTTGCTATTATCCTTTGTCACAACTCAACTATAACTTTATTCAGCAATTCCATTTTCAATTTTATCTCAGTATTGAAATGGAAAAGCTTCAAAAATCCTTCATTTTGATATCATTGTTTGTCTCAACCCTAACAAGTTGCCATTCGATTGGTGACACACCTGGGACATAGTGGCGCACTGGTGGCCTAGGATATAATTTGTCCTAGAGAGAGATTATGAAAAATTAGCTATAAGCTAGATGAAACAACAGTTTTCTTGTCTTTCCTCTTAAAGTCTTAAAGATCTCTGGAAGAATTTGACCATGTTTTAATTTCATCTTTTACTAATTTGCTCTTTTTTCATATTCTCTCCTTATTTATTGATGTTCCTCAAATGAGTCAAAAATGAGGAAAAAAAAAAATGAGGAAAAGGGATAGATAATAAGGATTCCTCCATCCTAGGACAGGAAAACAACCTTGTGTATTGTATTATGACAACGCAATTGGTTAAATTATTGTCGTATGAACTTTGAGTTTCAAAATATGTTCAATCTAGAAGGAAATATGTTTAATGAAAAAGTCAGGAGAAAAACAGACATCGTATGATTTTATTTATACATAGCAATAAAGAGAAACCAAGCAAACAAAATAATTCAAATGAAAATAGATTATCAGTCTATAAAATAAAATTAGTAAAAAGAGAAGGGCAAACTGGGTAAAAGGGGTCAATTGTACGGTAAAGTCAGAACTAGATTGGCAATGGTTAACTTTATGTGTTATATGTAGATGTGAACTCACAATGGTGTTCAACTTAAACCTATGTAATTTCATGATATATTTTTCATTCAATAAAATTTATAAAAGAAAATGGAGACAATAAAAATCTATATTTAAACATACAAATTTCAATTAATCTCCTAAAAATAGGATTGCATGTTTTTCCTGATTTGAAATCTTATAATACTATAAAAAGCATCACCATGCTTATGATTAGCAATTAAAAATAGCATTTTATTATCTTTAAATAACTCTGAGAACTTAAAAAAGTGTTGAACTAACTTGTAAATTTTGGGTAATGCATATAAATATATATTCGTTTCATTATATACATAGAAAATCATGTTTGTACCACTAAGTAAATATTTGATCTTAAAGAAAGTCAAAGGCTGCCCCAGAGTTTCTACAGCCCCTTTTTTCTACCAAGTTACCTACCACTGAGGGAATAAATAACAGCTCATATGTCCCTATTCTGAGAACACTGATGAAGAACTTAGCAAAAGAAGCCTGTTAGAAAGGTCAGGGTACTGCAATGCTTGACTGCTTCGTGTACCTTCTATAAGAATTTTCAGCAAAAAGGCTACTTTCCTCACCAACCTTTCTTAGAGCAGAAGGAAGCATAAACAGAATCATCTACGCAATTAGTTTTCCTAAAATTCCTTTTCTGCTGTGACCAGTGATTTATAAGTAAAAGAATGAAAT